>CM060662.1:4978681-5581181 GCA_030686955.1 Odontamblyopus rebecca
CGAGTAAATCACGTAGACTGGACCCAATAACCATAGAGTGACTTAACGTTCAGAGCGCTCGTCCTGCAACCAAAAGGTCAACGGTCCAAAATTACTCCGACCATGTTTGTCTGTCCGTCCTTGGGCAAGACACTTCGCCCGCGTTGCCTAGTATGTGCATTTGACAAGTTGTGTGTGTCAGAGTGTTGGTGTCTCTTCTCTAGTAGCTTAGAGAAAGAAGAAATATAATGACTATTGTGTGTTTTTTTAGCTTTCGACCATGTTATAACATTGTTCCCTCATCAAAAACATGCCTGAAGAAGTTGGAGATGTCATCTTTGAGTAATTTAGCGATCTCTCCTGGGCCCTATTCAAACCTACATCAAGCCTACATCACCCATGCTCCCACACAACAATTCACCATAAAAAACACAAAAACATGATACGGAACAACTTGACAAACCTGTGCTTTCATTAACGAGAGGCACCCTGATAAAACTGTGAAACGAGTGCGTACTGTAAAATACCAAATAAGAGCCGGGTCCCCTTTAAACGCCGGGTGCAGGTGTATGTTTTGATAATTAACCGCCGGTTCCAAATAAATGGTGAGTCTAATGTTGGTGCTGAAGACAGAAGTCGTGCTGCAACAACAGGAGCAGGACTGATGCCTGCGTCGTCTCTACACAAACCAAGCTTGAAACCACATGGCTCATTTGCATAAACTATAAGTGCTGAAAAAACAGTTCAGCAAAGAACGTTCTCACTCTGCTGCTCCACACTCGCTGCGTCTGTCATTTGCTTTAACTTGCTGAAGACATTTCTGGATGTTGCGGAAGGGTTTGAATGACTTTCTGTATTTCAGGTGTTGCTTTCAAATGTGTGAAACTCCCTGATCCGGAGATATTTTGTTTGTTGAACATTTCAATTCAATTTCAGTTCAATTTTATTTATATACAGTAGCCCAGAATCACAACAAGAGTTGCCCCAATGGGCTTCATAGTGAATAAACTTGGACACATAATCTGAAGTAGACATCAACACATTGACACACACTTGGACTTGGAGTTCAAATGAACTCGCCTACGTCTGTATAGAAATTCGCCTAAATCATAGTCAGACTGGTTAAGAGAATTTGAGTACCAGATTTTCCCAGTTTTGCTGAGCAAGATTTTTCTGAGGAAGGAATTAATCTCCTGCCTGGTCTCAAATAAATGCCTGATCTGCTAAGTGATTGAAACAAATAAAATGCCCCGGCACTTCTTTGGTATTTTACGGTAATTTAGGAAAACTATTCTGCACTCGGCCCATTCATGACTAATATGTGTGTCAGTGTAGTCACATTTTCTTCATGTTTTGGTCATTTTTAAGCAGCTTTTCTGTATTTTACCGAAATGATAATGTATGCTTCTCTTTACTGTCAGCAGGGATCAGATTGGTAAAAAATAGGTACATCAGGGACATTTCTTGTATAAAACTGGGACAAATCAGTGGTTTGGGATAAATTTCCTGGGACAGGGGACACAGGGGTCCAAACTGGGACTGTCCTGAGTAAATAGGGATGCCTGGTCACCCTCAGTGTGATAGCACTCTGAAGGGGGAGTGACATAGCACAAGGTGAAACTTTTCAAAAACAATAAGACCCTGTTAAGACCCTGTAGAAGTAAAACACCGCCTCTTTAACCTTTAAAATTATAATATCACTAACTTTTTGGTTGAGGGTCCGTCACCTGCTTTTTTCTATGGAGATGTCATTGCTCTGCCTGGAATGTTCCACTGAGCGACATTAAACAGGTCTACCTTACATTTATTCAAACACAGATGGTTTTATAGCAAAAAAATACTTACAAAAACAGACATTCTGCCTGTGAGCGGGGTCGCCTCCCCACAGATCTGACCTGTAACTTGGTCTAGGTTGGTCTCTATGAAGGTAGAAAGGTTTAATGCCACACTGTGAAACATTCCAGACAAAGCAATAATATCTCCACGGAGAAAAGCTGTTCACGGAAAAGTTCGATGAACAGCAGTGACGTCAGCGTGTCTGGAGTGGTTGTGGCAGGAGCAGTGACAGGTGCAGCGGAGCAGGTGAGGGAACAAAACAAGAGCTCCTCTGCCTCATTAGGCTGTGGCTGCGTATCCATCACACGGAGGTATTTACTGCACATGGATCGGAGCAGTCGTGCACGGCGCTCACTGGGACATGGGGGTCCGTCATACTCTTTGCTTCATGGAGATGTTATTGCTTTGTCTGGAATGTTTCACAGTATGGCATTAAACCTTTCTATCTTCATGGAGACCAAACCAGACCAACACTGAAAAAAACGATATCTAGGTAAGTTAAAATGACTTAAATTAAAGTTGAACTCTGGCATGTTTGAAGCTAAAGTCCGTTGCTAGAGGTGGTGGAATTCTGTCAGAAGCCAAAAAACAGCACAGATCAGTGTTTCCTCGGCGGAGATCTCACTGAGCAGTGAGTCTGTCAAGGCAACAAACTACTGTAGATGACGGCTTAATAACACGTTCTAACCCATCTTACAACAGAGGTAAGTATAAGGCTGCTTATAAAGTTGTTTATGACATTTCCAGACACTAAAGAGTGAGCGTTTTGTTTGTTAGACTCGTGGCTGTTGTAAGATGGGTTAAAGTGGAGTTAAGCTTCTTCAGTGTGAAGATTGGCTTTTTATGTGGAAGTTCAGAACTTGCCCCCATCACTACACTAGTTTGTTGCCTTGACAGACTCACTGCCACAGCGAGATCTCCGCCGAGGAAACACTGATCTGTGCCGTTTTTTGGCTTCTGACAGACTTCCACCACCTCTAGTGACGGACTTTTTTAGTGGTAAGGTAAGGTAAGGTTTATTTATATAGCCCTTTACACAGGCACATGTCCCCAAAGTGCTTTACACAGCATTTTACAGAGCATTCTTCATTCACTCCATACCCGGTGGTGGTTAGCTACAGTTATTCAGCTGTGGAGTTAACTCTGCTCCTTGAAAAAAACTGAGGGAGTGAAAAGGAGGTAGGGAAGGAGGGGGAGAGAGAGGAGGGTGCTGAAAAGAGAGAGAGAGAGCTGGCAGAGACAGAGGGAGAGAGTGAGAGGGGGATGCAAAAGAGAGGGAGAGATGGGGACAGAAAGAGGGAGAGGGGAGGCAGCTCGTTCTGTTCTTTTTAAAGCAAAGAAAAAACAAAATAAACATTGATTCACCAAAATGATTCTTCCACGTATCATTTACCGGCTAATAAATGCAGTAAAACAGTGCGGTTGCATCATTGAACCAGACCTGGAAATAAATCTTTGTGTGAATTAGGTGAGCTGGTTCCTAGATTACCTACGATGTAATGTAATGGTCTAACCTGCCATATGCACCTGTCATATGCACCTGTCATATGCACCTGCCATATGCACCTGCCATATGCACCTGTCATATGCACCTGTCATATGCACCTGTCATATTGTCTATAAACCATCTTTCTCAGGCAAAATGTTAAAAATAGGAATCAAATATTTTTCTTTAAATCAAACCACACACAGAATAAAAGTGGATCACCCCAAACTCTTGATGTAACCCAGATCTGTGGTTCCATCACTGATGCAGAGGATCAGAGGAGTGAGTTCAAATGGGATGTGAGCAAAATACTGACTCAGCATTTTTAAAATGTAATTCCAAGATGGCGGCCTTCTGGTTTGTCAGGGGGCGTCGCCATAATAATATTTTTTGTTTGTCTTCACATGACGAATGTTTGTACCAGATGTCATGGCTCTACGGCAAACTGTATAAACTGTATTTTGACTTTTGCAGGTGGTGCTGTTTTTTTGCCCGTGCAACTTCATTTTATCAAAATTTTCACCACTTTAAGCATGTTCAGGGGCTCAAATTAGAGCTCAAAGAGCAGAAGAACAAGTAATAAATAATACAAAAAAAATAATAATTTTAGCAAAAACAATATATCCTTTAACACGGGAAACACATATTATACATTTTTTGAAAATGCTCAAGATTTTTTGAAAGCTCTGGAGATTCCTCACGTCACCGTGGGGTCATTGGTGAATGAGGAGTGTAAATGATTCATTTTTAGCAGTTATAAATATGGCCCATGCCGTCGGCGTGGGGGCCTGGTACAGCCTGGTGTCAGGAGTGTGTTTGGGGACAGGAGCTTTGTGCTACTTTTGTCAACATTGAGTCAATGGGCGAATGACTTGTTAGGAAGAACAAATATACATGTCCCAGGCCTTTGGTTGCTAGGAAACTGCTGTTCATGCAGGGGGTGATCACGCTCAACTTCATAAGACAGTTGACAGTTTTGTCCATGGATTCATCGCTGCAAAAACAATGGGCCCTATAGGGGCCCTGTAGGGACTTGGGCCTAATAAACATGGATAAAAAAACTGCTGTTCCAAATGTCCTGGACTGACCGATGAGCTGATGGAGACATTATTAGGACAGGTCTACAGAATCAGGAGTTCTGTGCTGTGGAACTATAAATAAAATTCTCGCCTCCACTGGTGCCTGGTACAGGTGTGAGTGACGGTTTTCATGTTTCTAATCATGGCTTTGTTTGGTGAAAGGAATGAGTATCAAATCAAATAAATCAGTATCAATACTGTCAGTATCGATACTGGAGATGTATCCAGATGTCCTGTCAATCACATCATCTTTCATCCAGTTTTTATTTAAAAACTTTGTTTCACGGTAAAATATTGTAATAATAAGCATATTATTTCACTGTGTAATCAAAAGTATCAATACAATTTTTTGCTGTAAGTGAAGGAAATGTTTTACCATAATTTAACAGTCGAGTTCTGGAAACCACAGCTGGCAGTATTTTACCAAAACAATTTTTTTTTTTTTTTTTACTGTGCAATTATTCCTTATTTAACACCAGTCTCTTGCTATTTATGCTTATTTCAAATGTATTTGTTCATTGTTATTGTATTAAACTGTGATGTGTGAGCTACTGTGTCCAAGTCATTTCCCTTGTGGATCAGTACAGCGTGTCTAAGTCTAATAATACAGTCTATAATGAGAATGTTCCATAAAGTTGCATTTCATGTTTTTATCTCCATGGAGGCAAGAACATGACTCCAAGTCAGATCTGCGGTGGGGCTCTTTAGAACTTTCACGTACAGATAAGTCGATGTCGTCTTTATTATGACAGGTTCACAGGCGGATAGTGCTCGTGGTCAGCATTTATCACAGGTTTACATCAGTTCAGTGGCAGTTTGTAAAGAAAAAAGTTGTAAAAGGAAAATATATATGCTCAAAATCACTCTTGAAAAATTGCACCTCCATTAAGCACAGAATGAGTCCAGTGACGGTTTGTGGGTTTAAAAGCTGTGCAGATTTATCTATGACGCAACAATCTGGGCAAAATGCGAAGAGAGCGTTTTGGAGGCTCAGAGAAGATGAGTTTGGATGAATGAGTTAAAGGGAGAGTTCGGAATTTTGGACATAGGGTCTCATTTCCTACTGAGTGTTGGAGAGTATTGAAATATTCCCTCCAGTCCTTGTATTTGGAGAGTTCACTGGTGCTAGTTTGGCACTTTTGAAATGATGAAGCTCAACAGTATCCGTCTTCACCATTTATTATAGTGCAATTTAAAAGAAGAGTAAGACGAAGAAGAAGAAGATCCCTGGAGAAACATAAAAACATAGCTGTAGTGCAGATATACACATGTCTTTTTTGGATACAAATTGAAACAAAGCACAAACACTTACGGCAGGGGCGTCAAACTCATTTTGGTCCGGGGGCCGTATACAACCTACTTTGATTCCAAAGGGGCCGGATCAGAAAACTCATGGCATATATACCTCAAAAATAGCAATAAGTGCAAATATTTGTGCAGAGAAACACAAATCTATTACAGAAATCGTTTTTATTTGATTTTATTTGATAAAATATTATAATATTATGCTATTATGTTTTCACAGCAGCATCAGTCGCCTCTTGGCCCCTGGGTGAAAACAGACGGCTGTTTCTTCAGTCGCAGCAATAATTCCTTTATCTTCTGTCTTCTCAATTCTCCGTTCAAATTATTGTATTTTTCGCAGTGTCTCGTAGTGGTGTTTAAGATCATATTCCTTCAGCGCCGCCACTTGTTGCAAACACACCAAGCACAGGTTTCCCATTCACCTCCGTGAACAAATAAGAATAAGTCAATTTTTCTTGAAAAATCCTGCACTCAGCTCCACTTTTCTCATTTTTGACATTTTGCTGATGAGGGTCACGGTCAACAGTCAAAACGATCGTCCTTTAAGAGCGTTTGGAAAGAGGCAGGTCTTCATTTGCCTGGTGGAGGCGCCACAGAAGCACTGGAGACGCTGCTATGCTAAGATGTGCAGAAAATTGCCAGAAAAATCTGAAAATTTTAAATATTTTAATAGAAAATCAGCCGAGGGTCAGATTAAAGGTCTTGGAGGGCGGATCTGGCCCCCGGCCACATGTTTGACACCTGTGACTTACGGCAATAATGCTTCCACCAACAGGTATATGATTTGAGCAGGCTAGCTTAGAGTAAATAGAACTAGCAGAGCTGATGTCATAAACTACATCCAGGTTACAAACTGATAATAAATATTTAAAACAATGAATAATGGACACTAATGAATAAATAAATCGTTAAATATTATTATATACTGTGAACCATTACCAATAATAAAACTGCTATACAATAAAAAATATAGTGTTAAACATATAACTCCAGACGGTCCATGTGCACTACAAAAAAGGATTTTCTAGCATAGTTAAACTGACTTGAATTAAGCAGATTCATCTTAAAAGATCAATTTTAAGATCTTTTTACTTAATAAGATGAGTTTTTTTTTTTCAAGATTGTTTCAAGATATTCATCCTGATTTATCTTATCTCGATATTACAACTTATTCTAAGCATTTTTTATATTAAATCAGTCCAGGTTAAGCCTCTTTCACTTCCTTCTCAAACCAATAAGGTGAAAAATCTCACCATAAATACTTGAAACTCGTGTTTTCTGCTTAGAACAAGATTCATATTTCATCTTGTTTTAAGAAAACTCGGTAAGTGAAAGTTTCTTACTGCACTGGCAGAGAATTTCACTTAAAATAGGGCATTTTTACCTCAAAATTGGTGTTTTTCGATAGGCCTTTTTTGCAGTGTAGAAGTCAAACCAGCCTTTGCATTTGAAGGATTTCTGTCTGAGCAGCAGTGAGTTGTACTTCCTGATAGAAAAGCTCGGCGGCGGTGGACTGATATATGAGAAAATAGTCCCTCAAGGTTAGTTTTATCTCAAACATTATTCTATCCACACAGACGTTCACATGGACAGTCTGGAGTTCTAATAGTTTTGCCTCGGGTGCTCTGTGGAGTGGGTCAGACTGTTTTTAGTGGCAGGACGACTATGGCCATTGACATGCACTAGCCTAGCACCAGCAACCTCTGCAAATACAAGGACTGGATGCAAGATTTACAAAAGTGTCTCCACACGTCTCCACTAGGAAATGAAGCCCTATGACCAAAATTCTGAACTGTCCCTTTAATGAAACACAAGTATGAATGAAACAAAATACAACTGCGGTATGTTTTCGATGAGGGGACAGTGATGTGATGTGTTTAAAAAGTCAGTTTCGCAAAGTATGTGTTCTTTAACCTCCTGAGACCCGAGCTTTTGTCTGGTGTGCATTTTTCATTTCTTCTTGCTATTTGGGATAAGTAGGACCTATTAAGTAAGTCTTCTGTATGACACCATTGGTTAAAAAATGTAAAAACATTAAAATGTATAAATAAATTACAAACAGCAATTAGCTGTTTATTTCAAGCCCTAAACCTGCCAAATGTGACGCAGGTCGACCGTGAGGGTTCAGTGAGTGAGGTTAAAAACACACAAAAAGGCCTGAAAATGTGGTCCACAGTTTTAATTTTTTCTGGTTTTCAATCGTTACAAAAAAAAGTAGAGGTGCAAAAAGTGGAGACAGGCAGCAGTTTCCCTATAGCAGCAGAAACGTCCAGCAATTTATAACTGTAAACTCATCTAAATATTCCCAAGTTTACCTAACAACATGTACAATCAATAATATAACACAGTCCCAATGTCTTCAAACGAGGACATGACATTTCCTGATGCTCTCGTCTGCTGTGGGCAATAAAATGGGTCAGATTTTAATGCCAAATGAAGAGACATTAAGATACATGAAGAGACATTATTGTACATAAATACATTGGTTTTATTCATACATTTTGCATCTAAACTTTACCATGCAGTTTTTTTTTACTTTCGGGAGCTGCTGTAGAGGTTTTTAGTTGATTACAGGTGAAAGTTTAAAATAATTGAAAATCATGGGGCAAAAATGTAATGTCCTCGTGTGGGGCCACAGGGGCTCAAGAGGATAAAGGAGTAGAAAGTTAAAAAAAATTGACAAGAGGAAGCACCACGTTCTCAAAAGGAATGCTTCTGTTTACTAAGTCATCAACACAAAAAACTCCACCCAAAAGACCAGGGACTATTTATGCTCAAGGGACAATTTAATAACCCATTTTTAACCCTGTAAAGCCCACACCATTTAATAATTGGCAGAAAATTCCAATTCTTTGAACTTGGAGCCTTTATTGGTCCCTCTAAACAAACAAACAAAAAAAATTCAAATATAATTTTCCATATATTATTATTTATGGCAATCTTGTATTGTCACTGGAGCACCCTCTAATCAGTGAATCACACCCACTGTTGGATTATTTGTGCACTGCATGTATCTGATTGTACACATCAGGTTTTTCAGGGAAAAAAATGTCACACTGCTCATGTGGAGGGCTGAAAAACTCATGTATCAAATATGATACGTTTGGCGTTATAGGGTTAAAGATGCACTGTGTAACTTTTTTGGTGGAATGCTCTGCCTGGAATGTTCCAAAGTATAACAAACAGCTCTACGTTACATTTATTGAATTACAGGTGGGTTTATAGCTCAGAATTACTAAAAAATAAACAGACATTCTGACCGTGAGCGGGGTCGCCTCTCCACAGATCTGACCTGTAACACCCGTGAGGACAGAAAGGATTAATGCTGTACTGTGAAACATTCCAGAGAAAGCAATAACATCGTGGAGAAAAGCGTTTTGACGGAGCCTCCTGTGATCTAATAATCAGATAATTCAGATAATCTTTGTGAAAATGAGTTAAGCTATGTCCCTATGGTTGCTAGGTAACAGTTAGTCAACTCTGTCACATCTTCTAACTAAGTCTAAGCGGCCCTAAGCATTTTGAGTCTGTCTCTGTGTATTTTGGCTCAAACACACAAACACGTCTCCCACTTGGGAATTTATCTGTGAGCTGCTCCCTCTGGAATGTGAAGGAAAGACACATTTTCACAAACTGAAAACAAACCGATCCGTCTGCACGCGCAAAAACACGGACGTGTGAATGTGACATTAAATATGCATTGTGTAACTTTTCTGGCATAGGGTACTTCGAATGCTTTTCTTCATGGAGATGTTATAGCTTTGTCTGGAATGTTTCACAGTATGGCATTAAACCTTTCTAACTGCATGGAGACCAAACCAGACCAAGTTACAGGTCAGATCTGCGGAGAGGCCCCTCAGAAATGTCAAAATGCGTTTTTCTATGTATTTTTGAGCGATAAAACCACCTCTACGTTCAATTCAATTCAATTTATTTTTGTAGCGCCCCAAATCACAACAACAGTTGCCTCTAAGGGTGTTCCGAGATTTTAATGAGTAAACATACACACAGACATATCAAAACAGGAAAAAACAACATTCATGTAAAGCAGCAAATGAAACATCGTCCAGTCATCCCCTGTCCTTAGACCCTCCTTCTCAGCAAGGAAAAACTCCAAAAAACCCAGGGTCCTGGGAAAAAGAAGAAACCTCGGGGAGAACTACAGTGAAGGAGAGATCCACTCCCATGGACGGACAGGCTATAGATGTCCAGGCCCGTGGGCCAGTTCAGTATGGCCACAGCTACCCAGGTGGGGAAGGAGCCGGGGAGGAGCCAGGCGAGGAGGAGGAGGAGCCAGGCGAGGAGGAGGAGCCGGGTGAGGAGGAGGGCCAGGCAGCGGGTGGAGGAGGGCCAGGCGAGGAGGAGGAGAGGGGTCCAGCTGCCATCAGGTGTCTGAAAGAGTTCCACTCCACAGGGGGAGTGGGACAGGGGACAACATGTGAATAGCAATGAACAAACTACAGATGAGAACATAGTGAGTGATGCTGATGAGAAAAAAGGAGGAAACAGAGGACAGTGCTCAGGTTGCCACACTTCCCCCAGCTTGTTATCTCCTGCAGCAGCTTATCTTAACCTGGGATTTTAGTGTCACAACCAACCTGGTCATAGTTAGTTAGGAGTGACATCAAACTAAGTAACCTGGTCATAAGATACACGTTATGGGGGATGTCACACTTTAGTCCCCTTCTTTATACAATCCATGGTGTTTGTGCATGCGTGTGTGTGTGTGTGTGTGTGTGTGTGTGTGTGTGTGTGTGTGTGTGTGTGTGTGTGTGTATGTGTATGTGTGTGGTCTATAGGCAGATTATTTGTTTATGAACACAGCAGATGCACACACACACACACACACACACACACTGGAAAAAAACAATATCTAGGAAATTCAAAATGACTTAAATGAGGAACATTATTTTATTTGAGTAGATTCAACTTGACAAGTGAAATGATCTGCTAGTGGAATAAATGAGTTTTTCTTAATTCAAGCAACATTCGACTTTGTTTCTTGTTTTGAGTGCAAAAAGTCGTTAAGTGAAGCAAGATATATTTTCATATTTTAAGTACAAAAAGTCTTATTCCACTGGCAGATCATTTTACTCGTCAAGTGAAATTTACTCAAATCATGATAAAACTTTCTTAATTCAAGTCATCTTAACTTGGCTAGATTTTGTTTTTTTGCGGTGCCGCCTGAGTGCAGAAAGCGCCGCTGTCTGTGTCTTAACCCTCGAAGACCTACGGTATTGTACACGATACAGAGGAACATGATTTCTATAACCGCGCAGAACTTTCTAACCCTAAAAGAGAGAAACTTACTTTTTCCCCTCTGAAAGTGCAGACATAGAGGTTTCCGTACATTTCTGCGGCTTTATCCTACGTCACACTCACGCTGTGTGATGACGTGAGCAAAACGAGTGTCCAATAGGAACTTTGTTTTCCCCCAAACTCATGCGCTCCGTCCATTTTGATCGACCCAAACTTTGCCAAAAAGTGAAGTGAGTCAAGATGGTCGACTCTTCTCGAGTGTGTACGTTTAGAACAACTGAAAAAGTCGCTCTAAGTGGAGTTATTTCTCACATACATGGCAAATTACGCATCTTGGTGTGTGTAATTGTGTATCCCTTTCTATTTTTATTTGAATGGTTTATTTCACTCAAAATGAACAAATACAAATGTAATAAACCCCATGTAAATGCATTACAAGTGCTGTGGCTCTGTTCTATGCTCTGGCCCTGGACCTGACAGGAGCTGTTTCCATGACTGGCACCAGAAATGTAATGGAGCGATTGCACTTTTTTTTTTTTTTTTTTTAGCAATAAGGATATTTTTTATTTACTTACAGACTTTATATTTTGCATTTTTGTAGCTAAGGCCCTAAATTAAGCATTTTTTATGTCCAAAAAGTTGTTTCTACATGTTTGCTGTGTGTTTTGTATAAAAGAGTGTGAATTTTATTTTCTGTTTTTTTTTTTTTTCATCTCTATTTCTGGTCCTGTAGCTTTTATTACAGTCACATGACACAACTACAGCAGCAGATTGTGAAATAACAGGCTGTACTGAAAAAAGGATGTAGAACACTTCATTATAGGGTAAAAGGGGCAGTTTTAAAAGAAAAATTAAGAAAAAAAATCCAGGCGAGGAGAAATGTACTAAAATTGCCCTTAGGTCTTCAGGGATTAACATGAAGTTTTAACCCAAGTGAGAGATGTTGTCAGCACTGAAACAGTTTATCAGCGTGTGATCAAATACATGTTATGATGCTAAATGAACATTAGTGAGTGGGATACGTCTAATGACTCATATGCAACACTGTCAAAACTCTCATCTACATCAGAATCAGAATCAGAATCATTTATTAATGGCCACACAACAAGTTGGTGGAATATGTTTCCAGTACAGCAAGAAATGCTCACATCTTCTGTGTCTGTTGCAGAACAAAACAAATTTACAACACACTTGCACGATACAACACACACAACAGATAAATATCCAGTTATGAACAGGATCGGTTTAGACTCCGAATGGCAACGGGAAAGAAACTATTCTTGAATCTGACAGATTTGGATATGATGGACCTGTAGCGCCTCCCAGAGGGCAGGAGTTTGAGCAGATTATTGGCAGGATGTGTGGGGTCTGAGGTGATTCTTTTGGCTCTGTGTGATGCGTCTGTGATAAAGTGTCTATGGAGGGGAGAGTGGGACCAATGATTTTAGATGATTTGTTTACAATACGCTGAAGTTTATTTTGTGAATGTCCAAATTACCGAACCAGACTGTTATTGATGAAGTGAGAACGCTTTCAATTATTGCTGTGTAAAAGTGGAGAAGGATGTTGTGTCTGATTCAGATTTTTTTCAATTGTCTGAAGAAAAACAGTCTTTTATTGGCTTTTTTGTATGTTTCGTTTGAATGCTGTTTCCATTTTAGTGAGTAATTGATGTGGGTACCAAGGAATTTGACGGTCTCTGTAGTGGTGATCGTGTCGTTATCAATTGTGATGGTGTTTTCTGTGAAGGGGAGCGTGCAAAATCAATTATGAGTTCCTTTGTTTTAGATGTATTGAGGAGCAAGCTACATTACATGAAATAAGAGAATGTGATCATGATTTGAGTACATTTCATTTGACAAGTAAAATTATCTTCCAATAGAACAATACTTGTTGTATTTAAAATACCATAACACACCAAATAAGAGCTGGGTTTCAATTAACCGCCGGGTGCAGATGTATAGTTTGATAAATAACCATCGGTTCCAAATAAATGTGAGTATAATGTTCGTGCAGAAGACAAAAGTCGTGCTGCCACATCAGGACAGGACTGAGACAGGAACAAAAAAAGCACTGAAAAAAACAGCTCCTTGTGCTGCTGATGCACAGAAAGGAAAATTTAAACCACATGGCTTTTGTTGTAACATGAACTCGCCTACATCTGTATAGAAAGTCTCCTAAATCATAGTCACACTGGTTACAAGAATTTTGAATACAATATTTAACCCAGTTTTGGTGAACACGAGTTTTGTGAGGAAGGAATTAATCTCCTGCCCTAAATTGCCGCTTGGTCACAAATAAATGCCTCGTCTGTTGAGTTACTGAAACAAATAAACACCGCAGTTCATATTTAGTATTTTACGGTATGTAAATATATCTTTTACTACACTAAAGACTCTTTCTGCAGGAGACATGATACCAGACAGGACAGCGGCTCTTTCTGCAGGAGACATGATACCAGACAGGACAGCGGCTCTTTCTGCAGGAGACATGATACCAGACAGGACAGCGGCTCTTTCTGCAGGAGACATGATACCAGACAGGACAGCGGCTCTTTCTGCAGGAGACATGATACCAGACAGGACAGCGGCTCTTTCTGCAGGAGACATGATACCAGACAGGACAGGGGCTCTTTCTGAAGGAGACATGATACCAGACAGGACAGCGGCTCTTTCTGCAGGAGACGTGATACCAGACAGGACAGCGGCTCTTTCTGCAGGAGACGTGATACCAGACAGGACAGCGGCTCTTTCTGCAGGAGACGTGATACCAGACAGGACAGCGGCTCTTTCTGCAGGAGACGTGATACCAGACAGGACAGCGGCTCTTTCTGCAGGAGACGTGATACCAGACAGGACAGCGGCTCTTTCTAATGTTACAGTCAACACAATCCACACAACCCTGTTCTGTTCATAATATTTCCATTAAGAAAAAAAAAGAAAGAAAAAAAATCACACACTTCCTGTTTGGATTTGGTGCACTCTGCCCCAGTTCAACAATAGAACCCATAATAAACCAGAGGATATGAGCCAGAGGATGTGAGCCAGGGGCCAAGCCTGTCCTCCGCTGACCTGGTGTGAAAGGTAATCTCTAATATTAATCCTCAAGTGCTCCTCTCTGTTTTTAAAGTCCGTACTCCTCCAATCGCATTCTCATTTCAGCACTTCATTTCACAACACAACTCTAACTTCAACCTTTGCAGCTCACATAAAAAATAAAAATTCCCTCTTGTGTTTTGCCGGACTTCTCGCTCATCCTTCCCTTCTCTCTCCACACTAAGTCACTCCCCCTTCAGAGCGTTACCACGTTATTCCACTAAAGAAACTACTGCACATCACATCAGTTTCGTAGTTAAGTGTTGAGTGTAGGTTCCATCATCTGCTTGTCTCTATGGAGATATGCCTGCTTTGGCTTTGCCTGGAATGTTCCACAGTATAGCATTAACCCAGTCCATCTTGCATTTAGACAATGTTTTAGGTATTTTTATGGTAGAAAAACACAGTATGTAACTTTTAACCAAAATGAAAACAGGATTTTTTTTTTTCATTTCATTTATTGTACTGAAAAATGTATCTGAAAAATGCATCTCCACAAACCTGACTGTTATTTGTCCGGGAGGAGGGCCTCTTCCTGCTTGTTTCCATGGAAATGTTGTTCCTTGTTCCCACACATGGAATATAGCAAAATATGTGTTTATCTCCCTGGTATGATTTTAACTTTCTATTTCCATGGAATCATGCAGATGACCTGGCACCTCCAGAAAATGACACAGTGGAGCTTTAAAGGGATTATTACCCTTATACCCTTATAACAATTTTTAAGACCCAGCTTGCCAGGGTCAGGGGAGTAACAAAAACCAAGGTGGAAAAATAGTATGAATAAAATAATAATTTAATAAACAGGATTGTAAAAGGTATAATGACAATAGTGGTCTAAAATATGCACACAAAATAACCTGAACTAAGGCTATTTTCACATTTGGTCCTTTCAGCCAATTAAACAAACTCAGATCGATGACTCAGCATTTTTGGCGCATATGTGAGCGCTCCAGCTGTACCCAGAGTTCTACACGGGTTTGGGTACCCAAGGATACCCGACGGGTGAACCGCAAATTTGAATGAGACGGGTGAAAAATGTTGCGCTGTGTCGGATGCGGGATGGGGTCGGGTTGGATGCAGAACAGACATACAGACATACTCATAAAACTCAAGGTGACACAAAGCAGGTGTTGGGAATCTTCTTGAAGAGACAGGTGAGGCAGGACCGGCCGACAGTTAGTCGACACTCACCCCACACTCGCTGGTATGAGGGGTCAGTGTGAGGTGAGGGAGGCTGTGGAGGTGAACCCAGGTCAGATCAGCTCCACACTGGACTCAGACCCTCTGCCAGACCCCGGACCCTCCTCCAGCTCTCAGCTTTCAGACGCTCCACGCTCACTCCAGCTCCACTCCAGACGGAGTATTAACGCCACCTTCAGGGCTGTGCTAGTATTTGTTCTGTGTTTCTATTATACCGGCAGTGTTCAAATAAAGTACTGCCTCCATGAGTATTCACAGATATTCCCAGAGCCTACACCCGTGTCAGCTCCTTCTCTCTTTCTCCAACAGATGTGGCACATGACCATGAGAGCACAGCCCACTGCAGCCAGGATGAGTTTATATTTGAGCATTTGTTTTCATACCATTTTTTAAGACTTGCTCATCAGCCTCAGCTCCCATCATCACCTGTGACTAAAACATGCCAAATATAGAAAAAGCACATTTAATCTCAGTGGCATTTTCACTTTCATTTATAAATGCTTAGATGAAATCACAAGACTAAATTATGACATTTACATTTCTGCATAACCCTAAATAAAAGTGGAAGTAAACTTTGTTGTGTGTTTCACTTGAGACTTCTCTCCAATGTGACACATTTAGGGACCATCCACACCTCCTTCACGGTGCTGGACCACATCAGCCCCTCTTCATGGAAACGCACAAAACCGAGAGTTTGGGCGAAGTGAGGACTAGTTGTTTGGGAAAGACCACAGGGTTTGGGAAAGACCACAGGGTCCAGTGGTGTGGAGGGCGGGGACAGGGTGAGGACAGTGAGAGGGAGACCTCTGTTAGAAACTGAGTTTTCATTTTGCAAATGTTGGTCTAAATGTAGATTTTTAATGGAAAAGTGCATAACGACATTTAGAATGGACCACTGACTAACCTCAGCCATACAGACACAATACTCAGGAGCCACTGTATCAACTCTCTACAGCTCTGAGTTTACAACAAATCTGCCCACTTTTACAAAGAACATGTACACACGATAAATATTCAGCCCCAAAATCTAGAGTTCCAGCTTTAATATCAGTGTTTCCATCAGAAAATTGGTTGGTCAAGGCAGTGATCGCGGGGGATACCGTGCCATCAGCAGTTAGGATGGGGAGGGCCTAAGTAAGGACCAGGGCAGGACGACTGTTGTTTTGCGAGGATTCATTGTTGCCCTGTGCCCTGTGCGCTGTGCCCTGTGCGCTGTGCCCTGTGCCCTGTGCCCTGTGCACTGTGCCCTGTGCGCTGTGCCCTGTGCCCTGTGCCCTGTGCCCTGTGCGCTGTGCGCTGTGCCCTGTGCGCTGTGCCCTGTGCCCTGTGCCCTGTGCACTGTGCGCTGTGCCCTGTGCCCTGTGCCCTGTGCCCTGTGCGCTGTGCGCTGTGCCCTGTGCGCTGTGCCCTGTGCCCTGTGCCCTGTGCACTGTGCCCTGTGCCCTGTGCCCTGTGCCCTGTGCCCTGTGCCCTGTGCCCTGTGCCCTGTGCCCTGTGCCCTGTGCCCTGTGCCCTGTGCGTGATGTGTGTTATTTGTTTGCTTTTTTCGGAGGGACGTTGTCAAGGCGGTCGCTCTAACTACAAAGTGCTGCGGGAAACACCACTTATATTGAATGATAAGTCAAGACGGTAACAGGCCACAGCCTAAACCTTTGTAACAGCTGTAGTTCTCCTCACACATGAGCAGTGTGTTTTGCTCTGCTGCAGTACCATAGCGTCACCACTAGTCTGAACTGACTGTAAGAGGTGATTTAAATCCCGTCTGAGCCGAGCTGATCCAGGTTTAATCCTCCCACACTTCAGTCTGTGCTCTGGAGCCAGACTCATGTCACACTCAGGGTTCAACCTCTGCACAAACTGACCTTGTGTCCTCAGGCAAGACACTTTGCCTAATATGAAAGTGGTGTGTGATGGAGGTGGTCAGATGGAGCAGATTGGCCTCACTTCAATCAGTCTGTCCCAGGGCAGCTGAGGCTACAACAGTAGTTTACCACCTCTGAGTGTGGAGTGAATAAATATAACCCTTATGTAACAGATAATACTCCCTACAACTATACAACTCACCCTTATGGAACAGATAATACTCCCTACAACTGTGCAACTCACCATTATGTAACAGATAATACTCCCTACAACTGTACAACTGACCCTTATGTAACAGATAATACTCCCTACAACTGTACAACTCACCCTTACGTCACAGATAATACTCCTTACAACTGTACAACTCACCTTTATGTAACAGATAATACTCCCTACAACTGTACACCTCACCTTTATGTAAGATAATACTCCCTACAACTGTACTACTCACCCTTATGGAACAGATAATACTCCCTACAACTGTGCAACTCACCTTTATGTAACAGATAATACTCCCTACAACTGTACAACTCACCCTTATGTAACAGATAATACTCCCTACAACTGTGCAACTCACCTTTATGTAACAGATAATACTCCCTACAACTGTACAACTCACCTTTATGTAACAGATAATACTCCCTACAACTGTACAACTCACCCTTACGTCACAGATAATACTCCCTACAACTGTACAACTCACCCTTACGTCACAGATAATACTCCCTACAACTGTACAACTCACCTTTATGTAACAGATAATACTCCCTACAACTGTACAACTCACCTTTATGTAACAGATAATACTCCCTACAACTGTACAACTCACCTTTATGTAACATATAATACTCCCTACAACTGTACAACTCACCTTTATGTCAGATAATACTCCCTACAACTGTACAACTCACCTTTATGTAACATATAATACTCCCTACAACTGTACAACTCACCTTTATGTAACAGATAATACTCCCTACAACTGTACACCTCACCTTTATGTAAGATAATACTCCCTACAACTGTACACCTCACCCTTATGTTACAGATAATACTCCCTACAACTGTACAACTCACCCTTATGGAACAGATAATACTCCCTACAACTGTACAATTATGTCTTATTTGACACCCGTCTCTCGCAATCTTTTTTTGCTACTTATTAAGAATTTATTATGACCATTTCTATTTTTATCCATTGTTATTATAATATTCTGATGTGTGAGCTGCTGTGCCCAAATAATTTCCCTTGTGGATCAATAAAGTTTGTCTAAGTCTAAGTTTTCTGATAGAAATTTCAAACTTGATTATCTCCATGGGGATGTAAAACTCCATGGAGACAAGCAGGTTATAGGTCAGATCTGTGGAGAGGTGTGGGGACACCCTGACACTTCCTCAGAATGTAGCAACAAAACATATTTAATTTAATAAATGCAACTTTTTGGTTCTTTTTGGGGTCCATCACCTGCTTGTTTCCATGGAGACGTAACTGCTCTGTCTGGAATGTTCCACAGTGTGACAATAAACAGCTCTAGCTTAGATTTATTCAGTTACAGGTGGTTTTAGAGCTCAAAAATACCTAGAAAAACATTGGTCCCGGATGCCTTTCCAAAAATCTGACTTGTACTTCAGTCTGGTTTGGCCTCCATGACGATAGAAAGTTTTTTTAATTTGATGGACCCTCCACCAGAAAAGTTACACAATGCACCTTTAAGGCACACATACTGTCCCCGTAGAGGAATTTCTCGTTCCGTGTGCAGCCAAACCCACTACGTTACACAAAGAGGAGCTAAAAAGTGTCCTCGAGGGCAGAGATGTGAAACGCAAACAGAAAAAGCAGATGTTCTCCACTGTGGTGTCAGAAAGCTGTGGAAGTCGCTCTAAATACACTGAGAATAACTCGGATTCTGAATGTTTAAGGGAAGTGAAACGGTGGAGATCAGGTTCAGTGTCTTCGATTGCACAACAGCCCTGTCCACGCACCGCACTTTGAGAAGCTCTTAAGTTTCTGCTGTGAGAGTGGAGCCCTCAGCAGGTGGACATTATGTAACACCCTCCTTCCTCTATCCTCTTTCTTTCTCTCTCTTCTTTCCCTCCCTCTTTCCCTACCTCTGTCTTCTCTCTCCTCTTACCCTCTCTCTTCTCTCCCTCCAGTTCTCCTCTCTCTCCCCTCTCTTTTCTCCCCTCCCTCTCCCTTCTTCCCTCTCTCCTCCCTCTCTTTCCTCCTTTTCTCTCTCCTCTCTCTCTCTTCCTTCTCTCTCTCCACCCTCCCTCTCTCCTCTCCCTCTCCCCTCCCTCTCTCCTCTCTCTTTCCTCCTTTTCTCTCTCCTCTCTCTCTCTTCCTTCTCTCTCTCCACCCTCCCTCTCTCCTCTCTCTCCTCTCCTCCCTCTCTTTCCTCCTTATCTCTCCTCTCTCTCTCGTCCCTCTCTCTCTCCTCCCTCCCTCTCTCCTCCCTCTCCCCTCCCTCTCTCCTCTCTCTCTCCTCTCTCTCTCGTCCCTCTCTCTCTCCTCCCTCCCTCTCTCCTCCCTCTCCCCTCCCTCTCTCCTCTCTCTCTGTCAGCAGGTCAGTCACTCTGTGCCCAGCGAATGGGAGTCAAACATTAACACTCTGTGGGTCTGAGAATGAGGTCAGTGACGTGGCCCCGGCAGTGAGGGGGAGGGGTGAGAGAGGGATGAGGGGAAGGGGTGAGAGGGGGATGAGGGGAAGGGGTGAGAGGGGGATGAGGGGAAGGGGTGAGAGGGGGATGAGGGGAAGGGGTGAGAGGGGGATGAGGGGGAGGGGTGAGAGGGGGATGAGGGGAAGGGGTTATTACATATTACATGAGATCTTTTCCTCTTTCCCTGTAAATCACAATATTGAGACAAAACAAATGCAAATCTTCGTGCACTTCCTCACAGCTGCACTTCCTCACAGCTGCACTTCATCACATCCAGCAGCTCAGATATTAGGAAGAAAAACCATAATCTAATGTAACATTTCCTGGGAAATCCGGCCTCATGTATCTGTGTGTGTTTTTATACACTTCACTCTCCTCTCAGCTCATCTCAGGTGATCAGACTTTGTGCTTCGCTCATTGATTCTGCAGAAATCATGTTTTGTGTTGTGACTGTGATAGTTTGTTATTTTTCTGATACTGGTGGATCATCATGTCCCTGATGGGCTAAAGCACGTGTCAATCACACCGATCTGAACACAGGACAATTCACAGAGACTCACATCTGTGTGAAGTCTTGAAGTGTGTGATCTGGATCCAGTCCCAGACTGTTTGAGACGGAGCAGAACCACAGATTTAAAGGACAGAGGGAAGTGATCAGAGGGACAGTGAACAGAGAGAAATCAAATGATTTTTGTTTAAATGTCATTTTTAATCATCTTATAGCTCCAAAATCTGATAATAGTCTGAATTTGTGTGTGCATGAAACTGCAGGCAGTGAATACAGACAGAAAAGAGTAGAATCCATCAGGGTCCTCACAGCGTCTGCACCAGAGGAGCTCAGACCTGCTCCACAGCTCCATGGGCCCCTGAGAGGTATGAGGTTGCTCTGGGCCCCTAGGGTCATATCGGGGGAGGATATTTCGAGCTGCTGCTCTGTGGATCATACGGCTGTGTGCCCCACTGACAGAGAAGACTATTGCCCAACTCCAAAGGACATCAAGAACTGAATGTCCCAAAAACTGTCTTTAAATAACTGAAAATAAAACTGAAATTCTTCATATTGGGAATATAAACATCCCACCTCCCTCACCCCAGCAGTACAATAAAGCACCGAGGAACACTGCAGATTTCTACAGAATCAACAATCGAAGCACCAAACTCTTCTTTATCTCAGGTAAAAGAAGTGATCGATTTTCTTCTGAATGATATGAGGATTACGGAGAGATTTCTTCTGTATTTGAGATACACATTATACAAATGTGGAGCTGTGTTTGGACCGTCCCACATGAGGACAGAGGTCTGTGGCCCTTATGGTTTGGACCGTCCCACATGAGGACAGAGGTCTGTGGCCCTTATGGTTTGGACCGTCCCACATGAGGACAGAGGTCTGTGGCCCTTATGGTTCGATTCCACTGGATTAAACAGGATGTAGAAGGGGGCGTCTGCTCAGGCTTATCTTCAGATGGAGCCTCAGGTCCTACACTGAGTTACTTTACAGCAGGTTGAGAAATCCCTGTACACGCCGTGTCCACGCAGACGCCACCTCCACACACCTGCTCTCACCTGGTTACCACGGAGATAAGACCCGCGCTACACCTCTCCTATCTGTGCCCTGTGGGAAAAGATTACAACACACGAGGGCAGAGGAGCTGTGAGCTGGAGCTTTGACGTCATGGTTCTGATTTAGATTCTTTTAGACAGAAAAAGTAACACCTGCAATCATAACACACACACACTCTCACACACACACACTCTTACACACTCTCACACACTCTCACACACTCTCACACACACACACACAATCATACTTGAGGAGAGAACGAAAAAGACACAGAAAATATCCTTAAATACATAAGTGAATGTAAAAAAAAAGGATGATAATACAAACCATCCAACAGCAAAAACATGGTAAAATCATGGTAAAATTTTATCAAGTGATTTTTCAACCTCAAATACTCACCCATTCACCCTCACACACCAGTGTC
The DNA here is from genome assembly GCA_030686955.1 of Odontamblyopus rebecca. NCBI lineage: Eukaryota > Metazoa > Chordata > Actinopteri > Gobiiformes > Gobiidae > Odontamblyopus > Odontamblyopus rebecca. The sequence continues at coordinate 5,000,430 of CM060662.1, forward strand.
TGCACATTCTGCAGGCAAGGGGGATAAAGTGTCCCAAGGATCCCACAGCAGCTTTCATCTCGCTGCACGGACAGATCATTTCACTACTTTTAAGTCATTTTCTGATCGATTTAAGTGTTTAGATCTTACATTTTGGCCGAGCTTTTTTGCAGTGTGGAATCAAACCACCAACTGTACTTTAACAAGACTGTACTTTAGACAAATCGAGTTTACTCAAATACTAAATAAGGTCCATTTTTATGCATGTAAATCAGTTGATCTTGTACTGAAATTGTCCAGTATCTCTGTACCTTAAGGTTGTGAGATAGAATTTTTCTTTCAAAGATTTAAAAGTTTAAGGAGAGCGCTGCAATTTGTCAGTATGTTCCCAAGTGAGTTTTAAAATAAGGAAATAAAGAACTTCATTAAGATTCATGAACTAAAATCAAGAATAAAACTGTCAATAACAAGCTTTATATTCTAGTTTTAAGATTTTTCATCTTAATGTATTATGTATTATGGATATATTAGATCACTTCAAACTTAGATTATTGCTTAGACTAAGTGTTGACATTAGTTTGACATTTATGGCCTAGGTATATTTTCTTGATAAGTAAAGTTCACTTCCTGCTCTGGCAGATCATTTCACTCGTTTCTAGAGCATTTTAACTTAGAACAAGTGGATTTTTCTAGTTTTAAGGAGGGCTATTTTTGCAGTGTACATGATCCTGGTTTTTATTTTGCTTTTTTATCCTTAAATAAATTCCTATCCCTAATATGGAACTCTGCTCTAAATTCACTCCGATAACTATACCTGCCGGGCCTCGCTGAGCTTCATTTGACTGAAGCTGAACACCGTCACTCTCCCTCAGTCCACTTCTTTCTACGGCCTGTGCTTCAAATCTGACTGTAAATCTTTAACTTCATCACATCATCAGTGTTTACTTCGACCAGTCTGGACCTGCAGAAACACTGAGAATGTTCCAGAGACTTCAGGGCTCTGGCTCCAGTCTGCTCCGCACACACACACACACACACACACACACACACACACACACACACACACACACACACACACACACACACACACACACACACACACACACACACCCCTGCACGCGCACTCTGGTCTATATTTACCCACAGGCCTGCAGCAGCGTGCTCCTGTGAGGCGATGCTGCCCTCTGGTGGCAGATGTTAGGTTTGTGCGACAGGGTTTAGCGCTGAGCAGAGTTCAGTTTACTTGAGTAACTCTGTGAAACATTTGTTGTTTACAGTGTCACAGAATAAACATGTTACTGTAGGACCCATATTATTTTTTTTCATATTATATTTTCTAATGTAGTTTCCTCATCACAAACAGACCTGGAGTTGTGTTTCGTTTCACTCACACATTTTTAACACAAACCTGCAGATTTAAGGATGGTTGTTTTATAGTGAATTATGGCAAATACCAGGATTTGGTCTATGGAATATTTTTGTGTGCTACATTACGTTTCTTACTATATGTTCAAACATAAATTTACATATTTTTGCCTTAATTCCAGATTTTAAAACAGCCTCTTTTCATTGTTGTTTGTACGGTGTCCTTGAGTGCCCAGAAAGACGCCTTTAAATAAAATGCATTATTATTATTATTCTTTTGTATTAGACTAAACACAGGAGCTGCAAACCTCAAAGTCAGATAAGTGTGCAGCTAATTAAGGCATTTGAGTGCTTAGTGAATGAGTCTGAGGTAAATAAACTTTAAAAACACAGCGGAGCTTCATGGATGGCAATCTGTTTAATTTATTTCACTTATTGCGTTTTGTAATTGCACAGATTATCCACAAGGGGGCAGCACACCCCTGTGGTACATGCCCTAAACGAGGCAATTAGGTACCGCTACAGTTTAAATGTACATTTTGTATAACGAGTTTTGGTGGTTCTGGTGGTCCTGATTTTTTGCTAGACTAAACCTGGTATAGTCCTGATTTAGCCCTGGTTTAGTCCTGTATAGTCCCAATTTAGTCCTGGTATAGTCCTGATTTAGCCCTGGTTTAGTCCTGTATAGTCCCAATTTAGTCCTGGTATAGTCCTGGTTTAGTCCCATTTTATTCCTGGTATAGTCCTGGTATAGTCCTGGTTTAGTCCCATTTTATTCCTGGTTTAGTCCTGGTATAGTCCTGGTATAGTCCTGGTTTAGTACTGGTTTAGTCCTGGTATAGTGCTCGTATAGTCCTGGTTTAGCCCTAGTATAGTCCTGCTTTAGTCCTGGTATAGTCCTGGTTTAGTACTGGTTTAGCCCTGGTATAGTCCTGGTTTAGTCCTGGTTTAGTCCTGGTATAGTCCTGGTTTAGTACTGGTATAGTCCTGGTATAGTGCTCGTATAGTCCTGGTTTAGCCCTAGTATAGTCCTGCTTTAGTCCTGCTTTAGTCCTGGTATAGTCCTGGTATAGTCCTGGTTTAGTCCTGGTTTAGTCCTGGTATAGTCCTGGTTTAGTCCCATTTTATTCCTGGTTTAGCCCTAGTATAGTCCTGCTTTAGTCCCGGTTTAGCCCTAGTATAGTCCTGCTTTAGTCCTGGTTTAGCCCTAGTATAGTCCTGCTTTAGTCCTGGTATAGTCCTGGTATAGTCCTGGTTTAGTACTGGTTTAGTCCTGGTATAGTCCTGGTTTAGTCCTGGTTTAGTCCTGGTTTAGTCCTGGTTTAGTCCTGGTTTAGTACTGGTATAGTCCTGGTATAGTGCTCGTATAGTCCTGGTTTAGCCCTAGTATAGTCCTGCTTTAGTCCTGCTTTAGTCCTGGTATAGTCCTGGTATAGTCCTGGTTTAGTCCTGGTTTAGTCCTGGTATAGTCCTGGTTTAGTCCCATTTTATTCCTGGTTTAGTCCTGGTATAGTCCTGCTTTAGTCCTGGTTTAGCCCTAGTATAGTCCTGCTTTAGTCCTGGTATAGTCCTGGTTTAGTACTGGTTTAGTCCTGGTATAGTCCTGGTTTAGTCCCATTTTATTCCTGGTTTAGTCCTGGTATAGTCCTGGCATAGTCCTGGTTTAGCCCTAGTATAGTCCTGCTTTAGTCCTGGTATAGTCCTGCTTTAGTCCTGGTATAGTCCTGGTTTAGTCCTGGTTTAGTCCTGGTATAGTCCTGGTTTAGCCCTAGTTTAGCCCTGTCTTAGTCCTGGTATAGTCCTGGTTTAGCCCTAGTTTAGCCCTGGCTTAGTCCTGGTATAGTCCTTTTATAGTCCTGCTTTAGTCCCGGTTTATCTTATGTTACTGTAAATCAATGCTTTCAGACTTGGTCATTTAAAGTTGACCTTTGCACAGATGGATTCTTGTGATATTTGTGCTCAAACCGAACAGTTAGATTAGGATGGGCATCAGATTAAAAACATAAACTTGACTTTTGTAACTGTGTCTACAAAACTGTAAACAAATATAAAATAATACAGTGCAGGTAAAATATGAGATGGTGCAGTGACCGAGGAACATTTGACCCGTTGTCCTGGAGGATGTGTCTACGCACTGGAGGAGGACATTACGATGATGGAGGTCACCAGAGTGTTTCTAAGAGGCTCCAGGAAATAGACAGTACATGATTACCCCAGAGTTTAGCCTGACCCCTGCTTTGTGTTCGCCCACTCACACCGACACACTGGAGGAGCTGCTGTATGAGAGAAGGTCTACAGGCTCCACGCTCCACCTCTCGTTTTATTTCATTTTTCCTTAGAAGATGAATGGCAGAAGTCCATGGCACAGACAGTACAGAGAAGTGAAGTATGGGAGCATGATGTCAAAATAGCAAAATAGCAAAATAAAAATGCCAGGATCATGTAGAGCGGGTTAAAACTCTTGGATTCTCCCTGGATTCTCCCTGCTCTGAAACAGGTCCACATTGCTCCAGTGCACCTTTTCTGACCTGCATTTAAACAGGAACTCTGGCACATTTGAAGCTGAAGTCCGTTGCTAGAGGTGGTGGAATTCTGTCAGAAGCCAAAAAATGGCACAGATCAGTGTTTCCTCGGCGGAGATAATAATAATAATAATAAATTTTATTTATAATGCACTTTACATTTGACAGCAAATCTCAAAGTGCTACAGTGCAAAAAAGAGACTTTAAAAACAAAGACAATAAAAATCAATATAAAAGCAATAAAACAATATCATGTATTTAGCTGTAGGCCAGGGTAAAAAGGTAGGTCTTAAGATCTCTTTTAAAAGCATCCACCGTCTGTGGAGCCCTGAGGTGGTCTGGGAGGGCGTTCCACAGACGGGGAGCAGCCACTGAGAAGGCCCTGTCGCCCATGGTCTTGAGCCGTGTCCTGGGCAGGACCAGACGGTGCTGTTGGCCTGACCGGGTCTTAGTGGAGGTGTGTGGTGTGACCGGGTCTTAGTGGAGGTGTGTGGTGTGACCGGGTCTTAGTGGAGGTGTGTGGTGTGAGCAGTTCAGTGAGGTAAGTGGGGGCCGCACCGTGGAGACAGTGATGGGTGTGCAAGAGGACTTTGTATTGAATACGGAAGTGGATGGGGAGCCAGTGCAGGGAGTGAAGAATGGGGGTGATGTGCTCGTGTTTACGCACCCTCATCAGGACCCTGGCAGCGCTGTTTTGGACATACTGGAGCTTTTGGATGCTCCTGCCAGAGATCCCGATGAGGAGTGCGTTACAGTAGTCCAGCCTGGAGGAGACAAAGGCATGGATGAGCTTTTCCGCAGCAGGGAGGGAGAGAGAAGAGCGAAGTTTGGAGATGTTACGGAGGTGAAAGAAGGCAGATTTGCAGATGGAGGTGACATGATTGTCAAAGGAGAGGTGGGGGTCAAATTTGACCCCCAGGTTCATCCATCTCACTGTGGCAGTGAGTCTGTCAAGGCAACAAACTAGTGTAGTGATGGGGGCAGGGCTCTACACTAACTTTTTTTTTCAGGAGCACATGTGCCCCTAAGTCATTCTGACAGAATTTGACCAACTCTAGCAACGGACTTTAGGTTCAAACGTGGCGGAGTTCCACTTTAACACTGAACACAAAAAAGACAAAACGTGATGATGATCTTTAACAGAAACCTCCACAGACCAAGAGCCGACACAAACTGATAGCCCTGGATGGCTCAGGAATCCAAATAGTTGATCATTACAAGTACCAAGGTGTATGGAGTCAGAGCTTTTAGTTAAAACTACAGTCCTCCCGATCATTGACCATGGAGACTGTTTACAGATTACCTACCTCAGCTCACCACACACACACACACACACACACACACATTCACAACTCCAGACACACACACATACACAGACACACATACATCCACAAATACAGACACACACACATACACACACACAGACACACACACATCCACAAATACAGACACAGACACACACATACACAGCTCCAGCCGCACACACACATATACACACACACATACACACACACACACACACACACACACACTGCACTCCTTCAGGTACATGACCCTGGTCGTTCCTAAAGGCCGCACAGCTTTGGGCTGCTCCTCATTTCAATTCTGCAGCAGTGACTGGAACCAACTTCAGCGAACAAACTTAGTTTGTTTTTACCTCTGTCAACTTTAAAACCTTCCTCCAGAGTATTCTACAGGATCACTGCATGCGCTTTTAACACTTTATATCTTTAATCTGCAAATGTTTCACTGTCTCCTGTTTCTATTCACTGTTTCATGTTACGATTGGTGTGTGAGTGTGTTCTGTTTGTGCTGTTTTATCCTGATCGTCATCACAAATGAGAATGTTCTCATTTGACTTACCTGCTAAAATATTGAAGAAATAAATCAAAAACTCAAAACACATCTGTTCAGAGGGGCCTATTCACTCCACCACACCACCAAACCTGTGGTCGCACTCACGCCTCACAGCAAGAAGTCTCCAGGTTCATTCCCTGGGTCGCCCACGTGGAGTTTGCATGTTCTGCCCATGTCTGGATGGGTTTCCTCTAGGCACTCCGGTTTGCCCCATCAACCCAAAATATGCAGCACAGGTCACCACGAAGAACAGCTGATAGCTCCATTAAATCAATCAACCAATCAATTAAAATACTGCCCCACTTTAACTAATTATTTATAGACCAAAATGAGGAACCCGACAGCAGCGGTTCCAGAGAGAGGGGAGATGGTTTCTCAGTACAGAATGAATTGGAACCAGAGGTGATGGAGCTGCATGTTGATACCAGAGCAGACACTGAAAATAGCATGTATGTCCTTTAAACTAATATTTAAAAAGACAAAACTGGTCCAGATGTGTTGTGGAGCTGTTATATATCTCTCAAAATTCTTTTCTATAATTAAAAGTTCAAAATTCGGAGACTTTTTGGGCCGAGTACGACCAGTAAAGAGTCCTATTACATCAGTTTATGTGTCCAACCAGGATCTCAGCCGATATCCGATCCAGCGAATGTTTCAGGATCAGCACCGGTATCCGATACCAGTACTGGATCCCTGTTTACTGTTAATCACATCATGTTCACTTCACTTTTGCCTCCCTTCTGTGATGTAGAAACCTTTAAAGGGTCAATGGACTAATAATATAATGATCAAAATGCGACATAAGGATTTACTTCTGTTACAGTTCAATACTAAAAACTAGGGCCCGACCGATATAGATTTTTTTGCAGCTGATATGATACCGATAAAATGGGAGTTGGAGCTGCTGACAGCTGATATAATCGATAATATATTTAGTGACGTTAAAGTTCACTGTAAATCTTCAACTGATTAAAAAACTTAGGTTTGCTCTATCAGATTTTAAATTGGGTTTATTTAGGCGACATTTATTGTTGTTCTGTCTCCTTACGTCATATTTAAAGACAGTAGGCTGGCCTAATGGCATTTTTGCATGATGACATAATAAAGTGCAGGTCCAGTACGTGTATACAGCCACTATAGACCGATTGCATGTGACGTCACAGTATGGATCGGCCATTCTGGAGATACTCGCATCTCCAGTACTGTAGATGCAGTATTGACTGTATACGGACTTGGGACATACACTAGATAATTCACGATGTCAGGATAAGAGATCGACGGCAATAAATCCACATCAGAAGAGGCATCTTTTATTTCATAAGGATCAATTCCACCTATTTCTTGCAATTTCGCATCATATCTCACTCTTTCAGAAGATTGTAGCGTATCCCTATATAGAATTCTTTCTTTTTTTGTCCTTTGATCCGACTTTTTAGACATTTTGACACACAATAAACGAAAATTCGATTTAACAACAACTTGGGGGCTGTGTTTTATAGCGATATATCTATATCTCCAAGATGGAAAGCGGAAGTACTGGGTTAGGCGAAAATCACCCAAGCTGCAAACGGTCTATAGCCACTTTACAGTCAGCCAATGTAAGAGAACAGGCTGTTTTTGTGTGGGATCTTACAGTAGGTCAGTACAAACCAAAACACATGTCCAACACTCAGAATGTCCAACACAAACAAATGTCCTAATCCTGACTCAAAACGATTGCCCTTAAAAAGAATAGAATCCAGCATGTTGACAGCAGCTGCGTCTGTCCTGTGCCTGTGGGACAGTCCTGTGTCTGTGGGACAGTTTTTTTGTTTATGGGACAGTCCTCTGTTTCATAGACTGTATGGGCATCACAGACACAGACAAATAACTCTGCAGATTTATACTGACTGGCATTTACCTGTCTGCAAAATGGATTAAATGGACATAATACAGTATATAGAGTATAACATTCCCACATGGACTCAGCTCATATCAGCAAGATTAAGCCCGATAGCCGATATGTCTCCAAGTGCCCATATATACTGATATATCGGACAGGCCCTACTAAGAATGTGAAAAATAGTCTTCTTTAAAAAGCGCTGTATCTTAAACACCTGGAAAACAAAAACTAGTTCATTTAAAACAGTTTGCAGTGGTCCAACGTTATTCCTCATTTACCTTATCCACTCTGGGCATCTTAATTATTCACCATAATTAGGTTATAAGCCCTTCTCACAATTTTCAGCATTTTGCCATCACAATACAACTAGCAACAATTAGCATGCTACCCAGGCACTTCATTATTACTGGACAATAAAATGCTTTCTAATTAGGTGCAAACAGCCCACAGCAGACTTATTTTGAGCTCAAGAGCTGCTTATACAATATAACTGTACTGAGACAAGACAAACTGTTCAAATACAGTGAAAAATCAGGTCCACGGCCTTTAATCAAATCAAACTTCATGTGTCCGGCACTTTTCATACATTTGAAACATGCACTGTTGCACTCAGGGTTGCACAGCCTCTTTTACCAAACTGCAGCTGACACGTCGCACACACCGGCCCCTCCACGTGATCATGACCTCCTCTGAGCGTAGGCCCCTCCCCTCGATCTGTCGCCATGGAAACCTGTGTGTTGTCCCCAAGCTCTTTAACTGAGCGTTTGTCCCTCTTTCTCTGTCCTCGGGAATCATGCCACCGCAGAGTTGGATGTGCTGTTTCTAAGACCTCAGGTGAATACCAAGTGCTCTCACTGCACAAACACAAACAGTGAGACATGACAGACCCAAAGCTCTTTTAATGCAGCTATTTGTTCTTCGGTCAGTTTGCTCTGCACTTATACGAAGACAGCAACATACTCTAATGAATCTAAGGATGTTTTATTATTTCTTTAATCAGCTTCTCTTAAGTTCTGTGGGACATTCCCCATTCACTTTGGTAGTCCTGGTTTCTCCCAGTACTCTTCGCCCCTTCATCCAAGCACCAACACCATTCTCCAAAGCAGTGACAAAAAGAGCACGTCTTCATGTTCCAGAGCGCCAAACCCTTCCCAGTGCAGGTGTCTGTACTCATGCTCCCTCCACTCTCACAAACACTCTTCCTAACACTCTCTAAGGTGCCCCGGATCCGGACTGTGTTAAAGTTGAACTCCGGCACGTCTGAAGCTAAAGTCCATTGCGAGAGGTGGTCGAATACTGTCAGAAGCCAAAAAACGGCACAGATCAGTGTTGATTTGATTGTTGACTCCAGCGGCGGCGAGAGGCTAGAGCTGCCAGAAGCATCAAGTGAGGATCGACTATTGGCTGTGAAGAAGAGGAGGAACTGAAAGTTGTTGAAAGAAAATTGTTTGGGAATGTATTTTTTAGCATTTTTCAAAAAATAGAATTCACTAAATAAATGGGATGAGAAACAACATCGGTGATCGAGTCTTTTGGGCTTCACATGCGCAGTGGGAACTCGACAGAGGTAAGGCTAAAGCTGCTTATAAAGTTGTTTTATAACGTTTCCAGACGCTAATGAGTGAATCAGGCAGAGCGTTTTGTTTGTTAGACCCGTGGCTGTTGTAAGATGGGTTAAAGTGGTGTTAAGCTTCTTCAGTGTGAAGCAAATTAGCGTTTTACATGGAAGTTAAGAACTTGCCCCCATCACTACAGTAGTTTGTTGTCTTGACAGGCTCACTGCCACAGCGAGATCTTCACCAAGGCAACACTGATCTGTGCCGTTTTTTGGCTTCTGACAGAATTCCACCACCTCTAGCGATGGACTTTAGCTTCAAACGTGCCAGAGTTCCTCTTTAAGTTCCTTGTCACCGGTTTCTCTGAAGGCTTTTACCCTGGCCTCATCTCGCGTCCCTCTTCAGCTGCAAGAATCTTCAGTCCACTTTGAAGGAGCCTCTCATTATTGACTCTCTGCTGACAATGAGGGAGAGGACAATATGTTTGGTCCTTCCTCCCACCGACCTTTTCCTTCTTTAAGGATCTTTGTGACCTCCAGGAAGTATTTCTCTCATCAAACTGGCCGACCAAGCCACCAGGCTCTCAACTCCAACATCTACTGGTGCTTCTTTGGAGTCTGTTTTGGCTAATCTTCAGCTATAAGACCAGTCACAAGTTGGTTGACTGCTTGGTCAGCAAGTTCAGCATCCCATTCCTGGTGCATCTTCTGGGCAATTTACCACTGGTATTTGTTATTATAATGTAAAATACTCTAATAAATATAATAAAATACTCTCTACTCTGATCTGACTGGAGAAAATCCAAAGTGACATTTGAACAAAACAGTCACTGAATTTCTAACCTTCAAGAAAACCAAAGAGAATATTCTTCACAAATGACTTTTACAGTTAACTTTTATTGTCATATGGAAAAATAACGTTACACCTTTGACAGTATAAAAATATACACTAACAGTTCCTGACTTATATCTATGAGAGAAGGATATAGACACAAATGGATCAAAACACTTAATATTAATGCAAATCAACATCAATGATATTAGTATATTAAGTTAGTACTATAAAGTAACACAAACTATGAAGAAATATTTAAAGTTCACGAAAAAATACAAAAAAGATTTAAAGATTGAAACTTTGAGATTGAGAAGGCATTTAGGGTGACAGGTTTTCATTCATAATTGAGACGTTTGATTAAATGTGAAATAATCAAGGCTTTAAAATGGGAAGCCCAGGGCCACAATTACTTTTAAGGCGTTTTATCACTGATTGTGCTTTAATTATCCGTTTAAAAAAGACGGCACCGAAGGGCGACACACAAACGGGTTCAGATCGTCACAGGGAACAGGCTCAATGCTATTAACACGTAAAATATAAAACAGACCATCCACCGTTTTAGAGAAAATGATGTCTTAAAAATAAAACATGGCCCTAGACAGGAAGAGTACAAATATTTCTGAAAGCACGTTTCACCATATCCAAGAAGCTTTGTCGTGTCTGAAATGGCTCAGGAGGAGGGCTGACTTATTTCTCCTTCAAGGGCGTCGATCTGAAACCTGAAATATCCTGGTTTTATGGGAGAGAGCAGAGTTCCTGTGGGCAGAGCACTGGAGAAAGCTTTTCTCCACATGAAGTCACAGTCTGCAGAATTTCTCCAAAACAGTGGGGTGCAAAGGAAAAAGATGGAAGGTCAGAGTGTTGTTTTCTTTGACTAAAAAAATGTGGTTTAATGGAACTCTATGTAAGATTTCAATTTGAATCTGTGTCCCCCACATATGAAGTATACACATGAGGTATGAACTTGGTTATTTAGCGTTGTAAAGAACAGGAAAAGTGTGTAGTCTTGGTTGGCCTGGCCTGCCTGCTGCATGGGATAAGTAACAAACAGAAAGCCCAAAGTCTATTTAACAATTTTCACCAAAATGTGTTTAAAACGTGTCTTTAGTTGTTAGTAGTTAAATTTCAAAACCACTTAAGTCTTATGGGTGAGGTGAAACATCAAATCATAACCAACGACTCATTCTTCTTGTGTTCAGTTGGTCTGAAGGACTGAAGCTGTCACGGAAAAGCCCTTTGAGACCTTCTGAACCAAACCAGAAAATACTTATTATGCAAAATTGACTTTTTTACCATTTAACCATATTATATTGTTCTTCTATCATTAAAAACATTTCTGGAGTTGTATTTTGCTTCATTATTTAACCCATTAATAAAAGTTCTCTGAGCACTCATCACATTATGCCCAGATTGTTGCGTCATAGATAAAACCCTGGACTTCTCTGGTCCATAAACCATCTCTGGACTCATTCTACAGTCAAATCATGTTCACATCCAACACATGGCTCTATTAGCAAGGATAAGACCTTCATTTGTTTACTTCCTAAATGTTCAATCCTGTTGCTGACAGCAAAAGGAGCTTCAATGCACATTTTAAATAGTAATATTCACCTAAAATGACTTAATAAAAGAAAGAAGTCCGCCGACTTCTGCATTAGAAAACATTGGTGTCCAATGGGAGCTGATGTCAGATAGCTGCAGATCATGTTAACAAGCAGGAGATTTTTTCATTTGTACCAAAATACAGAGAACATAAAATAAAATTGGAAAAAAAGAGCTGTGAGCATGTACCGCTGGTGGTGATAATGGACAACTTATAGGGGGTAAATGAGAAACGACTATAACATTCAAAAAAGGGTAAAAAAAAGTCGATTTTGCATAAGAGGACCATTTTAATGTCGGAGACCACAGACCCTTCATCCTTCAAAGAACCTGACAAAGAAGGAGCAGACGGAGTGCCAGCCATCGCCACAAAAGCTCTGGACCGGGGCCATGTCACTGAGCACGCCGTCCTCGTGAAGATCAGTCCTCTCAGCAGAGCTCCTCACCTCCTCTGAGCCCATCCCTCCCTCCTCCTTCTTTTTCCTCCGGTCGGTTTTGCCAGGCTCTGAGCTCTTGGTGGCCCCTCCCTTCTTCTTCCCCTTCTTCTCCTCCTCGGTGCTGTGCTGGGCCAGCTTCATGTGGGCTTCTGCCGGGGCCTTCTTGCAGGTCTTGGCCTTCAGGACCTTCTCTCCTTCACAGGCATTCTGTCTCTTCTTCAGTTTTCCCACCAGCTGCTTCCAGTATTGGCTGGACTTGACCCCATAAGCCTCGCACAGGTCGGGTTTACCGGCGTACCGGCACCAGTAATCACTGCAAACAGAGAGAAGACAGTGATGACTGTCATCATTTTGTAGACAGACCGGCATGTTAAAGTCTGTCAGATCTTAGAAGCTCAGCAGGGCTGGGCCTGGTTAGTACGTGGATGGGAGACCACTGGGAACACCAAAAGCTGTTGTTGTGTCATTAGGCAAGACACCTAACCCACATTGCCCAGAATAAATGTGGTGTGTGGTCTGATGGTGCAGATGGGATTGGCTCCGGTCACTGTGGCCTGTGGCTACAATATTCTTACCAAGAGTGTGTGTTTAGTGATTGAATAAATCACACATTTGTAAAGCATCTTTGAGTGTCCAAAAACACTATATAAATCAGATATTATTATTATTATTATTATTATTATTATTATTATTATTATTATTATTATTATTAGGCCCGAGCGCCAGAGGCTGGCGAAGGGCCTATTAGTATCGCATAGTGATGCTCATAGGGGGCAGGAACTAAAATGACGCGACATGACTCGCCCGTAGTGACCAGGGACCATCGCCATGACGTAGCAATGCGCCAGAGGTTTCCGAAAATGTATAGTTTGTCTGCCAAAAAAAAGTGGAACATTGTTCTCATATTAGAATATTCTTATTATTATTTTTAGTAAAAAATATTATTATGGCCACGTCCCCGACACTCCAGAAGGCAGCCATCTTGGATTAAAGTTAGCACGGTGCGATGTGCTGGGCACGCTGTTTGCGGGGAGTTTGCAGGGTGCGGGGTAGGCGCACGCAAGGGCCGATCATCGCCGCTTGCGGCTATATTTATTATTTTTATTGAAAAATGACAACAGAAAATAATGATTATTCAAAACATTCAGCATAAAAGTATTGTAGTACCAGACTTTTTTTGTCTGGTACATTTTGTGCTCCCTCCAAAGAGTATATTGTAAAAGCAGCAGATTGTGACAAAATGAGGTCTTTTTATTGCTCATAAACACAATAAGTGCCAAAAGTGTGACTGACAGAGCAAATACAACTTTCTCAACTTTTCAGATTTTGTGGCATTTTTTTTTCCTTTATTCAGATCAAAAGCTTTTTTATTCAAAATCCTTCAGTCATCTGAAAAACATCTTTTTAATTGTTCTCCTCAGCTCACTCTGCTCCTGGATTCTGACATTACTCAAACCTAACAATGTTGATCTCTCACTAACTTCAGCTACTTCTGTGCTCCATAGACCTAACAGTGACTGTGGATCTGTAAGTCGGACGATATCAGAGCTACACCATCATTAGCCTGGATGCCTTTCAGTTTTCAAGTGAAGTGTCTGGGATTTGAATTGGTGACCTTCTGGTTTATAGATGAGTATTCCATGTGGACCTTTTGGGCAAAAATCTGTATCAGTGGGGAATATGGATTTAACTTTCAATTTCCATGGACTGATGCAGGTGACGTGCCTCCAGAAAGTTACACTTACACAGTGTTCCTTTACCCAGCCAACCCCATACTGCTATCCATAAAAAAAAAAATAATAAAAACAACTGAGTGTAATAGTTACCTGGGCTGCTCTACCTTGTTCTCAACAGTGCAGTTGACCATGAGGCTCACCAGACCTTCTCCAGATGTTTGCCACATGCAGCGGTGGCCGTCCTTGGTGCTAAGCACTCCGGAGCTGGGCACAGAGCGGTTCCGGGCTCGTCTGGCAGGGGGCGCTGTGGAGGGCGGGGGCTGGCGGGGTTTGTCTGGTTTGGGTTGCCCGGGCTGGCGCTTGGCCTCGGGGAGGGCGACCAGGCTCAGGAGCACCAGGAGCAGGACACTGACTGGTACTGAACTCATGGTGACTGAGGAGAGACAGACACATGGATTTGATTTTATATAAGCGCATTGTTCAGCTGCAGGGTTACAGTAATAGATGCAGTATATATGACCATATGTTTTGGTGGTTGAGACTGAAAGTGAAACTAAAGACACTCAGAGAGGGGCCTGCAGGTATATTTTTTAGGGGCACAGTCATTTTAGTCAAGGTTTTATCTTTATCCTCAAACGACTCACAGTGGAATGGTTCAACAGCTTTTTCTATAGTTTCAGTAGAATAAAGAAGAATACCATGACAACACTGCTGTTTTATACCTGAAAGGAGTGAGGCAAGAAAAACCCAGTATCAACGAGGACTACAATCGACTAAAGAAATTCTTAGCAGCAATCTTGCTATAACATGCACAGATGTCTGACTTCTTTGTGTAGGTCAGTTTTTTATGCCGTTTTTTATGTGCACGAATAAACTAAAGTAAACAATTTCCACAATACCAGACGAGACACGAGATTGGATCTACGAGAACGAGACGAGATGAGATTTAGACGTTCTTTATACATACTGACCTCGCCATTTTTGAGTTACTTTATTTCATATTTTTGCTGTCATTCTAGCATGTTTTTTTGGGATCACAGCTTCTCCAAAAATGTAACTCATCAGTACTTAACTAATTATTTTATCCACTCCAAATGTAAAAAATGGTCTCATGAGATCATTTTGGCAAATTTTGTCTCGCGAGATCTTGTTGCACGAGATCTTGTCCCCTCCCTAAAAATAACTAAACTGAATGACAATGACAGACTTAAAGAGAAGTTCATCCAGTTTAGATGCCGTCCTACCCTCAAAGATGAACTAACTCTGTATTTACCAGTTTAAAAGTCCATTACCGTCCATGAGAAACCTGTTGGTACCTTCAGGTCTGTACCACATGGGTCTATTATCAGATCTGGAGAGAGTATTGCCTTTTCACCTGTTGTTGTGAGTTTGGACCATCCTTTGGTACTGCAGCAAACAAAATCCTCTCCAGTTCAGGAAGCATTTGTCCCATCACAGCTGTTTGAGTTCAGACAACAAACTAGTGTAGTGATGGGGGCAAGTTCTTAACTTCCACGTAAAACGCAAGTTTGCTTCACACTGAAGAAGCTTAACACCACTTTAACCCATCTTACAACAGCCACGAGTCTAACAAACAAAACGCTCTGCCTGGTTCACTCATTAGTGTCTGGAAACGTTAGAAAACTACTTTATAAGCAGCTTTAGCATTAGCTTTGTTGATTTCCCACTGTGCATGTGAAAGCCAAAAAAACTCGACAAGTGAGGATCAACTACTGACTGTGAAGAAGAAGAAAAACTGAAAGTTGTTGAAAGAAAATGGTTTGGGAATGTATTTTTTAGCTTTTTAAAAAAATATATAATTCACTTGTAAATAAATTGGATTAGAAACAACATCGGCAATCAAGTCTTTTGGGCTTTCGCATGAGCAGTGAGAAATTTCGCATGAGCAGTGAGAAATCAGGAAAAAAAAGGTAAGGCTAAAGTTGCTTATAAAGCTGTTTTATAACATTTCCAGACACTAATGAGTGAAACAAATTGGCGTTTTACGTGGAATTTAAGACCTTGCCCGAAGCACTACACTAGTTTGTTGCCTTGACAGACTCACTGCCACAGTGAGATCTCCGCTGAGGCAACACTGATCTGTGCTGTTTTTTGGCTTCTGACAGAATTCGACCACCTCTAGCAACGGACTTTAGCTTCAAACATGCCGGAGTTCAACTTTAAATGCATTTTTATATAATCTAAGGCAATTATTTTAGATAGATAAGACAGATAGACTTTATTATCCTGAAGGTAATTTGTTAAAGCAAAATAGTGTGCATCGACCCACAGATCATTTTAGATTTGTTCCCTGACAGACATTCTCACAGGATTTGCTATATCCAAGATGTCACACTCCACACCTCCCACTGTGATGGAGAATGACTTTCAAACGGACTTGCATTGCCTTTAAACCCCCTCAGGATCACGTCTGTCCGACCAGTCCCCCTGGGCCCATGACGTGAGGTGACATGGTGTCAGAGAATGTAGAAACCTGGACAAAAGCCTGACAGAGCCTGGGGCGGGGGGGACGGGGGCTGTACTGAGGAGCAGTCAAGCATCAGGAACACTCCCGAGAAGAGGTCAGTGTGGAAATGTACCTGTCAGTCCTGTATATGTCGCAGCAAAGGAATGTGCATAAGGCTCCCAATGACACAGAAGTGATTTTCTGTTCTGTTCATCACTCAGGTATATGCTGGAAAATATGCACTGAAATAAGGCTGAAACAGTGAGAGTGACAAATTCGCATATATATTAAAGTAATTGTTCACTTTTTAAGTACATTTGGCCTCATTCATGCAGCGTCCTTACAAACAGACGTGTACTTAAGGCCTCCTTACGGACATTTTTGGTATTCGTGACACTATTTCTTAACTGAAAATGTTCTTCTGGAAGCACAAATCCTACGAACAGTCAGGAGCACACGTAAGAACAAAAATTATACTGTTTTAGAATATTATTAATCTGACAATGCAACAAAAAATTGAAATTCCTCCATGTTTGTAAGTTATATATTTCCTATAAACATATTACTCTGTGGTCCAATAACATTTGAGTTTTACAGATGTGTCTCATGTGTTTTTTGGGTGTTGGTTTTGAGCCTCAGTCTGTCTCTGTCTCAGCACCCCCACCGCCCACACCATGCCCCCCTCCCTGAGTTCGTTCACGTGAGTTTGGACATTTAAAATCACCGCCGCAGCGTTAAAACAGCCGTAGTCTGTAGACCCGCTCCACCTGACTTCCTCTTTCTCTCCCTCGCGTTTTCACACGTCGTAATACCAAACCCATATTGGACATATTTGGAAGTTCAGAGGGCGTTTCTAACCAACAAATACATATGAATTTTCTATGTAAATAAAATGTTAATGAGTGTGGAGGCTGTTGGTGAATTCGGTGCAACTGTCACTTAAGAAGGAATGTGGCTTTGTGAATCTGGAGCAGCATCTTCTTAAAGTGGAAGTTACTGACAATTTGTAAGAAACAGCTCACGAATGAGGGCAATTGTTACTAAGACCCCCATCCATTTGTGCCACTGGGGCAACCTGTCAGAAATAGCGGGGCCCATCCCCAGATCTCAAGCTCGTCTTAGTCAGGACTGTGGTCATACCGGCTGGTCAAAGCCTGATCCCATCAGATTTCAGAAGCAAAGCAGGACCAGGCCTGGTTAGTACTTAGATGGGAGACCACTGGGACCACCAGCGAGTGTGGAGTGAATGAACAATGAACTGTAAAGCGTCTCTGAGTGTTCCAAAAAAGCGCTCTATAAAACAGATCCATGATTATTATTATTATTATTATTATTATTATTATTATTATTATTATTATTATTATTATTATTATTATTATAGGACGGCCTTAGCTGGAGGATTTGACTGTGGTGCATGTTTTGGGTTGATGGGGAAACTGTAGTGCCTGAAGGAAAACCACCCAGACACAGGGAGAACATGCAAACTCCAACAGAAAGGCTGAGCGACTCTTGATTTGAGCCCACAACAGATTTTTGCTGTGAGGAGTGTACTGGCCTCTTAGTTATTACACCGCCAGATCACATTTTTGTTACTGGACATTACATAGTCTAAAACAGGGGTGTCAAACTCATTTTGGTCCGGGGGCCGTATGCAGCCTACTTTGATCCCAAAAGGGCCGGATCAGAAAACTCAGTTCTCTCTTCAAGTTATTGTATTTTTCTCCGTGTCTCGTAGTGGTGTTTAAGATTATATTCCTCGAGCAACGCCACTTGTTCCAAACACACTGAGCACAGATTTCCCATTCACCTCTGTCAACAAATAAGAATTAGACTATTTTTCTTGGGAAATCCTGAACTCAGCATCTGCTTTTCTCATTTTTTGACATTTTGCTGATGAGGGTCACGGTCGACAGTCAAAACGATCGTCCTTTAAGAGCGTTTGGAAAGAGGAAAGTCTTCATTTGTGCTGCTCTGGTGGGAGTCGCAACGTACAGAAACGCCAGAGACGCTGCTATGCTAAACGGTGCAGAAAATTAACAGAAAAATCTGAAAATTTTAAGTATTTTAATAGAAAAATCAGCCGAGGGCCAGATTAAAGGTCTTGGAGGGCCGGATCTGGCCCCCGGGCCGCATGTTTGACACATGTGGTCTAAAACGTGCCTTAAATAAATATAAATTTAGAAGCTTTAAGCATATCAGCATTTTACTTGAATCATTATCTGATTAAAATAGACATGACCAATCATTCATTGTGCTTTTCTTTTCTTTTTCTCTATGTTTAGTACATTTTATATACATACAGACATAATTAAATATATGAAGTAAGATATATGGAATAATGGTATCAAGGAAAAAAAGTAGTTTAAATATTTTATAACCAAATCCTCAAATCAATAAAAAATATAATTTAAGTGAAGTACTTTTTGCCGTACTAAATCACTCCATATACTGTATCTTGCTTCATATATTTGATGTCTTATGTCTGGATCGACCACTAAAATGTAGAAAGTAGTAAAAAAAAATACTGAATGAGAGATTGTGTCCAAACTTTTGACTGTTAGTGTAAGTCACAGCCCGTTAAAAGTACTTCGTTACTCACTATTACTTCACTTTTCTTCACACACGATGATGGTTAGTTTGTGGGGATGGGACAAGATCTCGTGCCACAAGATCTCACGAGACCAAATTCCCACAAGACGTGAGAAAAATGATCTCGTGAAATGTTTCCCTGAATTTACCTTTGGTTAGGACTAAAAAAAAGAGAGTTAAGAGCAATTTGAGAAGCTGCAGTTCCAAAACGCAGTATGACAATGACCGCTTGAATGTGGAGGGTCCATCAAAAGCTTTTCCCCATGACATTAGACCTTTCTATCACCATGGAAACCAACCCAAACCAAGTCACAGGTCAGATCTGCGGAGAGGCGACCCCGCTCCCAGTCAGAACTCCTGTTTTTGTCGATATTTTAGTTCTGCAAAGCCAACTGTAATTGAATAAATGCAAAGTAAAGCTGTTTAACATTCCAGGCAGAGCAGTGACATCTCTATAGCAACAAAGACCAAACAAAAAGTTACATCGTGCACTTTTATGTATTACATAAAATAAATACAATTAGTGAAGTCTAAGTTGTGAAATGGATTGGACGACTTTATTCATATTATTTATTACAAATGTCAAAAATCTCGTCTTTTTTCGATCTCATGGACCCAGTCTCAGGAAAACTGTGTCTCGTCCCAGCCTTATTAGTGCTGAAAAACTGTCAAATTGTGAACTTTCTGGGTATTCTGTTTAAACAACTCCAGTAGCATGAAGTTATGAGAAAAGAAATCTGACTAATACAAGGATTCTATGTATTTCAGAAGATAATTGTTGAGTTCCTGGAAGTATTCTATAAAAATACAGGATGTTTTGTTCCTTGCAGAGCACAATGTTTTCTCTAAATAATTGCCGCTTGTACAATTTCGTAACTATGCCTCCTCGTGGCCCACTCACTGCTCCAGGGCTTAAATCACTGTTTTATAGGCTAGTGCTGAAATCTATGAATCAGGTCTTACTTCTCTTATTTAAATCAATAAGTTAGTGCTCTTTGGTATATATATCATCTTGTGGTAACCCATGAAACTCCTCTGTGTTTTTAAAGTTCCTATGCCTTCACCACACTCATTTTCTACAAAGCTTTAAGGAAAGGAAAATCCGTTATGGGAAACTATGGATGATACAGATGGCGGTGTGTAATATCAGTGGCAATACGGGAAAAACAGGTGGGTCGAGTATCATAATGTTTGGACTTTTACTTAATTCTGCATGACGTAACGTTTTAAGAAGAGGGTCCGCCACCTAACTGTCTCCATGGAAAAGTTACTGCTTCGTCTTGAATGTTCCACAGTGCTCCATAAAACAAGAGTCGCCGACCTGTAGCTCAGGAGTCACCAGGAGCTCTCCACATTCTTCTAAGCAGCTCGCCAAAGGATTTCTGAATCACTGCGCTGAATAACTCAAATTTGATTCAATTAAATGCCTATAGACCGTTTGCAGCTTGGGTGATTTTCGCCTAACCCAGTACTTCCGGTTTCCATCTTGGAGATATAGATCGCTATAAAACACAGCCCCCAAGTTGTTGTTAAATCGAATTTTCATTTATTGTGTGTCAAAATGTCTAAAAAGTCGGATCAAAGGAGAATTACACACAAAGAAAAACGTTTGCTAAGCCCTTCTCACAACATTCACAAATGAGACATCCCTTTGTTTTATCCCAAGCAACCACCATGGCACAGAGGTAACAAAGTCAAGGGATAGATTCACACTCTGTTCCAGTGTCATCAATCATTTCATCCCTCATGGTCCAGTTATTGCTCGTTTTCAATGTGTCAAAAGGTGCTCAATCTGAGGTAACAGCAAAAACGGGGCCTAAAACACCAAACATTCTCATTTCCTCATTTATACGACCATGCAGCACTGTAAACAGTGGTAAACATGGAGCTTGACATGTCTATTTTTAAATCTTGTAGATGTGTGAGAAATAAAATAAATATTTCGTTTTAATCAGGATGATGTATTACGATAATGAAGGTACTTACTGGAAACAAAATGATCGGAACACACGCGGATGTTTGAGACTGTTTTTCCTGTGAAATCCTGATTCAAACTTGCAAGCCATAATCGTCGCCTTTCTTCCGACAATTCTTGTGTTTTTTCACCTTGGCCAACGATTACTTCTGGTAAACGATAAAAGGATCTATCACTCTCCCTGTCTGAACGGTTATGACAACCTAAAACACGGCAGTAGTTCACCATCGTTCGTTTTTTTCGCAATGGACGTTCTGTAGTCAATACTGCATCTACAGTACTGGAGATGCGAGTATCTCCAGAATGGCCGATCCATACTGTGACGTCACATGCAATCGGTCTATTACCATTGTACATGTATCATTCTGATGCCTGTCTTTGTGCACTAAGAAATGGATAATAGTTGTGTAAATGTTTTATGGGCAAACTGTATCCCATCTAAAGGTTTTTATATTTACTTGTGACCACTAAAATGTGCCGCTCTTTGGCATTTTCGTTCTGTAAAGGTACAGTAGCGCAGCAGAGGAAAAAGGTTGGAGACACCTGCCATAAAATGCAACCATCTTACGTTAAGTTAATTACACATATTTTTATTTTATGTCTCAAAATACCTTAAAAACATGCATTCTCATCGTTAGCGCAGTTGCCGCTCCACAGAGAGGTTTGTATCGTGGCTTGTTTCTTTGGAAATGTTTAATTAGCCAGGCTGGAGCCACCTAGTGCCTCCACTCCACTTTAATTTTTCTCCAGTGAATAGGTCAGCAATCAGAATACATTCACAGCACAACAGTAAACAAAGCTTCCGGATGGATGTAGACGAAGCCGTACATTTCGGGTTGGCAACGATTCCCGACTTTGAGGATTTAAATCCGGAACAAAGAGAATGTTTGGTGAATTTTATCAAGAGAAAAGATGTTATTGTCCTTCTTCCTACGGGATTTGCTGTTGTGCTGGGATTTCTCGGACCTCGCTGAGCGTTCCGGCGCATCACAGATGTCACCACCAAACAGCAGCGATTGGTTAAATAAAAAAAAGTTCCCGCCTACCGTCAAACGAACCACGAGGTCAGACGGTTTCCATGAAGTGAAACCAGTTCATGAAGCAGGCTAATGTTTAATGCCATACTGTAGAAAATTCTAGGCCAGACATTTCCATGGAAACAAGCAGTTGGCGGACCCTCCGTCAGGAAAGTTACACATTGAACTGTTGCTTAACACAGTTGGATCTCTTGTAATACCTGTTTGAAGGAAATAAGTGCCATTTTCTGTCCGTACACCTTCAGATATCAGTCAGTCGTCTATGGTGAACTGAAGTAGTCACGATAACACATTTTGAACGATCACCTGCCTTCTTTCTATGGACTTGTCTTTGCTCTGCCTGGAATGTTCCGCAGTATGACATTATACTTATTGAATTACGGGTGGTTTTACAGCTCAAAAATACCTACAAAAACAGGCATTGAAACTGTGAGCGGTGTCGCCTCTCCACAGATCTGACTTGTAACTTGGTCTGGTTTGGTCTCCATGAAAATAGAAACCGTGAAACATCTCCATGGAGAAAAACGTTTGACAGACCCTCCACCAGAAAAGTGACACTGCACTTTTAAGATTTGTTTTTGTTAGTTGTGTTTTATAATTTCGCCTGTGGGATTAGATTTGTGTTCCAGAAACGGGCGCAAAACAAAACCCGAGTGCATCAAAACCTTCACACGTTCCCCCTTCCCCCACTCACCCAAAATCACAAGGCCAGAGGATGATATAAAAGACAGTACTATTATTTAAAGGTGAATTGTGTAATTAAACCTTCCTATCTTCACGGAGACCAAACCAGACCATGTTGCTGGTCAGATGCCTTTTCTTTTGGTGCTATAAAACCACCTGTAATAGAATAAATGTTAGACAGAGCTGTTTAAAGTAGGCTGACCAGATTTTCAAAACCAAAAAGTGGGACACTCGGTTTCTGGTGGTTGGTAATAATAAAATTGTGAAAGGAGTGCGTCATTCAGGAAAACTGTTCTGCACTCTGCTCATTCATGACGAACACGTGAATCAGTGCAGTCACATTTTAAGCAGCTTTTCTGTATTTTAACCTTAACAAATGACAATTTATGCCTCTCTTTACTGTTGGCAGGGATCAGATTGGTCCAAAATAGGGACATAAGGGACGTTTCTTGTATAAAACTGGGACAAATCACTGGTTTTGGATAAATCTGTGGGGATAAGGGACAGAGGGCTCAAAACTGGGACTGTCCCAGGTAAATAGGCACGTCTGGTCACCCTAGTTTAATGTTATACCATGGAACATTCCAAGCAGAGCAATGACATATCCATAGAAACAATCAGGTGACGGACCCCCTATACCATATGTGTCAAACATGCGGCCCGGGGGCCAGATCCGGCCCTCCAAGACCTTTAATCTGGCCCTCGGCTGATTTTTCTATTAAAATACTTAAAATTTTCAGATTTTTCTGTTAATTTTCTGCACCGTTCAGCACAGCAGCGTCTCCGGCGTTTCTGTACGTTGCGACTTCCACCAGAGCAGCACAAATGAAGACTTTCCTCTTTCCAAACGCTCTTAAAGGACGATCGTTCTGACTGTCGACCGTGACCCTCATCAGCAAAATGTCAAAAAATGAGAAAAGCAGATGCTGAGTTCAGGATTTCCCAAGAAAAATAGTCTAATTCTTATTTGTTGACAGAGGTGAATGGGAAATCTGTGCTCAGTGTGTTTGGAACAAGTGGCGTTGCTCGAGGAATATAATCTTAAACACCACTACGAGACACGGAGAAAAACACGATAACTTGAAGAGAGAACTGAGTTTTCTGATCCGGCCCTTTTGGGATCAAAGTAGGCTGCATACGGCCCCCGGACCAAAATGAGTTTGACACCCCTGCCCTATACTAAAAAGTTACCCAGGGCACCATTAATGCACCGTATTAACTATGGAAGGAGTGTTTTTTGTTATCCTCGTGGTATCAGAATCGATCCTGAGCATCGAGTCTATTCCTTAGCATCGTACTGAAGTTTGAAATGTGAGTATCATGACACCACTACACACAACACAACCCGAATGCTTTTGTTTGGAGCGTTTTGTTTTCTGTTTTTCAGTGATGCCAACAGAATGGCTGTTATGAAACATCTTTTGAATATTAAACATCTGGAATATTTCCCCACAATTACTACAATACAAAGATAATAATATACAATCCGTTTGGAATATTTATGCAGTTCCAGTATAACCATTAATTTCGCTGCAGCCCAAGCACTTTCTCTGAGCCAGCTACTTTTCAGCTTTGTTTTTATATGATTTAGTCTGTGAGATAAGACCATTGGTTCTGGAAACGACCATCAAACCAAAAATAATCCTTCACCCACTATGGAATTTACCTAAAGGATTACAAAGATATAAGACCACACCATAATATAACAGAAAGTACTATTATTTAACAATGAAAATTATAATATCGAGTCATTCCTTAGTATCGAAATTGAGTTGGAAATATTAGTATCGTCATGACAGCACCAATTTTATTCTTTACTCTTTCAGTGATGCAACACAACATAATATAAAATAGTGTAATACTATTATTTCATGTCGAAAATGTCAGTATTAACTAAAGAAAGAGTGCTTTTTATTATCACGGTGGTTTCTGAATCGGTATCGAATATCAAATCATTCCATCCATCCATCCATCCATCCATCTTTTCCCGCTTAATCCGGCTGGGTCACGGGGCCAGCGTGCTGCCCAATACTCATAGCACCTGACCCCCTATGAACCCCTCTGTATTGAATATCAAATCATTCCTTAGCATCAAAATTGAGTATGGAATGTCGTGACAACACCAATGCAAAAATGAAGCTTTTTATTCTTTACTCTTTTTTGGGAGGCCAACATAACATTAATAACAAGAGCTCCGCCAGTGGGGCAAAATACGCCCGTACTTTGAATTATTGTATATAGAATTCTAGAATCGGAATTCCACCAATCAGATTGCAGCAACAGAACTTAAAGACACTACAAAGCTTTAATGTGTCAAAGCTCAAAGAAGCAGAGAATGTGGGTTGTTCTCGCTTTCAGCAGCAGAACATTTGAGAAGAGAGTTCAGATCTTTCATGAAGACAAAGCTTCAAAGACTTCAAAGCTTTGATGTGTCCACAGACGGACAGACGGACAGACAGACGAACGGACAGACGGACGGACAGACGGACGGACAGCGCCATACCATAATACGTCCCGTCTTACACAACGGGCGTATAAAAACAGTGTTATGAAAAATACTGTTCCAGAAATGGGCACAAAACAAAGACGGACGGCATCAAAACAAGAATAATCCTTCACCCGTGCCCCCCGCCCACCGCAAAATCGTCAAAAATATCAAAAAGACACAAGACCACACAATAATATAAAAGAAATTACTATTATTTAATGTCAAAAATGACAGTATTAACTAAAGAAAGTGCTTTTTATTATCACAGTGATGTCGGAATTGGTATTGAATCCCGAAATTGAGTTGGAAATGTTCGTATCGTGACAACACCAATGCGACAATGAAGCGTTTTATTCTTTACTCTTTTCTGTGATGCCAACATAACATTGAAAATAGTGTTATTAAAAATTCCAGAAACGGGCACGAAACAAAGACGGACGGCATCAAAACAAAAATAATCCTTCACCCTCTGCCTCCACCCACCACCCACAAAATAATTTTTTTACCCATAAATTAGTCAGGACCACTATGGAATTTACCTTAAGGATTACAAAGATATAAGACCACACAATAGTATAATGTACAATTATTCCATGTTGAAAATGACAGTATTAACTAAAGAGTGATTTTTATACGCCCGTTGTGTAAGACGGGACGTATTATGGTATGGCGCTGTCCGTCCGTCCGTCCGTCTGTGGACACTTCAAAGCTTTGAAGTCTTTGAAGCTTTGTCTTCATGAAAGATCTGAACTCTCTTCTCAAATGTTCTCCTGCTGAAAGCGAGAGCAACCCACATTCTCTGCTTCTTTGAGCTTTGACACATTAAAGCTTTGTAGTGTCTTTAAATTCTGTTGCTGCGATCTGATTGGTGGAATTCTGATTCTAGAATGTGATGATGTCATATACTCCTACTGCAAGAGCCAGATTTCCCTATTGATTATCCGTCCGTCTGTCTGTGGACAATTTCTTGTCAGCGCTCTAACTCGACAACCGTCTCACCTAGGAATGTCAAACTTCCAAACTGCACCAACAATTCATCTTTAACTAGGTTTGCCAAATTCTAACTTAATTCTATATACAATAATTCAAAGTACGGGCGTATTTTGCCCCGCTGGCGGAGCTCTTGTTATTATTACAGTGGTATAGGAATTGGTACCGAATATCGAGTCATTCCTTAGTATCAAAATGAGCTGGAAATGTTCGTATTGTGACAACACCAGTGCGAAAATGAAGTCTGGAATATTTTTTTTTAGTGACGCAACATAACATTAAAAATAGTGTTAATAAAAATACTGTTCCAGAAACGGGCATGAAACAAAGACAGAGGGCATCAAAACAAAAATAATCCTTCACCCATGCCCCCACCCATCCCCTCCCTAAAAGAGCCCTCCCCCTGCCCCCATGCACCCAAAATCATTGTCATAAATAAGCCGTGACACACATTAGCACGTTGCGTTTACAGTACGACATATTCTGAATCCGCTGGACGTTGTTTTGTTAGTTGTGTTAGTTTTGTGCGTTCTTACCATATGAAGCTTCTTGGGCTCTGAGTCACTGTGAGAACCCGGGGGCCACTGACACCAGCATAAAGAGTCCAGGGACAGGGATAAAGGAGAGGGAGGAGAAGGGGTGGAGGGGTCCCAAAAAACTCAGGGCCCCTCCCACAAACTCCCCACACAAAGCCCTATGCGAGTGTGTGTGTGTGTGTGTGTGGTCATTCTATTGCCTAACTAAAGAGTGTTTTTATTATCCTCATAGTATCGGGATCGGTATTGAGTATCGGGCCCTGTGGTATTGAAATTGTGTTTGAAATGTGAGTATTAGTAAAACACTAACATCCAAATGCTTTCGTTTGGAGCGTTTGATTCTGATTTTCAGCCAACATGAAAAATCCTTTTATTAAACTCCATGGAATTCCCACACAAAGCCCTGTGACAGTGTGTGTGTGTGTGTGCATGTGGGTGTGGATTTGTGTGTTTTTGTGTGCGCGCACATATGTTTGCATGTGTTTGTGTGACTGCGTTTGTGTATGTGTGTGCGTATATATGTGCATGTGCGTGTGTAACGTGTGTATGTGTTTGTATGTATATGTGTTTGTTTGGTGGAGGGGTTAAAGAGTGTCTGTATGTGTGTGTGTGTGTGTTTGTGTGCATTTTTGTGCCTATGTTTGTGTATGTGTATGCATCTGTGAAGTATATGTGTGTGTGTGTGCGCGTTTGTGTGTATATGTGTTTGTATGTGTATGTGTTTGTTTGGTGGAGGGGGTGAAGAGTGTCTGTATATATATGTGTGTGTGTGTATGTGTGTGTGTGGTGGAGGGGGCAGAGGTTGCACCCTTG
The DNA here is from genome assembly GCA_030686955.1 of Odontamblyopus rebecca. Taxonomy (NCBI): domain Eukaryota; kingdom Metazoa; phylum Chordata; class Actinopteri; order Gobiiformes; family Gobiidae; genus Odontamblyopus; species Odontamblyopus rebecca. The sequence goes on from CM060662.1 coordinate 5,027,719, forward strand.
TATGTGTGTGTGTGTGTGTTTGTGTGTGTAGGTGTGTATGTGTATGTGTGTTTGTATGTGTATGTGTTTGTATGTATATGTGTGTGTGTGTGTGTGTGTGTGTGTGTGTGTGTGTGCTGGGGGGTAAAGAGTGATGGGGAGAGGCTGCACCCTTGTACGTGTATGTGTCTGTATGTGTGTTTTGTTTGGTGGAGGAGTGTGTGTGTGTGTGTATTTGTGTGTGTGTATTTGTGTATGTGTGCATGTATGTGTCTGTATGTGTGTTTTGTTTGGTGGAGGAGTGTGTGTGTGTGTGTATTTGTGTGTGTGTATTTGTGTATGTGTGCATGTATGTGTCTGTATGTGTGTGTGTATGTGCTTGTGTGTGTGATGAGGGGGTAAAGAGTGACAGGCAGGGGTTGCACTCTTGTATGTGTGTGTGTGCTTGGGTCTGTGTGTGTGTGGGTTGCACTCTTGTATGTGTATGTGTGCTTGGGTATGTGTGTGTGTGGGTTGCACTCTTGTATGTGTGTGTGTGCTTGGGTCTGTGTGTGTGTGGGTTGCACTCTTGTATGTGTATGTGTGTGCTTGGGTCTGTGTGTGTGTGGGTTGCACTCTTGTATGTGTGTGTGTGCTTGGGTCTGTGTGTGTGTGGGTTGCACTCTTGTATGTGTGTGTGTGCTTGGGTCTGTGTGTGTGTGGGTTGCACTCTTGTATGTGTGTGTGTGCTTGGGTATGTGTGTGTGTGGGTTGCACTCTTGCCAAGTCCCCTCTCTGTGACACAGCTCTGGGGTCCCTCGGCCTCGGCTCTTTCAGCGCGGCAACAGAACGGCTTTGTTCACACTCCGTGCGCTTCAAGGAAACGGAGCTCATTTCACTGGCGTTTAAAGTGTTTCCTCATTAGTTTAACGGACAAAGAGTTACCGCGTACAAGAGCAATTAATGAGGGGAGTTTGGTTGTATTAATCAACACGTCCTTCAGCAGCGCGGTGTGAAAGGGGATAGAAAAAGTCTGCACTCAGCTTCTAAAACACCCATATCACGCTATTTTACTGTGCTATGTTCTAATGTTTCTGCATAAGTAACAGACCTGGAGTTATGCTGTGTTTCATTCACACATTTAACACACAAACCTGCAGATTTAGTTCTTCTCTTAAACTTAAGCGGGACGGGGGACGGGACTCTAATCCATAGAACTATAATAAAATCTGGAAGATGAATCTAAAATGGCATCGTGTTGTTTTCAGGGGCCTGTGCTCATCAGAGCGTGGGCCCAAATAAGATTTTTACTTCCGCGCTACTTCCTGACACTACTTCCTGACACTACTTCCTGGAGCTTCGATGATTTAAGTTCATATTGAAAGAATACAGAAGAATCCCACAATCGATCTGGAGACAGGACAGAGCCACTAATCGATCTGGAGACGCTAATCGATCTGGAGCCACTAATCGATCTGGAGACAGGACAGAGCCACTGATCGATCTGGAGCCACGAATCGATCTGGAGACACTAATCGATCTGGAGACAGGACAGAGCCACTGATCGATCTGGAGCCACGAATCGATCTGGAGACACTAATCGATCTGGAGACAGGACAGAGCCACTGATCAATCTGGAGCCACCAATCGATCTGGAGCCACTAATCGATCTGGAGACAGTAATCGATCTGGAGACACTAATCAATTTGGAGACAGGACAGAGCCACTGATCGATCTGGAGCCATTAATCGATCTGTCTGGAGCCACTGATCGACCTGGAGCCACGAATTGATCTGGAGACACTAATCGATTTGGAGACAGGACAGAGCCACTGATCAATCTGGAGACAGGACAGAGCCACTGATCGATCTGGAGCCACTAATCGATCTGTCTGGAGCCACTGATCGATCTGGAGACAGGACAGAGCCACTGATCGATCTGGAGACAGGATAGAGGCAATGATCGATCTGGAGCCACTAATCGATCTGGAGACACTAATCGATTTGGAGACAGGACAGAGCCACTGATCAATCTGGAGCCATTAATCGATCTGTCTGGAGCCACTGATCGATCTGGAGACAGGATAGAGCCACTGATCGATCTGGAGCCATTAATCGATCTGTCTGGAGCCACTGATCGATCTGGAGACAGGACAGAGCCACGAATCGATCTGGAGCCACGAATCGATCTGGAGCCACTAATCGATTTGGAGACAGGACAGAGCCACTGATCGATCTGGAGACAGGACAGAGCCACTGATCGATCTGGAGACAGGACAGAGCCACTGATCGATCTGGAGGCACTAATCAATCAGATCCGTGCTCTAATTCATCGTATCTTCCATGTCACTTACAGGCAGCTGCAGAGTATAACGGAACACTACAATGACATCTTTTTTATTAAAGCAGACAAATTATAATAAACAAATTAATAGGTTATTAGTTATAGAAGGAAAACTGGTCCATTTTCTCTGTTTTACGAGATTTTTTCAGCATTACTATCGGCCAACAGACCCCAAAGGAAGTCGTTATCAGCATGTTTCCAAATGTCGGTCAGTTTTGTGACGTAAGTGTGAAGAGAGCCTATTATTTTTTAACTCCACACACCTTCACTACAATCATTTGGGTGATTTCAGCCCTGGAACTGTCCATTTCTACGGAACTAAAGGTAAAAGCTAACTGTTGAAATTGCAAAGTGGAACAGAGCATTCAGAGCTTTGGAGATGTAGACAGACTAATAATAAAGAGTTACTCAAACATGCGAATGAAACAAAATACAACTCCAGGTCTGTTTTTGAGGAGGGAACAACATTATAACATGGGTAAAAGCTCACAAGAGTCTGTTTGTGGAATATAGGACCTTTATTGTTGTCATGTAGAACTATGGAGACATTGGAGTCAATAAAAATGTTACTAACATGCAAAATATTCTAAATGATTTGACCACCAAACCCCATGTTTGGATAAATGTTTGATTGACATTATAAAAGTAAATCAAGAATCGTGCTACAAAAAAAAAAAAAAAAAAAAAGTAAAAAATTAAATGTAATCTTTTTCACTTTTAAAATCAGATCAACTTTCAAAGACAATGTAGTCATATACTGTTAGAATAAAATGCTTATAATGATGAAGTTATTAAAAATGTACATAAAGCTAAAGGCAGTCTCAGGGAATGATATAAACCAGGCACATTTCTTCAAGTAAATCATTGTCAGAGTCTGTGGGGTACCAGGCACTATGTCTGCTAAACCAGACGTTTGAACTGATGTTTGAACTTTTGAACTCTGTTGGTGAAGGACAGGGTGACTCCTCAGACCATATATATGCGCTTATCTGATAAAATGTAAACCTAACGCATGATGTATTGTGACCATGATGTATTGTGATGACGCAATTGTTTCAATAAAAACCCGTGCCAGGGAGACGGGGCTTGGGAGTTCTGACGTGGGACGTGCATTAGCCAGCGCCACGTCTCCCCCGTGTGCACGTAAAAAACTTTGACTTGTGGCAAGTTGGCTATCGATTCTGACCCAGGTGATTCAATCCACAATTAGGTTGGAGATTGGCATTTATAAACTATCGAGTCGAGCATTTCACTGCTTGTGATTTATGCTTTGACATATACTCACATAGATAGATACACATCAGGATACAGGACATTTTGTATTTGTATATATTTATTCAAGGGACAATGTGAATTAAAAGACACGATAATGCAAAAAAGAGAAAAAAGCATGTATGTATTTCTATTTTCTCCAATTTGTGCTCTCCAAATTTCAAACTCCTCACCATAACGTTCCCTCATACAAACAGGGCATCTCTGTTATGTTTGGTGTACACAGCTCTTCAAAGAGGTACGACTCTTCACATGTTGATCCCTGTTCTGAAAATTGCTTTAAATTAATGAAATAAAATGGTAAACTGTCCCAGTTCATTTGTGTTATTTGTTTTTTCAAAATGAACCACAATAAAAATCGTTGTCATTTTACAGGACATGTACTATGGATTCTTGTAGCTTGAAAGAGACTTATACATTTAAAAAATGAACTTAAATTTAAAAAATAAAACTCAAAAAGTATACTTAAAAATTCAGCAACTAAAATTCAGAATTAAGATACTTCAGTCATCTTTTTTCAGCATTAAAACAAATCAAAGTGAGAAATTCAGCAGTATTTAAAATTCAAAATCTGATGAAACAAATTATCTTCCATAGAAAGTGCAACAATAAAATAATGGTTGACAGGACATACAGTTATCTGTTCCATAAGGGTGAGTTGTACAGCTGTAGGGAGTATTATATGTTACATAAGGGTGAGTTGTACAGCTGTAGGGAGTATTATATGTTACATAAGGGTGAGTTGTACAGCTGTAGGGAGTATTATATGTTACATAAGGGTGAGTTGTACAGTTGTAGGGAGTATTATATGTTACATAAAGGTGAGTTGTACAGTTGTAGGGAGTATTATCTGTTACATAAAGGTGAGTTGTACAGTTGTAGGGAGTATTATCTGTTACATAAAGGTGAGTTGTACAGCTGTAGGGAGTATTATATGTTACATAAAGGTGAGTTGTACAGTTGTAGGGAGTATTATATGTTACATAAAGGTGAGTTGTACAGTTGTAGGGAGTATGATACAAATGTAGTCCTGAAATGTCAGATGTCAGAAAAAGTAGCTCTGCCCCTTTAGAAATGCACATACTTGGGTAACGTCTCTCGGCTTTGAGCTGGAGACAGCGGGCCCTCCTCTCCTCTCTGGCACAAAGGCTCCTGTCGGGATCTGGGTCACAGCTTGGCCCCCTGCCGGCACCTGCCATCCCACCCGGCTCCTCTGCATTCAGCTCCCTGTCAAAGCCAAGCGTCCGCCGAGGAGGGGAGGCCGAGGAGAGGTTCCGGACGGTCCACCCCGATCACCAGCAAATATGTCACAGTTTTGTTCTGGTTTTTTGTGCACTTCTGGAGGGTTTGGGGGGTGAGAGCGACCGACATCAACACGGACTTGGGTGTAGTATCATCAAGAGTTTCTTAAAGCTGCAAAATCTACTTTCCAGAGCTTCGTTTGCAACCGTGTTCTAGTTATTTCCCTTCTCATTTCCCCTCCCGGAGTTCAGTTTGGAGTGATTTGTGCACATCTCACTTATTTTCAAGATGCCATTTTGATGCTCATCTGCCATTTGTATTTTTTTTAATTACATTTTAAAAAATCAGTGTAAAACAACCTCAGTGGAAATTACAAACATACTGGAAAAATATGGCGCCTTTGCAAGACATGCATTTTTTCATATGACATATTATTGCACACATGTACTGTAATTTCTTTCTTTTTTTAATTAACCAGATCTCATTTACAAGCACACGTCAAAAGCACAAAACAGCAATCAATTAAAATAAAAAATAAAAAACAAGAAAGCAACAATCAATTAAGATAAACATCAATTATGAAGGTAAAGTGCAATGAACATAGAAAATAGGGCCCGACCGATATGGATTTTGTTGCTGCCGATATGATACTGATACAATGGGAGTTGGAGCTGCCGATTTAATCGTCGATATATTTGTGATGTAAAAATTCACTGTAAATCTTCAATTGTTTATAAAACTTAAGTTTGGCTCTACTGGATTTTCAATTGAGTTTATTTAGGCGACATTTATTGTTCTTCTGCCTCTTTACATCATATTTAAAGACAGTCGTTCGGCCTAATGGTGTTTTTGTGCGATATTCTAGCCAGTAACGAAAGTGCTGTAAGTAAACTACCACTATTAGCTTTTAGCGGTAAATGCATGTGCGCCGCGGTAATTATAGGTTGCATACGGCCCCGGACCAAAATGAGTTTGACACCCCTGTGCTAAATGATCTGCTAAATGCCGATAATCAGTGCATGTCCAGTAACATACATACGGCCACTATAGTCACTTTACAGTCGCTAACAGAAGAGAAAACAGCCTGTTTATGTGTGCGAGCTACAGCAGCTAATCGCTAACCAATGAGAAAGAGCCAAAACGAGCTTCAAAACCGACACATTTCAACACTCAGCCTCACACAGGCTCCTCTCAGATCACAAGTCAGCACTAAGAACTGTCCTTTTAATCCAGATTCACACTGAACGTCTGGAAAAAGAAGAGAATCTCAGAGTTGTGCACATGGAGCTGTGGCTGCGAGTGTAAAAAGTGCACGTGGCGGTGCATTCAGGGGCGGGATGGACACAGACAAATGACTCGTCAGATTAATCCACATGTCAGGGCATTTATCTGTCTATAAATTGGATTACCGTAAATGGGCAGAATATAGAGAGTCTGAGCTTTATAACAAGGCATAACATGTCTATGTGGAATATCGGCTCATATCGGCAAGATTTAGGCCGCTAGCCGATATGTTTCAAGAGCCCATATCAGCCAACTGATACATTGGTCCGGCCCTAGTAGAAAATATTTCAAAAGTGCAGTAGCTGTAACAGTCTAAGATGATAAAGTGTAGTAGTTTTAGCAGTTGAACAAATAACAGACCAGATGACTGTATTTTCAGTACCTCATTTTTCCTTGTTCATGTTCCTTCTTGTCATATTTTTGTGCAAACATTCTACGTGGTGCTATTGAAGGCCATGGTTGTAGAATCAGAGATTTAGTAGTTGAGTATTCCAATTGTCATTTGCCTTTGAACAGTTTCCATGGAGACTCTCTCAACTTTTGTTGCTATATTTATACGTCATGAAAAGCTGTGTTTCTTTGTGAGAATCAAATTATCTTTCTCAAATAAAAATAGAATTAATAATGCGAACAATTTGTTTTCAGTTAATAATTGGATTTTCTCGAAAGATTAATGACACTTTTCCAAGCCACAAATCATCTCCAATTGTCCTCCTTTAGAACAAGCAATTGGTGTTTAAGGCTATTCAAGGTAAATGAACCATGCAGCAGGTGGAAAAGTCCCGAAGCTCCACCAAAAATTACCAGTGAGAGCTCATTTTCAAAAATTCTATTTGAAATGAAGGAAGTTAATAGTAGATGTTTTTTATTACTTTAAACTAATCAGAATGTGCTAAAGCAGGGGTGTCAAACTCATGTTGGTCCGGGGGCCGTATGCAGCCTACTTTGATCCCAAAGGGCCGGATCAGAAAACTCAGTTCTCTCTTCAAGTTATTGTATTTTTCTCCGTGTCTCGTAGTGGTGTTTAAGATTATATTCCTCGAGCAACGCCACTTGTTCCAAACACACTGAGCACAGATTTCCCATTCACCTCTGTCAACAAATAAGAATTAGACTATTTTTCTTGGGAAATCCTGAACTCAGCATCTGCTTTTCTCATTTTTTGACATTTTGCTGATGAGGGTCACGGTCGACAGTCAAAACGATCGTCCTTTAAGAGCGTTTGGAAAGAGAAAAGTCTTCATTTGTGCTGCTCTGGTGGGAGTCGCAACGTACAGAAACGCCGGAGACGCTGCTATGCTAAACGGTGCAGAAAATTAACAGAAAAATCTGAAAATTTTAAGTATTTTAATAGAAAAATCAGCCGAGGGCCAGATTAAAGGTCTTGGAGGGCCGGATCTGGCCCCCAGGCCGCATGTTTGACACATGTGTGCTAAAGTTTCTCTAACAATTTTATTAACATCTATCTGGAACCGAGGGTCCAAAGAAGGGGCCAAAAAGTCAAATTTGGTCTGTGACCATATTTGGGACTCTGCACAATCCACGTGAAAGCTCAGAATAGAGACTGCTGTCAGAAATGGTCAGTCTCTCAAATATTCAGGTTCAACAGTTTGTAAATATCTGCTTGGAGTAAATAGATCTTGGACCTTTTAAAAAAAAAAAAAAAAAAAAAAAAAAGCAACCAAATTTGAGATTTTGGGGGTCCACAGCACCCCCTTAATAAAGGTACCCAATATTTGACAAGAGATTTAGAATCTATGACCCAGAATATACAATAATACAATAATTCAGCTTCCTGGCTCTATTTTTATGAGGCTTTGGCCTCTCAAAAATGCTCATAAATGAAGGTTTCTGAAAAAGTGGACATGGCCTCAAACTTTCACCGGGCCCTAACTCAGGAGCGACTGAAGAAATTGAGATTACATTTTAGATTCTTTCATTTGGTAATTTTAGACATTTTTAGAATTTCTCGTAGTATTTAATACAAAAAGCAATTAAGCCGTGTCTTTATTGGTCATGGGAAACGAGGCTAGTGATACAACTGGATGGTACCAGTGAAAAGTTTGGACTTACTGTTCTTTTCCATCAATCTTTCTTTTTTCCTCATGATATTTTACATTATAGATTCTCTATGAAATCATTAAACCCATGAATGATGCATATGGACTGCAGCAAGCCAAGAATAAACTCAAATAGCGTGTGTTTAGTTCTGAAAATCATTTTTACACTTTGCTTTGATCACTGCACTTTAGGCGTTCCTCTAATGAACCCCGACATGACTCTTAATAGAAGGCCAAGGGTTTGCAGCTCTGTCCACAAAGCAAAAGACATTTTGACTCTGAATCTACAATATAAAATACATTTAGTTGATGATTCCACATATCTTACTTCATAATAAATTAAATCATAAATAACGTATGAAATGTAGAACGTTAGAAACAAAAAAGTCAACGTTTTTGACTTATATTTTAGAATACAAAGGGGATGGTTTAAATGGGGTGAGCATTTATTGGCAATTTGGTGACATCTAATGGTGGAAGTACCGATGTGCTCTGACCACAGACTGTTCACCTTCCACTGTTGGAACACCCGGGTTTCTATTATATTAGACTGACCATGATTTACCAGAATAATTGTGACTATTTGACTCTTTAAACAGCCTGTTTTACACTATTTTCTGATCTGTTCTAATGTTGTTTCCTCGTCATAAGTGTATCTGGATTTGTGTTTTTTTCACTAGAATCATTTGAAAAAATCGCAGGCCTGGAATTGCCAATCTGTACTGAACTAAAGAGGAGCTGTTCACTTGAAAACTACCACTACATGACATCACAAAGTGGACGAGAGCATTTAGAGCTCTGGAGATGTAGACCGACTGTCCAATCCAACTTTATTTGTACAGCACATTTGACCAACACAAAGTCTCCAAAGTGCTGGACAGAGGAGGCGCAGTATAAATGAGCACAAAAACAAATAAATAAGCAAGTATTGACGTGCTTATTTAAAAAAAATAAAATAAAAAAATAAATAAAATTAGCAAACAGGAAAATGGCAAATAAAATCAATAAAAGACTGTCAGAGGAGCACACAATTCTCACATTGTGTTAAAAGCCGGTGAGTAAAACTGAGACTTAAGGCCACTACACACTACAGGATTTTTTGGTCTTAAATGATTTTTAAACATGAGACAAAATGCGCACACCATAAGCCACACGGAGAAGCTTATAACATATTAAATCTCAGATCGCAAAGACTGTAGTGGGATCTGTGTGTGGACCACAGGATATAAAGCTGTGAGCACGATGGCGTCGGCTGTTTCCTGTCTACAGTAAAACCACTCGCTCTGAGACTCTGAAGTGTTCAAAGATCAGAGCTCTGCACTTCTATTTTAGATATGTACTGTAACCGAGTGGTTTAGGTCCCCTTATCAATAGCTCCCGCAATCTGTTCTGGCATAAAAATAGGACAATGTCAACGTGACATAACAAAGTTACATCTTTATTTAATATTTTAGACATTTAAAAATGATTAACCCCTGTAGATGTAGGATTTAACCCACCCCTAACTAAACACACAAATCAAAATTAGTAATAACAAACCAAATAATTAAACCCTACATTTACAATGTGTCAAAGTGCCAGTGCCATATAAAGCTGAATGTTGTGCAATGAGTACTTAAAGTGTGTGCTGAGGTATGAGGTAGTGGTGTGCCCCGGGTTTCAGTGCATTGTGCTAAGGGGGCATCACGGGGCTAAAGTGACCTGTGCTAACCCTGAGACCTAACCTTGCATTGCACCGTGAACCCAGCCGTATATTGCACTTCTCTACAAGACCTTAGCTACTGTTACACAACATTCAGATATGATCATGCTAATAAGTAAGAATAAAGACCAAGAATATCATCAGCTTTGGCAATCTGTTATCCAGGGAACAATTGATTAACTTTGATTAAGGCATTACCAACTACCCCCCGGTATACAATGAAAAAAAAAAAAACACTTACCGATAACTTTGAAGGGGGGTACCCTACATGGGGCTCGGAGCGCGTAAGGTGCGGCCACCGTCTCCAACTCCACAGCACCTTTGATTCAGTATTAAAGCATTAGACGAGTTTTTACAACAACGGACATTCCCAGAAACAGTTTTACTTACATGCGCCATGTAACGCCATTTTAAAATCAACTCTAAAAATATAGCCACAACCGGCGATGATCGGCCCTCGCATGCACCTATGCTGCACCCTGCAAACGCCGTGCCCCACAAACACCATGCCCCACAAACACCATGCCCCACAAACACCATGCCCCACAAACACCATGCCCCACAAACACCATGCCCTACAAACAACATGCCCTGCACATCATGCCATGCAAACGCTGCACCCCACACTAACCCTAATAACCGTAAACCCCAACCACACCTTTCATATGCTTTACAGTGTATTATATTCAGGCCGAATCAAATTTCCCAGGCCAATACATCCTCTATCAGAAAAATTATATAGTGCACCTTTAAATGATTTTTGAGGAGTCTTTGCGCCCCTGGTGGCCAACAGTGAAAAATTCACCATGTCCCTAATGTATTTTTTTGCTCGTAGTCAAGCATAGAATTTAATTCCCAAATTTGGTACAAATCTGATAATGTTGGCGTTTCATTATACTAGGGGGCACTATAGTGTAATTTTCCATATGCTTTATAGTGTTTTATATTCAGGCCGAGATCAGCATCAGTGACTCAAATTTCAGGCCTAAATATTCTGATACGAGAACAATGTTCTGTTTTTTTTTGGCCGACAAACTATACATTTTCGGAAACCTCTGGTGCATTGCTACATCATGGCGATGGTCCCTGGTCACTACGGGCGAGTCACGTCGTGTCATTTTAGTTTCCGCCCCCTATGAGCATCACTATGCGATACTAATAGGCCCTTTGCCAGCCTCTGGCGCTCGGGCCTAATGAACGAGAAGCCTGTGCAATGAGCAGAAAATAGTGTAATGTGATCTCTACAACGTGCGAGATAAAAGCACAGATCACCCACTCCAAACCACTAAAAGATAAAAGTCTAGAGCAGGCATGTCCAAACTGTGGCCTGGGGGCCAAATGAGGCCCTCAGACTAATTTTTCTTGGCCCACAGACTTCCAGATGAATTAGCCCATATTATATTTAACAGTACTTTTTAACCACATGTTTTTGAAAATGTATCAAGATAAAGCAAAAATGCCAAACTGTGTGAAGCTTTAAGCATGAATAAAGGTCTTGTGGCTCATTACAACAGATTATAAATGCACAAATATAAATTACTGTCTGTGCTGATCACCGGTCTATGGCCCTCCATCGGTCCTCCATTCCATCTGTGTTTTCAGTTGTGGCCCTTGATGAAGTTTGGACACCCCTGGACGAGAGTCTAGATAACTAACTAATAAGAGGGTTACTCAGACGTGTTTGAATGAAACAAAACACAACTCCAGGTCTGTTCTTTATGAGGTAACATTATTGGAACACAGCTTAAATCTCACAAGAATCCATATAGCAACGGTAAATAATTGGAATTGTATTATTTGAGTCATCGTACAGCCTGGAAAAGCTTCAATCTGGCAGTCTGTCTTTTTGTAGCGCAGTGACTCAGTGCACAGTATTGTCTTGCACCTTTTGTCTGGCTGCTAGAACCTGAGTAAGGACATAATGTATAGGAGGACTTCATTATTGGATCACCGGATGTTTCTAACCTTGTAAATGCAACCAGCGATGCAATTTGTCTCCGCTGATGAATGGAGAGAACTCGGAGTGCTGACATGAGTCTGGGTGCAGAAGCAGGTCTGGAGAGGGAAGCAGTTATGCACGGAAATCCTTTTTAAATCAAATGCAATAAGATTACACCAGATTAAAAGTATAGTTTGGGATTTTTGGCATAAATTTGTATGTCGCTGTCAGCAGTATCACATCAACACTGATTTACCTCCTGACTACTTTCATCAGCACCAAAAACGGGGAAGAACTCGGCTCACCGGACGCTGTCGGGAGGTAAATCAGCGCTGATGCGACACTGCTGACGGGGACATGCAGATTCATGTCAAAAAACCCAAACTATCCCTTTAAGGTTAGGTTATGGTACACTTTATTTTCTATAACCCTATTATACTCTTATTACTTCTACTTGAGAGATAGATACTGATAATGATCCCGAGGAAATTTCGAGTTTTGGCGCAACGTTTCCTTTTGCATGTTTCAGTGTCTTCGTGTCTCAGTGCAGTTGAACAGGACGACTGGTCAGGGAGGGTCTGCAGATCTGTGTCAGGGCAGTTTCTTACTTGAGTCATTTCTCGGCCTAGTCTTTACTGCTTTGCCTTCTTGGTGTTCCACTCATGAACCTCGACAGACTTAAGTTATTCTTCACCGAGGTCTGATGGCCAGCTCGTGGTGCCTAAAACTAGACTTGGACAGTTTGAATTTTGAACGTAGGGCCTCATTTCCCAGTGAGCCAGAGTGTTGGAGACGTGTGGAGACACTTTTTAAAATATTCCATCCAGTCCTTGTATTTGCAGAGGTTGCTGGTGCTAGGCTAGTGCATGTCAATGGCCATAGTCGTCCTGCCACTAAAAACAGTCTGACCCACTCCACAGACCCGAGGCAAAACTATTAGAACTCCAGACATGTGAACGTCTGTGTCCAGAGAATAATGTTTGAAATAAAACTAACCTTGTGTCGCCTGAATCGTCACATGTTGAGAGACTATTTTCTCAGATATCAGTCCGCCGCTGCAAAGCTTTCTAATAGGAAGTACAACTCGCTGCTGCTCCTCAGACATAAATCCTTCAAATGCAACGGTTAGTTTTACTTCTAAAATGATTCTCTGGACACAGACGTTCACATGGACAGTCTGGAGTTCTAAGACTGTTTGTGGGTAAGACTCGAGGCCATCCTCACCTCCTCCATCACCGTGTAGTGCTGGAGCCTCCATCAGGGACAAACAGAGACTACAGTGTGTTGTGCGTTCTGCTCAGAAGGTGATTGATTGCAGCCTCCATCTCTACAGGACCTGTTCACCTCCAGGATTCGTGCAGGTTGGGTCTGACCCTTCTCACCCTGGTCATGGACTTTTTGACCTGCTCCCCTCAGGCAGGAGGTGTCAGGATCCGCTCCTGGTCTTTGCCTTCTCCTCCTCTCCTCTCCTCCCCTCCCTCCTGTGTCTCCTGAGTCTCCTCCTCCTCTGGGCGTTTCCCCCCTGCTGGCAGAGCGCACACCTGCATCCCATCAACTCATCACCTGCAGTACAAGAACTCCAGCTCTCCAACCAGTCCTCGCCAGTTCGTTGTCTACTCTACGTTAGTGAAACCTTGGCTCTAGCTTTGTGTGGATACCCTTGCCTTGCATTTCTTGGACTTACCTCTTCCTGTGTCCAGGTGCCTGCCTGCCTGCCTCCCTGCCCGCCTGCCTGTCTGCCTGTCTGCCTGCCTGCCTGTCCGTCTGCCCGCCTTCTGTATTATTTCCAGAATCTTTGTAATAAATCACTTTCACGTTTACCAGTCGTGGTTCGTGATTTTGGGTCTTAGCTAAACCATGACAGGAGGCAATGGTTCATTCGGACCAGAGCATCTTGCCATAAAAACTGTTTCTTCCCCTCTGCTGTTGGACTCATGAATAATAATACTAAGCCTGTTCCCACCCCCCGCTCTGTTTCAGTCACATGACCCTGTGCGGTATTTTCTGCATCTGTCTGTTTGCACTGATTGCACTTATATTCTTGTAAATTTTAAAATTGTTGTGTTACATTATATATAAATTATATATTAAATCTGAGCGTTTATTTTATCAGTATATTATAATATTATTATAATATTAATACTGATAAAATAAAGTAAACCGCCTCGAACCGCCACCTTAACGTGGTGGAGGGGTTTGAGTACCCGAATGATCCCAGGAGCTATGTTGTCGGGGGCTTTATGCCCCTGGTAGGGTCACCCAAGGCAAACAGGTCCGGGGGGACGGGTCAGACGAAGAGCGGTTCAGAAGCCCCGAATGATGATAAATATACAGAGGCCAGTTACGTCGCCCGGACTGGCTCCACCGGGGCCCCACCCTGGCGCCTGGCGTGGGGTGGGGGCACGCGGGCGAGCGCCGGGGGGCCGGGCCTTTCCCCCGGGGGCCCGGCCGGGCCCAGCCCGAAGGAGCGACGTGGGGCCGCCCTCTGGTGGGCCCACCACCCGCGAGAGGAGCCATAGGGGTTGGGTGCGGAGAGATCTGGGTGGCGGTCGAAGGCAGGGGCCTCGGCGACCAGATCTCCGGACATGGAGACTAGCTCTGGGGACATGGAATGTCACCTCGCTGGGGGGAAGGAGCCTGAGCTTGTGCGGGAGGTCGAGCGGCGTTACCGGCTGATATAGTCGGCCTCACCTCCACGCACAGCTTGGGCTCTGGAACCCAACTCCTTGAGAGGGGTTGGACTCTCCATTTCTCTGGCGTTGGCCGCGGGAGCGGCGGCGAGCTGGCGTGGGCCTGCTTATAGCCCCACAGCTCAGCCGCTGCGTGCTGGAGTTTACCCCGGTGAACGAGAGGGTCGCGTCCCTGCGCCTTCGGGTCGGGGACAGGTCTCTCACTGTGGTGTCGGCCTATGGGCCGAACTGCAGTGCAGAGTACCCGGCCTTCTTGGAGTCTCTGGGAGGGGTACTGGATAGTGCACCACCGGGGACTCCGTTGTTCTACTGGGGGACTTCAACGCCCATGTGGGCAACGACAGTGACACTTGGAGAGGGGTGATTGGGAGGAACGGCCTCCTGATCTGAACCCGAGCGGTGTTCTGTTATTGGACTTCTGTGCTAGTCACAGTTTGTCCATAACGAACACCATGTTCAAGCACAAGGGGGTCCATCGGTGCACGTGGCACCAGGACTTTCCTAGGCCGGAGGTCGATGATCGACTTTGTTGTCGTGTCATCTGACTCTCCGGCCGTGTGTCTTGGACACTCGGGTGAAGAGAGGGGCAGAGCTGTCAACTGATCACCACCTGGTGGTGAGTTGGGTCCGCTGGCGGAGGAGGAAGCCGGAAAGACCTGGCAGGCCCAAGCGTATCGTGAGGGTCTGCTGGGAACGTCTGGCGGAACCTTCTGTCAGTGTGGCCTTCAACTCACACCTCCGGGAGAGCTTCTCCCAGATCCCGAGGGAGGCTGGGGACATGGAGCCCGAGTGGGCTTCGTTCTCGGCCTCCATTGTCGATGCGGCCGTTCGTAGCTGTGGCCGTAAGGCCTGCGGTGCCGGTCGCGGCGGCAATCCCCGAACCCGGTGGTGGACACCGGAAGTAAGGGATGCCGTCAAGCTGAAGAAGGAGTCCTACCGGGCCTTACTGGCCCGGTGGACTCCTGAGGCAGCTGACGGGTACCGCCGGGCCAAGCGTGCTGCAGCCCGGGCGGTTGCAGAGGCAAAAACTCGGGTCTGGGAGGAGTTCGGGGAGGCCATGGAGGAGGACTATCGGACGGCCCCAAGGAAATTCTGGCAAACCGTCCGGCGCCTCAGGAGGGGGAAGCGGCCCTTCACCAATACTGTTTACAGTGCGGGGGAGAGCTGCTGACCTCGACTGGGGATGTTGTCGGGCGGTGGAAGGAATACTTTGGGGATCTCCTCCAATCCCACCGCCACGTCCTCCGAAGAGGAGGCCGAGGGCTGGGGACCCAGAGGCGGACTCATCCATCACCCTGGCCGAAGTCACTGAGGTGGTCAGAAAGCTCCTCGGTGGCAAGGCTCCGGGGGTGGATGAGATCCGTCCTGAGTACCTTAAGTCTCTGGGTGTTGTGGGGCTGTCTTGGCTGACACGTCTCTCTACAACATCGCGTGGCGGTCGGGAACAGTGCCTCTGGACTGGCAGACCGGGGTGGTGGTCCCTCTGTGTATAAAGGGGGACCGGAGGGTGTGTTCCAACTACAGGGGAATCACACTCCTCAGCCTCCCGGTAAAGTCTATGCCAGGGTGCTGGAGAGGAGAGTTCGGCCGATAGTCGAACCTCGGATTCAAGAGGAGCAGTGTGGTTTTCGGCCTGGTCGTGGAACACTGGACCAGCTCTACACCCTCCATCGGGTGCTCGAGGGTTCATGGGAGTTTGCCCAACCAGTCCACATGTGTTTTGTGGACTTGGAGAAGGCATTCGACCGTGTCCCTCGCGGTGCCCTGTGGGGGGTGCTCCGGGAGTATGGGGTCCGGGGCCCTTGTTAAGGGCTGTCCGGTCCCTGTATGACCGGAGCAGGAGCTGTGTTCGCATTGCCGGCAGTAAGTCGGACTTGTTCCCGGTGCATGTTGGACTCCGCCAGGGCTGCCCTTTGTCACCGGTTCTGTTCATTGTATTTATGGACAGAATTTCTAGGCGCAGCCAGGGGCCGGAGGGGGTCCAGTTCGGGGACCACAGGATTTCATCGCTGCTTTTTGCGGATGATGTTGTCCTGTTGGCTCCATCGAACCAGGACCTGCAGCGTGCACTGGGCGGCTTGCAGCCGAGGCTGAAGCGGCTGGGATGAGAATCAGCTGTTCCAAATCCGAGGCCATGGTTCTCGACCGGAAAAGGTGGATTGCCCTCTCCGGGTGGGTGGGGAGTCTCTGCCTCAAGTGGAGGAGTTCAAGTATCTCGGGGTCTTGTTCACGAGTGAGGGGAGGATGGAGCGCGAGATTGACAGGCGGATCGGTGCGGCGGCCGGCAGTGATGCAGTCGCTGTATCGGACCGTCAGGGTGAAGAGAGAGCTGAGCCGGAAGGCGAAGCTCTCGATTTACCGGTCAATCTATGTTCCTACCCTCACCTATGGTCATGAGCTCTGGGTAATGACCGAAAGAACGAGATCGCGGATACAAGCGGCCGAAATGAGTTTCCTCCGCAGAGTGGCCGGGCGCTCCCTTAGAGATAGGGTGAGGAGCTCGGTCACACGGGAGGAGCTCGGAGTAGAGTCGCTGCTCCTCCACGTCGAGAGGAGCCAGCTGAGGTGGTTCGGGCATATGGTCCGGATGCCACCAGGACGCCACCCACGGGAGGTGTTCCGGGCATGTCCCACCCGTAGGAGGCCCCCGGGAAGACCCAGGACACCCAGGAGGGACTATGTCTCTCGGCTGGCCTGGGAATGCCCTCGGGTCCGTCCGGAGGAGCTGGAGGAAGTGGCTGGGGAGAAGGAAGCTTGGGAGCCCCTGCTTAGACTGCTGCCCTCACACCCGGCCCCGGATAAGCGGAAGAAGATGGATGGATGGATGGATGGATAAAATAAAGTAAAATAGGGGGCCATCAAGCAAATGACATATGTAAAGATGTATAAAATGTACATGCCGGTACATTAAGATTTATTTTGGTTGTAATATTTCCACTTTCTCCAGTACAGTTCACCTTTATCTGAGGGATGTCAAAGAAAATGTTATTTGTCCCATAACCTGAATAACGTTGATTATGTCCATTCTGAAATAGCGGACGGTTTGTTCTGTAGCCATTTTCCTGTGATCGCCTTCTTGCTGCTGCTTGTAGTATCTGAAGAAAGTATCTGTCCTTTTTTTGCAGTCCAGTTGATATGTTTCCCAAATAAAATACACAATTTTTTTCCTCCAGTTACAGTCTTGCAAACGGCTTAATATTTTTTATGAGCTCTGTCCAGAATGCTAGAATATGTGAAAATGTCCAACTGATGATTGTTTCTCCAACAACTGCCCTGTGCCGTGCTCTAGATCTGACGTTTTTTTTAATTCTAGGGGTAAGAAAAAGGTGCCCCTATTTTTGACCATATCTCTTACCTGCCAACAGATAAGAGATGCATAAACTGTCATTTTCTTTTGGTAAAATACAGAAAAGCTGCATAAAAACACCAAAACACAAAGAAAACGTGACTATATTGACTCACATGTTCATCATAAATATGCAGAGTGCAGAACTATTTTCCTTAATTACACATTTCACAGTTTTCTTATTACCAAGTTACTGACCACCTAAACCAGGAAATGTCCCAGTTTTTGATTATGAAAATCTGATCATCCTATGCATAATATATAAAATAATAAAAAATATATAAAATGCTGGAAGTTCTAAACTAAGAAGTTCACATTTTTGACCAATACAAAGGGAAAAGTTTAAATGGGGTGAGCATTTATTGGCAATTTGGTGACATCTAATGTAATGGTGGAAATAGACATTTGTAAATAGGCATTTGTGGCTCACTACTCTCACTGTTCAAGTTGTTGGCAACAACGGTGTAAAATTCCAGATCTCTAGGACTAAGGGTTTGGATGCTGTGAGCCTTTTTGTAAAAAAAAAAAAAAAAACAAGCCTAAAACAAGCCAAAAATGTCTCCCAGAGCAGACGAGAGGCTCTCCACACAGTTTTACGCAGCTCCGCACAGGGCTGCTCTCTCAACTCTGCTGCATGTCCCGCCCATCGCTGGAAAGCTGTGATAATAGGCGAAAAGAATATGTCAATTACCTTCTGGAAGAACCAATGACTGAAGAGCTTTGCTGTAAAGACCATGGACATGCGTAAAGAACCCCTAAGAGGGTGCCATCCTTTTATTCAACAGCACATGCCAGCTACACCGAACCCCGTATCGTCTCGGGATGGTCTCATTTTGAAGACAAGAGTGTGAGGAAAACAAGCATACCCAACAGCACCAACAGAAGCGAAAGCTAAACTAAGCAAAAGGATGGAAAGAGTACAAGACATGTTTTCATTCATCCATTCATCCAAACACGGTTTTTCTGGATTATTTCCCCACATGGAATTATTTTATGGAAAAAAAACAACAACTGGATATTCTTTTTCTGTGTATTGTTAAGGACTAATTGAGTAAAACTATTCCTGGACTGAACCCGTTTTGGACTGACAGAACCGGCTCAAAGGTAAGAAATGCATATTGTCAGTTTGATTATTTTCGGGAATTATAAGTTCTTGCTCTTTGGCCTTGCTGTGCAGCATAAAATTTATGAGATGGTTGTTTTACTGAGGAATTAAGCTTTCAAACGGTGTATAGCATGTCAATAGTGGAAAAATAATTAGGGTGAATGCTTGACTTTTTAATGTTGTATAATCGCCTGCGGAGGGGTGGCTGGTATGAAGTTAACAGAGCATTCTTTATTCACTCCAGACCCGGTGGTGTAAACTACTGTTGTAGTCACAGCTGCCCTGGGACAGACTGACAGAAGTGTGGCTGCCGAGCCAATCAGTGCCATCGGTCCCTCCAACAACCACCATCACTCACACACACAGCACTTTCACATCTACAGTGCATGTTTTGGGTTTCAATGATTTGATGTAAAAAGGAGGAGTCATAAATCTAATCCAGCACAAGTTGTTTTAATTGACTTTTAGGTGAAACATGTAAACTTTGTGCAGTGCAAAACTTTGGACGTTTTAAAGACACTGAGACACTAATACTAACACTGAGCTCTTTCTTCTTTTTACCGAACTTTATAGAACTTAGAACTTTAACCGATTTGATGAGGAGGTTTTTGTTCGGCAGGGCAGGCACATTTTGCATTATTATTATTCCCTATTTTGTGTTTGAACACAAATCGCTGTCCGAGCTTTGGCCAAGGGTTTCCTTAACTTTCTTCTCGGGAATAATTCAATGCACCTTCTTCTTGAATATCATCCAAGACGTCCTCGACCTCTGGCTCAGCACCAGCATCATCCAAGTTGATCCAAGACAGACTGACGGTTCTGCACAATGACATTTTGTGCTTTGTGTTGCATTTTTGTATGAAAAGTGCTGTATAAATAAAGTTTGACTGATTGATTGATACATTATACAGTGAAAATGCTGCATGTGCAATTTTCTTTAATTTCCAGCAGATTGTTTTTTTTTTTTTTTTGCATTTCAGTTTTTTTCTCTGTCAATCTGATTTTTCTCATTATTGAGGGCGGGTTCAAATATGAAGTCAAATACTCAAAAAGGTCAAAATGTACTTGAGTAAAAGTAAAATGACCTATTTCAAAAACTACTTCAAAAATTAAACATGGCTCATAAAAACTACTCAATGGCAGTAATGTGAGTACATCTAATTTACTACTTTCCACCCTAGCACACAAATGCACAAGTTACCCCACGAATGCCATCAACCACCACCCCAAATACACACCACCAAAGGCCTCTGCCTTGATTCTATCAAGGGGCCTGGAGTGCATTAGGGGCAGCCGCCATCACCACCGTCCCCTCCAGACTTCTTTAGTGCCTTCAACAGAAACACCACATAAACAGGTTCTAGTAGAAACAACTCCAGCAACTTACATGTGCCGTGTCCATTAACCACCAAAAGCCCCGACAATGACTCGACAGCGTGCGCACCCTTTTCCATCCGTTATCAGTGACGCTGGGGGTGACGCAAAGGCAGATGTATTTGCGGATGTATTACGTTGGGAAAATATTAGGAATGTAACCGAAATCTGGTGATATCATATCATCAAAGGTCACACAATAATATCATGGACCATCACAATATATCGAGTCCCAAGTCTCTTTGCTTAAATAAATAGTTCTGATGCAGAAATATGTAAATGGTGAAAATATACAGTGATGTGGATATCGTTCCATCCCTAATGACAATAAATGTACCAAATGACTGGTCAAAGCATTTTAGAATGTCAGTCTTGTTATTCTGTAGAATATCGTAATATCATGAGCCTCCCCACCACATCATGAGCTTTCCCACGATATATCGCAATAAATATCGTACCGTGAGGTTCATACCGTGACGATATCGTATTGTGAGACTTGGATATCATTACACCCCTAGAAAATATAGTTCCCATGTCCACCCAGTTACATGAGTCGTATTATTTTAAAGTAACCTCATTCTGACTTGACTGCTCTCCTCACCTGTGTCTTACAAGGGCCTTTCAGTCTGTCAAAACACTTCACAACTATAAAAAAAAAAAAAAAAACACTGGATGCTTTAAAAAAAACTCCTCATGAAAATCATTAATCTCCTCCGCACTTGCAGAGATAGCCAAGGTCAGTGTGTGTGTGTGTGTGTGTGTGTGTGTGTGTGTGTGTGTGTGTGTGCGTGCGTTCCTTTGTGCTCTGCAGAGGAGTCCTTCGCACGGGCCCTTGAGCATCTCAAGAGGAGCCCGTAATCAGCGCGGGGCCATTAGCTGGCGCTCTTCTACCGTGATTACCTATTGCCAAGACGCCACCGCAAGCAAGAGGGGCACGACACAGCGAACGACGGCACGCTGACGATACTGTGCGGGTCGTTGAAATCCCATCCTGAGCTGATGGAAGTGTACTTAGCGCTGGTGTGTTTGGACAGACGGAGTGACGGGCGAAGCTGGAGAGGCTCCACGTACCGCGCGGTATGTAAATGGACATGAAGAGGGAAGGTAGAAAAACGGACCAAGATCGAATTCAATAATGGGAAGGGAAAAGGCTTATCTTAAAGGGCCTTCAGGGTTTTCTAATCTGTGTTCTAATGTTGTGTCCTCGTCACAAACAGACCTGGAGTTGTGTTTTGTTTCGTTCACACATGTTTAACTCACAAATTCTGCATATTTAGGCTCTGTTCTTCTGTTAAGCGCAAAACACTCTGTTCCAGCTTGTGATTATACAGTCATGCGGTGATACAGGAAGTGCTCCACTGTGTTTTTAAACTCCCAACACTAGAATCACTGCCTATTGCGACATTACGACATCAGTAGTTCGTATGATTAACTTGGGTTCAGGAGCAAGATCACGCCTCAACCGCCCTCTCCTCTCCAGCGAATCACAGCTCACTTCTACCACACCTCAGTTTCCCAGAAGCCTTTTTGTAGCAGCCGATCCTGGCAAGCCAGTTTGTCCTGAATAACTCGAGTCCACCCTCCCAACCCCCGATTTGTTCACTTCCAGACATAAGACACCTACGAAGGGGGTCCCGTTCCTGCTGGACCATGTGAAGATCGAGACTGAACTCCCACCCTGAGTCTCAACCCAGTCGACCCGCCTCATCTCCATATAATAAACTCTTTTCACTTCGCAGATGTGTTGTTGGTGTTTTCCTTGCTAGTGAAGCCTCTATTTAGACCATGCATGTCCAAACTATGGCCTAGGGTCCAAATGTGACCCTCAGACCAGTTGGTTTGGCCCTCAGGTTTCCAGGTGAATTGGCCCATACCGCAAGTCATACTTTTTACTGCATGTTGTTGAAAGCTGCCTTTATCAAGCAAATGTAGTGTGTCCTTTTAAGGGTTTAAGCCTGAACAAAGGTCTGGAGGGTCATTCAAACCTGTTATTAATTGCACATATTTGAATTACTCACTGTTTTGACCATCAGTCTATGAGCCACAATCGGCCCTCACGCTGGTCTGTGTCTGTGTGTCTGTTAATATGTGGACCTTGATGAAAAAAGTTTGGACACTCCTGATTTAGATGTACTGGTTTTCTCTACATTTTTTGGTATCTTTTTTGGGGGGGGGGGGGAGTATTTGTCATGTGAATAAATATCGTAAAAAATATTGAGCTCAAAATTGACCTTGACCATTATTTGGCAATTACTGTGTTCTGCCTTTGGAGTCGTGCAAAGGCGAATGGCAGTAACTGACACTGTCACTGTCTTTTGCCTGTACACAACTCATTTGTGCCACAAATTTTGGGAACCCGAAATATTATACTTTTGTCTGGACAAAACAGAAACTTTGAAGTCATTTTTCTCAGTTTCACACTCTGGCGAGTTAAGGTCTTTTGCTTTGCAGGGCAGTAATATGTGAGTGCAAATTATTATTAATAGGCTACCAAAAATAGTAAAGTGCCACTACTCCAAAAATGAAAAAAAAAAATTCAACGTAGTGGGACGCTTGAAAAATAATGTTTATGCCGCTTCTCTGGCAATTAGATGTCAGTGGCTAAATAGCGGCATGTCAGAATAGCAGCGTGTAATTGGAATTGCCCGTCCCTACTGAACTAAAGGCAAAAGGCAGATATTCCAAATGAAACAGAAAAGGCACACCAAAGTTCTTGCGTAGGTACAAATGCAAGGAACATATATGCTCAAACTATGTTTGTATTTAATAGTTATTTTATTTAAATATCTAAATTGTTTTTTTCTTGTTGTAGTGTGGCCTGAACTCACCGGGGGACCTCACTTTGGGATATCCCATTTGTTAGGGGATATGAGCACCTGGCCTGGCAACCATTTTGTGCACCGTGGTCCACAGCAGAATCCTGCACGGGTCTGATTTTGACAAAGTGCTCCCACCCGTACCCGTCATACCTCAATCCAACAAAACTGAAGTAAAATTCCACGATCTGACCAGTGGCGGCTGGTGGTATAATTTTTTTGGGGGGGCACATAAGTCAAAATTATAAATATGTATTATAAATATATGTATTATGTATAGGCTATATAAAATTATAACAAATGCCAGAAACAGACATTTTAGTCACTATTGGCTGAACTTTATCTAGAGCACAACACACAACCAAGCGCAAAGTTTACGCAGCAGCACAACCTGATGCACCTGCTCACACCCAACTCAAACAACACAAGTAACACACCATAACACACCGATCACAACCAGCCTCAACAACCAGTCCCAGTAACGTCATGAAAATGCAGCAAAAATGAGTCTCCGGTCACATCCCGGCATCAGTGCTGCTCCTACAGCACACACAGAACACCGGAGCGGCTCCATCGCTCATTCATTTACACATTTACCTCTTAACACTATCACAGTTTACCTGTGAGGCTCCATCCTCAGATTTGCCCCAAACTAACAAAAACAAGCCTCTTACCTTCTCCAGGGGACCGATGCGGTGTGTCTTTTACCCGCTGTCCTGTTGGTTCTGTCTCCAATATGTCCCGGTCCAGTCAGGTCCACGGGACAAGGTCCTGGAGCAGAGTGCAGGAGCTGGTTCTAAAACTCGTCTTAATCCCACTTCCCACTTCAGTGTGAAAGTTACGCCAGTCCATATTAGGACCAGGGCACCGGGTGGACTTAAGCTCTCTGCGCTACTCCCATGTCAAACTTTTGAGTGCCCTGCCGGCTGCAGCGAGAAACTGCCCCAGCAACAGCAGCGGGTGCCCTGCCGGCGGCAGCAGGCGTCTGTGTCAGTGTGTCCCGTGCATTAAATCTCTCCTCCCACTCTTTTGTTTTGGTTTATGTGAAAGTAGCTAGGAACCATAGCACAGTTCTGTAGTTCTCCATTCATTAGTCTGTAGCATTAGCCTGTTGGGGTGAGGCGGGACAGAGCAGCTGAATCCTCATAGGTCAGAATTGTGATAATGTTTCTAAAGACCAATCAGTTGATTTGAGTGCACCCTCACCCTGCGCGCCAGGACGTTTTTGAGACCTCTAATGCAAAGTAATGAGCAAAAGCAATGTAATGACATCAAATTGTGTGAATGTTTCAATCTGCTCCATAGACTCCATTGGGGCGCAGAGACTGTGCGCACTTAAATGCACCATGTGACTCAAATACAGCGATATGAGCACATTCAACATGATAAAAACATGTCTATGCAGATACACATTCAATTTTAAACAACATATTAAACATATAGCCTCATACAAAATAACTTTATAATTGATTTATTATTTATTTTTTAAATCGAGGTTAAGTTAGGGAGGGCAGCGCACTTGCGCCCTCCATTCACCAGCCACCACTGGATCTGAGCCACACAGCCAAAAAAGAGCCACAACTTTGTCCTCTCCATTCACTAATTTTCTTTTCATCTCCTCGGGTCATTTTGAACTGCAGGAAATGACATGTGTGGTTTGAAAATAAACATTGCAGAGATTTGTGGGAATTCGCGGGTGCAGCAAAAATCATCTTGTAAAAACAATGGCAATAAGGTCAGAGAATTTAAAATAGTTTTAATGTGTACTGGACAGTTAAAATGTACACTGAAATTGCATTGTGGATGTTTTTCTGTTAATCTCAAATCTTCAAGAGACTCAACAAAAGACTGCAAAATATAAGGTCTCCTCGAAAGCACCAAGGAGCTACACCATCGCGGGTAATGGGAAGAGAAGACGTCTTCAATATGAAGACACCGGACATTGAGGCTACAGAGGAGGAAGAGGCAAGCTTGAACCCCACCTCATCTGACCTTGTTCTTTCTCCAAGAAGCAGCAGCAACACTCCAGAGAGGGCACAAGTTCAACCTCAGGCCATGACCAGCAATCTCCTAAATAAATCTGGTAAGTTTCTCCTGGATAACAGACTTCAGGGCAACTGCCTTATTTTACATAATTTAACCTTCTCTCTCTGCTTAAATTTCTTGCCCTTGAACATACTGTATTCTTTTCTAAATGTGGCTACTGTCGCGTTAGATTTGTAAAAAAAAAAAAAAAAAAAGCATGAGTAACCAATTAAACAGTAACAATTAAATGAGTAACTATGTACAAAGTACTCAGCAGAGTTGTGCAGTCCAGGCATTACAAGACACTGCAAGAGATGTTTCGTAAAAAGAACCAAAATAAAGAGGCAGTTGCCCAACTTCTGGACCTGGAGTTTGAGGGGCAGAACCAGACAAGGCAGCAAAGATTATTAACGCTTATCCCTGCTTCAAAGACATTGATCGTGTAAGTTTATCTTCATCATTGTCTGTCATTGTTTGATTCATCGTTGTTTGCTTGAAAATGCACACCACACTTCTTTTTGTAGTGTGTTATGGTAATGGCTAAAATTTCTACCAAAATTTCTACGGCCATTTTTTTTTCCAGACTCTTGATGAAGTTTGATGAATAATTATGGACAAGTCAACTATGTGAAGGAGTTGAGGGAGTGCTGGCAGGTCTTCAAGCAAAAATGTTCTATGCTGTTTTCAAGAAAGTAATGAAAGCGCCCATGTCACTCTCTGAAGGCAAATGTTGTTACGTCTTTTTAATGTATTTATTTTTCTAATTATTTGAACTCCATTGCTTTTTTTCCCCAGAGGACCTTGCTGTCAGGTTGCTTAAATGCCTTCCAGCGCTCTTTCCATCAAATGCTAACCTTCCAAAGAAAATAACCAACACCTAGGAGGCACTTATCCATGTATTGCTAGTAAGATATTTCTTTATTCTCTATGTTTAGTGTCATATACATGTATTTATTTACCTGAATAAAATGCTATAATGTAAATGTGAAACTATATTATTTCTCTGTATTAACACTTATTCAACAATGTTTATAAAAGTAAAAACTATTTGTTTCTCTTTTTAGCCTTCGGAGGATCCAGGATTGTATTTGCAGCAGTGACCTCTCCGCACACCTGTGCTGCTCATAGATGGGGATGACTGTTTCGTCTGGCATGTGTTCCACATCGTATGCCCCAAATATATCTGTTTTGTCAGTAATGCAAACTGAGGTGCTCCAGGATGAGTTACATGACAAAGATGCTGCCCCTGCCTACAAAAAGGCAATGGTGGACTGGACATCCTTTGTTGGCTGAGAGACATTGTTTTTTGTCTTTTCCTGTTTCTTGTTTTATGTATCAGGTTGTTATTCCTGTTCTTGGTTGTTATTCTGAGACTGTCCAAATGATCATTTTCAAAGATCTTGTGGCAAAAGGAGAAATTTAATTTGCCACACTACAAAAGTTTATTTTGGTTGAATATGTTTCGCAGCTCATCCAAGCTGCTTCAGTTCTGGTCACAATAGTGGTGGACACTACCTTATAACTGCCACTAACACCCATGTGTTTACAGTTTCTGTTGTTAAGTGGGCTCATTGAACTTGCCTTGAGTGTGGGGTCATATTAGCATAACCATTCATGTCCATGATAGGCGCTTTGACACCTTTGTGCCTGCCCTGCCTACCCCTAATGTTTTCTTAGTTTGTTTTGATTTAGGTTTGAGGATGAAGTTAAAAATGGCAGACAGGTGATGTCTGAGGCCTCCATTTCTGTTTAAGAAAGGATTTTCTATCTTAACAAAAATAGCCTCTTTAATTTCCCTCTCAAACCAATTCTTTGGCTAAGATCTGTACCTCACTATCTCAAACAGAATGACCCATGGCTTTTCGGTGGCAATGTACAGCATTTCTAAGATGTTGGGAAAGTGGAAATGTTACATTTCAATAAATGCAGTTTCAAATGTAATTGATTTCATGTTGTATTTAATCAAATGTATAGATACTGTGAATGCTCAAAAGAAGGTATTCTTAAAACAAGTATCTATTTAGGAAATAATAGCCTAATATAAGACATGTTATATATGAGAAATAAGCATTAATAAGTAAGAATGACTTAAATCAAGGATAAATATACTCAAAATAAGGTGAAAAATCTTGCCATGAACACTTGAAACTAGTGTTTTCTTCTTAGAACAAGATTTGTATTTTGTCTTGTTTTAAGAAAACTTCATCCATCCATCCATCTTCTCCCGCTTAATCCGGCTGGGTCGCTGGGGCAGTTTGCTGCTCAATTCTCATAGCACCTGACCCCCCCTATGAACCCCTCTGCAGGTGGTGAGCCCACAGGAGGGTGGACAACATGGTCCTTGATGTTAGTTCATAGGGGTGCGGGCATGTTTTAGGTCTTACTGCACTGACAGATAATTTCGCTTAAAATAGGGCATTTTTAGCTCAATTAGTAATTTTTCTTATTTTTTGGTTTAAGAAAACTTGGTAAGTGAAAATTTCTTACTGCACTGACAGATAATTTCACTTAAAATAGGACATTTTTAGCTCAATTAGTAATTTTTCTTATTTTTTGATGCACCTTTTTTGCAGTGTGGCACTATTGGATTTGCAGTTGGGTTTATTTAGGCGACATTTATTGTTATTCTCTTTACATCGTATTTAAAGACAGTAGGTCAGCTTAATAGCATTTTTGTATGAAATTCTAGCCAGTAAAGACTGGTTAGAGCTACTACTGTAAGTAAACTACTGCTATTAGCCTTTAGTGGTAAATGCGTGTGCGTTGCGGTAATTAATGATCTGCTAAATGCCGATAATTCACACTTCTATTCACAGCTCATTTACATATCAGTGCGTGTCCAGTAACATACATACGGCCACTATAGTCAAATTACAGTCGCTAACAGAAGAGAAAACAGCCTGTTTATGTGTGTGAGCTACAGCAGCTAATCGCTAACCATTGATAAAGAACCAAAACGAGCCTCAAAAATGACACATTTCCAAAACTCAGCCTCACACAGGCTCCTCTCAGATCACAAGTCTGCACTAAGAACTGTCCTTTTAATCCAGACTCATATAAAGAACAGAATCTCAGTGTTGCGCACACGTAGACCGTATATGTGCGCACATGGATCTATGACTGCAGCTGTAAAAGGTGCACATGGCGACGCGTTCAGTGGCAGTGAAACACAGGACCAGTGACTCCACAGATAAACCCTGATGCGGAGCCACATATTAGGACATTTATCTGTCTCTAAATTGGATTAAATGGGCAGAATATAGGGAGTCTGGTACAAGGTAAAACATGTCCACGAGGTCTGTTTTTGAGGAGGACAAGAGTCACGTTTTGCATAACACGGGGCGTTTTCTAAACCTACAATGCAAATAATCACGGAAATAAAGAAGAAACATGCATGAAAAAGTGTATCCCGACTTTTGAAGAAAACCAGACTGTGACGTAGGCTTGCCGTGAGCGGGTTGGGTTTCAGTGAAAAAAGTTTAAAAAATACTCAGACAGGCAGAAAAGGCGGTCCACAGGTTTACTTTGTTTCAATAGTTACAAAGTGCAGGTGCAAAAAGGTGCAAGGTGCAAAAAGGTGCAAGGTGCAAAAAGGTGCAAATAAATAGGAGGCAGGCAGCATTTCCTCTCCAACAGCAGAACCCCGAGTGATCTCTCCAGGTGCCTTTTAAGCGTTCTGACTAATTGGTAAAAACTACTGGATAAAAGCAGGGTAGATCAAATTAACATTAGCTTTTAAAACAGTGGCCTGACCCTCCATAAAATAAACCAAAACCCAATTATTATTAAAACACCCACTATGTACATAAAACCCTAAAACCATTAACCAAATAAACTCTAAAACCCATAAACCAATAAAACACCACTACCACTGCCCCTGTACAAATCTACACTTTGGTCCAGGCCGGAACCATAAAAGGAGGAGGTTGTTTCCGGGGGACTCTTTTGGGACCTGGACAGAAGAGCAGAAAGGAGGTAAGACACAGCACACACTACTTCACTAAAAACACAATAAAACACACTACACACACATCAACACTTAAAACATTCTAAAAACAGATTTATTGCACAAAATATTGCACTAACCAATTTAAAATACCTAATTAACACTCGTCTCCTTCCCCTCCAGAGCCCAGCAGCTGCCAATCAAAGTGCCACTGTGCATCAGGATTAAAAATGGTAAAAGGAAGACAATAAATATATTTTAAAACCAATTATGTGCAATGTCTTTTTTTAAAGTGCAAATATGTTTAAAGTGCTGTGTGCTATAAAAATGTGCAGTTATTTAAAGTGCTCTAGTGAAGGGTGAAGGTGCTGAGTGCTGAGTAACAAACCAGGCTGTTTGTTACACAGACCTTTGTTATTGTCGTGTTCCGGCGTTATCCGTGTACCTCACTATCCACGCCTCTCCCTGGGATCGTCTTCTCTCCGGTTTGCCCGTCGTACATCTACTATGTGCAGTCATTCACATTACACCAATTATGCTGCCACCCCCTGTTGTGCTGGATGTGTAATTTTTTCAGATGAAATACAGAACCAGATAATTATACAGCGTAAGTGGCGTGTTATTTATTCCACAAGTTAATCACAGTTATAAACCGACGTGAGCCCACACGTGTCATATTCATCAGTGTCATACATCCATATACATTAGCTGGGAATCGTTTGCTAAAATAATACCGCGCTTTTTTCAGTTGACGCTATTGATACTTTGCGGCCGACGTCGTCAACATTCCCCGGGGTGTGACGCTAACTGTAGGCATGCTCTGTCTTTTGTTAGACTGTTAGACTCATCTGAAGTTTATTTTAAAGTTCCTACATTATATAAAATTGGCTCTTGTGAATGTTTGAGCAATGCTTTATTATTATTATTCTGTGTAAATCTCCAAAGCTCAAAATGTTCCACCTTGTGATGTCATGAAGTGGTAGTTTTCAAGTTTATAGCTGCTTTTTAGCGTTAGTTCAGTAGAGATTGGCAATTCCAGGGCTGAAATTACACTACAAAAAAGGATTTTCTAGCATAGTTAAACTGACTTGAATTAAGCAGATTCATCTTAAAAGATCAATTTTAAGATTTTTTTTACTTAATACGATGATTTTTTTAAAACTTGTTTCAAGATATTTCATCCTGATTTATTTTATCTCGATATTACAACTTATTCTAAGCACTTTTTTATATTGATTCAAGTCAGGTTAAGCCTCTTTCACTTCCTTCTCAAACCAATAAGGTGAAAAATCTTGCCATAAATACCTGAAACTAGTGTTTTCTGCTTAGAACAAGATTTGTATTTTGTCTTGTTTTAAGAAAACTTGGTAAGTGAAAATTTCTTACTGCACTGGCCGATAATTTCACTTACAACAGGGCATTTTTACCTCAAAATTGCAATTTTTTCTTATTTTTCGATAGGCCTTTTTTGCAGCGTATGGAAATGATTTTAGTGAAGATGTGTGGAGTTTAGAAACACAGTAGAGCCTGTTGTACCGCATGACATCACAAGGTGGAATGGAGGGTTTTCAGTCTGAGCGATGAACACAATCTAAATATGCAGGGTTTGTGTGTTAAACATGTGAATGAAACAAAACTAGGGTGACCAGAATTTCAAAATAAAAAACTGGGACATCTCTGGTTTTTTGGTGGTTGGTGATAATAAAATAGTGAAACGAGTGCGTCATTAAAAACAATTGTTATACAGAGACCATTCGCAACGAACATGTGAGTCAGTATAGCTGCATTTTCTTTGTGTTTTGGTCATTTTTAAGCAGCTTTTCTGTATTTTACATTAACAAATTACAACTTAGTCACACAATTTATAACTGAAGACATACGAACATAAAGACAATAACTAAACTGTCCACCTTCAAAAAACAAACTAATCCTGCCTCACAGAGCAACAGCAGTTATTTGAGATGAAATGTGTCTGTGTGTGAGGTGTGCATAGGTGTGAGCTCGAGTATGTGTGTGTTTACACCTCCTGAACTTTTATTTTTGCTAACTGGACTCTGGACATTTGATTGTATTTACTGTTAATTTTCAATGTTTAACTTAACGCAGAGGTGTCAAACTCATTTTGGTCCGGGGGCCGTATACAACCTACTTTGATCCCAAAGGGGCCGGATTGGAAAACTCCATTCTCTGTTCAAGTTATTGTATTTTTCGCCATGTTGTGTCTCATAGTGGCGTTTATATTCCTCCTTTATATTTATATTCCTTGAGCACCGCCACTTGTTGCAAACACACCAAGCGTACAGGTTTCCCATTCACCTCCGTGAAAAAGAAGAATTAGTAAATTTTTCTTGGAAAATCCTGCACTCAGCTCCACTTTTCTTATTTTTGACACTTTGCTGATGAGGGCGTCATGGTCACAGTCAAAACGATCGTCCTTTAAGAGTGTTTGGAAAGAGGCGAGTCTTCATTTGTGCTGCTCTGGTGGGAGGCGGCCACACACAGAAGCACTGGAGATGCTGCTATGCTAAGCGGCGTAGAAAATTACCAGAAAAATCTGAAAATTTTACATATTTTAAGAGAAAATCAGCCGAGGGCCAGATTAAAGGTCTTGGAGGGCCAGATCTGGCCCCCAGGCCGCATGTTTGACACCTGTGACTTAACGTAACAGTTAAAGATCTTCTAGGGACCGGTGTTGCGAATTAGCCATGGCTATAAAACACTGTGATACATGCATCAGATTATTTTGACACAATCATCGACTGTATTTTTCGGTCTATACGTCACACTTTTTTAAGGTTTGGGTGGTTCCTGCGACTTCTACTCAGGTGCAACTTATATATTACAATTTTCATACTAACAGTCCATAGACCAAATATATGAATTGTGTATATGAATCAAAAATGAAAAAAAAACAAATGGTTATCTGTTTTTTCATTTTGGTTTTAGAGACAAATAATAAAGAAAACAATTGTTGTTTTTTTAAAAATTATTTTTGGTTCACAGATTGTTCTTTTTTCGGTTCTTTTTATTACTATAACTTCTATAACTTCTTGGTCTCTGATCTTATAGAATAAATTTCCCCCAAAAAGAGTGACTTATACATGTTTTTTTCTTCATTGTGCATTTTTTGACTGGAGCGACTTATCGTATGTTTTCTGTATCTGTCCCTATCAAATAAACAATAAATAAATACATCTTTACTGTTTGCAAGGATCAAATTGGTCAAAAATAGGGACATCTGAGATATTTCTTGTATAAAACTGGGTCAAATCACTGGTTTTGGATAAATCTGATGGGACAGAAAAAAGAGACATCGCCCTAAACCAGGGGTGTCAAACTCATTTTGGTCCGGGGGCCGTATGCAGCCTACTTTGATCCCAAAAGGGCCGGATCAGAAAACTCAGTTCTCTCTTCAAGTTATTGTATTTTTCTCTGTGTCTCGTAGTGGTGTTTAAGATTATATTCCTCGAGCAACGCCACTTGTTCCAAACACACTGAGCACAGATTTCCCATTCACCTCTGTCAACAAATAAGAATTAGACTATTTTTCTTGGGAAATCCTGAACTCAGCATCTGCTTTTCTCATTTTTTGACATTTTGCTGATGAGGGTCACGGTCGACAGTCAAAACGATCGTCCTTTAAGAGCGTTTGGAAAGAGGAAAGTCTTCATTTGTGCTGCTCTGGTGGGAGTCGCAACGTACAGAAACGCCGGAGACGCTGCTATGCTAAACGGTGCAGAAAATTAACAGAAAAATCTGAAAATTTTAAGTATTTTAATAGAAAAATCAGCCGAGGGCCAGATTAAAGGTCTTGGAGGGCCGGATCTGGCCCCCGGGCCGCATGTTTGACACATGTGCCCTAAACAAAACACAACTCCAGGTATGTTTGTGAGGAAACACTACAACAGTTCAGAAAACAGCGTAATATGAGCCCTTTAAACCTACAAGCCCAGCAAGAGACAGAAACGACCACCAGGCCAAGTTACAGGTCATCTCTGTGGAGAGGCGACCCCACTCACCGCCATCATGCATGTTTTTCGAGGTATTTCCGCCAATAAAATCACCAGTAATTAAATCAACCTAAGCATTTCAGACACCTCGCCGCAGAATCCCTCCCCCTCGCTTTAATGAGTGACCCGCTCGTACAGTGACCTTTCCACGGTGACGCACGCCCACAGCCACAGCTCTTGTTATCATGGAGAGCAGCTCCCGTTTGTGTCGCTGCAACACGGATGACAACCCCCCGTTACTGGGCTGACATTTACTGTAGCCCATGGTCATAGACGCAGGGTTATTACGTACTGACCTCGATCGTCTGGAGAAATTTTGAAAAGACAATCATTCAAATTACAGAGTCACCGGGGAGTCGTTTTTCATCTCAAGTGCCTTTTTTTAACGAAGTCACACCATCTGTTATCAATTTCCCCCATTCGAGTGAGATATTTTTAGCTCTAACAAGGGAGTATTATGCAAAATTGGCTTTTGGGAGCTTTCTACTCTGTTATAATCTTGTTCCTTCATCAAAAACATGCCTGAAGAGGTTTTACTTGTCATCTGCATGTGTTCTGCGATTTCTCCGGGGTCCTAGTCAAACTCTCCTTACAATTACCGCCACGGTAATTTTACATAAATATAATATATGAAAGCATGATACGAACATAGGGTGACCGAAACTGAGACTTGTGGTGATTGGTAATAATAAAAGTGTGAAATGAGTGCGTAATTAAGGAAAACTGTTCTGCACGTGACCCATTCACGACATACATGAGTCAGTACAGTCTTTTGCATTGTCTATTTCTTTGTGTTTTGGTCATTTTCAAGCAGTTTTCTCTATTTTATCTAAACAAATGATAATATTCCTCTCTTCATACTGTTTGTACGTATCAAATTGGTCAGAAATAGGGACACCTTGGATGTTTCTTGCATAATCCTGGGACAAATCACTGGTTTTGGATAAATCAACACTCAGGACAGTCCCAGTTTTGAGTGTTGTAAAAAGGTGAAAAGTAAAAGTCTGGAGACCAATTGGACGTCTTAAGCTGGAGAAGTTTATTTACTATCAACAATACAGGCCCAGGTAGTCTGATCTTTGAGCCTGTTGACTCTGCTTCCAAAGGAGGAGGTTTATAAAGCAAAGAAGGCCAGTAGGCGCCAGTTAGACAGCAACATTCCACAATTTAGATAATGGTATGCAAACTGTGTGCCAAGAGAAGATCCTTGTGTAAATATAGCTTTTGTGAGTCAACTGAGAGATGTGCACGGAGGATAAATTACTTAAATTCTCTTAGACTGGGTAAATCAATCTGTCAGACTTTATTTATAGAACTTCGCTCTTTTGTCCATCAACGAATTCGCAAGTTTCATTTGAGCGGCGCTGAACACTACAGGTGACCTCACTTTTTTTCAGTCTGTGTTTAGCACAGAGTGAAAAGGGAGGAAGGACTCAGAGCATCAGAAAAGGTGAAACTTATTAAACATGTTAATACGTTGTTTCCAGTGATTAAAGCATTTTCAAAGCAATAAAACAGGCATGTCCAAACTATGGCCCGGGGGCCAAATGTGGCCCTCAGACCAGTTGTTTTTGGCCCTCAGGCTTCCAGGTGAATTGGCCCATACTACCACAAGTAGTACTTTTTACTGCATGTTTTTGAAATCTACCTTGATCAAGCAAATGTAGTTTGTCCTTTTGTGGGTCTGAGCCTGAACAAAGGTCTGGAGGGTCATTTAAACCTGTTATAAATGCACAGTTTTTAATTACTCACTGTTTTGACCTCCAGTCTATGACCCTCGATCGGCCCTCACGCTGCTCTGTGTTTTAATATATGGCCCTAGATGAAAAAAGTCTGGGCACCCCTGCAATAAAAGAACCTATTTATCTCTATATATTAAGCATAGATGAGCAGTTAAAAGGCCTACCCCATAGAAGTGTAATACCACTTCTTTAATAACAGTAGTACTGCATTGACCACATTATAAACAGTGAGTAAGTGATTGTTTCATGGCTGGTTTACTTTAAAACAGCACTGTGCGCCGGGGCCATTACTTCAAGGTTAAAGGTGTTTTGACTGTGGCTCCCAGTTTTCCTTATTAGACGTTTACCACTGTCTAAATGTGACCCTGAGGAAATCACTCCTCAGTGTATAATAAACACTCTGGAGAATATTAAGCCATGCTGAGGCGCTTTGTTTGTCCTTGGTGAATTTTATGAGAAAGGGTCAAAAAACGTTAATGAATGAATGCTGTAAAAAATGATATTATCCATCCATTGTGCTCATGGGGCAGCCTTCTGAGCGGTGATGTCCAGACTTCCCTCGTAACACACAAACGTGAATGGAGAGCTTTGCCTTTGGACTCGAAAAATGAACTATGAGCACATTCATTCTGGTGTCTATGAATGGCGTGCTCTATCTATTTAACTTTGTTCAACAGAGTGCCAGATTTCTTTAGTGTTCCAGGTGAAAACTCGGCTAAACACACCAGAAAGAGCCCTTAATATTTAGCGGAAAAAGCATTCAATCTGGCAACAACATGAGCCACCAGCGTCGCATTATCGCATGTGTCATCTAAACAATCTAAAGACAAAACACTTGAAGCTCTACTCCACATATCTCTTGAAGAAAGAGCCGCTGCCCTGTCTGGTATCATGTCTTCTGCAGAAAGTTGCTGTCCTGTCTGGTATCATGTCTCCTGCAGAAAGAGCCACTGTCCTGTCTGGTATCATGTCTCCTGCAGAAAGAGCCGCTGTCCTGTCTGGTATCATGTCTCCTGCACAAAGAGCCGCTGTCCTGTCTGGTATCGTGTCTCCTGCAGAAAGAGCCGCTGTCCTGTCTGGTATCATGTCTTCTGCAGAAAGAGCCACTGTCCTGTCTGGTATCATGTCTCCTGCACAAAGAGCCGCTGTCCTGTCTGGTATCATGTCTTCTGCAGAAAGAGCCACTGTCCTGTCTGGTATCATGTCTCCGTCAGAAAGAGCCGCTGTCCTGTCTGGTATCATGTCTTCTGCAGAAAGAGCCACTGTCCTGTCTGGTATCATGTCTCCTGCACAAAGAGCCGCTGTCCTGTCTGGTATCATGTCTCCTGCACAAAGAGCCGCTGTCCTGTCTGGTATCATGTCTCCGTCAGAAAGAGCCGCTGTCCTGTCTGGTATCATGTCTCCTGCAGAAAGAGCCACTGTCCTGTCTGGTATCATGTCTTTTGCAGAAAGAGCCGCTGTCCTGTCTGGTATCATGTCTCCTGCAGAAAGTTGCTGTCCTGTCTGGTATCATGTCTTTTGCAGAAAGAGCCGCTGTCCTGTCTGGTATCATGTCAGTGTCTTGTAGGATTTCAGCAGATTTCAGGCTCTCCTGGGGGCAGGTATAGGTGTATTGATCAAGTATGAGTGTCCGATGTCCACTTACTGAAATTTGAGCTGGGTACATCAGTTTTAACACATGGTCTTTTTAGGGACCTTCTGTGTTAGCATATTTGAAGTGTTCCCACTCACATAACCCACAGCTGTCAAACAACGACGACAGACCGTCTTCGTTTTGTCCACCACCCGCTCTCCGTTGCTGTTGTAACTCACGGGAACCCGAAGTTGTCCCACACCCAGGGCTCTCCTGCTGCGGTGCTGCTCCTTGGTTAAGGGGAAGCGGAGTTTGTTCATATCAGTGATATCGCCGCACACCCGGAGCTTGTATGCTGGAGTCGTGCCCGGGCACGGTTCGGTTCGGTTGCGCTTGCACTGGGCGTGTCACGCTTTAGGGGTGATCCAGGCTTGGGCAGGTTCTGAAGTCCTAGTGTGAGTGCGCCCCAAATGTTTGATACATGTAGAACGTTTACCTCGTCACGTTGCGTCTGTGTGCAGCTCCTGCAGAAGCACTCGCACAGGTCCTCGTTCGCACGATGAAATATTTGCTCACAAATGCGAGTGAAATGGGCGCACTGTAGAGCCCTGCCCACACCACCAACTTAAATGATGGTGGTGGGTCTTCTAACTCCGGGCTTGAATTACTCGTCATCGTCTTTCACCCCTCTCGCAACGACCTAACAGCAGCAACTTTCAACAACAGCAGTTTTGTATTTGAAGGCGGAGTTTGCTAGCGAGACCAATCCAGACATGTATACATGCTCATGGACCAATCAGGGCTTGCACATGGCAATGGTTAAGGAAACCGTCGCAAAAGGAAAGTCCCGTGGTCAGTTCAATATTAAACTTTTGTACCGTATATTCTCCGTCATAATGCGCGAACGTGACCCCCGTACTGCGACGGTTCAATACGAATACATATACCGTGCCACCCCTATAACTGAACTGTGAATGAACTAGTTCATTTTGAACTCTGCGAACTGAACTTTTAAATAGTTCATGTAGAAAATGAACTTTCCCAACACAGCTTGGATCAGGCTCTTCTGCTGGTTAGCCAGTCTCTGCAGGTCTGACTCAGTAGGAGTGGTGTCGTGCACAAACCCACTTTCACCTCTGAATTCACGCACAAGCTCAGAGCTCCGGCGAGCAGGGAGGCCATGTGGTGCCAAACATTCTGCTGTGTGTCCAAGGTAAGTTTAGTGAGCAGCTCTTATTCCTGTTTGAAGCATGCTGATATCTCCACACCTCCAACCTGGCAACGTGGATTCTACGCTCTGTCCCTCTGAGCAGGGGTGAATGGACCTGCCTCTGGGTGTTCGATCTTTCTCTGCTTAAATAACATGCTTTTGAGTCTGTGAGGAGACTGTTGTGGGGAGAGAGCTCTGCACACCCCAACAGCTGAGAAAGTTTAGTTTAGTCTTTGACTGAAGGAACACACTCCTTTATTTGCTGTTTGTGTGAATGAGGTATTGCGTTTTGGTATGATACACTGCCCCCGGGTGGAGGCACGAGTGGCTCTGGTTGTCACTGCAGTGGTGGATTGGACGAAGTGTTTAAGAGGTGCAGGTGCATTTTTTAAGGATTCTTTGTACCAGTTGAATAGAGGCTCGTCTTCATGTACTGTTGAAGTTGAACAGAATATATGTTTGTAATATAAGGCGTGGTTTCTGGTCTGGGATTTTTAAGGCTTGCTTCTGGAGTGATTCCAATGGTTTCAGGGTAGTTTTTCCTGCCTGGGGCCAGCAGGTTATGCAGTAATAAAAATCACACATAATTATTGCAATGAAAAACGTGAGAACTACTTTCACTTTCACCATTTTGCCATATAAAACCATCCATCCATCCATCTTCTCCCGCTTAATCCGGCTGGGTCGCGGGGGCAGCTTGCTGCCCAATCCTCATAGCACCTGACCCCCACTATGAACCCCTCTGCAGGTGGTGAGCCCACAGGAGGGTGGACAACATGGTCCTTGATGTTAGTTCATAGGGGTGCTGCATGTTTTGGGTTGATGGGGGAAACCGGAGCACCCGGAGGAAACCCATCCAGACACAGGGAGGAACATGCAAACTCCACACAGAAAGGCCCGGGCGACCCGGGGATCGAACCCGCAACTTGCTGTGAGGCCTGAGTGTTGCCACTCAGCCACCGTGCTGCCATATAAAACCAATTTGAGCTAAACAATTATCAGAAATTTATTCTGTTATCCTGCCCATAGTTTTTCCAGTCAGCCGGAATGCTGAGGGATGTTTTTTTTTTTTTTTTTTTTTAAATAAAATGCAAAAAGTGCATAAACTCCTCCTGTAAACCTGGAGTTTTATTGTCCTAAAGCAACAGCACTAATCTGGCAGATTCATAACAGAAGATTTATGTGGCCGATTGTTGGTACTTACAGCTATCAGTGTAATTCCATATTATAACGAGATGTAGTTTTTGAAACAAACAATCACCTTCATTATTTCATAACTCTTCTACAGTACCAGACAAAACTTTGATGACATTTGAGATACAGACTGAAGACTTCAAATATAAGAAGCAAGATACATGGACTTTATTTGGTCTTCTCTCAGTGATCTTCAGGATGAATTCTTTTGAAATGGTTTTCACTTTACAACTGTCCCTTGCGAGGGTCAAAGCAAAGGATGTTTAATATTTTTTGTCTAGAAGAAGTTTGGTTGCTGCATTCTGTATTTTTCATTCATAGTTTTGAATTTACTATATCATGGAAATAAAGAAGAAAAATAAATGAAAATGTGGCTCCAAACGTTTCACTGCCAGTGGATTTCAGTTTGAACTCACTGGTGTGTTTAAAAAGTGCACTGAGATTAAACTTGGACTCATCCTCCTGGGACTAATAATAGCTCCTCTGTTGGGTCACTCTCCACTGTCTTCAGCGCCACCTTCTGGTTGGTGGAGGTCTTGAGGCAAAGGGAGACAGTTCCAAAGGATCCGGAGCCCAGGATCTTCTCCACCTCATAAGTGTCTAACTCTGTAACGATGGTTTCACCCACGGCAATTGGGTCTGTAATGGGTCCTGGAGA
The DNA here is from genome assembly GCA_030686955.1 of Odontamblyopus rebecca. NCBI lineage: Eukaryota > Metazoa > Chordata > Actinopteri > Gobiiformes > Gobiidae > Odontamblyopus > Odontamblyopus rebecca. The sequence continues at coordinate 5,067,208 of CM060662.1, forward strand.
GTGAACCTGAGGAAGAAACGAAAAGGCAGAGCAGTCTAGAACCAAAAGTTATGCAACGGTTTACATCACTCATTCTATATGCAAATTACATATAAAGTGCCCCATTCCATTATTATGTTCCTTCAGTGTGTATATTGTTTATTTTCTCGAATCTATATAATAAAAAAAATAATATGTGAAATAGGTGAAATATGGGCGGCACGGTGGCTGAGTGGCAACACTCAGGCCTCACAGCAAGAAGGTTGCGGGTTCGATCCCGGTCGCCCGGGCCTTTCTGTGTGGAGTTTGCATGTTCTCCCCGTGTCTGGATGGGTTTCCTCCGGGTGCTCCGGTTTCCCCCATCAACCCAAAACATGCAGCACCCCTATGAACTAACATCAAGGACCATGTTGTCCACCCTCCTGTGGGCTCACCACCTGCAGAGGGGTTCATAGGGGGGGTCAGGTGCTATGAGTATTGGGCAGCAAGCTGCAAGCTGCCCCCGCGACCCACCCGGATTAAGCGGGAGAAGATGGATGGATGGATATGTGAAATATGAATATATGAAAATGTGTGAAAAATGTCCAGTTACGTTATTCATTCTTTAATGTTCTTATGTTAATGTGTTTGTAATTTTTAGGTAATAATGCACTTTTCTGGACTCAGATGTCTGTTGTCCTTCCTGGGATCTGCTGCAGCCACTCATCCAGTTTGGGGGTCACGGCCCCGCGTGCTCCGATCACCACAGGCACCACCGATGCTTTCACCTTCCAGGTCCTCTCCAGCTCTTCTTTGAGCCCCTGGTATTTCTCTAGTTTCTCGTGTTCCTTTTTCCTGACATTGCCATCGCTCGGTATTGCAATGTCCACCACCACGGCTTTGTTCTCTTGCTTATCCAGAACCACGATGTCTGGTTGGTTCACCATCACCATTCTGTCAGTCTGTATCTGGAAGTCCCACAGGATCTTGGCTCATTCTCCACAACCTTTGGAGGCGTTGTCCACCTTGATCCTGGGGTTTCCAGCCCGTACTCTGCACAGATGTTTCTGTACACTGTGCCCGCTACTTGTTTATGTCGCTCCATGTCGCTTTCCCTGCAGCATCTTACACCCTGCAGTTATGTGCTGGACTGTCTCAGGCACTTCTTTGCACAGCCTACACCTTGGGTCTTGTCTGGTGTGGTAGATCTGGGCGTCTATTGCTCGGGTGCTCAAGGCTCCTGTGCAGCCAGGATGAGTGCCTCTGTGCTGTCCTTCAGACCAGCCCTCTCCAGCCACACACACACACACACACACACACACACACACACGCACACACAGGCGCAGTGACACATTGTCTCATGTGCGTACATAAAATAATCCTTTATTGTCTCCCATGGGGAGAAGAAGAAGAATCAGTACTTTGTGATGCCTCAGTCAGTATCTGTATTAATCATCATCTTTTTTGCTTCTAAGCAGCGATGCCCTTCACACATCTGACCCAGAACAAAAACTGCCCTTCTACAGCCAAACTGAACATAACCTTATGATGAAGCTATATTAGTTTTGCTTTAAGTAGTTACTGTGGTTAATGTCAATGGATGTGTTTATTATTATTATTATTATTATTATTATTATTATTATTATTATTATTATTATTATTATTTTGCTACCATTAGTAATAACATTTTGATATTATTATTTTGATAGTTATTTGTTTAGTTAATTACATAATATGTCTTGTCTTTATTATTCTGTCTTATTTCCAACAGTTTTCCTCATAGGTGACGGGCAAATTTTTATTGTTATTTCTTTGTTTGCTTTTACCAGTGAGACAGACAATTAAGTTCTGCTTGTTTGCTCATGTGGAATGAAAAATCATTTTATTTTTACATTGCATTTACAGACATCTCAGATATTCCTAGAAAGGAAGCGCTGACCTGATTGCTTAGACGGTGTGTGCTTTGCTCGTGCTTGGTTTGAAATCCTCCCAGTGTTTCCATGACTACAAACACTGAATTTTTTTTATTAAATCTATAATATTTAATGCTAATGTCATAGGCTACAGTGTGAAATTCCTGTTATAATATAGAGATATTTTAGCACCTTTTTAAACAAAGTTGCAACGTTTTCTACACATGCAAAACAAAATACAATATGATGCAATGAAAATGATTATGATAAAATCAAATATTAAATTCAAACTATTCAGTGATCAACGTAGTTGTTCTGCCGCAAATCCAACACACGCGTTGATGTTTACAGGCTGAACTGGTCAAAACATACAATAAAACCAAAATGCTTTCAAAATGTGACTTGTTCCTCCACTTCTGCCTCGGAAGCTCAAATCGATGGGACACCAGTGCAAAGCTCTTGATCAGAGAAGACTTGGGCCACAGAGGATATCAGACAGTGGAAAATGTCCAAACTGAGAGCCGTGGGAAACACGTGCATTTTAAAGAAGAGTCATGTAGGCGATCTGCAGGGAACACCATAGAGCCTAAATAAATAACCAATCAAGTTCCAGCTCAAGGAGAAGACTATTACTCACCCACATTATCCATAGAATTTGACTTCCGCAAATAATGACGTCCAGTCCACAAAATTGCTTTATTTGAAACGTTCTTTGAAAGTAAAAGTGAGAGTAGCACATGTGTTTACACCCAGCACGCGGGTCGAGCTAAAGCTGCAGATTAGTGATACTGACTCTATTTCCTTTATTTGCACTGTGTACTATGTATCACCAATCTTATGCTTTAAAAATCAATGTATCTGAAGTATTGCACCACGTTTCACAAGTGCAGAGGTCTGATCTTTGAACACTTCAGAGTCTCAGAGTGAGTGGTCCACACACAGATCCTGCTGTTCTATACCAACCTACCTATGAGCTACTGCATTCAGCACCATGGACAGCGAGAGATGTACAATGTGATGTGTCGGAATAGCGACACCAAAAAGTGTCGGACAATGCCTCCTCCTTCTGTGGGCCAGATGACACCTCCTCCTCCTCCTGTGGGTCAGATGACACCTCCTCCTCCTCCTGTGGGCCAGATGACACCTCCTCCTCCTCCTGTGGGCCAGATGACACCTCCTCCTCCTCCTGTGGGCCAGATGACACCTCCTCCTCCTCCTGTGGGCCAGATGACACCTCCTCCTCCTCCTGTGGGCCAGATGACACCTCCTCCTCCTGTGGGCCAGATGACACCTCCTCCTCCTATGGGCCAGATGACACCTCCTCCTCCTCCTGTGGGCCAGATGACACCTCCTCCTCCTATGGGCCAGATGACACCTCCTCCTCCTCCTGTGGGCCAGATGACACCTCCTCCTCCTCCTGTGGGCCAGATGACACCTCCTCCTCCTCCTGTGGGCCAGATGACACCTCCTCCTCCTGTGGGCCAGATGACACCTCCTCCTCCTATGGGCCAGATGACACCTCCTCCTCCTCCTGTGGGCCAGATGACACCTCCTCCTCCTCCTGTGGGCCAGATGACACCTCCTCCTACTATGGGCCAGATGACACCTCCTCCTCCTTCTGTGGGCCAGATGACACCTCCCCCTCCAGATCAGCCAGGCAATGACGCCTCCTCCTCCTATGAGCCAGACGACGCCTCCTCCTAAACCACAACAGCCAGACCAATCCTCTATCAATAAAGGCTCATGCAAATAGACATTGTAAAGGCTCTTTTATTCTATGGGTAAAATGTAAAAAACATGGACTGTATCTGGGAGTGAGCGGTACATATGGGATATTGTAGGAGAAGTGCCTAAGAGAACTCCATTAATCATAACACTATCACAGGGTTTACGTTTCATCTCAGCTTTTCTTTGTCATGACTGCATTTGTGTTTACAGCTGTATTCTGAAGGTGATTACTATGTAGATATGTGCACTCAAACACTATAGAGCACTTTTCATACAAAAATGCAACACAAAGTATTTTGTATTGTTCAAGTTTCTGTTTCTGTGAAAGTTACACAGTCTACCATCCTTTACTGGCATCCTATTGCCGCAATTTTTGGTACAGATGTTCACAATGTCAATAGTAACAAGGCAAAATGTGATATGCCAAAATGTAGAAAACTTTTACTTATACCATCATACAGTCCCTGACAAAAGTCTTGTCGTTTATCCATTTTGTAGAAACAAAAGCTTATAACCTGACTTTAAATTAATCGAGTGGTTTTAGAAATGTCTCATATGAAAGCTAAAACCCTCCCAAATTATGCTCAATATACTAAAATAAATTTGCTTCACTGAAGAAAGATTGATCATTTAATGAACACAGAAAGGTCAGATTTAGGCAAGACAAAAGTTTTGTCGCCTACAGAAAATTGAACAAATAATTTACTTACAGAAATCTGTTGCATAACGTCAGTGAATTAAGTAGTGGTGCTGTGAGATCCATATCTAATGTCTTGTATGACTTCCATGAGCTTGAAGGTCTGCATCCATGCGGTTCGACAATGATTCATACAATTTGTTGATGAAGTCATCAGGAATAGCAAAGAAAGCGTCTCACAGCCTCCAGAGTTCATCAAGAGTCTTTGGTTTTGCCTTCCATGCTTCCTCTTTCATTCTACCCCAGACATGCTCAATGATGTTCATGTCTGGTGACTGGGCCAGTCCTGGAGCACCTTGATCTTCTAAAACCAATCGATTAATTTAAAGTCAGGTTATAAGATTTTGTTTCTACAAAATGGATAAGCGACAAGACTTTTGTCAGGGACTGTACTGTGAACCAAAAACTATCCAAAACTAGTAATTTTTCTCCCAGTTTTATACAAGAAATGTCCCTGGTGTTCCTATTTTAGACCAATCTGATCCCTGCCAACAGTAAAGAGAGGCAAACGTTGTCATTTGTTTAGGTAAAATACAGAAAAGCTGCTTAAAAATGACCAAAACGCAAAGAAAATGTGACTCTACTGAGTGTATAACAGTTTTCCTTAATTTTGTGTTTGTTTCACAATTTTATTATTACCAACCACCAAAAAACCAGGAATGTCTGAGTTTTTTATTTTGAAAATCTGGTCATACTAATTCTAGGAAAAATAGACTATTTAGTTTGTGAAATGAAGAAATGATGGCTGGATTAATCATGTCGTGTTTCTATGGACACCGCTTCCACAGACTCACCAGCCCCACACAACGAATCACAGTCCTGCACTCACATGAAGATCTAAGGACACCTGCGGCACCAGGGGGAGGGGCTAAGTGCTCTCCTCATGACCCCTCCTTGACCCCTGTGGGACCTCTCTGTGACCCGAGCCGTTTCAACTGCTCTCCTCAAACCCACTTCAAACAGACCCGCTGCAGAAACAAGAGCACTGTATATACTGACAGCCACCACCATCTCCACATGCACCGTGAAATCTAACACGAGGGTTCGCTCGCACTCACTTTACTTTACTCTGTGGAGCTTAATGATTGTGGTGATCAGTGACTTTCAGGGCCAATAAAGCACATTATTTGTCAATTGAACTAAGGTCGACTTGAATGAGACGAGTCACTTCAACAGTGACATGTTATTGCCAAGAGTCCAGCCTCATTTCCCCATTTGTTCCGCTCCTCCTTTTTTCTGTTTGTCCTACAGCTCCACTCATTCCCTGATCATCCCAGGGCCATCGCTATATCCTCCTTTTGTTTGTTTAGTCTCAGGGGTCACGAACTGGTGGACCAGGGTCCGAGTCCAGACCCAGATCCCATACAGACCCATGTCCATGCACGTGTCCCTCCATGTGCTCTGTGTTGTCATTTATTTGGGTCCAAAGGGAAACAGTTTTCGCAGCGTCCTCCTCAGACGCAGCAGAAAACAGCTCCATAGGGATTTACAGCTGAAATAATCTAACAGAGGGTTTTATCTTTCACTCACTTTTTATTTTACTTTGATAGACCCAGGAATGGCGAAGATATTCACTTTTAAATACTCTAGATCTGTTTCTCAGACTCTGTCTCATAAGTTTTAGTCAGAAAACGGTCAGTTGAGACATTTCTATGTAATATCATATAGTTTTAGTGTCCGGAAAGAGGACGGAATAGGAGGAAGAGAAATCATCAAATCTTCATCATCAAAGAAGGAAAAGTCTGATAGTGTTGCTCTTCTATAGTCTGTATTAAGAGCAGAATGGCTTTATTATAAAATATAAAATAGCCTGAGAAACTCTGTTCTTATTTTCACTGAACTAAAATTCTGAGCTCTGAACCAAAGGAACTAAAACACTTATGAACAGCACTGCAGAACTGTACATTAATGTTTCTTTTTTTTTTTTTTTTGCATTTTAAAACATATTGAAATCGAATCGATATCGTGACCCATGTATCAACATACGTATTGAATCATGGGAAAACTGTATCGTCGCATCCCTAATGATGTCCCGGACCTCTGCTTGAGATTTTCTCTGACTGGACCTTCCTGCTCTGTATCCTCCCTCTGTTCTCTCACTCTGTGCTCGATTACACCTCTTTTGTTTCTTCCAGTGTTTTTTTAACTTTAACTGCTGAGGCCTTGGGTGAGTTGACATGAAATGGCCGAGCTTTAGTATTTTACTCTTACACATGTTACGATGTGTTTTGAACTTAACCTGAACAAAAGTTTTGCTACGTTTTTTTCAAAGACCAATAAATATTCAGATCCTGTACCTGATGCACATCTAAATGGCCTTAATGTAGAATAGAACCTGATTTTACTCCAACTTGTATAAGTAATAAGTAACATTTGCTCAATTCAAGGCAATCGATTTCTATGGTTTCTACATACAAGCGGCCGAAATGAGTTTCCTCCGCAGAGTGGCCGGGCGCTCCCTTAGAGATACGGTGAGGAGCTCGGTCACACGGGAGGAGCTCGGAGTAGAGTCGCTGCTCCTCCACGTCGAGAGGAGCCAGCTGAGGTGGTTCGGGCATCTGGTCCGGATGCCTCCTGAACGCCTCCCTCGGGAGGTGTTCCGGGCATGTCCCACCGGTAGGAGGCCCCGGGGAAGACCCAGGACACACTGGAGGGACTATGTCTCTCGGCTGGCCTGGGAACACCTCGGGGTCCATCCGGAGGAGCTGGAGGAAGTGGCTGGGGAGAGGAAGCTTGGGAGCCCCTGCTTAGACTGCTGCCCCTGCGACCCGGCCCCGGATAAGCGGAAGAAGATGGTTGGATGGATGGATGGTTTCTACATATTTCAGATTTGAGGAACGGACTGATTCACAACAGGAGTTCTATGAATGAAGCTTAGTGAGATGAAAGAGGAATTTACTGTACACTTCACTGAGAATTACACAGTCCACTTTAGTCAGATTCGGTTTCCGAGATTTTATCAAGTAAGGTTTACTTATTAGAGTTTACAGTGTACAAACATTCAAATTGCGCTAAATTTACCTCACATCTGCTACTACCGACTAAAGGGATAGTTTGTGTTTTTGACATGAATCTGTATGTCCCCGTCAGCAGTGTCGAGCATCAACACTGACTTACAGCGTCCGGTGAGCAGAGTTCTTCCCCGGTTTCGGTGCTGAAGAAAGTGTCTGGCAAGTTGGCTGGAGTCACACAAAAAAACAACTATCCCGTTAAGTATTAAACAAGTTTTCAGCACCTGGGCTGTGATTGTAGGTGCTGCTTCCATGGAGTGGGCTCGTCTCTCCAGAGATCTGACCCATACCCTGGTCTGTGGAGTTGCTTGCTTGTCTCCGTGACGACTGATGCGTTTAAAGCCACGCCGCCAAAGATTCCAGGCAGAAAAAATGACATCTGCAGTTACTTTGTGCACCTTTAGGGAATGAAAGATCACGTTATAAAACCGTTACAGACTCAGTGTGTTTTGAATGCAACATGTACGTGTTTGGCACAGTGGGTTGGTATTTACCCACCAACCAGATGGTCACTAGTTCAACTTCCAGCTGAGCTCTTAGTTCATCATTGTGCTCCTGGGCAAGACACTTTCATGCCCATTTTAATAATTGTTTTGGTTTGAACAGAAAGAGCATCTGCTGGTGTAAATAATAAGATACAGTCAAATAGTATAACTGGTACATGGTTGGAACTTCAACAAGAAATGGCAGCAGTAAAACGGTAGAAAATTGTGTCTTTGTGTTGAAAAAAAATATATATGTGAGAAATCCAATCTGCAATCACCACACTGTCCTTGAACTGCTCTTGAGGCCCAGACGCTGTTTTGAGATGCGACTTCATTTGAGCCCTTGGACAGACCGGCACAAAGCGCACTGATTACAGAGGACATGAATGCAGCTAATGGGATCCGGATTATGCAGATGTATGGTCCCAATGGTCCTTGAACGCACCACCACTCACTTTCTCCGTGGATATTCGTTTATACAGGGCAACGAAGCTTTTATCTGCAGCTTTAGTCAAGTCGTACACTCTAGGAAAAAAAAAAACAGGTAAAAGAGGTAACGCTTTTTTTTCTCTTTTGCATTATCCAGGGCCGGTGTTCTGTGGAAATGGGCTTCCCCGTGGAAATGAGCTGCCTTATGTTTTTTTTCCATTTACAGCTGTACAGATTCAATGAAGTGAACCTCCCCAGTTTGACAACATATTTCTTTGGATTAGAGACATCGGGGTTGATGCTGTTTGCACACAGTGAGCACAATTTGTACCTGAAGACAGGACAATTACATGCTATTAAATTTTATTTATAACAGCGCCAAGAACAATGGGCTTGTCTTTAGTCATAATGAAAAAAAGGGACAGCAGAAGAAACATTATACTGTATTTTTTCATGGTTTAGGTGGTTCCTGCAACTTATACTCAGGTGTGACTTATGTATAAAATATATGTCACATGTTGGTTATTTTCACACTGAGGCCATGAGGGGGCGCTCTAGGCTTGTGTGCCAGTATCTGCTCCGCCTCATGCTGTTCCTCCTGCACCACTGTCACTTCTCGCTCTACTGCACGTGTCCTGCAGAAAGAGCTGTCCTGTCCTGCTGCAAGAAGTGAAATCTGCAGCTGAAATCGAGCAGCAGAAAGAAAGTTTGGAGTAAGAGAAACTTGTGTTTGCGGCTTAAAGCTGGATTTCGCTGGAGTTGGTGGAGTTGCTCAGAAGTGACACTGAGGATGAAGAATTCAGTGGATTTAGTGATTTGGAGCGAGATGGAGAGTTTGGTAAACTTGTTCTGTTGTTTCTGCTCTAGTTTTGTGAATAACTGTTCATATGTGACGTGAACTCACCAGACACATGTTCAGCCTGTTCTTCTCTGTTCTATTGTCATTAGGTGAAAGTGGGGCACATGTGAAAAATTATAGATTTTAATGTAAATTCTATTTATACTTTTGTTCATCTCGAGTTCATTGTAATACCTGTTTTTCCCTCATGGTGGTGCTGTAGTGCTACATCCCTTTATGTGAACACTAAAAAATCTCGTACACTTACTGTTGAGAAAGCACCAGAAAAGTTCTATGTTTTGTTGGAGAAACATCTGTTTAGGCCACACAAGTTCGTACTCGACCATATTGATAAGGAAATGGTTGTATAAAGAGATATTGTTTATTGTTCAAGTGCTCTGTGAATTTATGGTCAAATGTGTTTATTTTCATCCTCTTTCAGAGGTGCCACTGCCGTTTTGTGGATGTTTTGTGCACCGTTATATTCACACTAACGCTGTGTTAACGTCCATTGGTTCTATCTCTAAACTAAGGAGAAAAGAGAAATAAAGAACCCCCTTAATTTAAAGTACTGTGTGCTCTATAACCCTGGCTTCATATAATTTGCTTTTCAAGATGAATTGTCTGTTCTTGGTCTCTGTTTTGATCAGATACGTTTCCCCCCCAAAAATTTGACTTATACATGTTTTTTCTTCTTTCTTCTTCTTGCATTTTTTGGCTGGTGCGACTTATAATAATAATAATAATAATAATGCATCAGTTTAATACAGCGCTTTTCAGGACTCTCAAAGATGCTTTACAGAGCATTATTCATTCACTCCAGACCCGGTGGTGTAAACTACTATTGTAGCCACAGCTGTCCTGGGGCAGACTGACGGAAGCGAGGCTCCAATCTGCACCATCGGCCCCTCCGACCACCACCAACATTCACACAGACATCACTTTCATACTAGGCAATGTGGGTGATGTGTCTTGCCTAAGGACACTACGACAGTTTTTGCCACTGGCCCCACTGTGGCACCTGGAATTCCCAGTGGTGTCCCATCCAAGTACTAACCAGGCCCGGCCCTGCTGAGCTTCTGAGATCTGACGGGATCAGGCTTTGACGAGCCGGTATGGCCACAATATATAGACCTAAACATACAGCGACAAACATTTATTTCAAAAATATATACGCACAATCCAGGAAAACTTATCCCATCTGAGCTCAAATCTACAGGCATTTAAACTGTAACAGTGTTGAGGGAATGCACAGTAGCATTAAGTAGCTCAAACTGACATGCAGCTCAAATCAACAAAACACAGAGGCAGCAGTCTGAGTCCACACTTCCCTCTCCACACACACTTCCTCCAGCTCTTCCACTGCGAGTCCAAGGCCTCCCCAGGACCTGAGAGACATAGTCCCTCCGGCCTGTGCTGTGTCTTCCCCAATGCTCCTGGTGAGACACATCCGGAACATTTTCCCAGGGAGATGTTCTGTTTGTCTCTATGGAGATGTTATTACATTGCCTAGAATGTTCCACAGTACACCTTTAAAGTTCTGTATCTCAATGTGGGAAACAAGTGACGCCACCAGGTCAAGTTAAATTCAGATCTGCGGAGAGGTGGAGGTGCTGTATATATCTATATCTATATCTATATCTATATCTATATCTATATCTATATCTATATCTATATCTATATCTATATCTGTGTATAGATAGATCTTTTCAAAGGTCTTCAAATTTTAATTATTCTAGTAGACTATATTTAGACATTTTTAATTCTGAAAATAATGCAGATGATATGAGAAGTTGCAGAGTGACCTACATAAAGTTATAACTGACACTTACACTTGTCTATCATCAGTTGGTGTTTGACCTGAATCCATCATCTCGCTCACATAATCACCACAGGCTCACGGAGCACAGCCTGTTCAGCTCTGCTCAGTGAGCCTGTGGTGAGTCAGGACTTATCAGGGTTTCTCTGTAAGGCCATTTTGTGTCCTCAGCATTAATAGTGTAATGTAAGTGTTATAGGTGGGCAGCTCTGTATTTCCTAATCTGCTGCATATAGAAGAGGCGCTACAGTGCAAATAGTTAAAAGTCCTAAAGTGAAATCAGTAGTTTAAGCAAAGGGGCTAAACTGAAACTGATGAAATGCTTTAATACCCAGCTCTCGGGGCATGTAGTATTTTCAAAAAGCTTGGCCAAGATTTAAGATCTAAGCACTTATTTCCATCAGAAAATGATCTGTCCGTGCAGCAAGATCATTTTACTTGACGAGTTTTCTTAAAATAAACGAGCTCGAGACTAGAATGAAGCCGTCTCTGAACTAGTAAGTAGAAAATACATTTGAAAACAAGATGAAACACCTGATATAAGGTTTAAAATCTTGGTCAGATCAGACACATTTGTAGTGTCTGCGAGATGCGATATGCCAGAAGTTTAATACCACCTTTTATTCTGCTAAATCTACTTTTTGGAGTTCTCTACTGTGTTATAACTATAAGTATGTCTATAGCTGTGTTGTCCATGAATAAGCCCTGTACAGGACATCTGAAAAAATCAAGAAATTACACTTCAAAACAACACTTTTTTATTTTGACAATGTAGAAAGTTCTAACTAAATATATTAAGTCATTACAAAACATACAACATTTAGAAAAAGTATTCAAATTGGCTTTTTGAAGTGTAATCATCCATCCATCCATCCATCTTCTTCCGCTTATCCGGGGCCGGGTCGCGGGGGCAGCAGTCTAAGCAGGGGCTCCCAAGCTTCCTTCTCCCCAGCCACTTCCTCCAGCTCCTCCGGACGGACCCCGAGGCGTTCCCAGGCCAGCCGAGAGACATAGTCCCTCCAGCGTGTCCTGGGTCTTCCCCGGGGCCTCCTACCGGTGGGACATGCCCGGAACACCTCCCGAGGGAGGCGTCCAGGAGGCATCCGGACCAGATGCCCGAGCCACCTCAGCTGGCTCCTCTCGACGTGGAGGAGCAGCGACTCTACTCCGAGCTCCTCCCGTGTGACCGAGCTCCTCACCCTATCTCTAAGGGAGCGCCCGGCCACTCTGCGAAGGAAACTCATTTCGGCCGCTTGTATCCGCGATCTTGTCCTTTCGGTCATTACCCAGAGCTCATGACCATAGGTGAGGGGAGGAACGTAGATTGACCGTGTAAGCAATATCCATAAAATCAGACGTGCTCCTCTGCTCACACATCTTATGGACTTTTCTGCTCATTTCAGTGTCTCACCATTGACAAATGAGACGAGCGAGCGCCTGGAATATTTTTGTTACTTAAAGCATTTCTGCTTTTCTTTTCTCAGACAACTTCTCAGTGAGATGGATTTACTTGGACATGTTTAGGCCGCTCTCTGTGAGTCATCTTCAGAACTGCTCTTGGACATAACCAAAAAGGAAATGAGCAAAGACGTGAACCATCATCCCTCTGTCCATAACTACTGCTGTCAGACTCCTCATTTTGGTCTTAAAATGTTCATATTAACGTGCTCTACATGATCCTGAGGTTTTTATTTCACTATTTTGTCTGTGAAACAATATATGAATGTTAATAACAGACAAATCAGGGAACAAATTATTAAGATATGTGGGTCATTGACGTATAAGGAGATTTTAAAATATAAAAAATCTTACTTTCTAATGAACTTTTTCAAATATATATAGTGTCAGGTGCATAAATCTATGTTTAATATTTATATTAAGCATTTTTAGTGTTTTTTTATGTACATGAATTGGGTACGACTTTAAAAAATGTCATGTGGTGTGACTAAGAATAACCTTTAAATTGTTTTATTTTCTAAAACATGGTTGGGATATTAATCTACGGTAGTTCTGAGTAATATGAAGTGTATAGAAACAAACTGTTGCATTTCTTTAATGCATATTGATATTTTCTTTTGCTGTTCAATATGACAGTCTCCTGCTTGTGTTTAATGACAAACTACTGCCCTGTAAAATGCACCAAATGAAGAAAAATGCCTAAAGAACCGTTCACCCAAGTCGACTTTGTCTGTTATTCAAACTCCAGCCATAGAATTCCTGCTGTTATTAGTCGCACCACATGATGCACGGTCGCACCACATGACATTTTAACACTTTAAGGACAAAAAAAACATGCAGAATAAACTTTGAACTTTTTTTAAATGAGGAAACTGCAACTGGACAGAAAATTTAAAAACTTAATTCTATCGGAAAGTGACTTAAAAGTAGTTAAATGATCTGTCCATGCAGCAAGATCATTTGACTTGACAAGTTCTCTTAGAATAAACAACCTTTAGACTAGAATGAAGCAGTTTTAGAATTAGTAAGTCAATAATAAACCTGAAAACAAGATGAAAAACCTGATATGTTTAAAATCTTGGCCAGATCAGAGAAATTTGCAGTGTACATTACCTTCAACACCCTCACTATTGATTGGCTCTTTAGTTGCTATGACACTCGCAGTCGGAATTTCAAATCTGTAACTTGGCTCCAAATGGGCTCCTATAGCTGCTAGCCTGGTTGTGAAAGGAGGAATGCTCCTTCATCACGGATGATTTCAGTGCCATTGAGCGTAATAACAGCTGATCTATGGCATGTCACCACCAACACTAGAGGCACTTCTGAGAATGGATCACAGCCAGCAGCCCAAACATGTCAGGATAAATACATCTCACCATGAAATTGTCTGAGTAAAAGAAAAGAACTTTATTAAGGTGTCTAAACTGCCCTCCGAAGGCAAAAGACTTTAACTCGCCAGAGTGTGAAACTGAGAAAAACGACTTCAAAGTTTCTGCTGTGTCTAGACAAAAGTGTAATAGGTCGTGCTTCCAAAATTTCGCAAGAATGAAGAAATATTTGTATTCGAAAAATATTGAGCTCAAAATGGACCTTTGACCCTTATTTGGCAGTTTGTGCACTCCGCCTGTTTGTGCCAAAAATATGGAGTCGTGCAAAGGCAAACGGCAGGAACAGTGTCAGTTACTGCATTTTGTCTGCACGACTCCTTATTTTTGGCACATGATCCAAAGGCAGAGGACAGGAACTGCCAAATAAGGATCAAAGGTCCATTTTGAGCTCAATATTTTTCAAAATATTTATTCACATGATAAAGGAGGACTCAAATACCCCTAAAATGACATGAACTCATTTTTGGCCAAACATGATGGCTACGTTCAGACTGCAGGGCTTAATGCTCTTTTTGGATTTTTTTGTGAAAGCTGATTCTTTGTGAGGTTCACATTTCCAATTAAATGTGACTTGTATGTGATCTCCAGTTTGAACTTTAAACGCCCCAAAAGTGTCTACGGAAGTGTTTACGGAAGTTGCTTAAAAATGCATGCTCCACTGAGCTCCTGGAGATTTTAAAGTCGTTGTCATACCACTCTTATAGGAGGAAACACGTATTCGGCCTATTTCAGTAGCAAACAGGTTGGTGTTGGGCTGTATTGGCTCGTAACAGAAGCTTGTTACAGCACAAAAGTAGGTCAGGTAAATACATCCTGGCCGTTCAGGCTGAAGTCGCATGTCAAAAGATCAGATATGTATCGGTTTTAGGAGCACATATCCAAGGCTTCGTTCAGACTGCAGCCTGAAGTGACCCAAATCCGATTTTTTTTCACCCCTATGTGACCTGTATCTGATCTTTTAATGACCATCTGAACGACACAGATCTGATTTTTACAAATGTGACCCAGGCCACTTGGATATGTGCTCCTAAAATCGATACATATCCGCTCTTTTGACATGCACCTTCAGTCTGAATAGCCAGGTCACATTCATCCCACCTACATCCGACCTACACGTCATCGACAAGCGAGAGGTCGGCTATTGTGCTATAACACGCACCTGTTGCACCTGTTATGAGCCAATACAGGCCAGCACCAACATGTTTACTCACTGAAATAGGCCACCGTTTCCTCCTGCGAGAGCGGCACGACAGCAACTTTAAAATCTCCATGAGCTCAATGCAGCGTCCGTGTTTAGGCGACTTCCAGAAACACTGAGCACGTTCGCTGCGTTGTGTCATCCAGTTCTTATGTGGGACACTTTTGGGGCGTTTAAAGTTCACACTGGAGATCACAGACGAGACACATTTAATTGGAAATGCGAACGACCTTGCAAAAAAAATTGGATTTCACAAAAAAATCAAATTGAGCATTAAGCCCTGCAGTCTGTGGCCTGGGTCGCATTTGAAAAAGCAGATCTGTGTCATTCAGACTGTCATTAAAAGACCAGATACAGGTCACATAGGGGCAAAAAAAATCAGATTTGGGTCACTTCAGGCTGCAGTCTGAACGAAGCCAATGTTATGGTGTTCTGCCTTTATAGGGCTGGAAAATGTATAACATTAAACTTATTTATCTTCATGGAATCAAGCGTAGCCAAGTTACAGGTCGATGTGTGGAGAACACAGTGAGAAGTGTAAGAGTGTTTTGAAGGATTTTTTCTGCAATAAAAGCACCTGTGCTGAGATGGATAAGTTTATGTCATAGTGTGGAGCATCTCCATGGAGACAAACAGACGGCAGACTCTGAGCATGGCGTTAAAAAGCTTACAAAACATTTCCTTTTTAACCAATCCAGAGAGACTCCTTGTCGGTTCACATCAGATGCCCTGCCCCTCCTGGTGGTGGTGAATGCTCCTCTGAAGTTCACATTGAAGGTGTATATGAGCAGGCTGACGGAGGAGTTAGCCCAGCCGAACCACACGAAAATAAAGAATAATAGGTCTAATGCCACATTGTGCAACATTACAGGTGAAGCAACATTGCCATGGAGACAAACAAGTGGCAGACTCCCCCCACTAGAAAATGTACAAAAGCTGCTTCACTCCTCACAGTTTCCAGCAGAGGGCACCACACACTTAATCTAAGAACACCAGCAACAATCTGATACAAAGGTGTTAAAAAGCTCTAAAACATGTCTTTTATCCAAAGGTTCAATATTTCACAAAACTGAGTTTAAAGGGACAGTTTGGAGTTTTGGACTTAGGGCCTCATTTCCTCATGAGCCAGAGTGTTGGAGACGTGCGGAGACACTTGTTTCAAATATTCCATCCAGTCCTTGTATTTGGAGAGGTTGTGAACTGTCCCTTCTAGTCCTGTCAGAATGTCGTTACCTCATTAAAAACAGACCTGGAGTTGTATTTTGTTTCATTCCCATGTTTGAGTAATCCTGCATTATTAGTCCGTCTACATCTCCAAATCATAAAATGCTCTCTTCCACCTTGTGATGTCATTTAGTGGCAGTGTTCAAGTTAAGAGCTAAATTTACGTCTTGCTCAGTAGAGATGAGTAATTCCAGGGCTGAAATTATCCGCATGATTCTAGTGAAGGTGTACGGAGTTTAAAAACAGGTGAAGCACTTCCTGTATTACCACATGACGTCACAAGTTGGAACAGAGTGTTTTCTGTTTGAGAGAAGAGGGTTTGTGTGTTAAACATGTGTGAAGAGGGATGGACTGGGACCGAAAAGCAGCCCTGGACTCTTCCTCCTCACAAATCAACCTAGGGTGGAGGGTAGGGTTGGGCAGTAATACGGTATCCCGTGGTATCAAAAAGTAGCTGCGGTATCAGTTTCATTACCATCATTAAAAAATCTGCATAAGGACCTAAAACCGCAGGTCGGACTTTCTCCCCTCCGCTCTCTCTCCTCTTCAAACGTCGTTAGGCACAGAGATATCCATCAACACACAGCGAGGAAGAAGAAAAAAAGAAGAAAAAAACCTGACAGCATCACATCTCAAAGTTTGAGATGGAGACGTTTTATTGAACTGGAGGTGGAGTCGAGGGGGGACACGCGACGCTGAAGAGGAGAAAGTTCCCGCTTGACACTCGGCTTTCAATAAAACGTCGCTCGAGGGCGAAGTGAGACTTTCACGCACCTCCGAAACTTCCGTCAAAAAGGACGCAGACAGCGAGGGGAAGCGACGCAGGCAATAAGGGCTGTGATTGGTCCTCTCCACCGCTCTACATCTCTGGTACTCTGCTCATTATAGACTTTGAGTAATAATGTGTTTAATGCAGCTTTGGCACATTTGTTTACGTTTTACAGAAACAAAACTTAAAACTGCATGGCTCATTTGCATACAGTATAAGCGCTGAGAAAAACAGCTCGTGCGCTGATGTGATCAAACGCGCTGCAAAGTTTGGTTTGATCACAACTTGTGCCTCATCTTCAGATATAATGCTGCGACTCTGTTTCTGAATGCTACAAAATAATACTTAATTAGTCGCGTTAATACCATATAACAGTATCAAAATTTCAATACCGCCCAACCCTAGTGGAGGCTACTATTAGTACAACCAATCTGGATTTCTGGATTTTCTCTGCACATTTTCCAACCCAAATGTGGTCTGAGGTTTCCCGGTGGTACAGATTACCAGTCCAAGCCTGTGTGAATAAAACAAAATACAAGTGCAGGTCTGTTTGTGAAAAGGAAACATTTTAATGAGAAAACGGTGTAATATGGGGCCTTTTAGACAGTTCGAAGACACAAGTCAGATGCTCTACCCCTCCTGGTGCACCTGTCCCGGTATGAGCGGCTCGCACTCGCCCAGCAGGGGGTTGGCGGGGGTGTAAGGCGTGATGGTGTCCAGGGAGATCTCCGGGTCATCTTCGAGCTGGAGATTAGCCGGCAGCAGCAGCAGCCTGTTATCCACTCGCGAGCAGTTCGAAATCACGGACTCCTCGTCGAACCTCGCCCCCAGATCCTCCAGGCAATCCTCCGCCTCGATGTTGATGACGTGTGGCAGCTGCTGTTGCACTGTCTGGGAGGGTACCAGAGTCTCTTTGTGCAAGGTGGTATCGTGGTGGTACGAAACGAGCTCATTGCTGAAGTTCACCGCCTCCACCGCGTTGTTGGAGCAGATCCGGTTGCAGCCCAGGATGGTGGTGAACGCCCGCCTGAAGTCCGCGTTGAAAGCGTAGATGACCGGGTTGAGGGAGGAGTTCGCCCAACCGAACCAGACGAAAACGGAGAAAGTGGTGTCGCTGACGCACGGGGGATCGCAGAATGGAACCGTGCAGTTGAGGACAAAAAACGGCAACCAGCAAAACACGAACACGCCCATGATGATCGAAAGAGTCTTGAGGACCTTGGTCTCCTTCTTGAACGAGGATTTGAGCGAGGCTTCGTCGTGGGTCCGGTGATGAGGCGGCTGGGCGCGGTTGAGGCGGAGGTCCTGGGTCTGCTGGTGCTGCGCCTGCCCCGCCGCCCGCTCCAGGGAGGTGATGCGTCGGATCTGCGTTTGGGCGATGCGGTAGATGCGGGTGTAGGTGGCCACCATGATGAGCACGGGGATGTAGAAGCTGATGAGGGAGGAGGAGATGGCGTAGGTGCGGTTCAGGTTGGCCACGCAGCTCTGCACACTGACCCCGCTGCCGTTCACGCTGTGGGGGCAAAAAAGCACAGGGTCTTTAAGAATGTTCCACAGTGTGACATTAAACATCTCCACCTTGGGTTTATTCAGTTACAGGTGGTTTTATAACTCAAAAATACATAGAAAAACAAGGATTCTGATATGGTCTGGTTTGGTCTCCATGAAGATAAAAAGGTTTAATGCCGTACTGTGAATCATTCCAGACAAAGCGATAACATCTCCATGGGGAAAAGAGTTTGACGGACCCTCCACCAGAAAACTTACTCGACTTACATTTAATAGACTGTGTAATCTAAAATCTAAAGTGAGTGCGACGTCATCCATAGCAGTTTGTGAGGGTAGAGGTAGGTTAGGAATAAGAATTGATTTACGGACAAAATATGGAAATAAAAAAAATGCCAGGATCATGTAGAGTGGGTTAATACGAACATTTTAAGAAGTGTAGAATCCCTCATTCGTCCAGGTAGAATCCATGGCAAAGGGTAGAGTTCAATATGTCAGCTGGACAAGAGTTTTAGGTAGAAGACGTTTCGAAGCTCATTTAAGCTGCTTCTTCAGTTCTGGTCAGAATGCTGGAGGACACTGAATTATATCTGCCTGCAAGAGGGAGGAGTTAGCTACCAAGAAATTACTCTGCAACTAACCCTACTTGTTCACAGTTTCTGTTGTCAGCTCGGCCTATTGAAATAGACTCAAGAGTAAGAGTGGGGTCAAATTAGCAGAATCATACAGGGCCAGAATGAGTGTTTTCATACCTATTGTTGTCTTAATTTGTTTCGATGTACATTTGAGAATGGAGTTATAGATAGGAGACAAATGGTGTCTGAGTCCTCCATTTCTGTTTAAAGAAGGGTTTTCGTTTAAAAAGAGAAAAGGAGAGAAAAAGAGAACCCTTCTTTAAACCTGTATGATTCTGCTAATATGACCCCATTCTCAAGTCTATTTCAACAGGCCGAGCTCTCAACAGAAACTGTAAAAGTAGGGTTAGTTTCAGAGTAATTGGGGTATCTAACTCCTCCCCCTTCAGGCAAATATAAGTCAGTATCCTCCAGTGTCTGACCAGAACTGAAGAAGCAGCTTGGATGAGCGGCGAACGTCTTCTATCAAAAGCTCTTTTCCAGTTGACAAATTGAACTCTGTCCTTTGCCAACATTTTAAGACCAAAATGACGAGGTTCACTGCAGCAGTTACAGAGAGAGAGACGATGTTTTTCAGTGTAAAGTCAACTGGTGCAGTCGATGGAGTCAGAAGGCCCACATGAACAATTCCTGTTTGGAAAGAGGTGACTAGGGTTTGCCTATGTCCATTTATATAGAGCCTAAGGTTTTCAAGTTACTGCCCGTGGCCCTTTGAGTCCCAGGAAGCACTCGGTCCCCCACCTGTTCAAGCTTAAGCATGAGCAAAAATGAATAAAAAATAACAGCAAACATGAACCAAAATGAATCATTAACCCCAATTAAAATGGTAAAATGATTCAAATGATCAAAAGTGTAGAGCTGACAGGCCAAGCCTCTTAATGATAATTCTCTGTAGAAAGAGGTGTTTTTTCAATTTTCTGTTTTTATTGTTCAAAAATATCTATGTCATTTTTTATTTTATTTTTTATTGTACATATGAAGGTTAACATATACTGTATTACTTCATGTGGGGAAGTTTGTCCTTTGCATTTGACCTTCAGTGTCAAGTCAGAGGAAATGCGTTTTCCTCCTTTCTCCTGCCTCCTGTCATGCACTTTAACTCTGTATAAATGTAATTTATAAATGTGTATAATTAAATAATGGATAACTCATAAAAAGTGAATATTTTGGAGCTGTTGTGTCCAAGTATTTTCTCTTGTGAATCAGTAAAGGTTTGTGTAAGTCTGAGAAGGCAGAGCTGTACATGGAACCTACTTCTCCAAATGTTCCTGACTCAAGGACTCGTTTGCATATTTCCCTATGGAGCAGTGAGGGGATGAGAATGAAGAGCCTTTTCCACTGTAAGCGGTAAAATACACTTTAGTGCCTGTTTCCATGGAGTTTGTGGAGTAGAAAATGATGCATGTATCATGAGGGACTGACTGATATACGCTGAACAAGTGCTGAGTTCATCAGAGACTGTGTATTAAATATCATCTCATTTCATGTGTGACAGTGGAGAAAACTAAAGCTGACACTGATTCAAAAGTGCTTTGTTTGTCAAATCAAACATGTGAGTAAGAGTCAGATCCACCTGTAGCTCAGGCTGGAGTTGTCGCTCAGCTGGACCTCGTGCCCCAGCTGCTCCCGGACCTCCTGGTGCCAGTTGAGCTGCACGGGGATGAAGGAGATGAGGATGGACAGGGTCCAGGCCACTCCGACCATGACGAAGGCTACGCGGTGGGTCATCTTACGCTCGTACTTGAAGGGACTGGCGATGGCCCAGTATCGGTCCACGCTGATGATGCACAGGTTGAGGATGGAGGCGGTGGAGCACATGATGTCAAAGGCGATCCACACTCCACAGAAGCGCCCGAACAGCCACGTGCCCGTCACCTCCGTGATGGCCTCCCACGGCATCACGAGCACGGCCACGAACAGGTCCGACACGGCCAGAGAGATCACGAAGAAGTTTGTGACTTTGGAGCGGAGGTGACGGAACTTGACCACGGCCGCGCACACCAGCGTGTTCCCCAGCAGCGTGGACACGATGAGCAGGAAGAGCACACACCCCACGAGCACGCGCAGCCCGCCGCTGCCCGCCGCATCTTCCTCGTCCTCTTCCTCCGCTGTCCCGTCCAGGTCCGAGAACACGCGGCTCAGGTTAGTCCACTGCGAAGAGTTCTCCATCCCAAAGCAAACACAGCGGCTCCTCTGGAGTGATAAACCCTGTGCAAGTTCTACGCGATCCACGCAGAGCCACGCACAGTCACGGAGAGCCACGGAGAGCCACGGAGAGCCACGGAGAGCCACGGAGAGGTGGTTTTACGCAGTCATGGAAACCCAAACAGAGCGGTGCGCGCTCAGCACGTTTTACGCACAAGCATAAATCCGTCCAAAGGTGATTCCAGACTCCTGAGTCCAGCTCCGAGTCCGTCCTGTGTGCGCGTGTCCCCGTATGACTCACGCGCCGTGACGCTGATGTGGTCAAGTGCGCGTGCTCGTCACCCGCGCGCACAGGAAATAAATGCTTCCCTCTCCTCTTTCCTCCCACTCTCTCCTCTCCTCCCCATCTCTCTCCTCCCTCTCTCTCTCCTCCTTCTCTCTTCCCTCTCCTCCCTCTCTCTCCTCCCCTCTCTCCCTCTCGTCTCTCCCTCTCCCCCGATTCTCCCCTCTCTTCCCCCTCTCTTTCCTCCCCCTCTCTCCTCTCCTCCCCTTCTCTCTCCGCCCCCTCTCTCCCTCTCTCTTCCCCTCTCTCCTCCCTCCCTCCCTCCCTCTCTCCTCTCCTCCCCTCTCTCCCTCTTTTCTCTCCCTCTCTCCCCTCTTCTCCCCTCTTTTCCCCCTCTCTCTCCTCTCCTCCCCTTCTCTCTCCACCCCTCTCTCCTCTCCCCCTCTCTCCTCCCTCTCCTCCCTCCTTCCCTCCTTCCCTCCCTCTTTCCTCTCCTCCTCTCTCTCCCTCTCTTCTCTCCCTCTCTCCCCGCTTCTCTCCTCTCTTCCCCCTCTCTCTCCTCCCCTCCCCCTCTCTTCCCCCTCTCTCTCCTCTCCTCTCCTCCATATTGATCTGTTGCCTAATTATTCCACTTCTCAGCGTTTTGCTTTCGGTCGTATTTTCAAGTTACAGCTTGATCCTTAGCGAAAAATAAAATACAATCAAAGAATATTAAGCTGAAGCCTTTGTTCTTTTTGTGAATACTGCCCAAAAGAACAAGACACTTTGAAAAAAACACACGCGGTGAATTCTATTTGTAAAAGTGTCCTAATCTTGTGCATAACGGCGTGAACTCGCTCAGTATGACCAGCATGATTCCCTAATGATTCCCCTCCCACTGCACGCGCTCATTTATTCCATTCGTTTTAGAGTTCACTTAATTAACCACAATTGTAAATGTCACAACATCACTGAAATACAAGCTCCTTTCTAGAATGAACAATTTTGGAAACAGCGTGACATTAAACAGCTCTACGTTACATTTATTCAATTAAAAGTGGTTTTACAGCTCAAACATACTTCAAAAAACATGATTCTGACTGTGAGCGGGGTCGCCTCTCCACAGATCTGACCCGTAACTTGGTCTGATTTGGTTTCCATGGAGATAGAAAGGTTTAATGCCGTACTGCGGAATATTCCAGACGAAGGAATGACATCTACATGGAGAAAAGTTACACAATGGACCACAAATTAAAAGAAAATTACAATTGTATTTAGTTTTTAAATCTTCTTTTACATTAATTGCATTTATACAGCGCTTTTCAAAACACCCCAAAGTGCTTTACAGTGCAGTGTTCAGTCACTCCACACTCTGAGGTGGTGAGATACGACTGGAAATGAGGAAATGTTTTTTTTATTTTTTATTTAGGTGAATTCCATTTATAACAACTACTACTTAAAGGACACGTATGACACTAGTTTAAGTTCTAACGTTTCCTCATCACAAACAGACCTGGAGGAAGAAAGCAGTTGTCTCTGCTTTCTTCCTCCCCCTCTCTCCTCTCCTCCCTCTCTCTCTCCTCCCTCTCTCTCTCCTCCCTCTCTCTTCCCTCTCCTCCCTCTCTCTCCTCCCCTCTCTCCCTCTCGTCTCTCCCTCTCCCCCTCTTCTCCCCTCTCTTCCCCCTCTCTTTCCTCCCCCTCTCTCCTCTCCTCCCCTTCTCTCTCCACCCCCTCTCTCCCTCTCTCTTCCCCTCTCTCCTCCCTCTCCTCCCTCCCTCCCTCCCTCCCTCCCTCCCTCTCTCCTCTCCTCCCCTCTCTCCCTCTTTTCTCCCCCTCTCTCCCCTCTTCTCCCCTCTCTTCCCCCTCTCTCTCCTCTCCACCCCCTCTCTCCTCTCCCCCTCTCTCCTCCCTCTCCTCCCTCCCTCCCTCCCTCCCTCTCTCCTCTCCTCCCCTCTCTTCTCTCCCTCTCTGCCCTCTTCTCCCCTCTCTTCCCCCTCTCTCTCCTCTCCTCTCTTCCCCCCCGTCTCTCCACCCCCTCTTATTTCATTCATTTCATTTTATTCCAGGCCGTATTTGTGAAATGACTGTTGTTCTGAGTTCTCCAAACTAAAGTGACTGTCATTAATGAACCCTCAGTTGCAAATACACAAGTTTAGGGTTTTTTGTAAAGTAACAGCCAATAGTTTTACCCACAGGTGTCAGAATCACTGTCAGTATGTCTGATAAGTATGGAATACCCATAAAAAATGATATTTCTCATCCTGGCCTTTTTTTTTTTCTTTTTTTTTTGCTAATGCTCTTGGGCCTTCTTATCTTTCAGAAGTGCTTTTACCCTACAAACTCTCGCGGACCCTCCGGCAACTCCTCATTTACTTGTTTTGATTACAAATTGTATTACATTTATTTAATCTAGGCATATTTTTAGGATTTCCAGTGCTCCCCCTGTAGGAGCCCTTTGCATTTATGTTACATTTTTTTATATGAAAAGCACTTTATAAATAAACTTTGATTTGATTTGATTGTATCGTGACTTAAAGCGCACAAGAGTCAATAATAATAATAATAATAATAATAATGCATCAGTTTTATACAGCGCTTTTCAGGACACTCAAAGACGCTTTACAGAGCATTATTCATTCACTCCAGACCCGGTGGTGTAAACTACTATTGTAGCCACAGCTGCCCTGGGGCAGACTGACGGAAGTGAGGCTCCAATCTGCGCCATCGGCCCCTCCGACCACCACCACCATTCACGCACACACCACTTTCATACTAGGCAATGTGGGTGATGTGCCTTGCCTAAGGACACTACAACAGTTTTTGCCACTGGCGCCCCCCTGTGGCACCTGGAATTCCCAGTGGTCTCCCATCCAAGTACTAACCAGGCCCGGCTGAGCTTCTGAGATCTGACGGGATCAGACTCATAAATAATAACACTAGGACTGGTCCCACCCCCCACTCTGCTTCTGTCACATGACCCTGTGTTCTCACACCTGCCTGTTTTGCACTGATCACTGATACTCTTATACTCTATATTATTATATTCCTGTAAATTTTGTTATATTATAGCTTTTTTTTTTCTACTTTATGTTATTCTATTATTTGTTGCATGTCAGTGTTTGTCTACATCTGCTCCAAGTACTGCAGCAATTTCCTAATGTTGTGAACCTGTTCACTCATATGGCAATAAAAAACATTCTGATTCTGATCAGGCTTTGACGAGCCGGTGTGGCCACAATATTCTGACCTTTAATCCCCTCAGCTCACCTGTTCTGTTCTGCAAAATAAAATAAAAAAAGTATCTTACATCTGCACAAACATTTGGATCATTCTGTATCTGTAGCAGCAGTAAAATAGAACATGGTTCTGTAAAGGCAAAGATATTGATGCACAAAATGAATCAATAAAACCTCTGCATTCTTATATAATAATAATAATAATAATAATAATAATAATAATAATAATAATAAATTTTATTTATAAAAGCGCTTTTCATGACACTCAAAGACTCTGTACAGTAACAAGATAAAAAGCAACAACAAACAAACATTAAATATTAAACATTAAAAGCAGTTTAAAAAGGTGGGTCTTGAGCAGTTTTTTGAAGGAGGGGAGGTCGGAGCAGTCACGGATGGGTTGTGGGAGTGAGTTCCAGAGGGTGGGGGCATATGCTCGGTCACCCCAGGTGCGGAGCTCGGTCCTGCAGGGGAGGGACAGGAGGTTGGCATCAGAGGAACGGAGGGAACGGGATGGGGTGTGTCGGTGAAGAAGGTCAGAGAGGTAGGAGGGGGCCAGGTTATGGAGGACTTTGAAGGTGATGAGGAGGACTTTGAAGTGGATGCGTTGCGGGATGTGGAGCCAGTGGAGGTTTTGAAGGACAGGGGTGATGTGGTCTCGGGGGCGGGTGTGGGTGAGGAGGCGGGCAGCAGAGTTTTGGATGTATTGGAGTTTGTTGAGGGTTTTGGAGGGTAGACCGTAGAGGAGGCTATTGCAATAATCGACCACAAACCACAAGATGGCGCCAGTTGGCCACATTTGAGTCCTCACTGTCCCTCTGTTGTGACACGAGTAAAAGGATGAAGCGTCTGAATTTTTACAGTGCGGAATTACTTACTCGACTTACCTGGATAAATGAAGGTCAAGAAGAATTTTAAAGATGTTTAAAGGAGAACACGTATTTGCATAAAGGACTTCATTTCCATTTACACATTCAGTTACACAGAAGTCAGGTCCGTAATGTTATTATTCGATTCGTGTCTTTGTTTTCAACTTCCAAATCTATTCTGGCGCATTTGTTTGAGGGAAATTAGTAAATCAGCCCTTTATGAAACATTATTTTACATTTTTGCTGTGGTGTCAACTTCCATCAATATTTTACAGACCATATTAAATATTTAAACATATAACGACAAAATAAATGACAAAAATCCCTAATAATTTTTTTTGACATATTTTTTTTTCCAACTGCCTAATTTCCAGTGGTTTATCCCTCAACATCATAAATCAGGGGCGTCAAACTCATTTTGGTCCGGGGGCCGTATACAACCAATTTTGATTCCAAAGGGGCCGGATCAGAAAACTCATGGCATATATACCTCAAAAATAGCAATAAGTCCAAATATTTGTGCAGAGAAAGGCAAATCTATTACAGAATTTGTTTTATTTTATTTTATTTTACAAAATATTATAATATTATGCTAGGTTAGGTTGCTTTCACAGTAGCATCACGAACCTCTTGGCTCTGGGTGAAAACAGACGGCTGTTTCTTCAGTTTCAGCAATAATTCGTTTATCTTCTGTCTTCTCAATTCTCCGTTCAAGTTATTGTATTTTTTGCAGTGTCTCGTAGTGGTGTTTAAGATCATATTCCTTGAGCGCCGCCACTTGTTGCAAACACACCAAGCACAGGTTTCCCATTCACCTCCGTGAACAAATACGAATTAGTCCATTTTTCTTGGAAACTTTTCTTTTCTTTTCTCATTTTTGACATTTTGCTGATGAGGGTCACGGTCAACAGTCAAAACGATCGTCCTTTAAGAGCGTTTGGAAAGAGGCAGGTCTTCATTTGTCTGGTGGAGGCGCCAAGCACAGAAGCACTGGAGACGCTGCTATGCTAAGCTGCGCAGAAAATTACCAGAAAAATCTGATTTTTAAAAAATATTTTAATAGAAAATCAGCCGAGGGCCAGATTAAAGGTCTTGGAGGGCCGGATCTGGCCCCCGGCCGCATGTTTGACACCTGTGACATAAATGATAAAAAGTTCCCCATAAAAGTTATTTGATGTTATGTTTCTACCTATTATACTTTTTGAAGTAAAGACGTTTTATTAATAAAAAAAACAAACAAAAAAAAGAATAAAATGGTAAAATTTGGTGAAAAAATTTAAAGATACTGTTGGTAAAATTGTCTCTCTGTTCAAAGTTAAAAAAAAAACAAAAACAACAACAAACAAACAAATTATAACTCAGAACTTGTGTTACAGTTATCGTCAGGGGCGGTTCCAGGGATTTGGGGGCCGTGAACAAAATTTCGGATGTGGCCCCCTAATGGATACACAATCTAAAAAATAATAATAAATAATAATAAAATAAAAAATAAAAAAAAGACAAAATTAGATCATATAATAGATAATCAATAAATGGAGTTCCGTGAGGTTTTGAAGTTGTACAGTTTTGTTTTATGCTTTTGTATGTTTCTAGACGATTGTTGAGTGGGTGATGTAGGCTTGTGGGCGGAGTCTGGCACAGAATCTCACAGCGAACCGTAAGGACGGTTTGAATAGGGCCCAGGAGAGATCTCTAGATGAGTCAAACATGCATGGGTGACTTCAAAACCTCTTCAGGAGTGTTTTTGATGAGGGAGTCGAGTATCTGGGGACACAAATGGTTTTCATATTTAAAATCCGAATCTTACAGCGTCCTTTTAAGTGACTGCATTTCCTCAGTGTTCTTCAGTGTTCCTCAGTGTTCTTCAGTGTTCTTCAGTGTTCCTCAGTGTTCTTCAGTGTTCTTCAGTGTTCCTCAGTGTTCCTCAGTGTTCTTCAGTG
Source organism: Odontamblyopus rebecca (assembly GCA_030686955.1). Taxonomy (NCBI): domain Eukaryota; kingdom Metazoa; phylum Chordata; class Actinopteri; order Gobiiformes; family Gobiidae; genus Odontamblyopus; species Odontamblyopus rebecca. The sequence continues at coordinate 5,094,716 of CM060662.1, forward strand.
TTCCTCAGTGTTCCTCAGTGTTCCTCAGTGTTCCTCAGTGTTCCTCAGTTTTCTTCAGTGTTCCTCAGTGTTCCTCAGTGTTCTTCAGTGTTCTTCAGTGTTCTTCAGTGTTCTTCAGTGTTCCTCAGTGTTCCTCAGTGTTACTCAGTGTTCTTCAGTGTTCTTCAGTGTTCTTCAGTGGTCCTCTGTTTTCTTCTGTGTTCTTCAGTGTTCCTCAGTGTTCCTCAGTGTTCCTCAGTGTTCTTCAGTGTTCTTCAGTGTTCCTCAGTGTTCCTCAGTGTTACTCAGTGTTCTTCAGTGTTCCTCAGTGTTCCTCAGTGTTCCTCAGTGTTCCTCAGTGTTCCTCAGTGTTCTTCAGTGTTCCTCAGTGTTCCTCAGTGTTCTTCAGTGTTCCTCAGTGTTCTTCAGTGTTCTTCAGTGTTCCTCAGTGTTCCTCAGTGTTCTTCAGTGTTCCTCAGTGTTCTTCAGTGTTCTTCAGTGTTCCTCAGTGTTCTTCAGTGTTCCTCAGTGTTCCTCAGTGTTCTTCAGTGTTCCTCAGTGTTCTTCAGTGTTCCTCAGTGTTCTTCAGTGTTCTTCAGTGTTCCTCAGTGTTCTTCAGTGTTCTTCAGTGTTCCTCAGTGTTCCTCAGTGTTCTTCAGTGTTCTTCAGTGTTCCTCAGTGTTTTTCAGTGTTCCTCAGTGTTCTTCAGTGTTCCTCAGTGTTCCTCAGTGTTCTTCAGTGTTCCTCAGTGTTCCTCAGTGTTCCTCAGTGTTCTTCAGTGTTCCTCGGTGTTCTTCAGTGTTCTTCAGTGTTCCTCAGTGTTCCTCAGTGTTACTCAGTGTTCTTCAGTGTTCCTCAGTGTTCCTCAGTGTTCCTCAGTGTTCCTCAGTGTTCCTCAGTGTTCTTCAGTGTTCCTCAGTGTTCTTCAGTGTTCCTCAGTGTTCTTCAGTGTTCCTCAGTGTTCTTCAGTGTTCCTCAGTGTTCCTCAGTGTTCTTCAGTGTTCCTCAGTGTTCCTCAGTGTTCTTTAGTGGTCCTCAGTGTTCCTCAGTGTTCTTCAGTGTTCCTCAGTGTTCCTCAGTGTTGTTCAGTGTTCCTCAGTGTTCTTCAGTGTTCTTCAGTGTTCCTCAGTGTTCTTCAGTGTTCTTCAGTGTTCTTCAGTGTTCCTCAGTGTTCTTCAGTGTTCTTCAGTGTTCCTCAGTGTTCTTCAGTGTTCCTCAGTGTTCCTCAGTGTTCCTCAGTGTTCTTCAGTGTTCCTCAGTGTTCTTCAGTGTTCCTCAGTGTTCTTCAGTGTTCTTCAGTGTTCCTCAGTGTTCCTCAGTGTTCTTCAGTGTTCCTCAGTGTTCTTCAGTGTTCCTCAGTGTTCTTCAGTGTTCTTCAGTGTTCCTCAGTGTTCATCAGTGTTCTTCAGTGTTCTTCAGTGTTCTTCAGTGTTCTTCAGTGTTCCTCAGTGTTCTTCAGTGTTCCTCAGTGTCGTTCAGTGTTCCTCAGTGTTCTTCAGTGTTCCTCAGTGTTCCTCAGTGTTCATCAGTGTTCTTCAGTGTTCCTCAGTGTTCATCAGTGTTCTTCAGTGTTCCTCAGTGTTCTTCAGTGTTCTTCAGTGTTCTTCAGTGTTCCTCAGTGTTCTTCAGTGTTCCTCAGTGTTCCTCAGTGTTCATCAGTGTTCTTCAGTGTTCTTCAGTGTTCCTCAGTGTTCCTCAGTGTTCTTCAGTGTTCCTCAGTGTTCCTCAGTGTTCCTCAGTGTTCTTCAGTGTTCTTCAGTGTTCCTCAGTGTTCCTCAGTGTTCTTTAGTGTTCCTCAGTGTTCCTCAGTGTTCCTCAGTGTTCCTCAGTGTTCCTCAGTGTTCCTCAGTGTTCCTCAGTGTTCCTCAGTGTTCTTCACCTGACCTCGCCCGTCTGTAGCATGCCCGTGTCCACCGATGGAGCTTTTATTTATCTCTGAAGCAACCTCAATGCAGATTTCTAAATAAAAAAACTACAGCGACAAGGCAACGGTGGCAGTGTGCAATGAGTCGCACTATAACTCAGCCTTGAATGTTGTGAAAAGCTCTTCTAAACTTATCATGGTGAATAATTAGAATGCTGAAGTGAGGAAAAACGTTTTGCCTTTAACATGGCGGAGATGCTCGTTTCATTCATACCTTTTGGAGGAATTCAGTATTCTTGTAACCAGCCTTTTCTTGAACTCTGTGCTACTTCTTTTTTCCAATTGGCAGAACTCCCCTTCAACTGGAAGTACAAATCTAATATCTGACGCGAAAATAAGACAGCTGTCAAATGTGTTCCGAAACGCAGCAAATCGCGGTGAGGCCGTGCACCTTTGGCAGGCCTCGCCCTCACCTGTCAGGACGCTGCGATCAGGTGATATCAGTTGTAGCTCTTTTGAACGTTCTGTAATTCTGTAATGAGCCAGTTCCTGTAGGCAGTGGTCCCTCCCAGGCCTGGATCTGCTCGGATGAACTGAGCTGAACCTGCAGGTCAACAAGTCAAATGGTTAAAGGGCTCATGTTACGCTATTTTCTGATCTACGTTATGATCATAGACTGTAGAAAGAAGCAGGGACCAATTTGAAATCAAGTTCTATATTAGGAATTTATTTACGAAATAGTCAAATAAAAAAAAAAATCTGCAGCAGTTATAGAGCTGGTGTTCTGTCAGAATGGGCTGCCCTGTTGAAATGAGCTCCCTACATTAAATCAACTGTGACGTCTATCGATTCATGCTCCCCTGTCGAATTGAGCGACCTTAGTTTTTCCATTTACAGTTGTCTAGATCCAATAAAGCGAACCACCCCAGTTTTACAGGATATTTCTTTGGATCAGAAACAGCAGATTTGATGCTGTTTGCACAAGGTGATCAAATTTTATGCCTTAGTTATGTCAAATTTACACTCATTTATATGATTATGTGTAGGTAATTCATTTGGACAGCCATATTGTGCTATAATAAAGGGCTCTGACTAAAGGAGCACATATCAACAGGCCAATTTAACCATCAAATAATGCTCCCACTGTAGAATCACCATTATTCACTCATTTATATGAACATATGTAGAGGTAGCTCATTTTGACAGGCCAATATCTTTTCCCAAATAATGCATCCACTAGAGGGCGCACCCCCTCAGGGACTTTGAAGGTGGGACAATTCCAACAATTCAATTTTATTTATACAGTAAAGCTACAACGTTTTTTACATATGGAAACAAAATAAAATGTCATGTAATGATTTTTTTTTTTAAACCTGTATTTACCCAGGAAAGTCCCATTGAGATGACTAATCTCTTTTTCAAGGGAGTCCTGCCATACTAGGCAATGTGGGTGAAGTGTCTTGCCTAAGAACACAACAACAGTTTTTGTGACTGGCGCCCCCCTGTGGCACCTGGAATTCCCAGTGGTCTCCCATCCATATACTAACCAGGCCCTGCTGAGCTTCTGAGATCTGACGGGATCAGGCTTTGATGAGCCGGTGTGGCCAAAATGATAACGATAAAATCAAATATTAAATCCAAACTATTCAATCATCTAACAAAGGTCTTCTGTTCGATGGGCATTAAACTGTAACAGCGCTTGGGTTTCGTAAGTAGCTCAAATCAATGGGTAGGCCATTTCGACAGGACACCGGACACCCTATGGCTTCGTTCAGACTGCAGCCTGAAGTGACCTAAATCCTTTTTTTTTTGTCCCCATGTGACCTGTATCTGATCTTTTAATGACAGTCTGAACGACACAGATCTGATTTTTTTCAAATGTGACCCAGGCCACTTGGATATGTGCTCCTAAAACTGATACATATCCGATCTTTTGACATGCGACTTCAGTCTGAAGTCCAGGTCACATTTATCCGACGTACATCTGACCTACACGTCATCAACAAGCAGGAGGTCGGCTCTTGTGCTGTAACAAGCTCCTGTTATGAGCCAATACAGCAAACGCCGACGTGTTTGCTACTGAAATATCCCACCAAAGACATGTTTCCTCCCTCGAGAGTGGTACGACAGCAACTGTAAAATCCCCGGGAGCTCAATGCAGCGTCCATGTTTAGGGACTTTCGTAAACACTGAGCTCACTGCTGTGACGTTGTCGTGTCTCCAGTACTCGTGGGGGACACTTTCGGGGCGTTTAAAGTTCACACCGGAGATCACAAACAAGTCACATTTAATTTGAAATGTGAACGACCTCACAAAAAAAAATCAGATTTCACAAATAAATCCAAATTGAGCATTAAGGCCTGCAGTCTGAACATAGCTCACTTCCTGTTTGGAACAAGGTGGCAAGCGGGTTACGTCCATTTATATTTACAGTCTATGGTTATAATGTTGTTTCCTTGAGACCTGGAGTTGTGTTTTGTTTCATTCACATGTTTAACACACAAACCCTGCACATTTAGGCTGAGTTCTTCTCGCTCACTGTGTTCCACCTTGTGATGTCATGCGATGAGAAAGGAAATGCTCCACAGTTTAGCTTTTACACTCCATACACCTTCGCTAGAATCATTTGGCCCATTTTGAGCTTTGGAGATGTAGACGGACCAATAATAAAGGATTACTCAAACAAAACACAACTCCAGGTCTGGTTTTTGAGGAGGTAACAACTTTCTAACATGGCGTAAAGTTCACAAGAGTATATTTTGTGTAACACGTCCTATATTACGCAAAATATACTCTTTAAACTAGTAGGAGCCTGCAGTACAAACCTGGCTACAAGAAGTACAGTGTCTTTAAAAAGTTAGTCGCCCTGGCCTGCTGTGACTGTGTGTGTGTCTTTGTAGCGCTCTTGTTGTTGCGGGTGCAGTGACCCGATCACTTTGTTTCCATTCACTTCAGTCGCCCACCCTCAGCAACATGTGACCTGCAGCTCCACTCATACAGGAAGAGCTCCACTGTGTTTTTAAACTCCATACACCTTCACCAGAATCATATGGATAAGCTCAGCCCTGGAATCGCTCGTAATCATGGTAATAGGCCATTAAAAGTGACGTACCTGCAAATGGTAAAGGTAAATTGTTTCATTTTTATACAGTGCTTTTCCACCCATTCACACTCCAGTAAACACAGACACCGGGGGGCGAGGCGGGTTAAGTGTCTTGCCCGAGGACACAACGACAACATTCGTCTGTGCGAGCCGGAATCGCGCCGCTGGTGGATCCAACCGCTCAACCGATCCGAACAGCCGACCTTCAGACAACAGTGGACAACAGTCTGTTTCCTTTGGGGCAATAATAAATACTGGAAGTCGTAACGGGGAATATTTCTGACAAAGCGGCAGAATCAAAGACCAAGAATACAGATAATATTAACAAGAGGAGTATGAAGCTGAAGGGACAGAGGACTGAACCCTGGGGGACCCCTAGTGATACGCCACCAGAGAGCGATCTGCTGTAATCAAGGGCGGAACTTGAGACAGAACAAGGATGGAGTGGTTTCTTGGGTTCTTTGCAAAGACAGTACAGTAGGAGGTGTTTGGGCTGCTGCTGCCGGCCATCTTCAGAACCCCGGTGTTGGCGGTGACATGCCATTTATCAGCTAGTGCTTCTTCCTGTGGCCGTGGTCAGCCCGATGGACCTGGCAGGTCGCTCAGACTTACCACGCCTCTGGAGAAGGGTGTTCCAGGTGTGTGAAAGGAGGAACGCTCCGTCACCGCGGTTAATGCCGTCCGTGCCTCGTTTTGTGATTTCACTGTCCTCCCTGATCAAACGGCTTTATGAAGAACCCAAAAAATTAATGTACAAAAGAAGACAAAATAAAAGTTTTTGGATTATGGATGGAATGGGTCATGGTCTGTTTTACTTACTGTAAAATACCAATTAAAACAAACCCTTTAAACATCAGGTGCAGGTGTATATTTCGATAAATAACCGCCGGTTCCAAATAAACGGTGAGTCTAATGTTGGTGCTGAAGACCGAAGTCGTGCTGCAACAACAGGACGCAGGACTGATGCTCGCGTCGTCTCTACACAAACCAAACTTAAAACCGCATGGCTCATTTGCACAAACTATAAGCGCTGAAAAAAACTGCTCGCTCCTTGTGCCCTGATGCAGTGGATGAACGTTCTCGCTCTGCTGCTCCACACTCTGCATCTGTTATTTTCTTTAACTCACTAAAGAAATGTCTGTATGTTGTAGGAGGGTTTTAATGACTTTCTATAATTCAGACGTCACTTTCAAATGTGGGAAACTTTCCGCTCTGTAGATATTTTGCTGTAACATTTCAAATGAACTCGCCTACGTCTGTATAGAAAGTCGCCTAAATTATAGTCATACGGATTAAATAATTTGATTACCATATTTTCCCAGTTTTGCTGAGAAAGATTTTTGTCGCCCCAAATTGCCGCCTGGTCTCAAATAAATGCCTGGTCTGTTAAATGACTGAAACAAATAAACGCTACGGCTCTTATTTGTTTTGTTTTTTTGTTTTTTGTTTTTATTTACTTATTTATTTTTTATTGCGACTGTGTTTGTCCCAACGCTGCTGCACTAAGGGCCATGACGTCTTCACACGGCGCTGTTTGTTTACGCTTTAGCAGAGAAAATAAGTCCAGCGGCAGAACTATCGATTAAATAGTGAGACAGATATGAGTCCTGCGCTCCTCTGTGAGTTTATGGAGATAAAAACAGCTCAGAGCAGTGAGAACAGGAGGAGACGAGGCTGCAAAACTTCTGTCTCTGTCACAGTCCTTATCGAAGGTCTGCGCGGATTCGCCGTGTGTTTTTGAGCGATTTATTTTTTTTTCTTATTTGTTATTTTACGGTAATTTAACTTCTAGGCAAAGCAATAACCATCTCCATGACGACAAGCAGGTAGCGGATTCTCCACTAGAAAAGTTACACAGTGCACCTTTAAAAAAATCTATCGAATGCAGAGACTTCTCCGACAGGTTCAATGATCCATGACTAAGCTCTGAATATTAATAAAGGTGTGGCCGATTAAATATACATATTTTGAGAAAATGAAAGATTTTCTGATAACCATCCATAACAATTCTGAACTGATATGACTGATCTGCCCTGACCGAGCCTCACCGATCTGCCCTGACCGAGCCTGACCGATCTGCCCTGACCGATCTGCCCTGTCCGAGCCTGACCGATCTGCCCTGACCGATCTGCCCTGACCGAGCCTGACCAGCCCTGACGTTTGGGAGGGAGGGTGGACAGAGTAACAACACTGTGTTATGTGGAAAATAAAAGTGATTTAAAAAAGCGGACACTAATCGGGTTAAACGTCCTGTGTTGTCAGTGAATCTTTGGGAAAACAGCAGCAAGTGATGTGGACCAACACGGGGTCAGTGTGTTGTCATTCCAGAAGGTTCTGCTGCCGTGCTCCATCTCAGGCCTGTACAAATAGGCCCAGGTCCCGACCTCGCTGTTTGCATTTGCAGCTGGGAGTCCAGACAGACGCACAGCTCCACCACCGCGTATCAACACACGCCGAGCGGAATGCAGCCTCCACCGGAGACCCCCGCCTGACCCACACCCACACCTACACCCACACACCCCGCCTGGCCCACACCTACACCCACAGACCCCGCCTGACCCACACCCACAGACCCACACCTACACCCACAGACCCCGCCTGACCCCCACCTACACCCACAGACCCCCGCCTGACCCACACCTACACCCACAGACCCCCGCCTGACCCACACCTACACCCACAGACCCCCGCCTGGCCCACATCCACACCTACACCCACACACCCCGCCTGACCCACACCTACAGCCACAGACCGCGCCTGACCCACACCCACACCTACACCCACACACCCCGCCTGACCCACACCTACACCCACAGACCCCCGCCTGGCCCACACCTACACCCACAGACCCCGCCTGACCCACACCTACACCCACAGACCCTGCCTGACCCCCACCTACACCCATACACCCCGCCTGACCCACACCTACACCCACACACCCCGCCTGACCCACACCCACAGACCCCCGCCTTGCCCACACCCACAGACCCACACCTACACCCACAGACCCCGCCTGACCCCCACCTACACCCACAGACCCCCGCCTGACCCACACCTACACCCACAGACCCCCACCTGACCCACACCCACAGACCCCCGCCTGACCCACACCCGCAGACCCCGCCTGACCCATACCCTCACCCACAGACCCCCACGTGACCCTCACCCACACCTACACCCACAGACCCCCACCTGACCCACACCTGCAGACCCCACCTGACCCATTCTCTCACCCACAGACCCCCGACTGACCCACACCCTCACCCACAGACCCCCACCTGACCCACACCCGCAGACCCCCACCTGACCCACACTCTCACCCAAGGACTCCCACACAGACCTCCACCTGACCCAAGCTGTCACCCACACTGTCACCCAGTCTGTGGGCTGCACTTGGCGCCCCTCACCCTTAGACCAAGGCCAGGCCAGAGCACAGACTCCACAGACAGGTGCACTGCTGGTCAAAAGGACACACCTTCTCATTCAGTATTTTCATTCCTTTTCTTTATGTTTACTACATTATAGAGACATACAGAAGACATCAAATATATGATGCAAGGAATTGAAGAAAGAAAAAATGAAATAACTCAACAATTTTTTTTAAATATTCAAATTCCTTAAAGTATCTGCCCTTTGCTTTGTTAACAACACTGCAAACCCTTCACCTTCTCTCAATGAGCTTCATGATGAAGTCTCCTGAAATGTTTTCTTCACATTTGCACCTTGTCAGTTTTAAGGGATTTCTTTTTAATCTAAAACACGCTTTGAGTTATTTTTTGGTTTGTTACATTCCACTTTTGATTCATAGTTTTGATGCCTTCTGTGAGAATCTACAGTGTAAATAATCATGTAAATAATTACAAAACATAGATGAAAAAGAGCGTCCAAACTTGTGTCTGGTATTGTACCTGTATTCTAAGTACAGTGTAAGATGGTTTTGCTTCTCTCTTGATTCTCTACCATGGAGGATCGAAACATCCGTTTTTCCGTTACAAAATAGTTCTTTGCATTGGTCAAAACCACCACCAGCTGCAGGTAAAATTAGACATGACAGAAGTGAAAAGAAAGACGAGATGAACAGATATGGACTGATTAAAAGTATGCACTGTTTTTCCAGAGGGGTGGTGTATGGTCCACTAAACTGTCACTCACTATCTCGTCCAAACCATGCGGCCGTCCAGCCAGGTGGAAGAAACACCTGTGAGCTTAAAGGGTCCATGTTGTTCCACCATTTTCTGATTTGTTTTAATGTAGTTTTCTCATCACAAACAGACCTGGAGTTGTGTTTTGTTTCACTTTCACATGTTTAACACACAAATGCTACATATTTAGGCTGAGTGCTTCTCTCAAAACACTTGAAAAACTCTCAGTTCCACCTTGTGATGTCATGCAGTAAGACAAGATGTGCTCCATTGTGTTTGTAAACTCTATACAGACATAATAAAAAGTGACTCAAAAATGTGTGGATGAAATAAAACATAACTGAAGGTACATTTTTGAGAAGACAACGATATTATAACATGGCTTAAAAATGTGTGTCACGTAGGACCTTTAAGATCCTGCATAATAATAGGAAAAAGTCTTAATTTATCAAAAGTTCCCAACAAAACTCGAACATACCTCAACAACATCAAATGGTACAAACTAATGAATTCCATAAGTGGATGTTGACGCACTATGGAGTGTTTTAATGTGCTGTTTCTGGGTGTGGTGCCTCAGAGTTCATGAATTAGCTGAACTCTTGAACTGTCCTCAGGTATGTAACAGACAGACGAGCTGTCACTCAGAATGCACGCTCAAATATTCAGTCTTGACAAGTTGGCCCGACTCCACAGCTCATAGTCCCAATCTGGTATCAGGTTAAATGTGTGTTCACTTCAATGACTGGAGTACTGGTGACTGGTGTAGTGGAGCTCTTTATAACACTGGGACAGAGGCCGAGGCTCTGCTCTTACTGCAGGCATTGTATAAATGAGACTCCGGGTTAAACACGTAAAGATAAAATATGTCACGTACAGTGTTTTTTAAAGGTCCTATAATGTGAAATTGACTGTTGTGAGTTTTAAGCCATGTTAGAAAGTTGTTGTTAAAAATCTAACTCAACTGCAGCTGAGAGAAAAGCACAGACATCTTCCCCGTCCACAAATGCACAAAGAGCTTCTGCATATTTAGTCTGTAGTTGCTTAAAAATAGGCTGAAATACATCTGATGGTGTCACTATATTGATTTTGGTTCTTTTAGACACTTCACCTTTAGCTTCCACACAAACCTCAGTGCTGTGATGTGATTTTTGTTTCATTCACAAATGTTTCTGATCCCGTTAGGAGAGGCATTAAACTGCAGGGGATAAGAAACAGCCAAGGAGCCATTAAACATCATTAAGAATATGTATTTATTTACTTCCCAACACTGTTTACATCTCCTGAGGGAGATGTTCTCCACACTCTGACTGTGCTGCCCAAACTGCTGCTGCTCCAGGACCATATGGCCTGCTCTGCTCTGACCTCATGTCTCTTCTGGGGCTTCAGGAGAAGCATCAGGTCACCATTTCTGTCTAAAACGAGACTTTTGAACTTGACAGCACCATGCAGCTGGACAGGGGTCATCAGGGTCTGTGGGGTCACGTACGTTCTGGTAGGTGAGACATCATCTGCCACCCAACAAATGCTCCTCTGTCATTTGTGCTCATTGTACTGTACTGTTCATGGTACTGACGGCACCATGGCCTCATGGGCTGTGACGTCACCCACAGTGCTCACCTACAGTCAAATGAAGCTCACTGAGGCCTGCAGTTATAGGAGAGAATATAGAGCCAGTTCCATATTCAATTCAATTCAATTTTATTTCTATAGCCCAGAATCACAACAAGAGTTGCCCCAATGGGCTTCGCAGTGAAAAACATGGATACATGATCTAACATAGACATCAGCAAACATATTGTCCCATCCTCAGTCTCTCGATAAACGATCCTTGGTGCCAGAGAGCAAAAAACCCACCAGCGGGTGCAGTATGGGAAAATTCTCTCCAGACACTGTGGCCAACCAGCTGTCGCCAATTCCTATTAGGAATAGGAATTGATCCATGCACAAAATAGTGAACTAAAAGCAGCAGGATCATGTAGATCATTGTGTACTGGACAGAGAGGGCCTAGGCTCTGTGCGAATGAAACCAGACACAACTCTATGTTTGTAGGAAAGGAAACTGCATCATAAACTTTCTACATATTTGCCTGGAAAGATTGTTGACACATTTAAAGCAGTCGCCTCCAGGCTGGAAGATCTCACAGCAGTGTTTTGGAATATGTGCGTTAAAAATGTCTTCCATGCTAAGTCAAACAATACCAGTGGGGCGCAGTGAGCCTCCTGAACAGCTGCTCGCCGCGCTCTAGCCTGGGGGAGATGGTTGTGTGTGTGCACGTATTGGCTGGAGCTGCTTCCTGGACTCCTGAAAGGTGGATGTGAAGGTGTTGCTCCAGACTACAGTTTGTTTAACAGGCTGACCCCTCTGACACCTCTGCGGGGTCAGGAGTCATGGTCAGCCCGAGGGGTCCAGTCTGGTCAAGGACAGCGCATTCAGGCCGGTGGAGGATTTGAACTTGTCAACTGTGTTTTTTAGTGAAAAGGTCTGGAGCACTTTTAAAGCAGAACTATTATGCAAATCTGACAGAGTTTTGATTCAAGTTACAGTACTTTCCTCTCATTTGCCCTCGGGAAGTTGTATTTGGAGTGATTTGCGCACACACCCACTGCTCTGTAATTCATTCTCCAGTTTTATTTTCTTACACGTAGGATTCTGCAGCGACGCACACATTTTGGTACAACTTTTTTAAATATAGGTGTTGTTTTTACATAGGGATTTAACATAGTTTTAATCCTTTTAACACTTTTTTTATATGGCAAGATTGGTCTGCTACTGTTTTGTTTGGTTTTGTTTATTTCATTTATGGTTTTGTTTTGTTTACTGTTTAAAGTTATGGTATATAATTATTTTTAACTTTTACTTCTATTGCACCATAAATAAATATGACTTTAATAGTTGCGGTCTCTGAGGTTTTAGCTTTAGTTTGGTTTAAGTTCCCGGGTCCACTGGAAGAAAACATAAATCTCTAGATTTTGTTTCTTATTTTAAGCGCAAAAAGTTGTTGTTTTTCTTATTTTTTCTTATTTTAAGTGGAGCAAAGATGTATTTTCATGTTTTAAGTACAGAAAGTCTTGTTCCACTGGCAGATCATTTTACTCGTCAAGTGAAATTTACTCAAATCCTGGTAAAACGTTTTTAATCCAAGTCATCTTAACTTGACTAGATTTTGTTTTTGGTCGTACTCGAGAGGGGTTTAGCCCATACCTTTGAGTTTGCACTTTGGAGTTTTTATACGCCCGTTGTAAGACGGGACATATTATGGTATGGCGCTGTCCGTCCGTCCGTCCATCTGTGGACAATTTCAAACTTCAAAGCTTTGAAGTCTTTGAAGCTTTGTCTTCATGAAGAGGCAAAACATGTGGGGCATGCGCCGATATATATATAAGGTATACTGTATTTGTGTATTTTATTGTATATTTTTGTATTGATCCATGCTGTAGGTCAGTGGTATCAATTTTATGTGACTTCAGGTTTTTTCACACTTGTTATTATTATTATTATTATATTGGTAGTGAACTGCCTTATTGTGCTTACCGGTATGTGCCATAGAACGCCAGTATTGGAATCTTCCAAACTGCACCAACAATTCATCTTTAACTAGGTTTGACAAATTCTAACTTAATTCTATATACAATAATTCAAAGTATGGGCGTATTTTGCCCCGCTGGCGGAGCTCTTGTTAAGTTATATTGTTGTCATTGCGTGGTCGCATTTTCCGTTTTGCTCTGGGTGGAGCTTCCTTCTCTTAAGTCGTGCACGTTTGGTTGATTTTTAACATTTATTTCTGTTACTGGACTTGTTTCCTCCACCCAGCGGCTGAAAGGTTTTATTTTGATTTTAGCAGCGTCTATTAAGAAAGATTGCACATTTTTATCATTTTAACCACCACCTTGTTTTTTATAGAATAAATCATTTAAAATTTTACTTCTTCTAAAGTCACATGTCTGTCCTTTTATTACAAACTTACGACTTTTATGACACAGTATTTTAGTATTTAAAATGTCATTTATTGAAAAGTTACATTATGTCACACTATATTTCTTTAACACTTTGCATTTGCTGTTTTTGTTTAAAGGTGCACTGCAACTTTTCTGGTGGAGTGTCCCCATGGAGACATCATCTCTTTGATACTATGGCATTAATTGCAATACAGCATTTCCTTCGTTTCTTTATTCCTCAAAAATAACTCGCATATCCACAGATCTGGCCTGTAACTTGACCAGCTGGCACCACCTGCTTTTATTCATAAAGATAGCAAACCTTAATGCCATGAGGAAAATTCTAGACAGGTTACGCTTACTCACCTCCATCAGAAAAGTTACACAATGCACCTTTCGAGTGATTTTTTCAGTCCTAAAACCGTAAAAAGTCCATCACTTACTTGTGTAATGCAGTGTGACATAAAAAACCTTTACCACAGATCTAACCTAACCTTGTCTGGTTTGGTCTCCATAGGGTGACCAGACGTGACCAGACGTCCATAGGGTGACCAGACATCCCTATTTCCTCAGGACAGTCTGAGCCCTGTGTCCCCTGTCCCAGCAGATTTATCCAGAACCACTGATTTGTCCCAGTTTTATACAAGAAATGTCCCAGATGTCCCTATTTTTGACCCATTTGATCTAAACCAGGACTAAACTAAGACTAAACCAGGACTGCATCAGGACTAAACCAGGATTACATCAGGTCTAAACCAGGACTAAACTCAGACTAAACCAGGACTACCACAGGACTAAACCAGGGCTAAACTCAGGCTAAACCAGGACTACATCAGGTCTAAACCAGGACTAAACTAGGACTGCATCAGGACTAAACTAAGACTAAACCAGGACTACATCAGGACTAAACCAGGACTACATCAGGACTAAACTAAGACTAAACCAGGACTACATCAGGTCTAAACCAGGACTAAACTAGGACTGCATAAGGACTAAAACCAGACTAAACTCAGGCTAAACCAGGACTACATCAGGTCTAAACCAGGACTAAACTAGGACTGCATCAGGACTAAACTAAGACTAAACCAGGACTACATCAGGACTAAACCAGGACTACATCAGGACTAAACCAGGACTACATCAGGACTAAACTAAGACTAAACCAGGACTACATCAGGACCAACGCAATTCTGGACTAATCTGATCCTCGCCAACAGTAAAGAGGAGCATAAATGCTCATTTGTTTTGCCAAAATACACAAAACCATAAAGCAGAAAAATGCAGTGTCAGGAGTCCCTCAGATTATGGCTGACATGAGAATCCACGCAATGATCCACGCTCTTTTCAGTTTTATTTATACCAACCATCCCAACCCGGGTGTGTCCCAGTTTAGAATTTTGAAGATCTGGTCACCCTAGGTCTCCATGAAGATAGAAATGTTTAAAACTATACTGTTAAACATTCTAGACAGAACAATAATATCTCCTGGAGAAACACATTTGTCGGAGCTGCTGATGAGCTGTTTTTTGGGGAGAGGAGAAACTGATCTGATCCCGGTCTTGGCTGGAGTTCCTGCTGCGTGCTTGATGCTGTGCTCATACTTGCCATTGCTGTTGTAACCCATAGATTAGAGGGAGGCGTAAACACTATTAAACCTCACCCATTCCTCACCCACAACAGTGAATATGATGTGGAAATGTATCACAGTGTCCTCATATCCATCTGATTTCAAACAATTTCCACAGTATAAACCTTATCTTTTCATCAGGCCAAATTGTGGCCATACCGGCTCGTCGAAGCCTGATCCCGTCAGATCTCAGAAGCTCAGCAGGGCCGGGCCTGGTTAGTACTTGGGTGGGAGACCACTGGGAATTCCAGGTGCCACAGGGGGGCAGCAGTCACAAAAACTGTCGTAGTGTCCTTAGGCAAGGCACATCACCCACATTGCCTAGTATGAAAGTGGTGTGTGCGTGAGTGATGGTGGTGGTGGTCGGAGGGGCCGATGGTGCAGATTGGAGCCTCGCTTCCGTCAGTCTGCCCCAGGGCAGCTGTGGCTACAATAGTAGTTTACCACCACCGGGTCTGGAGTGAATGAATAATGCTCTGTAAAGCATCTTTGAGTGTCCTGAAAAGCGCTGTATAAAACTGATGCATTATTATTAAATTACAGCAGGTCAGACCTGTGGGGCAAATTATTTTTTTGTATTTTTTCCCTTTTGCCGTATAACCACAGGTAATTTAAAGCAGACCTTGACTTTTTCAGACCTTTGAATGATGTTATTGATATTTTCACTTCTCATTTATCCCATATTGCCAATCAACAACTATTTACTTCATTCACCAGTTTTATTTTCTTAATCTGTGATCAGATTCCTTTTTTTTTTTATCAAGTCATTTTAAATCAATATTGAGATTTAAAATGTGCAAATATAACATAAGAATCCACGGGTGTGGTAGAGTATAATTTTGGAGCAGACACAAACACAATAGGTCTGCTTTAACAAATGCAGGATTGATAAATTTAAGTCTATATTGTGGAATATTCCAGGCAAAGCAATGACATTTCTGTGGAGACAACTATAGGTGGGAGGTCCTACACCTGAAAAGTTTCGTATCTTTATCAAATGCACATTCACCAGAAATGTAACATGAAGGACTAAATCCTGTCTTTCCTCACATGTTAAAGTTGCTTATATGTCTGTACTGATACCTGCATTTGAAAAAGTATATTAACAGTAAAATTCCCAGTCTTCTTGTGCACATTGCATGTGTGTGTGTGAGTGTGTGTGTGAGTGTGTGTAGGGCATGTGAGTGTCTGTGTGAGTGGGGTTACCTGCACAGGCGGTATGTGGCTGGCCCCCTCTCAGACTGACGGCTGGAATGCTGACATAACAGATGTTGTCTGACAAACCCAGTAATTATGTGGAGGACGGCGGTGTGTCCGTACCCGCTCCCCTGTGCTCCACATCCTACTGCACCTCCGCCCAACACCTCGCCAGCTGCTCCATCACACCCAGGAACTCCAGGCACTGTCACAGTGTCTGAAGAATGTGAGGACTTACAACCTAAAGATACACACATTTAACATGAAAGAGTCTGTATGACAATCCTGGTTAGACACTTTGGCACTGGGCCCTGGGTATAATCTGGAGAGGAATTACCCTTTGAGATGAATCATCCAGTTTTCAAGGGGGCCCTCAAGTTCAAGAGCTTAACAGCAGACAGCAGTGCCAAAGGGAAATATAACACAAAATAAAACACAGATTTAAATAGATTTATACACAGACACACACAAGCTCTTACATATCACCTCCCCACACAACATACTTACAATATGTAACTTTGTACATGAGTAGAATTCATTTCAATAAAGGAAACTGGAAAAAAAATGGCAGGTATTTAGAAGGTGCCATAAAAAGGCATATTGACCACATCACAGTCATTGTTTCCCCCTTTTTGGGGAATTTTTTAAAAAAAACCTTTCAATAGAAATCAAGAGTAATGACTCAGAGATTCAGGTTGCTCTGTCTTTGATACATTCCTATAAAACCATGAAAGGTGATTCTTTCACAGTGCACAGAGGCACAAGACAAGGACGCCCCCTTACTCTTTATATATTCATTAAACCGCTAGTTACCGCCAGAATATCTGTATATTACTGAAATCATAACTCAAACACATCACTACAAGATTAGTCCTTATGTGGGTTGAATTTTATTACATCTATCAACCCTTGAAAAGAATTATTACTTGGAAAAAAGTTACATCAACTCATTAATTTCCAGCGACCAACTAGTCTAAGCATGCCCACTCAGCTATCATGATTTGGCCAACCGTGTGCCTTTAGGAAGCAATAACTCGCCAAAGATATTACAGACTTGTACAAATGTAATCATAAACCACTACTCTAACCATAGTCTTCACCCGTGGGCTCGTTTTGATGCGTACAATTTCAATCAATCATTTTTGTGCCATCATGTATAAACAGCCTAATCGAATAATGTTTTTTGGGGTTTTTTTTACGTATCATCTAACGAACTAGTGTGTTTGCGTCATGTGCAGTGCTCCCATGTGCAGGCTCTTGTGAACACTTGTATAATCTGGTGACCTGCTCATGTTTGTTTGGTGGTGGGGTGGGTCATTGTACTGCGCCACTGCCACGGACCAATTGGTTAACTTTTCTCTAAAGACCTCTCTTTTACCTCATTATAATAATTAAGTGCTCTCCCAATGACCTGCAGCCGGCATTTAGAGGAATCATTACTGATGTGTATCTATTGTTCTGGGCCCAACACAAGCGAGTGCGAGGAGGTGAGCAGGACAAGTACAGAGCGTGTGGGGCGAGGAGGCCGGGGAGGGGTTCGTCTTTGGTTAACTATTTATTGATAATGAATGCTGCTGTAATTATCTGTCTATTGATAGTATGACTTAACTGTGCACTTTCTTGTACAGAAGAGAAGTATCGGCATCTTTGGGAACAGACCGAAGCACTGTCCATACTGCTCAGGATTTAGTTTTTTAAACATCAGTCCTGTTGTTAATGCTAGCAGCCAGCAAGTCACGTAAAAGTAAAGTATGTCATGAAAGCAACACTCAGTGGCGCACTGTTCACTGTGTGAATAAATCCTAAACATGTTAAACTCTTCTGTTTCTAAAGAGCGTTTTGAGCTCTTCTACATTTTAAAAGTATAACTCGCAGTCCACTGGCCTGATTTGAAGAAAGGTCCTCCTGACTTTATAACCCAACCATTTGTCACAAAATGTGTTCAGATAAACTCATCAAACTATCGGACTATTGGAAATTAAAACTAATAATCACTCTTAAAACTTGCATGTTCTTTATAAAAACACAAACACAGCGGCTCAGAAAAACGTGTCTATGTGGAACAGACCACAACTTTGCCACCAAGGACTTTATCCCGTTCACCATCTGACCCCGTTTTCCCCCTCATTTGGCAAATGGCAGCCCCTTATCATATGGAAGAACTGCCTTTGAACCAGAAAACACGCAGATGAGGGGAGCCTGTGCAGCCGAGTAGTTCAGTGAGTGTGTGGTACACCGAGTGCCGGACTCTTCAAAGCGCTGAGGCTTTCCATGGACATGTGGAGCTTGGGCTTCTTTTGTGTCTTGCATCATCCACTGGATCCACATTTCACTCACATTATGGTCTTTGATGGAGGGGTGACTGATGAGAGTCTCATCTCTGTAATCTGTGCGAGAGCTTTTTTTAGCTGACCCTCCCCTGACCCCACACTGCCCTCTGTGCGCCCTCGCTCTCTCCAAGCAAATTAAAGACAACATTGTGATCAGGCTCAGGGCACGACGCCTTACCTTTCTGTGCCCTCTTACCACACACTGTTTGTGTTCACATGATGGGCTCGGCTCATCTCAGACAGACTTGTACTGACAACCGCAGCAATCCACACTTTGACTGCACTATAATTATGTGTGTGTTTTTGTCAAACTGACAATGAATCCTGTCATTACAATTGTCTTGGTGCAAATATTTTAAATCTCATTTTGACATGAGAATTTTCACTTTAATTGATGAGATGTAATGATGGTGAAAAATTATGTTGGCTAATAAAAACAGAATTACAGTATTATTACATGTATAATAAAAAAAAAACATTATTTTCCGTACTGTGCCCTGTCATCCCTATGAAGAGCCTCCATAGTCACACTATGTTATAATGTCTATGCTGGAGACACATGCAGAGGGTCAGTGTGAAGTGTAAGTCCTGGCACAGGGGCTGTTACAGATCAGACTTGGTGACATAGGTCTCTGTTGTGTAATGTTACTGGCGCCCATGCTGTGTTGTCCGGTGCTGTCCCTCTCCCGTTCCCATGCACCCTCCCATGCGCTGACCGGTCGCTGACCTGTGTGGCTGGTGGCACAGCAGTGAACCCTGGTTCAAAACGTTGCCAAGTTCACAGTGGCTGAGTGTCCATCAGATAACGACCTCGTCAGAGCTACGGGGCCCTGTTGTGGACATAATTAGGCCAGGCTGTTTGTGTCCCATTCAGTTTCTGCCACATAACTTCACCCCATTCTCTGTTTGTCAATGAAGGCGGCCGGTTTGAGGCCGGACATGCCTGCTGACCTCTCCACTGACCACTGCACTGACCCCTCTAATGACGTGTTGATGTTAAGTAAGGAGCTGTAGAATCAGATAAAAGCTTGTGTGTGCTACCATTACCACTACTAGAGCAGTGGAGCTAATGCTGCTGTTGGTCATCTATTCTCAGAGAATGAGCTTCTCTGGAGACGCCAGCCCTGGACTCACCAGCTCCTGTGTATCATCAGATCTTTGGGGACATGTTTCTGCACATCACAAGAGACTGTGCCCTTTTCAAAGATAATGTTCCGTTTCATTGTTTCCCTTCTTATCTGAGCCAAATGTGGATTACAGAAGCCCAATTATACGTATTGAATGGTATAAATGCAAAATCAAAACACATTTTTCTGTGTCAGCACAGACCTGAGTCCATGAAAGGGTAAACAGAGTTCACAAAGACAAACACACAAAACGCTATTGTTATTCTTCTTCTAATTTACTTTTTACATTAACTGTACAGCAGCTACAACTCAGTAAACATAAACATGATCCTATATACAGACTCCTTATAGCGGAGAAAGTGCTATCTCCTTCCATTAACGCTCCGTCCATGTCACAGTTCACAGCGCATCAAGCTTCAATAACAACACTTAAAGAATAATTATATCTCTGTCTACTTACAGAAGTCTACACTTGCACTAGGTGGGCACAGAGGTTAGTCTTACTAGCTAAAAACTGCAGCAAAGAATTGTTTACAGATGGCGGACATTACAAATCATACATCTGCATTTTTAAATACAGCTTATTTATAACACTACTTCATTTGATAGACAAATAACAGCACTGGTACGAATGCCAAACACATTCAGAAAAAGTCTTTAGAATATATATATATCATGTGAAAAGTCAAGTGCAAGTTCCATCCGAGGGGGTTTGTGGACGCGCTCTGACCGGCAACAAGTTCACACCGTTGTCATGGTAACTACCGGTCATACTCCACGAACCCATAGGTATGTCGATAACATGTCGATAACATAAAAGGCACGTTTTTTTTGGAACATGAGGCGCTACAGTGAGCAGTTACATAGTTGGAATAGTTTGCCGAACGGTTTGTGTTTGAAGTGATCTGCAGTCTGTTATCTCGGAAACCATGTCAAGGGTCAAGTCCAGTCTTCATAACGTAAAGCCAGCGCAGCTCTGACTCTAATCTGTTAATAAGTTAAATGCATTTACATAGAACGGTCTTAAAGGCTTGAGGAGCAGTGTGTACTCTCACTGTGCAGACGTCCTCCAGTTATAGACCAGGTTTGTGGCCAACTTAACGCAATGGAGAAGATGTCAAGTAGGCACTGAGCAGAGGAACCTGTAGATGTCCTCCAGTCATAGACCAATTTTGTGTCCAATGAAATGCAGGTGAACCAGTTCTGATGGAGAAAATATCAATTTGAGGTGAACTAGCTCAGAACATCTGCAAGATACAGGAACGTGTAGATGTCCTCCAGTCATAGACCAGGTCTGTGTCCAACAAAATGCAGCTGAACCGGTCCTGATGAAGAAGATATCAAGTAGGAGCTGAGCAGACAGACCACAATGTGAGGTGAACTAGCTCAGAACATCAGCGAGATACAGGAACACGTAGATGTCCACCAATCTCAGACCAGGTTTGTGTCCAACTGAATTTGGAGATCTGAAGATCACCGGCAAGAATGTGTAGATGTCCTCTTATCACAAGCCACACATCAGCCTCTTAACCAAAGTGTTTGAGAACACAGGTCCAGTGTCTAAAGGGGGTAGTTGTATCTGAATTTGACGTGCAGTCCATTGACTGGGTGGACAATTGGCACAGTTTGCATCTTGGGGAAGTCCTCTGTGGCCAGTGTCCACGAGGTAGTCCCTATCAGCTCCACAGCCAAAGTCTTTAAGATGATCTGAGCCAGTTCTTTGCCCACGCAGCTCCTGACTCCGCCTCCGAAGGGGACGTAGCTGAAGCGCGACGCCCGGCTCTCCTCGCGGTCGGGGCCGAAGCGGTCGGGGTCGAACTGTTCCGGGCTATGGAAGACAGCGGCGGTTTCGTGCGTGTCCCGGATGCTGTACATGACGCTCCAGCCTTTGGGGATCTGGTAGCCCTGCAGAGGAGGACACAGAATGGGTTAATACTGTATAGAGTGTGTAACAAGTGGACAAAGGGAGTGTGACATCACGTTAGCGTTCGGCTTCAGCCAAATGAAGCTCATTGAGGCTATAATAGTGGCAAATCTGGAGCCGGCTTCCACATTTAATATAGGTTCTTTTCACGCGTATGTCACAAACCATAAAGACGTTTGGAAACATGCGATTACGACTTCTGGTGTAGTTCCCGTCACTGGGCTCTTAAACCCACTGAAGTAAATGTGATTGTTGGTAAAATGAAGACTGCAGACGTATGAGCTGTTTGGAATCATCTGGAATTTGTCTCTTCTAATCACATGTACCCAGTGCGAGAGAAAGTTGTGCGTCAGTGGGGAAATGATGAAAACTCAGGCATGGTTGTAACTATTGATTTGCCGAACATAACTGAACGCTACAATGACATGTAGATGAAGAAAACTGGGACATTTTCTCATTTTTTTAAATAGATTTTGTCAGACTTACTATGGTGAACAGAGCCCAAAGGAAGTTTGGAAGTCATTGCATGTTTCCAGACGTCTTTTCCTGGTTTGTGACGTATTATGGAGCGAGGTGGTTGAAGATACCGCCTGCACCGCCGGTTTGGTGAGGGGCAGGTGCTTTGCAACAGTGTCAATCAAACCCAGTGTGAGCACAAGCGGGAGGGACTTTGGGGCAAGATGTCTGATTTGTCTGTTATTATTGTTCATACAGACAAAAGAGCATTGATGGAGGCAAGACTCACTTCCTATTTGGATTACGAGGTTCGCTTTGTCCAATTATATGATTAATACACTATTTGGATACGGAATGGGCAACATGGCAAAAAAAAATTATCCTAATTATTCCTTTGAAGTCCATCGCTTTTGATTAATAAGACTCAAACATGTCATTGACAATTACACTGATTAAACTGAATACCAGGATTAAGAAAAGTTAGGAAAATAATCATATACCCACTTTATAATACCACTTAATAATAGCCGCACCTTAAAGAGGCGGCGTTATACTTATTAACTATTATAACGTATGAACTGCTACCAAATATTTCCATCATCATGTTACTTTTTGTTGCTTTGAAAATGTTATATTTGTACAGCCATAAGGAGGGTTTGAGTAGGGCCAAGACAGATCACAGAGCTCAGGCATGTTTTTGATGAGGGAACAGCTTGATTCTTAATGAACAGTTATTATGTAATAGTTTATTAAGAATGATTCATATTTGTTTTTTGCTTGAATTTTAAATGGATATGTCCTTGCTGTGCCTGGAATGTTCCACAGTGTGACATTAAACAGCTCTACCTTACATTTATTCAGTTACAGGTGGTTTTATAGCTCAAAAATACCTGTTTTTCTAGGTATTCTCACAGATCTGGCCCATAACTTGACCTGGTTAGGTCTCCATGAAGATAGAAAGGTTTAATGCTGTACTGTGAAACATTCCATTCTATTGTCCACGGAGAAAAGCATTTGACATATTCTCCACCAAAAAAGTTAGACAATATACTGTTAAGAGTATTAAAACGTGTAGTTGTTAGAAAATGTTCCTCCCAGCCCTAATCTGAACCACTGCGTAAAGCCGTGTCTACACTGTGCAATTTTTTTTACCCTTTTTGAGCCGATTTTTTACTCGTGCAACTGTTTTTAGGATCGGGCAGAGTTTTGGCTTAATCATGTGTCGTGGGGTAATGAGAACAATTAATACCTCATGACCAGCTTCTGATCTGCAATCGCAGAACGCAAGAATATCAAATCTGTTTGAAATCCAGTCGCCTCTTGTAAGGGTTTGTCACTGTTGAAGTAGGTCGTACAGTGTGAGAACATGAATCGTGAGCTGTGAACTTTTAAACCCTGAGATTTGGTTGTACAGTTTGAGCTGGGGCTGAGTGAAACGTTCGTGGAGTGTACGACCAGCGTAAAAGCAAACGGTGACTTACGTCCAGTTCAAAAGTCTGCAGGGCCGTGCGGTACCCCCCGGACACTGGCGGCAGGTACCTGAGCACCTCTTTGACCACACAGTCCACGTAGCGCAGGTGGCTGAGCTTGTCCAGGCTCAGGGGGGGGATATGGGAGCGGGGCACCTCAGGGACCCCGGGGTGGGGGTGCTGGCTCCCGCCGTTCAGAAGACGGGTGCTCTCTGAGGCCTCGTCGCTCTCCGTGGTCACACTGACCGGACAGCTGCTCCGGTGGGCCTCGTACCCCAGACCCTCCGCCTCCAGCTCTGCCCGCGCTCGCTCCACCACGGCCGGGTGACGGAGAAGCTGCAGGACCAGTGAGGTGGAGGCGCTGGCGGTGGTGGAGTGGGCCGCAAAGATCAACTCCACCGCTGTCTCCTGGAAAGACGAGGTGGAGGGGAGTTAACACGGCAAATCCAATGGCTAATGTCAAATTTTGAAGAGTGATATTTTATAATGTAAATGTTAAATGAACAAAATGATAAATGTCACAGAAAAAATAACCTCAAAGCAGGATTATACTCAAATTCTATTTTAAAGGTGCATTGTGGAACTTTTCTGGTGGAGGGTCCGTCAAACACTTTTCTTCATGGAGATGTTATTGCTTTGTCTGGAATGTCTCACAGTGTGGCATTAAACCTTTGTATCATCATGGAGACCAAACTAGAGCAAATTACAGGTAAGATCCGTGGAGAGGCGACCTCACTCACAGTCACAATGTTGGTTTTTCTGAGCTATAAAACCACCTGTAATTGAGTAAATGTAAAGTAGAGCTGTTTAATGTCACACTGTGGAACATTCCAGACAGAGTAATGACATATCCATAGAAATAAGCAGGTGACAGACCCTCCATGGTCAAAAAAAAGCTAAGTTTGTATCTATAATGAGGTTCTTAAATCTTATCGTATTGCCAAAAAAATAACAAAACATTTCGTACTGGCACACGATAAATATTGACCTCCAAAAAGTATTGTTCCATCTATGGTGTATAGAATGATAAGTAAATATAGTAATTATCGTTAATATGCTCACTATGAGGGATAGGTAAAGATGAATATGGAACTAAATCAACGTAAAGCAAAACTAAATCAGGGCCTGAATGAAGTACCATGAGTAAAAAAAGAACCAGAACTAAACCAAGGACTCAATCAAGTCTTAACTGGAGCTAAACCTGGCCTAAGCTCTTGGCCGTACCTTGAGCTCCTGTATGCTGAGGGTCTGGCCGTGCTCCTTGGCACTGGAGAGCATGTAGTCGAAAGCGTCGTTGTATTCCTCATCTGTCTGTGGACGCTCCATCTTCTCCTCGATGATCTTCTCCATGTTGGCGTGGAGGATCTCTCTGGCCTTTATGCCCTGGATACAAGGAGTGGACTGTTTACAGCGCTGAGAAAATACAGTGTCGTTTTTGGAGCTTCTGTGATTTACAAGTTCATGTTGATGGACACGTGTAGCCTGGATTCCATCGCTAACGCAAAGATCAGAAGTTCAATATACAGAGCTCCAGCAGATGCACCACCAAGCTCCAGACTGGCAGGGATGTATTTTGCACTGATTTTGAGGAGTTTTTGTAGGAAATGATTTGAACTGTTGTCCCATAAGGGAGAGAGCAGCTTGAAGATCAACTCTGTCAAATGCTTTTTGCAAAACACTATTTGTATAATTGAGTAGAGATGTTGATATAATAATATTGTTAAAATAGTGATTTCCAGGCATTCATTGACATGGGTGATTGAATATGTACAACTTTTTACACTCTGTTCATACCATGGATCTATAATAAGAATATATAAGATGCCCCCTCTATCTGTGACCCCAGATTGATTAGTGGCCGCTTTAGGTACTGCAGCTCTGGCCCAGAAACAATTCTCCCACAGAAGCGAAATGCATTTTTTGTGAAATCAAACTGCCCGTGTGCGGGCGACAGGGAATCCACAGCTTTTATAAAGGTCAGATTTTGTGGAATTCTTCTGTATTTTTTACAATATGAAGTGTCTAAAAGTTAGCTTTATAAGTGTCACACATTTTCTGGTGTTGGGCCGAAAATCAGGAAGTAAATGCAGAAGTAAAAATATTTTTTGAGGTCATGTGTCAATGAGCACAGAACTGAAAACAGTACGATGCCATTTGGATTCCTCTTCCAGATTTTATTATAGTTCTATGGTTGATACTCGTCATGCTGTTATTATGAAAAATGCAGCGCTCTCTAGTGGAGGGCTGTCTGATAGAAACAGTGGGTCAGAGGTGATAAGCGTCAGTCTTATAACCAAACAGTTGGCAGTTTGATCCCAGCTCTGATCAGTGCACATGTTGCTGTGTATGAATATGTGTATGAATCTGGTTAGCACAGGCGCACATTGGCAGCCATGTCTTTGTTAGTCAGACCCAGGGCAGCTGCAGCTACAGCACAGTTGATCACCACTGAGTATGGGTAGTGACTAAATAATTCAATATAAAAGTACTTTAAAGCTTTCCTCAAACACTGACATCTATGGTACATATGGTTTGACAGCTCTAAATCCAGCATTGCGTCCTCTAGTGGAGCTCCTGCAGGCGTACCTTGCGCAGGCCACTGAGGGGGGCGTCTATGGGCAGAGAGAACAGGTTGTTCATGAGTTGCTCAAAGGTCTGGGCGAGGTACAGGAGTCTGTCCTCCTCCAGCTGCAGTCCCAGCAGGACTCGGATGGCGATGCGAAAGGTCAGAGCTCTGGCGGCGCTGTACACATCCACGGGGCCCTCCTCACTGCACCACCTCTGCAGCTCCAGCTTCACCACCGCCTGCAGTCGGGGCAGGTACGACTCCAGGGCCCCACGGCTGAACACCTTCGCCAGGATCTGAGGAGATGACAGAGGCCATTTAGTAGCTTTTCTACTGCTGTTGTGTTTGCACTTTGACCCCAGATCCATTTAGGAGCCAAACATTTGCCTATCGCAGGATCCTCGTGTGTAGTGGGTTAAATATCTTCATAACAAAAGTTTAAAGATGGTGTATTATGTTTTTTTAGTATTAAATTAAAACATACAGTGCATCCATCATTATTTTACACTTTGTTCATTATAATCCACCATATTGATCTAAAACACGTATATTGTTGTAACAGGTCCATAGACTTCCTGTTCAAAACAGAGCTGAGAAAACTTCCCTCCTCATCGAGGCTGCACCAAGCATGTTTTTATGGTAGAAGAACGATGTGTGACATTTTTGAACATGTATGACCCTGAGTCTGAATTATTTTTTTTTAATTAATATAAGAACAGAGAAGTGGGTGGGGCTAGGAGGTAGGTGAAAACAGACATTGCCTGAGCACCCAAGCTTCAAATGCAGGACAATGCAGATTTACTCAAACATACAAGCTAATGATGAGGAACATTATAATATTTTAACAGGTTTTTAGTTTTCTACCATGTTATAGTATCGTTCCCTCATCCAAAACATGCCTGAAGAGGTCTTAGATGTCATCCATGCATGTTTGAGAAATTCAGTGATCTCTATTCAAAGCCTCTTTATGGTTAGCTGTAAGATTCTGTGCTTCGCCCACAAGCTCCCACACGACAATTCTCCATAAATGTACAAAAACGTGATATAAAACTGCACATTACAACTTCACAAACCTTATGCTGTGATAGCGCTCTGAAGGGGGAGTGACTTAATGTGGGGAGCAAAGGGAAGGGAGATTCAGAGCATCAAAAGCGAAAGTGAAACGTATAAAAAAAATCAGCTCTCTTAAAACCGAATTTTTTTTTCTATCATATGTTCTTCTGAGAATCTGTTTCTCATGAGGGTTGAGGTCTTTAGTCATAAAATGCGGCAGGCGGGGCAGATGGAGCAGATACAGGGGGAAAGAACCATAAAACAAGCGCTCCTACAAATGAGGCAGACACAGTTGACACCTGATAACATCACCTGCAACTGTGCGGATTCAAACCAGAGGGCGGTTTGAGGCCAGACGCTGCAGGTGAAGTGGAGAACATGTTAAAGAGGGGGTATTTTACACTTCGATGGGGTATTAACTGCTCACACAACTTAATAAGACCACCATGCTACCTTTTATAGTGTTGAAAATGATACGTTCTATGTTTAAAAAAATTTAGTTTCGTTTTTGATGTTTTAAGTCTCTCCCCGCTCTAACCCGCTCCCCCTTCAGAGAGTGATCCGAACACAATCAGAGTCTCTCCTGCTAATGAAACTACTGCACATGGCATCAGGTTTGTGAAGATGAAGACTTGTTTTGTATCATTGGAAGTGGCTGCAGAGAGCTTCCTGCAGGTTTGTTGCACTGCTTACTGTAAGCAGAGTTTGAATAGGGCCTGCGAGAGATCGCTAGATTACTCAGATATGTATGGCTGACATCTAAAACCTTTTCAGGCCTGTGTCTGATGAAGGAACAATGTTATAACATGGCAAAAAGCTCAGTGAAGTTGATTTTGTATAACACTTTCTTTTTAAATTTCAATTATCAGTTTGGTGTTTTTCCCTTTAGTTTCCGTACTGTAAAAATGTGTTCCACGTGTCTCATCATGTAATGTTTTCATATAAACATAAGGCATTTTACATTATGTGTAAAAACCAAAAGTCAAAATTGGGACAGATAAATCATAAGGTTTAAAGTAAAGCCCGTTTCACATTTCTTGATTCCTTTTGTTGGCATAATAAAATGTACAGAGTGCATTTAAGATATCTGGATTTTACTGAAAATTGGCATAGCAGTTACTTTTTTTTACTTAAAACTTTCATAAATCAGGTTTAGACCAAAATTGTATTGTATTTTTATGGTGATACTTGAGTTGAATTTTCTTATTATATCTAAGTGTGAATTCTCTAGAAATACAATCTTTTGTAATCTATTTTGTTTATTTAAATGAAATGTCTCTCTTCAAAAACTCTCTATAGGACTTCAGTTCTCACAGACATGACAGAGCTGTGCTTTATCCTAAATGAACGCTCGTACCTTCCTCTTGCGCTTGTGCAGCTCTCCGATGGAGTTCACGAGCGTGTTGGGCCCCAGGATGATGCGCGTGCTCTGGGGCCACTGCGTGCACACGAGGCTGTGCTCTCCCAGGAGGATCTTCCGGATGTTCTCTGCTCCTGTCACTCGGATCACCGGCTTCCCCAAAAGATGCGTCTTAAACACGTTTCCGTGGCGCTCTCTGCGGGAGATGTGGAAGTTGGACCCCTGCGGAGGGAGAAGGATAACCCCGTTACACTTTAGGGTTTAACCGTTTCAAAACGCTTCAGAGCGCTCGGATGGAGGGGGCTCTGGCTACAATGAAAAAGCGGATTAGTGTGTAGAGATAAAAGACTGGCCGCAGTGAAATGCACTCGAATGAATTCAGTTAAAAGCGGCCAAATCGCACCGCACGCGCAGTACCGAGACGCCCGGGGCGAGCGCCCGTGCCCTCCTCACCTCTGCGGGGTAGGCAGAGAAGAGGCGGACAGAGCGCGCGGAAAACGCCTGACTCTGTGCCCTGAGAGACAAAGATGTTCACAGCAAGTCCACACATGTCAGTGCACCGCTTCAGAACTGTCTCCAAAACTCAGCACGCACGAGGTGAATGTGAACTCTGCCATGAATAAAACATGACTTTAAATATTATGTTCAGAGTAACAGAAGTTTAAACACTCACCTGGAAGAGCCAGTGGAAGGTCTCCCCCACCAGCGGCCAGCCCATGGAGCCTTTGGGCAGCGGCAGGCTGCTGTCCTTGTCCCGGGTCAGGCTCCAGCGGAGGCTCCACAGTGACCGGGTCACGGCCAGCAGCAGCCCCGCGGACAGCAGAGATGTGAGCGCAGTGACCAGCGCCGACAGGACCCCGAACTGGAACATCTTCCCACCATCCACCTGCGAGCGTGCGTAAAGCGTGCGTAAGCCTCTGTGTCTGAGCCGGTACAATCTCCTGCGCTGGTTCTTCTCTCCTGTTTCTGTTTGAGCAAAACACACAATCACCAAAACATTTAGCAGAGAGCGCGCGGCCAGCTCTCAGCCATGCGCACGCACCAGCGCGCACCGCTCCACCTCAGACTTTAGGCTAGGATAGATCTAAAACAGGATCGTGAAGATTGTGCCCCTGTGTTCGTGCTTCTGTGGAGCAGTGAGGTGGATACGTTCCCGGAGGCACCGGGAGCATCCCGCGTGAGCGCGGCTCGTGCGTATCCAAATGAGCCAGAGGAACTCCCCTCATTCCTGCGCGCGCCGGAGCTGTCAACTATTCCAAACAGTTTTAGGGTTTACGTGCGCCGGCTTGTCTCTGATGCGCCTTTGTGAGTACAGTTCAGGGCCCGCGCCCCCGGGTCTCGCTTTATGGAGCAGTGCAATAAATCAGCTCCACGGCGAAGAGACAGAGACATTTACATACAGTGGACCGAGGTGCGAGCGGAGACACTCCCGGTGCATCAGCCCGTTCACACACCACAAAGCTCCACATTACGCATCCTGTGTCCGTCACTCACCTGTAAGCAGTGACGGTCCGGTCCGGAGCGAGAAAAGCTCCTGGTGCAGTGCGCAGAGACTGGTTGTGTTCTCCTGTCTGCGCCCGCACTGGTTTTATACTAAAGTCCGCGGCACATGTTCCACCTTCGGGATGACGTGGTGAATATGTTAAAGAGGCGCAGCTATGATCCAAAAGGAAAAGCGCGCAGAGAGACAGACGCAGCGGAGCTCTCTTCGCACTGAGCTCTGTGTGGTGTGAGCGTAAAGTGTGCGTAATGTGTGCACGAGGGAGCGCGGGAGGACGCGCGCAGGTAGCCAATCAGCGGCGGCCTCATGAGGAGCAAGAGTTTGGTTTGAGAGTCCCAGTAGCGGTCTGTGCAGGGGTCTGCGCAGCGGAGGAGAGCGGCAGAGTCTGGGGTCTGTGCGCACTCGGCACACGGGGAAACCTGCTTTGGTTTTGGTGTGACTTAAAGATTATTGCAGAGGTCACGCGGGGTGAGAAATCTCCCTGTAGATGTATATTTTACCAAAGATACATCTAGAAAAAAAAAGGTCGCAAAGAGAATCATTTTTACTTCCGTTACGCACGTGTATTTGACTGAGGAAACATTTTCTAACGAAGGCCTGTGGTATTTTTGAGTGCCCCCGTGCTGATCTCTCCGCCGCGGCCCGCGCTCTGTCTGGCCGGAGCTGGACAATCTTCTCCGGGCCGCTGCTGCTGCACCTGAGGCCGCGGCGGATGGGACAGTGTTGGTTTGGCCTCCAGCTGTGCGCCTAAACTCTGTGACGGGTGAGCTGTGGGTTTTCTCGCCTTCATTAGGTCCGGACCTCCCTCTGTTTGCTCGGTGATGAGGCCGTGTCCACCTCCACACAGGCCGCGCGCTGCAGCCTCTGCCCGGGCCTCCAGCTCCGAGGGACCGCGAACGCAAAACAGAACCGTTCAGAGCTACAGAGCTGCAGAGCTATTTTATAATGTTTGTTTTTTAGAGACGCTTGCATTAGACATTAGACTAAAGTGAAATATTCTGATGTGTATGTATTAGCTTTAGACACGAGGCTATAATACCGTTTTTAAAATGTGGGATTTATTTACATTCAGAACTTAATCTACAAATGAACACAATTATTTCTGTTAAAAATAATAATTACAAGACTGTTATGAAACATGACATATATCACATTTATAAATCATAATACTCAATATACTTGTATGTATAAAGTATATTATTATTATTATTATTATTATTATTATTATTATTATTATTATTATTATTATTATTATTATTATTAACAACAATTACAATTTTTATTTTACTTTAAAGAAAAAAATTAAGAAAAATAATTAACATTCTAATTGTATGCATGTTATATTTTTCTACATTTTTCTCAAATGACAACAAATTCATTTACAACTAAAAAGGAAACTAACAAATAAATATAGCCGCAAGCGGCGATGATCGGCCCACCCCAGAAACACCGTGCCCCACAAACTACGTGCCCTGAACATCGCACCATGCAAACGCCGCGCCGTGTAAATGCAATGCCCCACACTAACCCTAATAACTGTAAGCCCCAACTACACTTTTCATATGTTTTACAGTGTATTATATTCAGGCTGAGATCATGTATTAGTGATTCAAATTTCCCAGGCCAACACATCCTCCATCAGAAAAATTACATAGTGCACCTTTAAATGATTTTTGAGGAGTCTTTGGTGGTCAACAGTGAAAAATTCACCATGTCCGTAATGTATTTTTGTGCTTGTAGTCATGCATAGAATTTAATTCCCAAATTTGGTACAAATCTGATAATGATGACGTTTCATGTCTAGGCTGAGATCAGCATCAGTGATTCAAATTTCAGCTCGATCGGACTAAGTCTGTGCCAACGGGAGCAAATCTTCACGTTGAATATTGTCTAAAATTTTGATTGAAATTTGGAGCTTCGCTGCATGTAAACCATAACAGTTATTCCAAAAAATGGAGCTAATATTTGAAGCCACATTTCTCTAGATGATGTACGGTGATTTTCAGCCCTGTGGGTGAAGCACCTTCAGAGGAGTGCGTTCAAACGCAACATGAGCCAAAATGTGGACTCTGCATTTTGAAGATTTCAATCCAAGATGGCCGCCGTCTGCTTTGTCAGGGGGCATAGCCTTAATAATATTTTTTTGTTTGTCTTCATGTGACGAATGTGTGTACCGAATTTCGTGGCTCTACAACAAAGTTGAGTTGGGACAGCTCCCTTAGGAGTGGGTGGAGCCTAATATTCGAGATTATTTCCATTTTTTTATCCTTGCACATGGAACATATATTTTCTCAAATGTCTCATCATTTCTGAATTTTTCGCAAAGTTTGGTGAGTTTTTGAACATGTTTGGGGGTCACGTTTTATTTCAATCTGTAGGGGGCGCTAATGCACCAAATACATTTTTTTTCACATTCAGTAGCTTTAGGGCAGAGAGTTTAAGAACTGTGTCAATGTGTCAAGAACTGTGTCAATGTGTTTAATTGAAATCAGAGTTTGTTTGAGCAAATAGGAGCAATTTGTAAATTTCCAAACTTGTGTTCATTATTTGTCGCTTCACTGCTCAGAGACGTCAGACGGATTTGGGAGCTGTGGATAACTTTTGATGTTCCATCCTTGGAGATAATGTGGACCAAATCTGAGGCCATTCGGGTGAGCGCCAACAGAGGAGTGCGTTTCAGCTTTGCAAATTTTAATCCAAGATGGCCGCCTCCTGGTTTGTCAGGGGGCGTGGCCATAATCATATTTTTTACTTGTCTTCTCATGATCGACTTCTGTCTTATATTTCATGATTCTACGTGCAATTTTTTTTGGTATCATTCTTATTCCCTAATGTATTTTTGTGATGGCGCTGACGAGCCATTTTATTTATGTTTTGAAAATGGAAATAGCCAAAAGTTAGAGAGGCAGACTTTAACACGTGGACAAATTTTGTGAGTTTTCGACATTGTTCACTGGGTGAAAAATGGGTGAGTGCGTTAGGAGAAGAAGAAGAAGAAGAAGAAGAAGAAGAAGAAGAAGAATATTCTGATATGAGAACAATGTTTTTGCTTTTTTTTGTTTTTGCTTTTTTTTGGCCGACAAACTATACATTTTCGGAAACCTCTGGCGCATTGCTACGTCATGGTGATGGTCCCTGGTCACTACGGGTGAGTCATAATAATAACATGTGCTCACATTAGTCCTGTGTTGTGTCGTCACATCATGGTCCAGTCCACACTGACAGAACCCTGGACAGAGCAGAGCTTTCATTGGTTCAATAATTCCAGCACCTGTGCTACAAGGCCTTTCTGTGTGGAGTCTGCATGTTCTCCCTGTGTCTGTCTGTGTTTCCTCCCAGGCTGTCCTGACTAACACTGGCAGGAGATGGGTCCCCGGGTGCGGCAGCTCCACTGCTCTGGAGGAGACGCCCCAGAGGCTTTGGAAAATGGGTCAAATGCAGAGGACATATTGTGCCTTAATCTGTATTAGTTCCAAATGCTGCTTGAATCTCTGACAGTAATGAATGGCCCTGCAGCTCAGTTTGAAACTAAAGACCTCTGAATGTTTAATGTGAAGTGTGCACAATCTGGCTCTTCTCCAGCCGCCTCTAACTGGATCCACACACTGCAGGTGATTTATCAGCCAAACAAACTCCTGCACAGATAAGTGACCACATCAAACTATGCACCAGTCTTCTCTGCTACTTTATTCACTGACGTCCCCTACAGCCCCTCCTCTGGTCCCCCTGCGCTCCCATGTACCTGTCCATCCAGAACACACGCTTTGACAAAACTCTACTGATGAGTGATATATTGTGTTCAGAATGTGGATTTTCATGCTCTGTGCTCCACTTCTAGTCTCTTCTGGATCAAACTGAATGTAGAAGGGACTGGCCGGTCAGGCCCTGCTGTCCCTCCTCTCCTCCTCCCTCTTCCTCCCGCTGTCCTCACACAGTCCCTCCTCCTCCTCTTCCTCCCCCTCTCCCGCTGATCGGCCGCTGCTCTTTGTGATCAGATCTTCTTCATCAGAGTGTGTAACTGTCAGCTCTCATCTGCCTCTGTGCTCACATCAGAGCGACGAGCTCCCAGGGGCTCCCGGGGGCCACAGACTCAAACCTCCAGTGAGTGAATGGTGAAGAAATTACCTATTACGCCTGATAATTGTGTAACTGTGCTGAACGCTCATCGCACTGAGAGAAAGTCTGAAATGTTGGATTATTGCACAGTGTAAGATCTTGGGGGGGGTTGCCTCTCCACAGATATTATCCATAACTCTCCATAGAGATTTTTTTTTTTCCTCAAAAGACAATTTAATGCCATACTCAAGGCAAAAGCAATAAAATGTCTGGAGATACACATATTAATGTTCAGTTAAAGCTGCACTGTGTAACTTTATGGTTGGGTGTCCGTCACCTGCTTGTTTCTATGGATATACCATTGCTCTGTCTGGAATATTCCACAGTATGGCATCGAACAGTAAACATTAAACCTTGCATTTATTCAATTATAGGTGGTTTTATTCCTCAAAAGTACCGAAAAAACCCCAAAACAACAGACTGTGAGCGGAGTCGCCTTTCCACAGAATCACAGATCTGACCTGTAAATTGGTCTTATTTGGTGTCCATGACGATAGAAGGGTGTGGCAGGAGCTCGAGGTGTGGCAGGAGCTTAATTGGTCGAACGTTTGTCCACTTATCTGACGGTTGGCCATTTGAATCCCGCCCTCGAGATAAACATCACTGGTGAGCGTCAGATCCAGTGACCCACAGTTTGGCTGCTGTGATTCCAGCTCACAGATGAATGCTGCTGTTGTGTCCCTTTGCAAGACACTTCATCCGCCTCACCCCAGTGTCTGCGTACACTGGTGTGTGAATAGGTGACTCGTTCCTTATATAACTATATAAAAATCTGACCATTAATACTTTAAACTAAACAAACATTCCAAACAAAGCGCTAACATCTCCATAGAGAAAAGCAGAAAAGTTACACAATGCACCTTTAATATAGTATAATCCTCTTCATGTCATCACATTTGGCCACGGTCAGACACAGTGTTCATCTGTAAGAGCTGGAGTCACACCATCAACCTGTGGGTTAGTTTATTTATTTATTGAATGAGGGGATCTGACTGCTCTACCAGTGATGTTTTATATCAAGAGCAGGATTCAGACCTCCAGCCTTCGGCTCAGTGGACAAACGCTCTCACCTGAGCTGCTGCGTCCTGCTGATGAAAACACTGCACATCGCATCAGGTGTGTGAAGTTGTTGTGTACAGTTTTGTTTCATGTTTTTGTACATTTCTGGAGAATGTCGGGTGGGAGTGTAGGTGATGTAGGCATGTTGGCGGAGCTTTGTACAGAATCTTAGAGCTAACCATAAGGAGGGTTTGAATAGGGCCCAGGAGAGATCACTAGATTATTCAAACATGCATGGATGACTATAAAACACCTTCAAGCATGTTTTTGATGAGGGAGTAATGTCAGAATGTGGTAAAAAGTAAAAAGCACCAAACTACAGTGGGGTATCTTTGCGTAACAGCCGCTCTAAACTGTTATGTGACGTGAGCAGCGTTACCCGGGTTCAGGGGCCACTGAGCCCTCGGTCTCCGTCGCGTCTGAGAGATGTGATCTGCAGGTGAAGTGTGGGGCTCCAGGGCCTCTCCATTACAGCAGCTTTAAAACAGGATTAGGATTATCCCAGTGGCCCCTGGAGTGAGGGGCCAAGGGACCGGAAACATGTGCTCCTGCCCTCTCTGTGTGAGTGTGTGTGTGTGTGTGTGTGAGGAAGTGTGTTTGTGTGTGTGTGTGTGTGAGAGAGAGACAGAGAAAGTGTGTGTGTGTGTGTGTGTGAGAGAGAGAGGAAGTGTGTTTGTGTGTGTGTGTGAGAGAGAGAGAGAGAGAGAAAGTGTGTGTGTGTGTGTGTGTGTGTGTGAGAGAGAGAGAGAGAGAGAGAAAGTGTGTGTGTGTGTGTGTGTGTGTGAGAGAGAGAGAGAGGAAGTGTGTTTGTGCGTGTGTGTGTGTGTGTGTGAGAGAGAGAGAGAGAGAAAGTGTGTGTGTGTGAGAGAGAGAGAGAGAAAGTGTGTGTGTGTGTGTGTGTGTGTGAGAGAGAGAGAGAGAGAAAGTGTGTGTGTGTGTGTGAGAGAGAGAGAGAGAGAGAAAGGAAGTATGTTTGTGTGTGTGTGTGTGAGAGAGAGAGAGAGAGAAAGTGTGTGTGTGTGTGTGTGTTCGTGTGAGAGAGAGACAGTGTGTGTGAGAGAAAGAGAGAAAAAGTGTGTGTGTGTTTGTGCGTGTGTGTGTGAGAGAGAGTGTGTGTATGTGCGCGCACATATGTGTGTGTGTGAGAGAGAGAGTGTGTGTGCATGCGTGTTTGAGAGAGTGTGTGTGCATGTATGTATGTGCGGGCATGTATGTGTGAGAGAGAGAGTGTGTATGTGTGCATGGATGTATGTGTGAGAGAGAGAGTGTGTGTGCAAGTGTGTATGTGTGTGTGCATGTGTGAGAGTGTGTGTGAGACCGTCTGTGTGTATGTGCGAGTGTGTGTGTTAATGCAGGTGCGTGTGTATGTGCGAGTGTGTGTGTGTGTGTGTGAACGTGTAGGTGTGTGTGTTTTCTTGACTTTTAGTCTATCTTAAACTTTTCAGGCAGTGTTTGTTAATGTGTGTGTTGCGTCTCCATGGTGCTGAACATTCTGACATAGACATACATGTAGGACACCTCCAGGGTGATGTCACTGCCAAGTATCAACACACACACTGCATTTGACCTGCCACACACAGCAGGACGAGGCTGTCAAATGCATCGTAAATCAGATAATAAATCAATACTAGATACTCACTTTTCACAAGTACTAAAAAAACAACATTCACAGGACAGAAATGAGCCTTTCCTGAATCGCTTTAGACCTCCTCCGGTATCGGAACAAGTAGAAGTACATAGACTAGTATATTGCAACTGCAACTAGTTCGGGCCCGGGCTCGAAAGACCCTAACAGAGGGAGGAGGGAGGACGTGACAACGGCGACGGTTCAAACTCTCTGCTGGAGCGTTTATTAATAACTTACAATAAACAGGTGCCAGTAGTGGTAAAGTGTGTTGTGGTGATCGCTGACAGTGACCAGGTGGAGCTGAGCCAGAGGAGCAGCATCAGTGTAAGAGGGGGGTCTGTAGCAGCCAATAATGTAATAACTGCCTATGACATAGTAATTTTTAATGTAATAAAGCCAATAATGTAATAACTGCCTATGACATAGTAATTTTTAATGTAATAAAGCCAATAATGTAATAACTTGCCAGTAATGTAAGAAAATGTAAGAAAATGTATGAAACAATAATGTAATAACCTGATGCCAATAATGTAGTAACATATTACATTATTGGTTAGTTATTACATTATTAATACAAATCTTTAAAATGAAATAACTGCAACCACTAATGTAATGATTTCTTCTATATCACTTAATCAAAGATGTATTTATTAAATGAAAAGTGTCACACTACATCAGATGTATTGTTACTATTTCAAACACACGCACTCTCTTTTCTTCTCTACAGAACTGTCACTTTCCACTAGCAGCCAGAATTATTTATCTGGTCATATCCTGTACCTGGGGAAGGGGCAGTTATCAGCAGGCTTCATTACATCTGTGGCAAAATGTGAAAAAGATAATGATTTATGGTGTTTACTTGAAAAACAAAAAATACATTTCTTGTATCTTATATTTAATGGAAGATTATGTAAAATGTTCATAGAGTTTAGAGGAATGTCAAAGTTCACTATGTTAAATCTAGTAAATGGTCGGCTAACTATTAGCATTGCAACATTAGCATTAAATGAATCCCATTAATTTGGGGAAGGCGATTAATTCCTTCCTCACATAAATCTTGCTCAGCAAAACTGGGAACTGGGAGCTCTGTAAAATGCTGTGTAAAGGACTTTGGGGACATGTGTCTGTGTAAAGCGCAATATAAATAAACCTTACCTTACCTTACCTTAAAATATGGAGCTCAAATTCTTTTCAGCAGCACTAGAGCAGAGCCTGTACAGTCTGTGCTGTGTCTGTACCAGATATGAATGGACAGAGCCAAACAGGAAGTGCTCCAGGAGGCTCTTCTGGCTCCTTCTGGCTCCAATTGACTCACATTGGGATGTTGTGGCTCCTCTCTCTGTACCTGCTGCTGTGGCCTCGTCATTTTGGTCTTAAAATGTTCGTATGAACCCGCTCCATTTTTTATTCTGAATTTTTTTTTCAAAAATTCCCCTTCATAACACAGAGCCTGGCTCCACAATGGCTCCTGTAACCGTGGCATCATGAGCCTCGCTTGAGCAGCACTGAACGCTGTGGGTGACATCAAACTTGCTTAGTCCATTTTTTTTATACGTCTATGGTACAGTCCTGATGCGCTGGTGTCCTGTCGACGTGAGCTCCCTGTGCATGTGCACAACCCCCAAGCGCGGCCCCAGTTTAAATGCCGTCGATGTGAGCTCCTGAGGCAGAAGTGGAGAAACAAGTCACATTTTAAAAGTGTATTGGTTTTATTGTCTGTTTGGAGCAGCATGTAAACAGACATGGGCATGTGGGATTCACGGCAGAATAACTACGTCAGATGATTGAATAGTTTGGATTTAATATTAGATTTTATCCTTATCATTTTCATTACATCGTATTTTATTTTGTTTCCATGAGTTAAAAACCTAACTTTGTTTCAAAGGTGCTGTATAAATAAAATATCACTATATTATAATGGGAAATTCACACTGGAGCCTGTGATATTAGCCTTAAACATTATATGTCTAAGGCTATTTAATATGGAGATTTCTGTGTTTCCCGTCATTTCTTTCTTTTATATATAGAACTATATATAGTTCTCTTATACTTCTTTGTTGGAAGACATAAGCCTGGTGAAATGAGCCTCTACCCAAATTCATCTAAATGAGTAAACCTATGGTCATGAGCTCTGGGGAATGACCGAAAGGACGAGATCGCCGATACAAGCGGCACAAATGAGTTTCCTCCGCAGAGTGGCCAGGTGCTCCCTCAGAGAGAGGGTGAGGAGCTCAGTCACAAGGGAGGAGTTCGGAGTAGAGTCGCTGCTCCTCCATGTCGAGAGGAGCAGCTGAGGTGGCTTGGGCATCTGTTCTGATGCCTCCTGGACGCCTCCCTCAGGAGGTGTTCCGGGCATGTCCCACGGGAATGAGGCCCTGGAGAAGACCCAGGACACTGGGCCTGGGAACACCTCAGGGTCCCCCCTGAGGAGCCACTGGAGGAAGTGTCTGGGGTGAAGGAAGTCTGGGAGTCCCTGCCATAGACCAAGTGGACTAAGCGAGTCTGACGTCACCCACATTGTTCAGCGCCGCTCAAATGAGGCTCGTGATGCTCACGGTTACAGGAGCAAATTTGGAGTCAGACTCTATGTTATGAAGAGGACTTTTTGTTTGACAGTTTGACATTTAAGTTGTTATTTTACATTTGTATTTTAAGTTGTTATTTTTTAATCTCTCACATGGAGAGAAGTGGGTGGATGGCGTAGCCCTGCGTACCCCCACTACACCACTGATCACTTGACTAGCTTAACTATTGTCTCAATATTGACACAGAGATGTTATATTTAAAGTTCCATCCCGGTATAAATCAAACTGTCCTGTCAGTTTTTCTTGTCTTTTTCCTACTGAGCATTTGGTGACCTGAACACAACATGAATTAAATTGCAGCACAAGGAGCAAATTTAACAGTAGCGAGTTGATTGATGAAATAGTTGTGTAGCCTGTAGGTCAAACATGCTGGAGTTGCTCCATCCTCTATTTAGAGTTCAAAGTGTCGAGTCATTTACTGCTGTGTTTAACACATCACAGGTACTGGACACATGAGAAGAGACTAAATGAGAATTACTGTAATACTGCAACACTGCACACACATGCACACACACACACACACACATGCAAGCACATGCACACACACACACATGCAAGCACATGCACACACACACACACATGCAAGTACATGCACACACACAAGCACACACATGCACACACACACACACACAAGCACACACATGCAAGCACAGGCACACACACACACAAGCACACACATGCAATCACAGGCACACACACACACACACACACAAGCACACACATGCAAGCACAGGCACACACACACACACACACACAAGCACATGCATGCAAGCACATGCACACACACAAGCACACACATGCACACACACACACACACAAGCACACACATGCAAGCACATGCACACACACACACACACACACAAGCACATACATGCAAGCACAGGCACACACACACACACAAGCACACACATGCAAGCACATGCACACACACAAGCACACACATGCAAGCACATGCACACACACACACATGCAAGCACATGCACACACAAGCACACACATGCAAGCACATGCACACACACAAGCACACACATGCAAGCACATGCACACACACACACACACACATGCAAGCACATGCACACACACAAGCACACACACACATGCAAGCACATGCACACACACAAGCACACACATGCAAGCACATGCACACACACAAGCACACACACACACAAGCACACACACGCACAAACACACACACACACACACACGCACATGCACATGCACAGACTTAACACAGGTATCGAAGTGCATCACAAATACACAGAGAAGCAAACAGTTCACTGGAAGAAGTGATGGAAATTTTTCTTTCTTTTTTTAATTTTCTTGGGCTGCTTTTTGAGTGAATAGATGGAAGTTTATTGAGCCTTTTGCTTTAGTTTGAGTGTACAGTAGAGTAATGGGACGACTGGAACTGTTTTCTGATCTTATGAAGATGTTAAAAAGTGGACAGGTCGTAATACAGCCAGTTACTTGAATAGTTTGAATTTGAATTTGAAAACATTTTGGAAAAACGTGTGTGGTTCAATAAAAACTTGGATTAAAATGAAAGAATGTGTTCAGTATTTGAGAATACTCACATTTAGATTTCATTGTACTCTTTACATGTGAGTAATGCTTTGAATATGTAAACATACACATGTAGAACAGCAGAAACTGTAGAAACACTAAGAGAAAGTGTAAGTCCATTGTGTAAGTGATCAGGTATTTAAGCAGCTCTTTGAAAGAGACAAAAGTAACAGTATATCTCAAAGTGACACTTTAAATTCAATTAATAAATCTTAAAGGATTAAAGGAACAGCATGTGAGTGTGTGGCCAAAGCTGGTACTGGATCATGTATGAAATACTGCAGAGCAGAGGAAGAG
This sequence comes from Odontamblyopus rebecca, assembly GCA_030686955.1. Classification (NCBI taxonomy): domain Eukaryota; kingdom Metazoa; phylum Chordata; class Actinopteri; order Gobiiformes; family Gobiidae; genus Odontamblyopus; species Odontamblyopus rebecca. Next base: position 5,135,597 of record CM060662.1, read on the forward strand.
GTCACCAGCTGCAGAAATCAGACAGATGAAGGGTCAAAACACATAATCTACACATAATGACAACAAAACATATAAGATGAGGGCTGCAGTTTCTATGGGAAAGGGAATATTCAGGCTGGATTACTGTTGTCAGTAAAAGTATTTGAAATGATCCTGATTCCTCAATGTGACCAGTTCTTTTAACAGGTATTTGAAAGAGACAATAGTAACAATACATTCTAATGTAGTGTGACACTTTTAACTTAATGAATACATCTTTGATTAAGTGATATAGAAGAAATTATTACATTAGTGGCTGCAGTTATTTCATTTTAAAGATTTTTTATTAAACTAGCCAATAATGGCATAACTAACCAATAATGTAATATGTTACTACATTATTGGCATCAAGTTATTACATTATTGGCTTTATTACATTAAACATTATTACATTATCGGCTGCTACAGGGGTTCCTTTTATAGGCAGCTGATGCACTGTGCCCCAGGTCACCCTCAAAAAAAAAATATATATATATATAAGGGCTACAGAACACAATTAAATAAAAACAATAAAACAACATAAAAACAGAATGTAATAAAAAAATCTAATCTAATCTGACCTATGTCAACAACTCAACTGTGCCAAATAGCAGGTGCGTTTCAAGACGAGATTTAAAAACAGGTACAGAAGAGGCTTGTCTCATGTGCAGAGGCAGCTCATTCCACAGTTTTGGTGCAGCCACTGCAAAGGCTCTGTTCCCTCTGAGTTTCCCGATGGTCTGGTCCTCTCAGGAGGAGCTGGTCAGCCGACCTGGAGGAGCTCAGAGAGGTACAGCACCATTCAAACACTTCAAAACAAACAAAAGCTGTTTAAAATGAGAATACGCCCATGGACGATGCACATTTCTCTGATGTGGCCAAGATTTTAAAACTTATAGCAGGTTCTTCATCTTGTTTTCAGATTTATGATCGACTTATTAGTTCTGAGAGTGTTTCATTCTAGTCTAGAGGTCATTTATTTTTAATTTGTCAAGTAAAATGATCATTTCACTACTTTTAAGTCATTTTCTGATAGATTTAAGCGTTTATATCTAACTTTTTTGCACTACTGCACCTACCTGGACCACTGAAGGATTACACAGACATAAAACCACAAAGGAATAGAAAAGAAAGTACTATGATATGATCTAATGTCTAAAGAAAGAGCATCTTTTATTATCGTGATATCAGAATCGGTATTGAGTATCAAATTTCATCGCGTTTGAATTTTTAGTCTTGTGAAAACACTACAGCCGAGTGCATTATAGGTGCAGCACAGCTCCAGGCAGGCGTTGTTCACCTGCCAATAACACCTGTCAATAACCGCAGGAGAAGCCGGCACACGCACTGATATCATGACAGTCATAATCCCAGCAGCATTAGCTCTGATCAGTCAAACCTGGAAACTCCCCGAAGATGTTTGTGGACTTTTGATACAGGTTTGATTCAGCGCGGTTTGTTTTTTGTGGCAGCGTCGCCTGTGCACAAGTCAGATTTATAAACCTGTGAATGAATCCATCACGTTTCAAGGCGCTCAAAGTACTTTACAGTGCATTTAAAGGTCCCGTATTACACAAAATGGACTCTTGTGAGATTTAATCCATGTTTTAATGCCGTTACCACCTCAAAAACAGACCTGGAGTTGGGATTTGAAGCACTTCCTGAGATCACAAGGTGGTTTGAGAGAAGAACTCAGTCTAAATGTGCAGCGTTTGTGTGTTAAACACGTGTGAATGAAACAGAACACAACTCCAGGTGTGTTTTTGAGGAGGGAACAGCATTAGAACATGGCAGCGTCACCAGCCTCAGCGTCATTATCAACAGCGATTTTAAATTTGAAAAACAAGTGAACGCAGTCGTCAAATCTGGCTTTTATCATTTGCGGCTTTTATCCAAAGTAAAACCATTTTTTATCTTTTGTTACTCTTGAACGAGTGCAAAATTGGGCTGCGCAACTTTTAACCGGAACCAAAAAACGTGAGCCTCGATTTTAGCGTCGTCGCACTTGCTTCCAGTTCGTTAGAGTTGATTTTTAAGATTTTATTGTTTGCTTTTAAGAATGGACTGGCCCCACAGAACATCTCAGACCTCATCCAGATTTACTCCCTCTGAGATCCGAGGGCTCCAGCTCCAACTCCAACTCACGGTGCCCAAGACGAGACTTAAAACCAGGGGGGACGGGGCCTTCTCTGGAACGCTCTGTGCTCCCACGTCCCAACAGCCCCAGTGGAGTGTTTTAAGTCTCATTTTAAGACCCACTTTTATTCTCATTTTTATTCTTATTAGTTTTAGTTATCTTAATGATCTTTTATTTATCTATTTAACTCACATGTGTCAAACATGCGGCCCGGGGGCCAGATCCGGCCCTCCAAGACCTTTAATCTGGCCCTCGGCTGATTTTTCTATTAAAATACTTAAAATTTTCAGATTTTTCTGTTAATTTTCTGCACCGTTTAGCATAGCAGCGTCTCCGGCGTTTCTGTACGTTGCGACTCCCACCAGAGCAGCACAAATGAAGACTTTCCTCTTTCCAAACGCTCTTAAAGGACGATCGTTCTGACTGTCGACCGTGACCCTCATCAGCAAAATGTCAAAAAATAAGAAAAGCAGATGCTGAGTTCAGAATTTCCCAAGAAAAATAGTCTAATTCTTATTTGTTGACAGAGGTGAATGGGAAATCTGTGCTCAGTGTGTTTGGAACAAGTGGCGTTGCTCGAGGAATATAATCTTAAACACCACTACGAGACACGGAGAAAAATACGATAACTTGAAGAGAGAACTGAGTTTTCTGATCCGGCCCTTTTGGGATCAAAGTAGGCTGCATACGGCCCCCGGACCAAAATGAGTTTGACACCCCTGGTTTAACTCTAGTGGAGTTAAATAGAGCCTTATTTTTAGATTTCTTTTGGATATGTTTTATTTGTATTGTGCAGCACTTTGGAAACTGTTTATTTTGATTAATGTTCACAAGAGTCAATGTTGTGTAATATAGGACCTTTAAAAATGCCCAGTATGCACAAATCCGTCCTCTATCACCTGTCAAAGAGTATCAACCAGTTAGTGTCCCACCCGTTTTTAAATATCCAGGAATATTGGCAGTAGCTGTGTGTTACAGTGATGCTCACAGTGTCTGCGGCTTTAACATCAACAGAGAGATTCTGTTTGTGGTGTAACTGCATGTCTCAGTTATGACTCAAATGAGTCGTGTTTCAAAATCACATAATCCAGGTAAAACAGACTGGATGGACTGGTGAGCACTGGGGTTTAGTTTGTGATCATTTTCTCTCCGTGACTATTGTCAGAATAACAGGATCAGAACAGGAACTTCTTAGTTCATGTAAAGTGTATTTAAAAGTCTGACTCGAAGGTTTGCTGCACATAAAAAAGTCTATCTAATATTTGCCTGGGACCCAGAATACACACTTCTTTAAAGCTGCAATGTGTAACTTCCTGGTTGGGGGTCTGTCACCTGCTTGTTTCTATGGAGATGTCATTGACTGGAATGTTCCACAGTGTGACATTAAACAGCTCTATTTTACATTTATTTAGTTACAGATGGTTCTATAGCTCAAAAATACCTAGAAAAACAGGCATTCTGACTGTGAGCAGGGTCGCCCCTCCACAGGTCTGACCTGTAACTTGGTCTGGTTTGGTTTCCAAAAAGATAGAAAGGTTTAATGCCGTACTGTGTAACATTCCTGGCAAAGCAATGACATCTCCAAGTGTTTGACGGACCCTCCACCAGAAAAGTCACACAAAAGTTACACCTTTAATACTTTTCCAGTGTGAGACTGGTCACTGGTGAATCACTGGTGAATCTCCCAGAGTTCATTTGGGTGTGTGGTGGATTTACAAGTACGGCTGCTTATGAGGAAAAGCAAAACACACGGATTTCTGCAGAATTAGTGAGTGAAGCGCTAAACACACGTTTGGTTCTGAGTGGAGACGCGATGGAGGGCGTGGACAGACTCATTCCTCTGTGTGAATAATACAGAGAAGTGTCATTCTGGATATGAGGCAAATCAAAAGAAAAGTTTATGGTCACATTTTTATACAGTGATTTTCCACCTTCAAGGCTCAGAGTGTTTTATATGAAGGAAGTGTGTGTATGCCCACATTGGGGGAGAGGGGGGTTAAGTATCACAACATGTTTGTCAAGAGCAGGATTACTTGAGTACTTTTTTGCTTTAGTATCTGTACTTTTACTTAAGTAACAAAATGGAGTATGTGTACTTCTTCCACCACTGCCTGTAGCTGTATTCATGGTAACAGCAGTTAGTGTGCGTCAGGTCTGTGGAGCTTCCTCTCATTTGATCAAAAACCCTCCAAGTTGAGCCAGTGCCATCGATTTGTCTCCGTTCTGTAACTGTGGGGAAGGTGAGGCTCAGAGAAGAAAGTGAAGCGAAACACAACTCCAGATACTGAACACGATTATGACACGATTATAAGATCAAAACCCATGAATATTCAGAACTACAATACTTTATGACAGTGTGTGTGTTTGTGTATAAGTGTGTGTGTATTTGTATGTGTGTATATTAGTATGTGTATGTGTGTGCATATGTGTGTGTGTGTGTATGAAAGTGTCCGTGTGTGTGTATTTGTATGTGTATGTGTGTGTATATGGGTATGTGTGCATGTGTATATGAGAGAGTGTATGTGTGTGTGTGTGTATTAGTATGTGTGTATGTGTTTGTGTGAGAGAGTGTGTGTGTATTAGTATTTGTGTCTGTATGTGTGTATGAGAGTGTGTGTGTGTTTTGGTATTTGTGTGTGTGTGTGTGAGAGAGAGAGTCTGTGTGTATTAGTATTTCTGTGTGCGTGTGTGTCTGTGTGTGTATGTGTGCATGTGTGTATTAGTATATGTGTGTGCATGTATCTGTCTATGAGAGTGTGTAATGTAAACAGAGGGTTTGTCAGCCTGAGGCAGCTGCTCTGACAGTCTGAACACACCTTTGATCTGCAGCTAACACACGGGTCATACACAAGGCGCTAGGCTAATGCTAATGCTAACCCAGTCTAATGTTAATGCTAACCTCTAGACCAGTATACTAGAATAAATCTATGTAAGTTGACCTCAGCTGTTTGTTTAATTAACCCATACACACTGAGGAGCCTGTCAGATCTTCTTAATATAAATAGAAAAAGCTAAGGCAATATAAAGGTGACCAGACATCCCTGTTTACCCAGGACAGTTCCAGTTTTGAGCCCTGTGTCCCCTGTCCCAGCAGGTTTACCCAAAACCACTGATTTGTCCCAGTTTTATACAAGAAATGTCCCTGGTGTCCTACAGTTAGAAGAGCAGTTATTCTGGCTGTGAGGGGGGTTGCCTCTCCACAAATCTGACCTGTAACTTGGTCTGGTTTGGTCTCCATGGGGGGACAAGCATTTTCTGATCCACCAGAAAAGTTACACAGTTGCAGCTTTAAGTGTGTGTGTGTTGATCTGCTGTGGAGCACTTGACTGCTGGAATGTCTGATCTGAGGATGACCCGACTCCAACCTCAGAGTTATTTCGCCGTCTCTGAAATCAAAACCCACTAATTACTTGATTTATGCCCCTCAGACCTGCATAAACCTCTGCCTCACGTCAGCTCAACCATAAACATGATTACACAGAAATAAGCAGACGATTCTACAGTTTATTTTCTCTGATTGAACCAAGCTCCTCCAGTCTGAACATGAACGCTGCTGTCTGCAGGTTCTTCTGATATGAACATGCAGACTAATGCTCCGCTATGAACTGTGCTCTGTATGATTGAGCTGTTGGGGTTTCTGAGTATTACAATCGTCTCTCAGATAAACAGCTCGCTGCTCACCTCATGACGAGATCAGGGTACGAGTCTGAGTCACAGCTCTGTCATGTCCAGGACGTGTCTGGAGCCACACGCACTTCTTAATGAAGCAGGAAATATGAAAGTGCAGGTGTCTCAGATGAGTTACACCGTTTTTGAAATGCCAGATGCCCTTCCAGGTGGTAAACTGGTAACCCTCTGGTCACTTGGTAAATCCTTCATTCATGGAAAAAGCCTCCACAGGTCTGGGAGCTCTCTGTTATCGCAGAGGATAATGGACTCTTCTGTACTCCACATGCCGATGGTCCAAACTCTGCTGATCAAACCTCTCCAGACTGACCCTTGTCCATACCTGATGGTGAGTGTGGCCTCACTCTGACTGCACCTGCTCCAGGTCTGACTGCAGGGGAGGGGCAATATGACAGTTTCTATTTTATAAAAAACATATTCAAGTGTCTTCGTGGTCTTGCTCCCGCTGTAATGTGTCCTTTAATACAAAAATATACAAATGAAGGAGTGAGGAGCAGAGCTGGAGTCAGTGGAACTGCAGAGTGAACAGATGTAGAACTGCTCTGGGTTCTCAGTGTTCTCAGTCAAAGGAAAACAGCTGTGGAACTCTTCACAGTCTCAGTTGAACCTAAGACTTTTCTCATTAAAGCTGAAGCTCTGGATCAAGAACAATCAACAGAGCAGCACTAAACTGCAGATGGGCTCATGGTGTGAAGTGACCAGATTGGTCTCAAATGGCATATCCCTTTCTCTTATTGTTTTTTAGACTGTGTATTTTGCACATTTCACTGTTTTCTATTTGCTGTACTTGTATTGATATTTGTAAAAGCTTAACCAGGGACGGGGGCTGTAAATGAGCCTGTGGCTTCTGTACATTACATCAGTTACATATTCAGTAGCAGTATAAATAATAAATAAAAATAAATAAAATAATACTCTGCTCTCCTCCATGGAGGTGTAATTGGATCCTGAAGATGAACCAAAGATGGTGTTGTGTTTATCAGTGGCCTGTGCTCATTGTTGTGTAATGCTAAATTTTTTTCTTTTTTTTCTTTTTTCTTTCACATTACCTCCATTCAAAACAAACATGGCACAAGTGAAACAGCAAAACAAGCATTGAGAAACTGCATGAATTTCTACAGAATAAGTAAAGTACAAAACTCTATGTAAATTTGAGGGACAGATGCTACAGGTGAAGAGCTGTGACGGGACTGTCCCGGGTTTGGAGGTTTGTTTGATGTACTTTATGGTTTTTTGCATCCATCCATTCATCCACTTTCTTCTGCTTATCCGGTCGCGGGGGCAGCAGCCAGCAGGGACTCCCAGACTTCCCTCACCCCAGACAGTTCCTCCAGCTCCTCAAGTGAGATCCCGAGGTGTTCCCAGGCCAGCTGAGAGGCATTATCCCACTTCGCAGTCAAACAAAATGTAGGAGGGAGACAGTGGTCACACAAAGTTTTTAATCTTGTGAAGCACAAAACAAAAATTGCTACAATTGTAATTTACCGTCCATTTAAAACAGAACTGAGAATTGCTCTGACTTGTAAGTTGCTCTAATTTGGACCTTGTATGAGTATTTGCTCTGGACCAGTTCACCCTCCTCTTCCCCTCAGTCCTACCCTGAGCCTGCTCCATTAGTGCAGATGGAGGTCTCTGTGGACTGACTCTTGAGTCGTCTGAATTTCAAAGGCGTTTGGTTCCTGCACCGAGCGGTGAGGAGCAGACTTCCTGTCCCGACCGGAGCTGCCAGTCAGGAGCAGCTGTCACTTTACAACGGAAGAGCAAAGCGATATTTTACACCATCTTTCCTGGAACCTGAACCCTGCAGAGAACGGCGAGCAGCAGGAGGGAGCAGGCCCGGGTCTACGCTCAGTCCCAGGAGCAGAGCTGAGGTGTGAGGGGGAAAAGCTCAGGTTTAGGACAGGGGTGATAACGAGGGAACTGGGGCTGAGGTTTTTGTATTAAAACACTTTTAGAATGTCAGTTTGGTGCGAGGTTTTCTGTTCCGTTTTTGGAGCAGTTCTTGAAGATATGCGACTGAAGCTGCAAACAAATCATGGCCTCACTGCAATTCTAACATAAACTGGATGTACAAGTATCAGCAAACACAGCTCTATAATCTGCTTTCTATGTTCTATCACCCTTTTAAATCAATTTCTACACTTTACCAGTCTGGAACGGATTTTGCGGAAGAACGTTCAGACGGACACTTCATGCTGATTGGACAAAGTGGAGCCAGTAAATATACAGCACTGGAAAAAAAAGAAAAAAAGAGACAGCTGCATTTGTTTTTCTGAAATCAGCGTTTCTACATGTGTGATGGCCGTTCCATTCCAGCGTCTGTTGAACTCAACACAAACACACCTCATTCTGCTTCATGAGGCACTGATGAGGAGATCACCTGAACCAAACCTGATTTAAGGAGGAAAAGGAGAAAAACCACTGCTGTGTTCCTCATTATTATTATTCCACCAAATATTGATTTCTGAACTCTTCCTAAATTCAAACATGAGTATTGTGTTGTTTTAAAATGAAGATGATCTTGTTTTCTTCGTATTATTTGACGTCTGAAATCATTTAATCTTTTTATGTTATGTTATGTATCTATAAATTTATCATTTTCTTCAAATAAATGCTCTAAATGACAATATTTTTTATTTGGAATTAGGGAGAAATGTTGTCAGTAGTTTATAGAATGAAATAAAAACACATACTTATAAGTAGTAAAATCTGAAATAATTTTGCAGTGGTCTCTTATTTTTTTTACAGAGCTGTAAATGGTCAGTGCTCACATTCTTATATGGCACTTCTCACCTTCAAAACACTCAAATGCATAAAGCACTTCCCTCTGCATGTCCCAAGTTCAAAACCAAAGCTTCTTAAACTAAAGGTGTGGCTCAAGGATCAGTTCTTGGTCCTGTCCTTTTTACTACATTTAATAAAAACTTTGAACTCTCTCGTCCATTTTATGCAGATGACACCGTGATGTGTGATGATGATGTACAACTTGAAGACACTAGATGCAGAACTTCCTGATTCACAATAAACTTCCCAATGAAAACTCTTCGGAAAGTCATAATTAGTTCTGGGATTAACAGTGCTAAAAACGCCTTAAGATGGACAGAGGAATATCTTAGCTTCACGTTGATAATTCGAGTCACAAACTGAAAATGAAACCTGGATTCCTCTAAAGAAATGGAGTGTCTCTGAAAACAGAAATGATCCGAGCAAAGCGTCTGTTCAGATTTATGGATTGTTGTCTTTACTGTGATACCGATATTATCACGTCCAAACTTCTTCTGGCCCGGCCCATCTGCTGGAGCATATTTGTGCCCCACGCCGGTGTCTGCTGCCCAGCCCCCAACCGGCCCTCCTCAGCCCGGTCCTTTGATTCGGGCCTCCTTTCTCCTTGTCCTCATCCTAGTCTGTCAACAGCCCTGTCCCCGGGGCCCCTGTGTTTGTGTGCGTTTGTGTGTGTGCTGATGGAGCAGAGGTGGACGCTTGTTCGTGGACTCACAAAATCCACTTCAATCTTTACTTTTATAATAATTAATTAATAAGATTATGGTGTGACACAGTGTAGTTCTTTGAGAAGCTTGCACAATATTCATCTAAAACAACTTAATAAAAGAAACAAGTGCACTGACTGTGTTAGAAACCTGTGGTGTCCAACAGGAGCTGACGTCTTCGTTAACATCATGACAACAAAGCACCACATGTACAGGACGGGCCCCTCGTGTGGATAGCTGCACCTCACACTAGTGAGTAGAGGATTTTATTTTTTTTATTTGTATCAAAATTACTACAGAATGCTGCTGAATCCTACATGTATCACAGATTAAGAAAGTAAAACTGAAGCACAAAGTGTAAAAAAACGGGATTGAGCTGTAAAATGGCACCTTGAAAATAAGTAGTTAAAGATGACTCAAAAGCATGACAGAGGGTAAATGAGAAAGGGAATCAACTATAACATGGTTAAAAGCTTTGAATAAGCAATTACTGATGCAATTAATTAATGCAGAATAGGTCTGATTTATGCAGAAGTCATAAATTACAACGCTTTTTCAGATGCTTAAAGTCACTTAAAGGGATAGTTGTTGTTTTTTTACATGAATCAGTACGTCCCCATCAGCAGTGTCGTGCATCAACACTGACTTACCTCCCGACAGCGTCCGGTGAGCCGAGTTCTTCCCCGGTTTCGGTGCTGATGAAAGTGTCCGGCAAGTTGGCTGGAGTCATGAAAATAAAGTGTTTTTCCTCTTAAAACAATATGTGTTCAAAAGAGTGAAACATTTGCATCACAAAAAAGTCAGACCTCATAATCGCTTGGTACTATTTTCTCTCCGCTCATATCACTGTGCGCTGCCGCCCCGTCAGTGTTGATGCACGACACTGCTGACGGGGACGTACAGATTCAGGTCAAAAAACCCAAACTATCCCTTTAAACATTGTATGCATTATTCACTCACTCTGTACCTGGTTGTGGAGAGCTCCCCTGTAGCCACAGATGCCCTGCAATAGACTGACAGAAGCAATGTTACCAATCCATATTCATACACAAGCAAGAGAGGTGCAGTGTCTTGCCCAAGAACACATCAACAGTACATTGGTACATGCAGAGCTCTAATCAGTGAGTCAGTGAGCCCCAACAAACCATCATTTTTCTGGACAGATCATATCCCAGCTATCTCCAAAGTGTTAAAAAAATATGCCAAGAAAAATGAAAATATAATACTAGTAAATCCAATATAAAATGTTTAGGTAATGTTGCATTATTAGTCTGTGTATATCTCCAAAGCTCAAAATGCTCTGTTCCACCTTGTGATGTGATGAAGTGATACCTTTCAAATTTACAGCTCATTTTATTTTTACATCAGTAGAGTTTGGCAATTCCAGGGCTGAAATAATCCAAATAATTATAGTGAAGGTGTGATGAGGAAACATCATCACATCGATCATAAAGTGTGTATTATGGGCTTTAAAGGGGAACTCTGTGGTTGTCCTGTGGCAGATGGAGGCAGTGGGGTGAGTGGGGTGAGGTGCACTGCCTTTGACCCTCAGGGCGGCTCAGGGGAGCGGAGCTGGTCCACTTCCTTATCTTTCAGATGGGGAGCCCCGCTGAGCTGCGGACCGGGGTATCGGGTTCGGCCGGGGCCAGGGGTCGTGACCTCTGCCAGGAACAAGGCCCACTGTTCAGCTCCACTCAAGTAGCTAAAAGACTGCTCTGTTCAGACGAGCAGGGACACTACCAACTGCAGCGTCTGGAGGAAAAGAGGCCAGGTCACAACAGACCCGGGGCCGCACAAGGTTAAAGGGCCCCTACGCTGTTTTCTGATCTGTGTTCTAACCAGAGGTGGAAAAAGTACTGAAAAATTTTACTTAAGTAAAAGTATTTTTACTTTGCTTAATTCCTACTCCTTAAGTACTTCACTATATATATACATATATGTATATATACGCAGTCAGGGTGTAGTGAGCGTGGTACACAGGGATACGCCACCACTTACTGCTCCCGATGGAAAATATAAAAAAAATAACAAATATAAAATCACCGACAACTTAAATGTCAAACTGGAGCTATTGGCAATGGTGAAAACAACCTGAGATTTCCAGATCTGTCCTATAGTGACCTGTGACATGAGGGGATGTGCACAAACACCCACACACACAAACACACACAAACACACACACACAAACACACACAAACACACACAAACACCCGCAAACACACACACAAACACACACACACACACACACACAAACACACACACACACACAAACACACACACACACACAAACACACACACACACAAACACACACACACAAACACACACACAAACACACACACACAAACACACACACAAACACACACACACAAACACACACAAACACACACACACACACACACACACACACACACAAACACACACAAACACACACACACACAAACACACACACACTTTCATGATGATCATCGACCTGAGAAGGTGCAGACCACGTCTCCTCCTGTACATAATACGCCACATGGACCGTGCACTGCGCCTTTCCCCATGCACCTCTAAACCAGAACTAAATCGAGACTAAACCAGGAGTAAACCAGGGCTAAAATCGGGACATAAACAGATCTAAACCAGGTCTAAAACCAGGACTAAACCAGGACTATAATCAGGACTTAAACAGATCTAAACCAGGTCTAAAACCAGAACTAAACCGGGACTAAACCATGCCGCACAGACTGTGTTTCCTCTCGTATGCCACATTGTTTGTTAATAACATGATTCTGCATGATTTTTACTGGGCTTTTTTATTAAATAAACAATCTATATGACACCTGTGTGTCAAGCTGAGGGGGCTGTAGGTGGGCGGGATTCATCACATCAATGACATCACGAATCACGTCCCCCCACTACACCACTGCACACAGAAGTGGTGTGCAGTGCTTAACTGCTCCGGCTTAAGCTGGAGTTTTGCTTTTTGCCTTCTCTCTCATGAACATGCTCTTCTCTTTATAGAGTACGTGGATCCTGATAGTTTTGAGAGCCTGTGGCCCTTTCAGTCACTGAGCAGATGCACAGAGTCTGTCGACCAAGAGCTTCTATAGTGAACTACAGCTCTAGTATCAAATATCACAAATAAATGGCATTCTGAGCGTCTGTGTTGACAGTAGATGCATAAACGTTTGAGCACTGCGGTGGTTGGCAGAAGTGAGTCAGGAGTGAGCTACATGTTTTTACTTTTGAGCTAAAAAATACGCTCTGTTCTGTCAGTCACTGTTAGAATCATTCAAGCTTCTTATTTGTCATACTCTTTTACCTGCACAGTAACATCCATTTTTGCACAAACACACGAGAATCCGTGCCTTTTGCTGCTAAATTCAAGGTCGAATGGAACGATGGATTAGAGTGCAGAGATGTGGTCTTAGCGGAAGATGAAAGATGAAGTGCTCAAATGAAATAATTGGCCATTACAGAAATCTGCACTTGGTTTGTTTGTTTTTGTAGATGGAAAGATCTCTGTGCTTCTCTTATCCGGAGCAAACGTTTTATTAATCATCTGGCTTTGTCTAATGGAGCTCAACAGTGACCGTCCACTCCCTGCTTCCGGAACTAAATGCTCCAGTCATTAATTTTCAGGAAACATTCACATTATAAGTTTGAAAGCTCGGGGATAATCCAAGTTTTATGCGAATGAATGACCCCAAGACCTCTGAAACTGAACCTTTATAAACCACAAAGTTATTCAATTCAATTTGTTTTTGTAGCGCCCAAAATCACAACAACAGTTGATTTTGATGAGAAAAACATACACACAGACATATCAAACCAGTTCGGTATGGCTATATCTACCCAGGTGGGGAAGGAGCCGGGGAGGAGCCAGGCGAGAAGGAGGAGGCTGGGCGAGGAGGAGGAGGCCGGGCGAGGAGGAGGAGCCGGGCGAGAAGGAGGAAGCCGGCCGAGGAGGAGGAGCCAGGTGAGGAGGAGGAGGACCAGGCAGGGAGGAGGGCCGGGCAGCAGGTGGAGGAGGGCCAGGCGGGGAGGAAGAGCCAGGCGAGGAGGAAGAGCCAGGCGAGGAGGAGGAGGCCAGGTGAGGAGGAGGAGGCCGGGCGAGGAGGAGGAGCCGGGCGAGAAGGAGGAGGACCAGGCAGGGAGGAGGGCCGGGCAGCAGGTGGAGGAGGGCCAGGCGGGGAGGAAGAGCCAGGCGAGGAGGAAGAGCCAGGCGAGGAGGAGGAGCCGGGCGAGAAGGAGGAGGCCGGACGAGGAGGAGGAAGCCGGGCGAGGAGGAGGAGCCAGGCGAGGAGGAGGAGGACCAGGCAGGGAGGAGGGCCGGGCAGCGGGTGGAGGAGGGCCAGGCAGGGAGGAAGGGGGTGAGAGGAGGAGGAGAGTCAGGCGAGGAAGAGGAGAGGGGTTTAGCGGTCAGAGTCAAAGTTATTAAAACATTTCGCAAGATCCTTCATGTTAAACGGATTTTTCAGATTAAAAACAACCGTATCATGGATATCGCTGGGTTTCAGACATCACAGCATTCTATAGGCCCATAAGCCTTAAAGCTGAACTCCGGCACATTTGAAGCTAAAGTCCGTTGCCAGAGGTGGTGGAATTCTGTCAGAAGCCAAAAAACTGCACCAATCAGTGTTGCCTCAGCGGAGATCTCGCTGTGACTCAGTTCAAATAAAAAGTAAAGGCTAAATCATGGCTGTGATACTAAAAGTCTTTGTTAAACCACTTCTTGTGCAAAGTGAATATGAAACACACACATTTTAATCATAAAAACAGTGAAAATGCCAAACGTGTCACATAAACAAGTTTCCTTTCACTAAACAACCAACAAAACTGCAGCTCAGTAATAACGTCATTCAGTAAAATATACCAAAAAATACTCTTGGCGATACATTGATACAGCAGCCCACGATATCAATACTGTATCATCACATTAAACGATATATCGATATTTCAATATTTTTGCACTAATCCTGAGCGAGCGGCCACTCAAAAATGTATAATGTGTAGAGCTCAATATCAGTTTGCCAGCTTAAAAATGCACTGTGTAACCTTTTAACTTGCTTGTTTCTATGGATATGTCATTGCTCTGCCTGGAATGTTCCACAGTATGACATTAAACAGCTCTACTTTACATTTATTCAATTACAGGTGGTTTTACAGCTCAAAATTACCTAGAAAAACAGGTATTCTGACTGTGAGCGGGATCGCCCCTCCACAGATCTGACCTGTAACTTGGTCCGGTTTGGTCTTCATGAAGATAGAAAGGATTAATACAATACTGTCCCAGCAGATTTATCCAAAAACCAGTGATTTATCCCAGTTTTATACAAGAAACATCCCTATTTTTGGCCAGTTTGATCAAAAGAGAAGCATCATTTGCCATTTGTTAAGGTAAAATACATAAAAACTGCTTAAAAATGACCAAAAAACACAAAGAAAATGTGACTATACTGCCCCAAACCGAGGATGTCTCACTTTTTGATTTCCATGGAGAAAAGTATTTGATGGGCCTTCCACCAGAAAAGTTACACAATGCACTTTTTAATAACTTTTCCCTGTCACTTACATTTTAAAAACATCAGATCCTGGTCCATGCTGGGGTCACTTGTGTGAAAATTCTGACTTTTACGTCTCTCTTACGTCCTGCGAGCCCGGCGCTTGGAGTGCGTGGCCTGGGGGCTGACATACCTGACGGGGGAAATGAGCGGAGGTGCAGACCCGGCCTGCTCCTGGATGTCCTTTTGTTTACTCGTCCACTCTGATGAGATCATCCACAAAGCCCACAGGAAGTGCCCTTTATGCGGGGTCCAGTGTCCGTGCAGCCTGCGGTCACAGTCCACTGACGACAAGCACCACCTGTCGGACCAGCGGCCGGAGGACACGCTTCTGTAGATCTGTCACGTTAACGACGTGTGAAGTGTGACATTTTGCTACGGAGAAATATAACGGTAAATTATAATGATGAAATGAATGTGCGACTATGACACAACAAACCAGGAAAATACCAATTTCAAAGGTGCATAGTGTGACTTTTCTGGTCGAGATGTTATTGCTTTGTTTGGAATGTTACACAGTATTAAAGTATCCACCTTTTCTATCTTCATGGAGACCAAACCAGGCCAAGTTACAGGTCAGATCTGTGGAGAGGCGACCACGCTCACAGTCAGAATGTCTGTTTTTCTAGGTATTTTTGAGATATAAAACCATCTGTAACTGAATAAATGTAAAGCAGAACTGTGAAACATTCAAGCAGAGCAATGACACAGTCATATAAACAACCAAGTGACGGACCCCCAAACAAAAAGTTACACAGTGCAGCTTTAAATAAACAGTATCAATAAGACTACATTTACACTGAAACAAATCACTGTATCACTGCACTGGAAACAATTTGATCCAGACAGGTCGTGTCTGGATCACCTGAAATGCTAGTCACATGACTAGGCCGGCATCACATCGTCATGACGTCACGACACCACGTGGACGGTAAAAACAAGGAGCGGAGCATTATGTATCTGAAGTTGCAGCAGCTGAGGACCGACGCTGTTTCACGTTTGTCTCGGGTTTGTTTAAACTGTTTTCCACAATAGCGTCACATGACCGATGTCACGAACCCAGAGAATCAGAAGGCGCAAGTCACAGTGACGTGGTCCAATAAGGACGGCAACTCGAACTCCTACGTCAGCGTATCAACGTTTTCACTCGTCCACAGAGCACAGGATCAGATCTGTGCTCAGGTGAACACATCGGAGCTCCAGATCATTCCGGCTCTGGAGCCATTTTCCATCAGATTAGTGTAAAACAAACACTGCATCTGTAAAACAAGTAAGAAGTAACAGGTAAGAACAAGTAAAACAACTCGAATATGTACAAGTGTGGACGGGGCCTCAGATGCAAAGTTCCGTGTACCATTTGTTCTTTTGAATCTCAATTAAGAAGGAAAAACAATAAAATGAAAAAACAGTTTATTTCTTTATTCTATTTTAGTGTCAAACAAAAAACAGATTTCAACCTCTATTTCCATCAAAAAAACAGTCTCGGTGCCTATTTTAATTTTGATATTTTATTCTCTCTTATTTATTTGAAGTTCTGCTGCGGGCAGGACTTACCTGAAAAATCGCTGTAGTTTTGTGGACAAACATGTTGTCTTCTTTTACAGTGAAACGTTTACTTTCACACCTTAGAAAGTCATTGTCAAGCTCCACGATGAGAAACAGGAAGCAGTGATGAACTCTCCTTTGTTTGTTTGACTCTTATTATAGATCCATGGTTGACAAGCAGCATAACATCCGGTCCAAATAAGCCAGAGAGAATAAAATACCAAAATTAAAACAGGTTTGATAACTAAAACTAAGAATAATGAAATAACAAACTGTTTTCCCATTTTATTATTTTTAATTCTTGATTAAAATTCAAAAGAACAAATGGTACATGGACCTGCAACAAATAAATAACAGGATTAACCGATAATTAGCCATAGAAGTTAATCAACCATCTACAGCTCAAATCTATATATTGTACCATCTTTCATAAACGGAACTCTAAGTCGAGAACAAGAATAATGATTTTGATTGATGTTTTGTTTTGGAGCGTTACGTCAGCGCAGTAATTACAGTGAGAGGCCTGATGTTCTCGCGCCGGAGGAACGGTGAGATGAGGATGAAGCTGCAGTGGTGTTTACGAGGTCTGCTGACGCACACACTCCTCCTGAGGTCTGGAGCTGTGGGGACATGTCAGCAGCATCCGTGTGTTTACACTTTTATCACATTACTGAGGTGTGGTCAGTGGTTAGAGGCTGACATGTCCTCACAACATCACCGAGTAGCTGTAAGTGATTAAATACGCAGACAAGGAAAGGGAAAGTGTGACAAGAGCTCAAACACACAGGACGAGCTGTTTCCAGTTCAGTCTTTAACTCTTCCAAACCCAAACATTGTCATCCAGTTTATCTTGAATTATCTCATATTAACTCCTGGATTTCTCTCATAACAAATATAGTTAAGAGTTTTATGTGAAACAGGATTACCGCAGACTGTTGTGAGGTGACTGGCTGTGACGCAGACTGAAATTCTCTTGTCTCAGCCTTAATCACTCAGTCACATCTGAACCTGTATCACCAGAGCCTTAAATTAGAGTTTCATTTATCCGTCTCTGTCATATCGTAACACAGTGATTCCTGGTTTATCGCGGGGGTCACTTTCCAAAAAGAACCTGCGATAGGCGAAATCCGTGAAGTACCAGCTTTATTTTTTACAATTATTATACAATACTGTACTATAGAATGAAGCCAAAGATCAAAACCTGTTTTCTGGCCCAAGCATTTGTGTAAGAAATAAAAATATAAACGTTTTCTTACAAATAACTATGATAGTTTAAAAAAAAATACTGTAAAATAATAATTTTAACAATGAATACGAGGTTGGACATTGTGACTCAGGTGTATTTCACATTCCCTCTGACTGTGCCTCTTCCTCCTGACTCCGCTGTAGCGTCTCTTTCTACTGAAGTCTGTGGTGCAGGTGTCTTTTCCTGTCGTCCTTATGTTATTTTCCTCCTTCTTTATGGAACACCACATCTCCCGTACACCACACACACCTCACCTCCTCCGCGGACACCGCGCGTGGATCGTGTCTTGTCGCTTACGCTGCGTGGACCACGCTTCCTCCTGTGCTCCTCTAAACCAGAACTAACACCAGGACTAAAAGGAGAAACGAAACTTAAAACCACATGGCTACTCTGGATACACTGCGCCGTTCAGCTCGGTGCTGATGCTTCAGCGTTTGTCAGACTAAAGAACACAACTCAGTGAAAGACCAATGTCAACTTTTTTCACTTCTCGACTACAGTCCCTTGTTGGCCAATCAGGATATATATATATATATATATATATATATATATATATATATATATATATATATATATATATATATATTCCTCTGCGCCCCACTGTCTGAGACATTCTCTGAGCGTCATCAGTCTGGGCCTTGTCACTGATGTACTTGTGGAGCTTTGATGTTTCATCCTGGACAGTGGTTCCCACACTCACTAGTCCTCGGCCTCCTTCCTTCCGGCTCGTGTACAGTCTCAGGGTGCTGGACTTGGGATGGAACCCTCCATGCAGGTCAGGAGCTTTCGTGTCTTAACATCTGTGGTCTGTATCTCCTCCTTTGGCCAACTTATGATTCCTGCTGGGTATCTGATCACTGGCAGGGCGTAGCTGTTTATTGCCTGCGCCTTGTTCTTGCCATTGAGCTTCTTAGGACCTGCCGTACTCTTTGCAGGTATTTGGCTTTCTTTCTTGCCTCGTCAAGGTTGCCATTTGCCTGTGGGATGCCAAGGTACTTGTAGCTGTCCTCAATGTCTGTTATTGTTCCCTCTGGGAGTGAGACCCCCTCGGTGTGGACTACCTTCCCTCTCTTTGTCACCATACTACTACATTTCTCGAGCCTGAATGACATTCCAGTGTCTGTGCTGTAGATCCTGGTGGTGTGGATCAGTGAGTCGATGTCTCGCTCGCTCTTAGCGTACAGCTTGATGTCATCCATGTAGAGGAGGTGACTGATGGTGGCCCCGTTTCTGAGTCGGTATCCATAGCCAGTGTGTTTGATTATTTGGACCTATGCAGAACAGCAGTGGGGACAGTGCGTCTCCTTAGTACATGCCACATTTGATGGTCATTTGTGCAAGTGGCTTGCCATTGGCTTCAAGGGTGGTTTTCCACAACTGCATCAAGTTTGCAATGAACGCCCTTAGAGTCCTGTTGATGTTGTACAGCTCCAGGCACTCAGTGATCCATGTGTGTGGTATTGAGTCATAGGCTTTCTTGTAATCAATCCAGGCAGTGCACAGGTTGGTCTGACGGGTTCTGCAGTCATGAGCGACTGTTCGGTCAACCAGGAGTTGGTGTTTGGCTCCCCTGGTGTTTTTGCCGATGCCCTTCTGTGCTGCGCTCATGTATTGATCCATGTGCCCGCTTATCTTAGCCGCGATGATGCCTGACATGAGCTTCCATGTTGTGGAGAGACAGGTTATTGGCCGATAGTTGGATGGGACTGTACCCTTTGCGGGATCCTTCAGGATCAGGATCGTACGCCCTTGGGTTAGCCATTCAGGGTGAGTCCCATCCCTTAGCAGCTGGTTCATTTGTGCTGCTAGGCGCTCGTGGAGAGCAGTGAGCTTCTTTAGCCAGTATGCGTGGATCATGTCAGGGCCTGGTGCTGTCCAACTTTTCATGCCTGAGACTCTTTCCTGGATGTCTGCCACTGAGATGGTAACTGGATTCTGTTCAGGGAGGTTGCTGTGGTCTGCTCTCAGAGCCACCAGCCACTGTGCATCGGTGTTATGTGATGCTTCTCTATCCCATATGTCTTTCCAGTACCTTTCAGTCTCCAGCCTTGGTGGGTCTGCTCTGCTGTTATTACCCTGCCATTGAGCGTACACTTTCGCAGGTTGTGTTGCAAACAGGCGGTTTATTCGTCTGGCTTCATTCTCTCTCTCGTACCTCTTTAGGTGGCTGGCCAAGGCTTGGAGCCTTTGTTTGGCAGTTTCGAGTGCTTCAGGTATGGACATCTGGCTGTACCTCTTGGGTACTCGCTTTTTCATCGCACCTTTCTGGGCCTCTGACAGTTGGCTTACTTCTCGCAGCACTTCCTTGATTTTAGCCTCTAACCGTCTTTTCCATGGTGAGTATGAGAAAAGACGGTATCTCATGGCTCCCATGGTTGCTCTTATAGCCCAACACCTCTAGGATCACTGCTGCTGAAGTGTAGATCAGCTCACTGGTTTCAGTGATGGTTGTGGTAGGGATCGCTCTGAGTGCTGCATTCACATCCTCTAGCAGACTTTCAGATGGTACTTCACTTAGCCTGTGTAACTGGCGTCGGGGTTGCCTTGTGTTCATCCGGGCCATGATCTTATCTTTCAGGTCAATCGCTGCCTCGCTCAGCGTGATACTTATTGGGGCTTCCTTCCCAATCTCTGGTTGGGGAGTTAGTGTTAACTCCCCTCTGACCTGGCGTCCTGGCTCCAGCTTGCCGTTTGTGGATGTTGAAACACTGAGCTACTAGTTGTTTGGCCGTTAGCTTGGACTGTGGGTATCGTAGTAACCATTTCTCCCACATCCTGTTCATGTAACCCCTCTGACTAGGGTTACTGGAGTAGTAGCATTCCAACAGAGCCTGGAGTAAGTTTTATCGCCTCTCATCATTGTATGAGGTGGGCAGTAGCGTAAGGACCCAAGGACCCACTCTGGTTTGCTCCTAATGCTCTTGGGGGGGATTCGAACCCGGGTCCCCATGGGAAAGTCCAGTGACTAACCCATTGAGCTAACCAGCCGCATATATATATAAAAAACGCATTTCTCACCTTCCACGGTGGTTGGTCTCTCTCACCCTCATCAGCTCGGGTCCTCTACCAGAGGCCTGGGAGCTTGAGAGTTCTGCGCAGTATCTTTGCTGTTCCCAGTACTGCGCTTTTCTGGACTGAGATGTCTGTTGTCCTTCCTGGGATCTGCTGCAACCACTCCTCTAGTTTGGGGTCACGGCCCCGAGTGCTCCGATCACCACAGGCACCACCGATGCTTTCACCTTCCAGGCTCTCTCCAGCTCTTCTTTGAGCCCCTGGTATTTCTCTAGTTTCTCGTGTTCCTTTTTCCTGACATTGCCATCGCTCGGTATTGCAATGTCCACCACCACGGCTTGGTTCTCCCGCTTATCCAGAACCACGATGTCTGGTTGGTTCGCGATCACCATTCTGTCAGTCTGTATCTGGAAGTCCCACAGATCTTGGCCCGCTCATTCTCCACAACCTTTGGAGGCGTTTTCCCACCTTGGATCCTGGGGTTTCCAGCCCGTACTCTGCACAGATGTTTCTGTACACTATGCCCGCTACTTGGTTATGTCGCTCCATGTATGCGCTTTCCCTGCCAGCATCTTACACCCTACAGTTATGTGCTGGACTGTCTCAGGCACTTCTTTGCACAGCCTACACCTTGGGTCTTGTCTGGTGTGGTAGATCTGGGCCTCTATTGTTCGGGTGCTCAAGGCCTGCTCCTGTGCAGCCAGGATGAGTGCCTCTGTGCTGTCCTTCAGACCAGCCCTCTCCAGCCATTGGTAGGATTTCTTGATATCAGCCACTTCAGTTATGTTCCGGTGGTACGCCCCATGTAGGGGTTTGTCCTGCCATGATGGTCCCTCCAGCACCTCTTCCTCTGCGCCCCACTGTCTGAGACATTCTCTGAGCACGTCATCAGTCTGGGCCTTGTCACTGATGTACTTGTGGAGCTTGGATGTTTCATCCTGGACAGTGGTTCCCACACTCACTAGTCCTCGGCCTCCTTCCTTCCGGCTCGTGTACAGTCTCAGGGTGCTGGACTTGGGATGGAACCTCCTGCAGGTCAGGAGCTTTCGTGTCTTAACATCTGTGGTCTGTATCTCCTCCTTTGGCCATCTTATGATTCCTGCTGGGTATCTGATCACTGGCAGGGTGTAGCTGCTTATTGCCTGCGCCTTGTTCTTGCCATTGAGCTGGCTTCTTAGGACCTGCCGTACTCTTTGCAGGTATTTGGCTGTCGCCGCTTCCTTGTTGCCTCGTCAAGGAGCCATTTGCCTGTGGGATACCAAGGTACTTGTAGCTGTCCTCAATGTCTGTTATTGTTCCTCTGGGAGGGAACACTCCCAGAGGGATATATATATATATATATATATAAACGCATTTCTCACTCCTTCCACGGTGGTTGGTCTCTCACCCTCATCAGCTCAGGTCCTCTACCAGAGGCCTGGGAGCTTGAGAGTTCTGCGCAGTATCTTTGCTGTTCCCAGTACTGCACTTTTCTGGACTGAGATGTCTGTTGTCCTTCCTGGGATCTGCTGCAACCACTCATCCAGTTTGGGGGTCACGGCCCCGAGTGCTCCGATCACCACAGGCACCACCGATGCTTTCACCTTCCAGACTCTCTCCAGCTCTTCTTTGAGCCCCTGGTATTTCTCTAGTTTCCCGTGTTCCTTTTTCCTGACATTGCCATCGCTCGGTATTGCAATGTCCACCACCACGGCTTTGTTCTCTCGCTTATCCAGAACCACGATGTCTGGTTGGTTCGCCATCACCATTCTGTCTGTATCTGGAAGTCCCACAGGATCTTGGCTCATTCTCCACAACCTTTGGAGGCGTTTCCCACCTTGATCCTGGGGTTCCCAGCCCGTACTCTGCACAGATGTTTCTGTACACTATGCCCGCTACTTGGTTATGTCGCTCCATGTCGCTTTCCCTGCAGCATCTTACACCCTGCAGTTATGTGCTGGACTGTCTCAGGCACTTCTTTGCACAGCCTACACCTTGGGTCTTGTCTGGTGTGGTAGATCTGGGCCTCTATTGCTCGGGTGCTCAAGGCCTGCTCCTGTGCATATATATATATATATATATATATATATATGCGAAACAGCGAAACTACGAAAGATGAAGTGCGTTATAGCGAGGGTGCACTGTATAGTCTGATCAAGTGCTGGGGATTTCTAAATCTGAGAAGAATAAAAACTGGAGAAAAGTTGTCTTAAATCAGAGAGTCTGGATTTATTAAAGCATCTGTGTGCACAATTACAGAGAAATAATGAAAACAAAACCTTCTGTCCCTCACATGAGGTCCGTCTTTCCCTAATCTGAATGACAAAACAAAAACAGGCTTCTTATCCAGTCGACAAACGTCATCAAATCAACATGAGGTAAAACATATGATAGGACTGATCTAAACAATTCTCAAAAGGAGATGACTTGTCTTATTGTTTTAACAAATGTAGTTAATATGATTAACTTCAGGAGCAGGACCACGCCTCAACCGCTCTCGCCTCCTCTCCATCAAATCACAGCTCACTTCTACCATACCTCAATTTCCCAGAAGCCCATTTATAGCAGCTTATCCTGGCAATCCAGTTTGTCGCGAATCACTTGACGCCACCCACCAAATCCTATCCAGATATAAGACGCCTACGAGGGGGGTCCTGTTCCTGCTGGGCCATGTGAAGACTGAGACTGAACCCCCACCCTGAGTTTCAACCCTGCTGACCTGCCTTGTCTCCATATAATAAACTCTTTTCTCTTCGCACATGTGTTGTTGGTGTGGTCCTTGGTAGGAACAGCAGCTCACACCACTGCAGGTGAACAGGGACACTAGCAGCTGTCTAAAGTGATCTAAACCCATGCTACTTTATTCATCAAACTGAACATTCTTAATATTTATGATATCAATATTTATCAAATTTGTATTTTTATGTATACAATTCTTTATAATACAACGACAGTGCCTAAACATTTCACTCTTTACTTGAAAACCAAAGCAGAGATTCATAGATACAAAACTCGTCCAAATCGTAATTTTCATGTTCCAAAATGTGTCACATCAAGAGCTCAGTTTTGTTTCGATACAAAGGCGGGAAATTCTGGAGCAGTTTTCACATCCGGTTAGTGACGGCATCAGAAACGTTTAAAAGAGTTTGAGGAAATATTTGATATTTCATGATAATGCTTGATAATCATTAAATTGTAGATGTTTCATTGTGTTTTAATCCATGTTTGAATCAAATATATTTATTTATTTATTTATGTACAAATGCATAAATATGATGCCCTTTTGGGTTTTCTCCTCTTCCAGCACCTGCTTTTTTTATCTAGTGTGCTTTTTTTTTAATGTTATATACTGTATGTGTAAATGTGTGTGTGTTAAACATGAAAAAAACACACAAACTCTCCTCATCTGAGCCCTTTTGCGTTGAGCTTTACAGCCCGGTCCAGTCTGAGCAGGCCTCCTCCTCTGCTCCTCTCCTCCCACCGCCGTCCATCACGTACAGTAGGAAGCTCCTGCCACAGTGAGTTATCTGCCCCTCCCCCGAGAGACAGGCCTCAGTAACCCCCCCCCCCCCGACCACTGCAACTGCCCCCGACGAGGGACCCGAGTGAGATGAAACTGTGAGGTCCTGTAGTAAATAACAAAACTGCCTCTGGTGTTGTAATGGTTTTGTTTCATTCACATGTTTGAGTAATGCTTTATTTTTAGTCTCTACACATCTCCAAAGCTCCAAATAAGCTCCAACAGATATTTTTTCTACCTTTTTTATATATATACTTTATTTTTTAAGCTTTAAGAAAACATTTGTCCACAGAGAAAAATACAATAAATAAAATACAAAAAAATTAAAATACCAAGAGTGCAAAAAATACAAAAACATAATGATAACAATAATAACAACGATAATAATTTTGTCATTACCCTTATCATTCTTTTAAAAAAATGTAGAAGGGTTATACATATATACCTCTATTCCGTTTTTTTTTTTTTACCTTTAATTCAGTCGCGATTGGCAACTCCAGGTCTGTTTTTCATGAGGAAACAACATTATAACATAGATTGGAAAATCGCATAAAATGGGGCTTTTAAATACTGAACTTTTCCCATTCTGATCTGCAGTAGATGCGATTGAGAAGAGCCGTCAGCAGCAGGCGTGTTTCTTGGTAATTTTCTGTCTTAAAAATAGGAAAAACAGGATTTGCTCAGTTTAAACAGTTTGGTCCAAAGTTCTTCCTCACTCACCTTCAGCATTCTGAGCATCCACATCACACTGAGGAGTTTAGAAGTGCTTTTCACAGCTGTTCCTCGGACATGTTGGAGTTTTGGAGTCACACTCTCATGTGAATGCCGACTTTATTATCAGGAAATGACATGTGTTGTGTTGCAGTATTAGTATTTTTAGTATTTTAGTCGAATTCTTTGGTTGAATCTGTGGAATGCAGAGAAAAGTGTGGAATATGTCAGACACAGACACCTGAGCCCCGCCCCTCTGTGCATACCTGCTCCACCACACACACATACACACACATGCACACACACACACACACTAACACACACATGCACACTAACACACACATACACACTGACACACACATGCACACTAACACACACATGCACACTAACACACACATGCACATGCATGCACACACACACACATACATGCACATACACATGCACACACAGACACACACATGCACACACACACATGCACACACAGATACACACACACATGCACGCATACACATGCACACACAGACACACACACATGCACATATACACACACACATACACACAGACACACACACATACATGCACACACACATGCACACATGTATGCACACACACAAACACACACACACACTAACACACGCATGCACGCACACACGCGCGCATACACACACACATGTACATGCACAGACATACACACACATATACACACACACTAACACACTCACACATGCACACAGACTAACAGACATGCACACACACAAACATACACATGCACTAACACATACTCACACTAACACACACGCACACACACACACCAGCACACACTCACACACGTACACGCACACACCTGCACACACACTCACACACCTGCACACACACTCACACACCTGCACACACACTCACACACGTACACGCACACACCTGCACACACATACACACCCATACACATGCATACACACATGCATACACACACATGCACACACACAGACACACACTAGCACACACACACACACACACACACACGTACACACACACACCTGCACACACATACACACACACACATACACACCCATAAACATGCATACACACATGCACACATACACACAGATGTAGGCACACACAAACACACTCGCACAAACACACACGTACATACACACGCCCGCATGCACACACACCCCCGCACACACACTTACACACACACACACTCACACAGGCCTTCTCTCCAGGCTGCAGTGTAGTCCTGTGCCTGTGACCTCTGGCCTGCTCGCTCAGCAGAGGTGTGAGCTCCGTGTGTGTGTGTGTCTCTTGTGTCGTAAACTACAGCCCCGAGTGCGTTGCCACAGGGGAGACAAGGCGTTAAACCTTATTAGTCACGTTAGTTTAAGGAATAGCCCCAAGTCTGTCTCCCAGGGGTGCTTTACACGCAGGGTTTTTACCTTTGTAATTCTGAATTTATTGATCAGGTTTTCACGTATAAAACTGGGACAAATCACTTGTGTTGTATAAATTTGCTTTGACAGGGGACACAGGACTCAGAACTGATACTGTCCCAGGTAAATAGGGACGTCTGGCCACCCTTGCTTTACCTGATATAAAACCAGTAGTGAAAGTATCAAAGCAGATGTTCATTTTTGGAGGCATCGATACTAAGACCTCCAAGTCAAGAGGAAGGGGCTGATGTCACTCAAGCACAATATATGTTTTATTAAAGGGACAGTTTGGAATTTTGGACATAGGGCCTCATTTCCTCGTGAGTCAGAGTGTTGGAGACGTGTGGAGACACTTTTTGAAATATTCCATCCAGTCCTTGTGTTTGGAGAGGTTGCTGGTGCTAGGCTAGTGCATGTCAATGTTGTCCTGCCAGTAAAAACAGTCTTATAATAATTTTAGAAGTAAAACCAACCTTGCATTTGAAGGATTTACGTCTGAGCAGCAGTAGCAAGTTGTACTTCCAGATAGAAAACTTGGCAGCAGTGGACTGATATATGAGAAAATAGCAGTAAGCAGCAGTAAGCATATTATGCATCACAGAAGACAGTTTAGTGCAGTGTTATTGGGAGTTCAGCAGTCTGACAGCGTGGGGATAGTAGCTCTTTGAGTCTTTTTGTGCGTGCTGCAGGCTTCTGTATCGTCTGCCAGAGGGAAGCAGACAGAAAAGGCCTTGTGCTGGATGAGGATGGTCCAAGGATGCTGCAGGCCTTACGCAGACTCCTGCAGTGGTAAATGTCCTGGATGGGTAAAGGTCCTTTTCAGCTCTGGGCAGTGCAGTTCCCATACCACACTGTGATGCAGCCCGTCAGCAGGCTCTCCATGGTGCACCTGTAGAAGTTTGTGAGGATGCTGGTGTTCATACCAAACTTCCTCAACTTCCTCAGGAAAAGAAGAGTCTTTGTCGGGCTTTCTTCACCACAGTGTCTGTATGTAGTGTCCAGCGATATGTACACCAAGGAACTGGAAGCTGCTGACCTGTTCCACCTCAGTGTTGTTGATGTTAGTCCCTCAACATGCGACGATTCATGCAATGCAAGGTTAGTTTTATTTCAAACATGATTCTATGGACATTCACATGAACAGTCAGTGGAGCACTGTGGAGTGGGTAAGACTGTTTTTAGTGGCAGGATAACCTACTTACCTCGAAGAACTGATGCTCTTTTGAAGGCAAAGGGTGGTAACACCATATACTGATTTAGATTTCTCTTTTGTTTGTTCACTGCATTTTGCTCATTGATGAAGATGAATGCTGAACACTTCCATTTTTGGAAGGACTTTTTCCACACCTGCCTAGAACTTTTGCACAGTACTGTAATTAAAAGTGAAATGAGTTTGTTGCACAGAGCTCTGCAGTAACGCTTGCTGAAGTTTGGTAGTTAAAGTGAGGCTCTCTGGTCTGGAGCATATGTCATGTGTTTGTAACAGCACACTCACTGTCTCTGGGTAAAGACTCGGTGAAGAGGCCACAGACGAGCCACACTTCATTTCCATTCACTCTGATGCTTTCCTTTAAAGGGAAGAACATGGAGGGTCCGTCACACGTGCTCGCCCAAAAGCAGAGCAGACTAAACACATCATGATCTTTAGAAGTGTTTTACTGCAGGAAATGTATGAAATAAATGTAAAAGAACTATTACTAAGGCACCTCACCCTTATGTAACAGATAATACTCCCTACAACTCATGTAACAGATAATACTCCCTACAACTGTATAACAACTCACCCTTAATTACACAGTTTGTTACTCTTTTACTTTGCTTGTACATACATTTAAATAATTATGCCTTTTTGACACTAATCTCTTGCTATTTTTTATTGCTACTCATTAAGTTTTATTACCATTTTTTATATTATTTACTGTTTGTTATTATAATATATTGTGATGTGTGAGCTATTGTGCCCAAGTCATTTCCCTTGTGCATCAATAAAGTCTGTCTATGTCTCAGTCTAATGTCAGTCCCAGAGTCAGATGTGTCTCCTCACATTCTTGTAGGTGTTTCACAGACGCATCATCTCCAGGAGGAATGCTCGTCCCCTCAGAGCCTCTGTTATTGACATTGTTAGACAAGGACACACGCGCCCATTAGGACTGTGCAGGTGAGTCAAAGCTGCACCTCCCTGTTCTTAAGTCTGCTGTGTCAGCTTAACCCGTCACAGGTATTAGACTGTTCAGGTTTGGGCCAAATATGCCACACTTTTTCTGTCACTGCTATTTTATTTCACTTATAGAACGTTTATTCAAAATAAGTGATTAAATATTGCTCAAATATGCATCAATTATGATTATTTGTTAGTTTATTTCATTCGTAATGTAAGTAAAAAGACAGGGCCATAACATTAAACAAACAAGAAATGAATGAAAAGGAGCAGAAAGTCATTTTATGTTATCGGCCCCATTTTCCCTTTTCCAGACACTAGATTAACTCTGAAAGTTCCTTTAAAACTTTTCAAATCAGTACATTTCATTTCAGTCACAATTATTAATCAATCGCAAACGGAAATCTTCACTTCTTTTTCATACATACACGTTGCACTGGTTTAATATGTTTTTTAACAGTCATCACTGTACTTGATTCTGGGATTTATTTGTCTAGACCACAGGTGTCAAACATGTGGCCCGGGGGCCAGATCCGGCCCTCGAAGACCTTTAATCTGGCCCTCATCTGATTTTCTATTAAAATACTTAAAATTTTCAGATTTTTCTGGTAATTTTCTGCGCTGCTTTGCATAGCAGCGTCTCCAGCGCTTCTGTGTACGGCCGACTCCCACCAGAGCAGCACAAATGAAGACCTGCCTCTTTCCAAACGCTCTTAAAGGACGATCGTTTTGACTGTTGACCGCGACCCTCATCAGCAAAATGTAAAAAATAAGAAGAGTGGAGCTGAGTGCAGGATTTTCCAAGAAAAATAGTCTAATTCTTGTTTGTTGACAGAGGTGAATGGGAAATCTGTGCTCAGTGTGTTTGGAACAAGTGGCGTTGCTCGAGGAAAATAATCTTAAACGCCACTAGGTGAGACAGCACGGCGAAAAATATAATAACTTGAACGGAGAATTGAGAAGACCGAAGATCAACTATTTATTGCTGAAACAGAAGAAACAGCCGTCTGTTTTTACCAGGGGCCAAGAGGTTAGTGATGCTGCTGTGAGAGCAAAGCTACCTGACCTAGCATAATATTACAATACTTAGTACAATAAAATCAAATAAAAAAGATTTCTGTAACAGATTTGTGTTTCTCTGCACAAATATTTGGACTTATGGCTATTTTTAGGGTAAATATACCATGAGTTTTCTGATCCGGCCCCTTTGGGATCAAAGTAGGTTGTATACGGCCCCAGGACCAAAATGAGTTTGACGCCCCTGGTCTAGACTATTCCATAACTGAGCTCCTTTCACTCCATAACCTTGGTTCTGAATCTGGGTTTTTAAACATGTTGGTTCCTTTTAAATTGTAGTGGCTTGTTCTAATCTCACAGTCTTTGAATATTTACAGGTGACCATCTGCACTTTATCCATGAATTTGAGGATACTTAAGTCAACAATATCACACATTTTCAACACTTTAAGTTGAACAGATAATGGGTTGGATGGCTCTCTGTAATGAACGTTGGTGATCATTCTCAAGGCCCTTTTGTCTAAAATAAATAACGGTTGTAGGTAAGTTTTACCTCTGGGCTGCAGAGAACGTTCATGTTGTTAAGAGTCGGCTCAAAACTCACCTTTTTTTACTTTCACTTGTTTTTATTACACACATTTTAATTAATTAATTTATTTACTTAACCATATTTTTAGGATTTCCAGTGTTTCCTCTGTAGGAGCCTCTGCACAGAGAGTGGTGGTCTGGGTCTGTCCCGTGGGCTCCTGGTGGAGGGACAGTCCTTGGGTCCCGGCTCTCCCATAGAGCATATATGTGAGTGGACTAAGTGAGTGTGACGTCACCACTGCGTCAGCGTCGCTCAAATGAGGCTCGCGATGCCACGGTTACAGGAGCGAATTTAGAGCCAGATCCATATTTGGAAATCTGATCGCGAGTATCATAGCAACCACAAGAGCCAATCATGACTGAGTTTGTTAAATGTGTCCATCCGACTCACCGGGGAGCGCCGCCCTTCTCAGAGCAGAGCGGCAATACTCTTTTGTGGTGTGTCTGCGGCATTCTGCACGGACCGCTGTATTTCAGTGATTGTTGAGAATAATAAGGAAACTTTTAGCTTTTATCATCAAACTTTAAATAGTTTAAGTCATTGATTTATGTTCTATGTTCTGTTACGTGCAAACAATAGAGTTGACAATTTAACAAAATTCACTTTACTTTATGATAGTTAAGTTATGCTTAGTACTCCACTTTTTAGTGTGCAGAAAAGTTACACAATGCACCTTTAAATGATTATTCCACAAACCATGACAACGAGATGAGCGCCTCTGCGTAACTCCATGGAGCGGGGCCTCTTTACTCCCGAGCGAAGTGGATTAAATTGACTAATGCGTTATCAATACTTTAATGGGATATTTGGGCTGGCTGTGCGCTGGTGTCAGGTAGGACGGAGCACCCGCCCGCCTCAGACTGACACAAACTGATGAGGAGAGCTCCAGGGACTGGTCGGGACAAAGGGGCAGGGGCCTGGGGGAGCTGCCCGGGCCCCTCATGCTAATTGCGTATGTCCCCCGCTAGCCGAGGGAGAATGGAGAGAAGAGGAAGGAAGTTTGGCCGGAGCAATAAAGGCCCGTTTAATGAGAAAGTGCAGATTCTGGGAGCTCTTCGTTCAGGGCTGGTCCCAGGTGATGGATGGAGGGTTACTCGAGTGTATCCATCAAATTCAGTGACTCACACACAATAAGACTCCCATTGGTTTCCGTCAAACACCTCGTCCTGCTCACTGTCACGCTCCGGGGGGTTTAGACTTTGAGTATGTAAAGATTATGAGGTCTTATATTACACAAAATTAGAGTGGAGTGGAGATTTTTGAAGTTATTGCTTTGGAAGGTTTCACAGCGTGACATTAAACCTTTCTATGCTGGAAAAAACAACATCTAGGCAAGATAAAAATTACTTAAACTAAGAATATGTGACTTTATTTGAGCGGATTAAACTTGACAAGTAAAATGATCTGCCAATGGAATAAGTGTGTTTTTTCTTAATTCAGGCAACATTCAAATTTTGTTTCTTATTTTAAGTGCAAAAAGTCGTGGTTCGCTGGCAGATCATTTCACTTGTCAAGTGAACTTTACTCAAATCATGATAAAACTTTTTTTTTTAATTCAAGTCATCTTAACTTGGCTAGATTTTGCTTTTTGCAGTGTATCTTCACGGAGACCAAACCAGACGGAGTTACAGGTCAGATCTGTGGAGAGGCGACCCCGATCAATGTCAGAATACCTGTTTTTCTAGGTATTTTTTAGCCATGAAGCACCTGTAATTGAAGCAATGTAAAGTGTAGAGCTGTTTAATGTCACATTGTGAAACATTCCAGGCAGAGCAGTCACATCTCCGTGGAAATGAGCAGGTCATAGACCCCCAACCAAAAGTTACACAGTGGACCTCCGGCACGTTTGAAGCTAAAGTCCATTGCTAGAGGTGGTGGAATTTTGTCAGAAGCCAAAAAACAGCACAGATCAGTGTTTCCTCGGCGGAGATCTCGCTGTGGCAGTGAGTCTGTCAAAGCAACAAACTAGTGTAGTGATGGGGGCAAGTTCTTAACTTCCATGTAAAAACACACCAATTTGCACAGAAGAGGCTCAATACCACTTTAACCCATCTGACAACAGCCACGAGTCCAACAAACATAACGCTCTGCCTGGTTCACTCATTAGTGTCTGGAAACGTTAGAAAACATCTTTATAAGCACACTTCCCTCTGTTTATTTGTGAAAACCCAAAAGACTCGATCGCTGATGTCGTTTCTAATCCCATTTATTTACGAGTGAATTATATTTTTTGAAAAAAGCTAAAAAAATTTTTAAAAAAAACATTCCCGAACCATTTTCTTTAAACAACTTTCAGTTTCTCCTCTTCTTCACCATCAGTAGTCGATCTTCACTTGTTGCTTCTGGTGGCTGGAGCCTCTCGCCGCTGCTGGAGTCGACAGTTGAGTCTTTTGGGCTTTGGCCTGCGCAGTGGGAAATCAAAAAAACACAACTCCAGGTCTGTTTGTGGCGAGGAAACAATATTAGAACATAGATCAGAAAATAACGTCATATGGGTCCTTTTAAAACATGAAAAACAGTAGTTTTGCAGCGGTCCAAAGTTATTCCACACACGGCGTTATGATGATTATTCTGATGATAACACAACCAGAGTGAATCCACAGAGGCGTCATCTCTGTCAGGTTCTCCAGGTCATGGCTCAGATCTGGAGAAGGCTTCAAGACAGGAAGTTCTACAGCTTTACAGGATCCAACGACTTACTGAGTCCAAGGAGCATGTAATAGACTCTGTTCACGCTTGGAACCAAATCATTTTTTCAGAAATCATTAGTTATTCTGCATGTTTTTTGTACTAATACGTGCATCATGTGGTGCGACTAATAACAGCAGAAATTCTATGGCTGGAGTTTGGGTGAATGGTTCTTTAGGCATTTTTCTTCATTTGATGCATTTTCCAGGGCAGTAGTTTGTTCATTAAACACAAACAGGCAACTGTCATATTGGAGCAAAAGAAAATATCAATATGCATTAAAAATCTAAAGAAATGCCAACAGTTTGTTTCTGTACACTTCATATTACTCAGAACTTAGATTAATATCCCAACCATGTTTTAGAAAATAAAACCATTTGAAGGTTATTCCCGGTCGCATCACATGGCATTTTTTAAGGTTGTAGCCAATTCATGTACATAAAAAAACACTAAAAATGCTTCATATAAATGTTAAACGTAGATTTATGCACCTGACACTGTAAATATTTGAAAAAGTTCAATAGAAATTATTGTTTTTTATATGTTAACATTTGCCTGTTTAAAATCCTTAAATGCCATTGACCCTCATCCGTCTGCAGTCTTCATTTGACCAACGATCACATTTACTTCAGTGGTTTTGATCACACTCGTAGCTGAGCCCAGTGTCAGGAACTACACCGGAAGTCGTCATCGCAGGTTTCCAAACGTCTTCACTGGTTTCATCCAGCGTGAATAGAGCCCATTGATGCAGATTTTGAGACATTCAGGAATAAGATATTATAAGTGAGTTAAACCAAAACTGGACTTAAGGCCGCTACACACTACAGGATTTTTTGGTCTGAAACGATTTTTAAACATGTAACAAAATGCGCACACCGAGGAGAATTTTATGAGACTTAAAATCTCCGATCACAAACACTGCAGTGGGATCTGTGTGTGGACCACAGGATATAAAGCTGTGAGCGCAATGGCGTCAGCTGTTTCCTGTGTACTGTAAAACCACTCGCTCTGAGACTCTGAAATGTTCAAAGAACAGAGCTCTGCACTTCCAGTTGCCACCCGCCACCGTGGCTGTTGCCACCCGCCTAATTTTGTCTGTGCACAATGGTAACACATGCCCAAATGCCATAGCTTATTAAAAGAAAATCTTAGACCCCACAGGCTTGTGTGATACATCATTATAAAGCTTAGACCTTCTAGTTTCTGTAGATATGCATATGAAGACTGTGAGTGCAGCTAACTTACAGTCCAGACATTGAAAAATGTCTAAAAATTGAAATTTTTTGCCTCGGAAAAAAATAAATAAATAATAAAGGCTGTAACTTGGGCAAACTTCATCCTAGGCAGTTGTGGCTCACTGCACTCACTGCTGAAGTTGTTGCAACAACTGTGTAAAATTTCAGACCTCTAGGCCTAAGGGTTTGGATGCTCTGACCCTTTTTGTAAAAATATGTCAATTCAAGTGTCCAAATATGTACCAGATGTTCCAAACTGTGATAAGATGTAATGTATAATAAATAAATCTTCTTCTGAACTTTAGGCATGTTTTCTTAAGACAAAAAACTAAAACAAGCCAAAAAATGTCTCTCCATATGCCTCTGGTGCCTCCACCAGTGTCTGTGCGTCAGAGGAGAGAGCCTCTCCAAATGCGTTTGCGCACTAAGCTGCTCTGTCACTATCTCACCTCTGCCCCATGTAGGGCCAACTGCCGGAATGGTCTTATGATTGGCTATTCAGATATATCATTGTCTGAAAGAACCAATGACTGAAGAGCTTTTGCCGTGGAGCGCTCCCTCGGACATGCGTAATACACCGCTAACTGGACGTGCTCGTTTTGTTCCGCAAGCTGTGCCTGCCGCTCCGATGCCCGGATCCTTTCGTGGATACTCTCATTTTGTAGTTTACAGTCAGAAGAAAACAAACATACCCAACACCGTTAACAGAAGTGGACGCTAAGCTAGGATAAAGAATGAGAAGCGACAGACATGTTTTCATGCGTCTCTCATCCCTTCAGACAAACACGGTCTTTCTGGATTATTCCCCCACATGGAATTATTTTATGAAAAAAACAACTGGATATTCTTTTTCTGTGGATTGTTACGGACTAATTTAGCACAGCTATTCCTGGACTGGACCCGTTTCGGACCGACAGAACGGGCTCAAAAGTAAGAAATGCGATGAATATTTTCGGGAATTATAAGTTCTGGGTCTTTGGGCTCGCTGTGTGGGATAAAATGAATGATATGGTTGTTTTACTGAGGAATTAAGCTTTCAAACGATGTATAGCAGGTCAATAGTGGAAAAATAATTAAGGTGAATATCTGACTTGTCTTTTTAATGTTGTGTAATCGCCCGGGCGCAGGCGGGCGGGCGGGTGGCAAGAGGTTAGACACAAGTCAACACTGTGTTATTATTATTTGTGAAATGTGGTGCAATACTTCAGATACAGGATTTTCAAAAGCATAAAAGAGGAAGGCCACAGGAAGTAGAGTCATTATAGCTAATCTGCAGCTTCACCTCAATCTGTGCGCTGTGTGGATGTAAACAGACACACGAGGAAACACTGTATTTTTACTTTTAAAGAATGCTTCAAACTGGATTAATATCACGGTTTTGTAGACTGTCATTATTTGTGGAGGACAATTTCTGTGGATAATGTGGGTGAGATGCTGCACTTTAAATTTACCACTTTATGGGAGGTGAGTAATAAAAGTCTTTATTTTCTCTCTATCCTGAGTTTGTATGTTGTGTCCGTCACTCCTCTGCCCCTGACGCTCTGTTTTATCGTACCGCAGCATTGTTGATGTTCGGTTATGATCTGACACTGACTCCACACACAGAAAGTCGGGTCATGCGTCCCTGAAGTCGGGAAGAAGAAATTGCAGCCAAAATCGGGAAAATTGTCCTGTAGTGTGTGGCGGACTTTACTTACCTGATGAAGCCACATTTCGATATCAGCCAGACAGCTTTTCAGGGCTTGTGGGGGGAAGGGGAGAGCTTGTTATTTTATTTTTTAATTTACATTGAAAAAAACCTGAACATTAAACACTTATATTAGAGAAAATACTGAGAACAACCAGGCTAGAAACTTCCTACGCCCATAAATGACTATTGACGCAGTGTTAGGGACAGCTCTGTAAACTGTCAGGATTAGGGAGTTTTTAATGTCCCCTGAGGGCCCCTGCAGTGACTCCGCAGGCCCCCGGGGAACGATGAGGTGTGTGGAGACCAGGGGCTCCATTAAAGCCTGTGTTTGGGCCCAGTCAGTGCGGCTGCTCCTCACAGCCTCTAATGGGATTAAAGAGCCTCTGATGGATCATCTGTCACAGCGCTTTAAAAAACGCATTAGCTGCAATCGCATGATTTGGAGCAGTAATATTATTATGCTAAAACACACGCACTTCAGGGGCACAACTTCAGCTGTTTGAAGTAAAAAAAAACAAGTATGAAATCACATCACAGGGTGTTTTCTGTAGGAGACATGCGCTACACAAAGACATTTAAACTATAAGAAGAAAATGTCCAAAAAATGCGTCTCAAAATGTTGCTTTAGGCCAAACAAATAGGCAAAAAATGTAAGGATATTTTTCTTTCATTTTCAGTATTTTTGTTGAAAAATATGAGCTTTATTTCTCACTGTAAACCCGAACGTTCAAAGTAATTAAACAGATTAAGTTGTGGACACTCAAAGTTTTAGAAATAGCTCTGCTAACTTAATTATGTCAAGTTGCTATAACATATTCTTCTTTTTGAGTAATTTTAACATTTTGTGAACTATTGTGGGTATTATTGACTATTATTGACAACTTAAAAACATAGAATAGGTACAACATAATAGAATTAAGTCAATTAAGGTCTTGTTATTTCTATTGCTTCAAATAAGGAGGATTTTAAAATAAAGCTAATGTATATAGCACATGTTAAAATACAATTTCTAAATGATTGAGTTGCCTTAACAGAAAACTATGAGTCATATTAAGTGCAAATATTTGAGTTGGGGTAAATGAACCCTTTTTATTCAGCTGTTTTCAAAAGGTACAAGTAGCAAGTCCAACATTTTAAGTTCTGGAAGATTGTGACTTTTAAGTTCACGAACTTAAAATAATTGAGGTAATCAACTGCCTCCATTTTTTTGAGTTCTGGTAACTTATTCAGTTTACAGTGTTGTGGAAAATATTCTGAAGTACGATTTTAACTTTCTATGGCCATAAAATCAGGCAGATGAGGTGCCACCTTTAAAAAGTTTAGAAATTTCATCTGCGATTTGAGATGAACCTGTTCAATGGTTGCGTTTTTCATTTTTCATATGCACTTTTCCACAAGGACCTCAAAGCGCTTTACACCAATTCACACACACACAGTCACACACCAGTGTAGGTGGACACTGGGGGCCGGGTCAAGTGTCTTTCCCAAGGACACAACAGCATCATTCATCTGCGAGAGTGGGATTCGAACACAGATCAGTGAACAAACACCAACTAAGCCACTGTCGCCCATATCGTTATGGTTTCAAATGTTCAAATATTGTCCTCTGCACATTTTTATTTTGATTTTAGCAAAAAAAATCATTCTCTCTACATTTACACTGTTCATTCTGCAGTTAGATCAATACGTGAGCATATTACTCCAATGTTAGTGTTGTTGCACTTGCTTCCAGTTTGTTGATTTTAAGATTTTATTGTTTGTTTTTGAAGACTTGAACGGACTGGCCTCACAGTTTGTCTTGGTACTCGTCCAGATTTGCTCCCCCACACGCTCTGAGGTCCAAGGTCCAGCTCCAGCTCGTGGTGCCCAAGACGAGGCTTAAAACTGGGGGGACCGGACCTTCTCTGTGACCGGCCCCAAACTGTGGAACGCTCTGCCCCCATGTCTTAAAACCCACTGTTACTCTCTGGCTTTTAACACCTGTGTCTTTTATTTATTTGATTTATTTGACGTATTTACTGCTCTTTTATGATTTGTGTGGTTTTCCTTTTATTTGATTTGACTGGTTCTATTGTTTTAGGACTGGTATGACCAGAGTTTAACAATTTACCTTTTTGTTGTCTTCGTTTTCTGACCTTTGGAAACTGCTTTGTTTGTAAAAAGTGCTGTCGAAATAAAGCAGATATGGATTTGAATCGTATCCCTGGAGTCGTCTCAAACTGGATGAAGCCACAGAAGGTGATCCCTCCTTTCTCCTTCTGTAAATCCCTAACTACACAC
Organism: Odontamblyopus rebecca; assembly: GCA_030686955.1. Taxonomy (NCBI): domain Eukaryota; kingdom Metazoa; phylum Chordata; class Actinopteri; order Gobiiformes; family Gobiidae; genus Odontamblyopus; species Odontamblyopus rebecca. The sequence goes on from CM060662.1 coordinate 5,173,570, forward strand.
CAACAACAACTCTGCTGATGGGCCCATTTCCTCTCTGGCCGGTGGGGTCAGGGGTCACTGCGGAGGAAAGACCCCTGACCTCTTTATGTGCTACTGTCAGACACCGCAGTGCCCGCTCAGCACCCCCACCCTTCTCCAACCGCCCTCTGCCGTCCCCAAACACAAGCAGTGATACCCCCAATGCTGCCCTCTGCCCTGGGACACTACGCTGATACCCCTGTAATCTGCCCCCAAGCCGGGATGAGGTTTCTGACCCAGGAGGTCACCCCACCTGCTTTACATCAGCTCCCTGTGGGCAGGTTCGATGGGGTTTGACACTGAGACGCAAAGAGAAAAGTTTGTTCAGGTTTGTTCATCGCCAATGTTAGAGAGTAAAATATGAACTTGCATGAGTGTTATGGAGCAATGTAAAACAGTGAAACAACAGTGGAAGGAGATTTTTTACATCTGAAGTAACCTGGATGAGGAGACAGGTATTGTACAGTGACAAGTGTTAGAGTTTTTGAGTCCAACACCAAAGGAGAAGATACTGCTCTTGTGGAGAAGGTTCTGTAGCCTCATACAGCTCATATAGTCCTTGTCCTGAATGAGAAGGTTCAGCTGTGATAAAACCTGCTTTCCTGAGTCTTGTAGATGCACAGATTCTGGAGATGGTCATCTTCTCAGCGAACCCACAATGCTTTGCTGCAGTCTGTGTCCCTGTGACCCGCCATACTCGACTGTGATGGGAGTGAGGATGGACTCAGGGATGGCCGTGTAGAACTGCCCCATCATCTGTGCTGAAGGTGGGTGGTGTTTCCTCAGCTGTCACAGGGAGTCTCTGCAGCGGCTGTAGCATTTGTTACAGACGGATTTTCTTAATCTGCGTCAAAGACTGGAACTGGACTCAATTAAAACCCTTGGGTTAAGTTTGTCCGTGTAACTCTCGACTGAATGCAGAGCACAAAAAAATGCAAATATTGAGCCAATATAACTGCATTCAATGGAAGGAAAGCTTGAGTGCATTTACCTGCACATTAGTATCTCAGGTATGATCGGGTTTTTTGAGTATCTCGATTTCATCATGGTGCATGTATACACAGTATCCCGGTTACTACAACAGTTGAGTGTGTATGGGTCCAAAACACTTTGCAGTTTTTTCATCACAACAGTAGCCAAAATAAATAGAGTGAAAAGACTGTTAAATAAAAAGCTACATAAAAGCACACATAAAATCTGCACAGGTATGACCTGCACACATATGAGCTCTGAAAACCATGAACCATCTCCAACGCCATATACACACAGAACAGACCATCAGCAGCACATCCCTCTATCACAGAGAACACTTATATGTCACTGAGTCGTGTTCTTTAGTCTCACAGAAGCTGAAGCATCAGCACAAGAAAAGAGCTGCTTTTTCCAGCATTTACAGTTTATGCAAATGAGCCATGTGCTTTTACGTTTTGTTTCTGTGAGACGTAAACAAATGTGCCAAAGCTGCATTAAACATTCTGATCTCACACTGATGAGGCTCTATAGTGGTGATGGTTTATATGTTGTAAAGCTGAGTTTATTAATGCAGATTAGTAATAGCAATAATAATAATGAGCATTTTAATATAAAAACATTAATGATAAATCGATAATCGATCGTTAATTCTCCCGACGATTGATTAAGAAAATTTTATAAATAGGTTATCGCTGCTATAGAAGAAATATATTCAATGGAACGACTATGCAAAAAAACAAAATCTAGCCAAGTTAAGATGACTTGAATTAAGAAAGTTTGATCATGATTTGAGTAAATTTCACTTGACTAGAAATGATCTGCCAGTGGAACAAGACTTTTTGTATTTAAAATATGAAAATACATCTGGCGACACTTAAAATAAGAAAAACAACAACTTTTTGCACTTGAAATAAGAAACAAAATCGAATTTTGCTTAAGAAAAAAACACTTATTCCACTGGCAGATCACATTACTTGTCAAGTTGACTCTACTCAAATAAAGTCAAATGTTCTTAATTTAAGTAATTTTAACTTAATTAGATATTGTTTATTTTTCCAGTGGACGACTCAAAGACGACATTTCTTCATTAAACGCCGGACAAAATGGTTGAAATATAAACAATAGGAGACATGATCCACCCTTCCACATCCTTATTGCAATAGAACAGTGTGTCACATTTTGTTTGAAAATCGGAATAATTAAAAAGAATTAAAAAAAAAACAATAAAATAAAATACTTTGGATGAACAAATCAAATGCTCTGCATCTTTTGTAGAACTGTATTCATTGAGCCAGGACCTGCAGCACTGGGGCGGTTTGCAGCCGAGTGTGAAGCGGCTGGGATGAGAATCAGCTGTTCCAAATCCGAGGCCATGGTTCTCGACCGGAAAAAGGTGGATTGCCCTCTCCGGGTGGGTGGGGAGTCTCTGCCTCAAGTGGAGGAGTTCAAGTATCTCGGGGTCTTGTTCACGAGTGAGGGGAGGATGGAGCGTGAGATTGACAGGCGGATCGGTGCAGCGTCGGCAGTGATGCGGTCGCTGTATCGGACCGTTGTGGTGAAGAGGGAGCTGAGCCGAAAGGCAAAGCTCTCGATTTACCGGTCAATCTACGTTCCTCCCCTCACCTATGGTCATGAGCTCTGGGTAATGACCGAAAGAACGAGATCGCGGATACAAGCGGCCGAAATGAGTTTCCTCCACAGAGTGGACGGGCGCTCCCTTAGAGATAGGGTGAGGAGCTCGGTCCCACGGGAGGAGCTCGGAGTAGAGTCGCTGCTCCTCCACGTCGAGAGGAGCCAGTTGAGGTGGCTTGGGCATCTGGTCCGGATGCCTCCTGGATGCCTCCCTCGGGAGGTGTTCCGGGCATGTCCCACCGGTAGGAGGCCCCGGGGAAGACCCAGGACACGCTGGAGGGACTATGTGTCTCGGCCTGGGAACACCTCAGGGTCCGTCCGGAGGAGCTGGAGGAAGTGGCTGGGGAGAAGGAAGCTTGGGAGCCCCTGCTTAGACTGCTGCCCCTGTGACCCGGCCCCGGATAAGCGGAAGAAGATGGATGGATGGATGTATTCATTGACATTGACCAAAGCAACAATCTCTCCCAGTTTGACAGAGTTCAGAGCTATTGTATATTTGTACATTTATGAAGAATAAGATTTAGAAGCAAGTTGAGGTTGTGGCAATTCAAACACATCTGCCTCCTGTCTCCCTCGTAGATCCAAACAAAAGTGATTTTAATCTGCAGAAGAGCCGGGCAGTAAAACTGCATGTAGAATACCAATACCAACTGTAAACGTTATCAAGAATCATTCTAAAAGGTTTGACTAACCCTTCCAGGACAGCTTGCATCTACATTACGCTGAGATGAAGAGGTCTGCACAGCCCCGGTGATGACAGGCCACAGAAGCACCTCTTTGAAAGCTCTCGTCTCGCACTCAGATCTTCGGAGGGGGGATTGGAGCAGGTCTGTTTGGGTCATGAGACTCACTCAACAGCCCAACGTCAGGGCACTTTTCACTTCAGGTGGAACAAAGAAAAACAAGCGAGATGCAACTTCAGAGATTTTTATCGCCACGGTTAAAGATGCACTATGTAACTTTATGGTTAAGGGTGACATTAAACAGCTCTACTTTACATTTGTCCAGTTACAGGTGGATTTCCAGCTCAAAAAACCTTGAAAAACAGGCATTCTGTCTGTAAGGGGGTCACCTCTCCACAGCTCTGACCTGTAACTTCGTCTGGATTGGTCTCTGTGAAGATTTATTTCTTTATTAATTTTTATTTAAACAGAAACCAGTTGAGAGTCTTTTACAACAGTGCCTGGCAGTGTTGTTTCATATTTTGGGCGAACATGACCTGAACTACATTCTGGTGTCTATGAATGGAATACACGATTTAACTTCGTTCAATAGGGCGCCAGATTTCTTTAGTCTTCCAGGTGAAAAGCCCTTAATATTTAGCAGAAAAACATTCAGTCTGGCAACAACAGGAGCCACCAGCATCTCATCACCGCATGCGTCATTGAAACAATTCAATTCAATTCAATTTATTTTTGTAGCGCCCAAAATCACAGCAGTTTCCTCTAAGGGCGTTCCAAGATTTTGATGAGCAAAACATACACACAGACATATCAAAACAGGAATAAACAACATTCATGTAAATGAATGAAACAAGACAAAACAAAAAGCAGCAGGAGGCGACTGTTGCAGGAACAACAAGGATTCATCATCTGAACATTTAAGAGACTCTAGGACAAAGGAGTAACCTCATGTTTCAGTCACAGATACTGTAGGGTGAAAGCTGCAGCTGTACAGTGACGACTGAACAGAGCAACACTGGAGAAATGCTGCTCACTAAATGCTCATGTGAACCGTGGGTGGAGAAGGATTCAACATTTGACATGAAGATGAAATCTAACACTTAGTTTCATTGTTAAAACTGATCAAATAACACTGGGGAACAATTCAAATTCTGTTGAGTTAGATTTTGATGCTGATTCAAACTAAAATTGGCTGATTCCAAAATTGTCACCAGTTTTTTTCTAGCACATCATGTGTTTTCTCCACAGCTCCACCCTCCAGATAAACAAAATCCCACTAATTCGCTACAGTAAGACTTCCAGCTGATCACGACTGGACTCATCTACAGCGACGAGGCGACGTGTTCGTGTGTCACAGTTCAGACGGTGAGAAGAGTGTGCAGCTCCAACAGGTCAGTACTGTTACAGCACAATTACAGCAGCCAGTTCCTTTGTAGAAACAGAATAGTGCTAAATAAACATTACAATCAGGCCTCTTCTTTCATATTTAAAACAAGTGCATATCTGTTAAGTGCAGTATTTTTCATAGCGCTTTGTGTTGCATTTTTGTATGAAAAGCACTCTAAAAATAAAGTTTGACTGATTGATTGATAGTTTTAACAAAACGGGGATCCTATAGTTCAAAAACTTGACGCGATAGAGAAAAACTGAGCTCAGGTTTGGAATCCGCACCCAAAAATGAGTTAAAAACATCTGTCAGACCTAAGTCAACAAAAGCTGTGTTCCGTAGTATAATTGCTGTCTGTGGTTCTATACAGGCTTTGGCGGTGATATTGAATAATAACTGCTCGCAGCAACGTCATGAAAAAGTTCATTTTGAAATTTGTGAACTGAACTTTGAATTAGTGTATGTAGAAAATGAACTTTCCCAACACAATAAAAATCTATTAAAACAATCACACTGTAATTAAAAAAAGAAAAAGATCCAATGCCGTACTGTGAATCATTCTAGACAAAGCAATAACATCTCCATGGAGAAAAGCGTTTGACGGCGGCTCCGCCAGAAGCCCCACAATGCACCTTAAACTGTTGCCTCTTCGCTGACACATGCCGATCCTGACACCGCCAACAAAGATCCTCTGACGAGCTCAATCATACGCGCTTTTCAATGCATTCCAACCTGCCCCCCGAGCTTCTGTCTGTCTCTCATTTCTTTTCTTGTGATGGGAGGATGAGGAGGAGGAGGAGGAGGAGGAGGGGGCCGGCGGAGCTTGAGAAAACAACAGGAAAACCCAGGAGGACGGACGGAGCGGAGAAAGCGGAGAAGACAGCGAAAGAAGAAAGAGAGCGAGGGTGGAAGTTAAAAAGAAGGGGCCGGGGTTTTTTTTCGGAGACCACAAGTGGACGGAGTGACAGAAAGTTTTCATCGCGGGCCGGGCTGTCACGCTGTATGATTTATGGGGCGCTCTGGGACAAACCGTGCCCCTCCGAATGAGAAATATGACTATGACCTGCTAATTTGTTTAGCATTGAGCTGCACAGACAGGACGGTGGGCCAAGTGTGCATCCGTGCGTCTCATTTGGACTGGAATAGATCGTGTAAAAATGAAAAAGGTGAAAATGTAAAAAGGTTTGATTGGTAAAAAAGAAAGAAAAGAGAAAAAAACAGGATTTTTGTCCTGTAATGAAATGAGGGGTGGGTTACGTACACTAGATTAAAGCTGGAGTTGTGTTTGTTTCACTCATTTAACACACAAACCCTGCATCTTTAGGCTTTTGAGTTCTTCTCTCATATAAAAATCACTCTGTTCCACCTTGTGATGTCACGTGGTAACGCAGGAGGTGCTCCACTGTGTTTTTAAGCTGACGTATTTGTTTCTTTATTTCATTCATAAGTATAAAAAGACATGAACAGTGTCAAACGTACAAGAAATGAATGAAAAGGAGCAGAAAGAAGAGTCGCCTCAGGTTATCTGTAACTGTTTCCCTTTTCCAGACACTAGATTAACAAGGATATTTACTTTAAAACATTTCAAATCAGTCCGTCTCAGTTCAGTCACAAGTATTAATCCATTTCAAACCGAAATCTTCACTTTTATACGCTTAATTTCCTTTCTCATACATACACATTCCACTGGATTTAATGTGTTTTCAAATGCCGTCATTGTACTCGATCCTTTGATTTCTTTGTCGAGACTGTTTCGTAAATGAACTCCTTTCCCAGCGATTCATTTCTCAATCCGTTTATCAGTTTCATTTCTCTCCAGCGACTCATCGGGAATCAGAACCCACTTGGCGGTTTGAAAGAAGTTGCAGTCGGCGCTCCGGCCAGTCAGCGAAGCGGTGTGTTGCCAGAACCAACCAGAGTGCAGACGCTATCCTCCTTTGGACTTCCTTTGTCAAATAATGACTTTGCATTTTTTATCGTACCTTTAATTCACAAGTTCACCTCGCAGAAACGACACTGCTCATGGACAGACATGTTCACTCTCTGCTTTGTTTGCTGTTGTGCCGGTAACTCCATGGATACCGCTGATCGTTCTGGCGCGTTACATACGTCATGACCAAATAGCAGTGATTGGTGAAATCAAAAAAGCGCCTGCCTGCTGTCGAGCAAACAAATCCTGAAGCCGAGAGGTCAGGCTGATGAATTAGGCGATCGCTCCATAACTTTGGGTTTTTAAACGTGTCGGTTCCTTTTAAATTGTAGTGGTTTGTTCTCATCTCTCACGGTCTTTGAATATTTACAGGTAACACTCTGCACTTTGCTTTGTACATGACTTTGAGAATATTTAAGTGAACAAAATCATGCATTTTCAACACTTAAGTTGAACAAATACTGAGTTGGATGGCTCTCTGTAATGACTGTTGGTGATCATTCTCAAGGTCCTTTTGTGTAAAATAATGGTTGTAGGTAACTTTTACATGTTGACCCCCGAATTCCCACACAGTACATTAGATATGATGAAATTATAGAGTTATACAAGGTTTATAATGCACAGCAATTGCTTTGGAAATTGTGTGAATGAAACAAAACACAACTCAATGTTTGTTTTTGAGGACGTCACCACGTTCTAACACGACTCAAACCTCACAAGAGTACAAACTGATATCGCAGTGAAAAAAAATATAAGGATTACTGCAGGATCTGGAAGTTTGACCCAGAAAAGGCTGAAGAATGTTGAACCCGGAGAGTGATTGACGGACAGCGGGTCTGTAAAGTGCAGTCTGTATGGGGAGAACAGTGTGGGCCTGTGTGTGAGTGTGTCTGTGGCTCTCTCCAACTGTCACTCAGGCTAACAATGAACTGCAGGGAGTCTCCACACACACACACACACTCACACACACACAGCCCCCAATCCACACACACACACACACACATGGCCCCCCACCACTTCCCTCCGCCTCACACACACACACAGACACGTCGCTTTGCATACGTTTGGGAGACCTCTGCACAGATTTGATCCTTTACTCAAACAGGGCCAGTCTCATTAAGGCGGCTAATCCCTTTGTGAGAGAAGACAGTGCCGACGTTTGAACTCGTTTTGAAGTTGAGACCTAAACTGTAAGAAGATGCGCTTGTGTAATGCTCTGACCTCGCAGAAATGGTTTTGGAGTAGAAGTGAGGGCAATAACGAGCTCATCGAAATGAAAAACTGAAAAAAGACATGCTGCAGAGATCCATACAAACAAAAAAATGAAATAAAAACACCAGGATCATGCAGTGCGGGTTAATACGAGCATTCGGAGACCAAAATGACGAGGCTCACAGCAGCTTCAGTGTAACGTGAATGGGAGGAAAGCAGAACATTACACTGAGCTGAACTGCAAATGTTTCATTTGTGTTTAAGGTCACAGACTGAACAAGAGTCCTGTACGGGTCTGATTTTGACTGGCCCGTAACCGTCATATCTGAATCCACACCCGACCTGTTTTCCGACAAAACTGAACACCTGAACCTCACCCAAATGAAAACCAGTCCGAGAGCCAAAAAAGACCCACAACTTTGTACTCTCCACTCACTAATTTTCTTTTCAGCTCGTCGGGAGTCATTTTGAGCTGCAGGACATCGCACGTGTGGTTTGAAAATGAAAGCGGCAGAGATTTGTGCACGTGCAGGCAAAAACATATGGATTTTATATTGAATCATTTTGTAAAGACAACAGCATTTTTATTTACATGTCACTAAAGTACAGCCCTGTTTTTGTTATCACATGATGTTTTGTAAAATTTAGTTAACATGATTAACTTAGGTTCAGGAGCAGGACCACGCCTCAACCGCCCTCGCCTCCTCTCCAGTGAATCACAGCTCACTTCTACCACACCTCAATTTCTCAGAAGCCTATTTATAGCAGCCTCTCCCGGCGACCCAGTTTCTCCCGAATAATTCGAACCCCATCCTCCCATCCGCCTACGAGGGGGGTCCCGTCCTGCTGGGCCAAAGATTGAGACTGAAGCCCCACCCTGAGTCTCAACCCAGCCGACCCGCCTCGTCTCCCCATAATAAACTCTTTTCGCTTCACACGTGTGTTGTTGGTGTGGTCCTTGCTAGTGAACCGCAGATTAGACCTGTGCTCTCCTGCGTCCCATCCGACCCGAACCCGCATCCAACACAGCACAACATTTTTCACCTGGTTTGTTAAAATTTGCAGTTCACCCCTCAGGCATCCACGGGTACCTGAACCCATGCAGGACTCTGGACTGAACTAAAGGCAGAGACACTCAGTAGTGAAAAAGGAAAACCCTTTTATTGTGTGAGATGTTTCTTTTCTGACAAAGGGTCAAGGGTCATTTTTCCACCTTGTGTCAAAAGAAAAATTCTCGTGATATTTCCGAGTTCACAAAGTAAAAAAAAAAATCCACCCGTCCTGATTTCCACTGCTGAGATTGGGACCCATCACAGTGCAGTATTATGGTTAGAGCAAAAGCGTCCGAATGAACCAAATACTAATACAAACAAACAATTAAAGCTCCAGTAGTGGACGGCCTAGTTTAGCAGAAATGCAGACTGTTTTGGAAATATCTAATTTAACAAAGGGCCTTTTTCAATAAGGTGCTGAGTTTATACATTTTTCTGGTATTTATTTTGTGCATTTGTGGATGGGAGAGATGTCAGTGCTTTCCTCATGTGGATTCCACGCTTTGTATCAGTTCAGGCATCTGTTTCCCGTCTCTTCTCTACATCAAACTACACAATATCATATCAAAGTGAGAGGAAAGAGTCTGAGGAGTGCACATGGAGCCGAGGTCTGAACTTTGGAACAGATGACAGATGAGCTGCGACAGATCAGAGGTTTAAATGACAATGCACCTTTGTATTTTCATCCTCTAATCTCAAGCACATTTCGATTTGAAACGTGATTTAAATCTATAATAATTAATCATGTGTAAAAACCGATCCCCATCTTCTGTAGTGAGGCAGCAGTTCTTTACCTGAGCCGTGCCTGCGCCCACACACTCTTACACTCTGCGGAAGATTTGTCCTGCAGTTACAAATTAGTGGGCCCATAAATTTCCCATTAGACTGACAGTGTTCAGGTAATGTCCCCCTGAAGATATGGAAACTCATTGTGTGTGTTTGTGGCAGACTCTGATGCAGGTATTTGTTACAGGATGGGGATAATTCATCATAGACTTGTGACATGTGGGGACCATTGTGCCTGTGGGGACCTGGCTCTGCTGACCACACAAGAAGCATCAGAGACTTCACTTTGACTCAAGTGTGAGACAGTGGCTTAGGACTAATTTACTGAGTGTTTGGACATGACTGTGGTTTCTAATACTGCATTTGTGGAAGGAACAAAGTGATAAAAACAGCCATTTGCCACTAAGAATTATAAAAAATATTCTGTTATGTTGCAGCACTGCACCAAGCAAAAGCCCTAAACTTCAGTGAAAGCCTCTGTCTGCAGTGTTGAGCTCCTCTGCCTTTACACCATTACACTTCTATTAAATGTTAACATTACATATTTGGATCACCACAGTAGCTTTTATTATTCTGAAAATGCCTTTTCCACAGAAAACAACATATTAGAATCTCTAGTTACTTTTAGTTTCATGTTTGGCGCTCTGAGTCCTTCCTCCCCTTGCTCTGAATAAGTCACTCCTTCTTCAGTTGCTGTGTGGCTGAGCACTCACGCCTCACAACAAGAAGGTTACAGGTTTGATCATCGTGTCACCCAGGCCTTTCTGTGCAGAGTTTGCATGTTCTCCCTGTGTCTGGGTGGGTTTTTCTGAGCTTTCCATCATCAACCCAAAACATACTGTACCCCACAGGTCAAATCCTCCAGCTGAGGTCGTCCTGACCAACAGTGACAGAGCTGGACACAGGTTTCCCCAGAGGCATTTATGGATGTATGATAAATTTCCCTTTAGGGACAATTTAGGCACAATACAGTGTGCCTAAACCTGCGCATTGTGTTATCGAAGGTGGCATATCTGTTTATAAGATTCTTCTCATCCAGAAGAAAAAAAACTGAATCCATAGCTATGTTCTTCACTCGGCATCAAGACCTTCAGTGGAAAAAGACTCCTCAGTTTAGATCGCAGAGTGACCCCATCCCCCCGGCCCTCAGTTTAGATGGCGGAGCCTGACTGAGGAAAGTTTCTGAAGTGTGTGGTGAGAGGCTTTACAGCCTTAAAACATATAGAATCATTGTAAAAAAAAAAATAAAGCTGACTACTCCACAGATTTCTCCTATTGCGGGTTATTTTTAGAATCTACTCCCCACAATAAACGAGGGACCACCATATTGACAATTTTTGGTTTTCTTGGTTTTCCAGTTTTCTATTGTCTGGTAATTCCTCCTAAATAACTGTTCGTGTGCTGTTTTTCGTAAGGGCCCATTCTAAATAACTGTTCATGTGTTGTTTTTCATAAGGGCCCATTCTAAATAGCTGTGCCGGTGTTTGAGCGGCTCCAGGACTCCCTCCCTCAGACAGACAGGCAGCAGCAGCATGAGGCGAGGTGAGCCGGGGATCAGGGAGATTGATGCAGCTACACGCAGCTTTTGAAACCTAAGCCTGAGTTGTGACAAGTGGTGATTAGCAGAGTTAGCGTCTCAGTTCTCCACCCTCTGTCTGCTGCACACATCCACCTAGCAACCTCCACCAGTCCAGGCAGAGACACCGTGTGGGCGCCTGTTTACACTGCGGAGGCCACGTCAAGGACACGCTGTGGTGTAAATCCTGCTCAAATGCTATTAGTAATTACAGTTCATTCCATAAATTATAATCTGGACTGTGTCAAAACGAACATGATATTTATCTTTGTTTAGGACCAGTTCAAATGTCTGTTTAAAGGTCCCATATTTTTTAACTAAGTTCTAATGGTGTTGCCTCATCATAAACATAAAATAATATCATGGACCATCACAATCTATCGAATCCCAAGTCTCTTTGCTTAAATGAACAGTTCTGATGCAGAAATATCTAAAAAACAGAGGGAACTACATAGACCATGATCCTTTGCTCCGTTTCAGTGCAGACGACATGAAGAAATAACTGTTCTAAAGACTTTGAAATCTTCATTCTTTGGATTAAGTCTTGTGAAGGCATTTTTAGAGGAAAAAATAGCATATCCACAGTTTTGTGCCTCCACAAATTTTGCAATATTGCAAAAAAGTGCTCCCTTTCTGTACCCTCAACCTCTGACCTCATGCTCTTACTTCCGGGTCCCGTTGTTAATGCCGCTTGTTCACCCCTCTGAGGTTTTCCAGATTTAATGTTAAGTTCAGGATTCAATAAGGCCTGTAGCACTGATTACTTGCTTTTATTTAGTGCTTGCTGCCATGGGCCATGTTAGCTGCAGTGTTGGGCTGGCTGATTGGCGTCTGTCCTTCGCCACACTCATCCAGCAACTAATACAGGTGTGTGTGGCGTAATATCGGGCCTCCAAACAATCATTAGTCGTACAGTTGGGGGTAATGCGCATTTTACTTTCTAGGTCTCAAGCCATGGAGTTGAGTGCACTGCCGCCGCCTTGTCTTCATGTCTTGTTTTGACTTTACCGTGTACAGGTGTTTTGTCCTAACTCATGGAAACGCACTGTCTCACTGAACTAATCCATGGGAAATGTATAAATCAGCAGTATCCTTTTGATATAAGTGAATTATGCCTCTGTCCATCAATAATAAACCTATGTGCCTTTTACATTGGCTGGTCCTGGGCCAACTCCCAGGTGGCGCTGTTGGTGCATTTTCTCTATTGTTTGTTATGTTAAAGTAAATGCTTATGTTAATTATTGCTTCAGCCAATAGTCTCTTCAGCAAGGTAGTAGCCGCTCGGATTGCCACATGTATACGGTGAAAATATGGCACAGAGAGATTTGGATATTGTTCCATCCCTAATGACAATAAATGTACCAAATGACTGGTCAAAGCATTTTATAATGTCAGTCTTGTTATTATGTAGAATATCGTAATATTGTGAGCCTCCCACCATATCATAATAATATCGTATCGTGAGGTTCATACTGTGATGGTATCGTATTGTGAGACTTGAATATCATTACACCCCTGCTAGACAGACTAATACAGCAGTGTTCCTCAAATGTGTGTGAACGAACCAGAATCCGAATCAAAACATGACTCCAGTTTTTGTTTTTGATGAGGTAAAAGCATTAGAACAGGGTTTAGAGCTCACAAGAGTTTTGCATATTTGCGTAATCTAGGATCTTTAATTTCTGAGTAGTCCAGAGAAGTTCGTACTTGTGGTGACAAAAGTCGCCACAGGTTTTATACGGAACACAAAGCCATTTTCATGTCTCTCTGTAAGTAAAACAGTGAATAGATTGTTTTGGTTTTTTTTAGGGTTTTTTTTGTCAAAATCATGCAGCCTTAAAATTGAAGCGGACCTATTCTGTCCATGTTCCTTCTCATTTACAATCTCAAAGCTGTATTTGGAGTGACTCATTTCTTTAATCTGAAAAACACCCTGGATTTTTGCAGAGTTGGCAATCAACACAGCAAAAAAAGATTAAGATAAAAGAAAATCAGAAAATGACTTAAAATAAATAGTGAAATGATCTTGCTGCATGGACAGTTCCATTTATTTGATAAGTTCTAGATAAGTTCCTTTTATTTAAACTATCTCTACACAAGAATGAAGCTGTCTCAGAACTAGTGAGTGGATCATAAATCTGAAAACAAGATGAATAATCTGATAGAAGTTTTAAAATCTTGGCCAGATCAGAGAAATTTGCAGTGAAAGCACCAAACTATGACTTATCCTGGGTAAAAGAAGTTATATATTATGTTCTGAATGATACAAGAATTTTGGAGATGTCTTTTACATTTGAGAGACACTTGATACAAATTTGCAGCTGTGGTTGGTCCGAGGTTTTTCATGGTCTATGTACAGAAGACGGGAAGGTTCACAACAAATGCAAACGCCTCAACAAATACAAACACCACAACACAACAAATAAGCCACAATACACCAAAAACACGGATACAAGCGGCCGAAATGAGTTTCCTCCGCAGAGTGGCCGGGCGCTCCCTTAGAGATAGGGTGAGGAGCTCGGTCACACGGGAGGAGCTCGGAGTAGAGTCGCTGCTCATCCACGTCGAGAGGAGCCAGCTGAGGTGGCTCGGGCATCTGGTCCGGATGCCTCCTGGACGCCTCCCTCGGGAGGTGTTCCAGGCATGTCCCACCGGTAGGAGGCCCCGGGGAAAACCCAGGACACGCTGAAGGGACTATGTCTCTCGGCTGGCCTGGGAACGCCTCGGGGTCCGTCCGGAGGAGCTGGAGGAAGTGGCTGGGGAGAGGGAAGCTTGGGAGCCCCTGCTTAGACTGCTGCCCCCGCGACCCGGCCCCGGACAAGCGGAAGAAGATGGATGGATGGATGGACACCAAAAACAACGGAAGCCGCGGGACTCTATTTTCCGATGGACACAGCTCGGAGGATCAAGCAGGAAATTATTTATGACGGTCAGACAGTGACATCGATCCTTTACTTTTCACATTCTTCTGTCGGGTTCTTTGTTAATTTATCTACCAAACTGTTTGGAAAGGAGGCGAGGAGGACATACGGTAAGTTAAAAATTTAATAATAGAAATCAAGCACAAAATTTACAATGCCCAGATAAAAGTTTATAAAAGGTTTTTTTTTTTTAATATATATTAAAAGTTAATTCTAAAAAGGTCCACCTCTCTCTGTCGGTTAAGAAAAATGCTGGTCCAACTATGGCCAATCATATTGAGTGGGAGGGAATGTTCAGTTAGTTCAGTTTGCTCCTCCCTTAGTTTAGTCCTTTTACTTCCAGGTAGCTCAGCAAATGAAAACAATAAAAAAGCACAGCAACATAAACCAAAAGACCCAGAGTAAACCTAATTCTAACCTGAGGAACATGAGCAGTCATCCTCTCACATCTGACACTTCTTCAGCTTTTCCCATTCACTTCCCGCTTGATCCCCTCGCTTGGTCCGTCACAAAATAGAGTCCCGTGGCCACTTCCGGTGTGGCTTTTTTTGGTGCGTTGGGGCATTTGTATTTGTTGCTCCGTTTGCATTTGTTGTGAGTCCCCCCCGGTTTTCATATCTGTGGTTTGATTCCAGACACTTCTGGATTCGAACACGGGACAGCAAGAAGATACTGCAGTTCATTATGGAGTTTGGATGTTCTACTCGTGTCGGCATAGGTTTCTTTTGGATGCTCAGGTTTCCCTTACTGCTAAAAACATGACCATTCGGCGATAGGGGACTTCCTCCACCAAAAAGTTCAATTTTACACATTACATATTACACACAGCTTCAGACAAAGAATAAATAAAAGCAAGAAATCCAACAAAACAAAAAATGTTATGGACCCATTAGGGCATGAAGTCAAAACTGTCAAACTTGATTAAACCCAAGCGCGAGCAGACGAGCGGAACCAAACGAGGAGAACCAAATGCGTCCATGCATGACCGGACAACATCTGCAGCAGCAAACTCACTCCACCGCAAATCTGTTGTTTTTCTTTGACAATACACTATTAACGCTTTTTCGTCCAAGAGAAAATCGCTTTGTCACGATAATGAATTTGGAAGCGTGATATAGTGCCGCCGCTTCAATTTTCAGTTTCCTCATCTCATTGTTTCGTTTACACATGTTTGGCACGCAAATCAGGAATATTTAAACTGTTCCACCTTTTGAAACTCCATACGCCACCTGGAATTTTCACTCTCTACTAAACTAAAAGGAGCTGTTCACTTGAAAACTACCACTTCATGACATCAGAAGCTGGAACAGAGCGTTTTGAGCTTTGGAGATGTAGACAGACAGACGAATAATACAGCATAAGGCCGACCTGTGTGGATGAAACAAAATGTAACTCCATGTTTTGATGAGGTAACAAAGCTCACATGAGTCAGTGTTGCGTGTTATAGGACTTAAATTGCGACTGACACAACTATAATAAAGCAGGATAATCCTAAGAAACCACTGCTTTTTTTGCGTCAGTGCTTTTATCTCCATATAAAGGCCGCCACACACTACAGGATTTTTCGGTATTAAATTATTTTGAAACATTGAAACATACAATAAAAAGCGCACACAGGATCTTTTGAGACTTAAAATCTCCAATCACAAACACTGCAGCGGGATCGGTCTGTGGACGGTCTGATGACGTCGGCTGTTTCCTGCCTACAGTAAAACCACTCGCTCTGAGACTCTGAAGTGTTCAAAGATCAGAGCTCTGCACTTCCAGTTTAGACACAAGTCAACACTGTGTTATTATTATTTGTGAAATGTGATGCAATACTTCAGATACAGGATTTTTAAAGTATAAAAGAGGCGATAAAGTCCACAGGAAGTAGAGTCTCGATCGCTAATCTGCAGCTTCACTGCACGTTGTGTGGATGTAAACAGAAACATGTGAGGAAACACTGTCTTTTTACTTTTAAAGAACACCGCAAATTGGATTAATAGTGCGGGTTTGTGGACTGGGGTCATTATTTGCTGAGGACAATTTCTATGGATAATGTGGATCAGATGCTGCACTTTAAATGTTCCACTTTACGAGAGGTGAGTAATCAAGTCTTTATTTTTGCTATATCCTGAGTTTGTATCTTGTGTCTCTGTGTTTGTCACTGCTCTGCCCCTGACGCTCTGTTTTATCGGCTGTTACCGTAATGTTCCTGATGTTTAGTGGTTCTGATCCGACACTGACTTCACACATGAGGAGCAGCGGCTTCAAAATCGCACACGAAGACACAAAGTCGGGTCACGCCTAAACCCATTTATTTACCAGTGAGTTTTTTTTTTTGTTTTTTTTGAAAAATGCTAAAAAATACAGTCCCAAACCATTTGCTTCCAAAAACTTTCAGTTTCTCTTCTTCTTCACCGTCAGTCGTCCATCTTCACTTCTTGCTTCTGGCGGCTTGAGCGTCTCACCGCTGCTGGAGTCAACAATCGTGTCTTTTGGGATTTCACATGCACAGTGGGAAATCAACAGAGGTAAGTGTAAGGCTGCTTATAAAGTTGTTTTGCCTGTTGTAAGTTGTGTGGTCATGGCTATTGTAATATGGGTCAGAAAGTGGTGTTAAGCTTCTTCAGTGTGAAGCAAATTGGTGTTTTACGTGGAAGTTAAGAACTTGCCTCCATCACTAGTTTGTTGTCTTGACAGACTCACTGCCACAGTGAGATCTCCACCGAGGCATTACTGATCTGTGCCATTTTTTGGCTTCTGACAGAATTCTGTGCTAGAGGTGAGGTCTCTGCTGGAGGTGAGGTCTGTGCTGGAGGTGAGGTCTGTGCTTGAGGTGAGGTCTCTGCTGGAGGTGAGATCTCGGCTGGAGGTTTGGTCTGTGCTGCAGGTGAGATCTCTGAAGAGGGTGAGGTCTGGGCTGGAGGTGAGGTCTGTGCTTGAGGTGAGGTCTGTGCTGGAGGTGAGGTCTGTGCTGGAGGTGAGGTCTGTGCTGCAGGTGAGGTCTCTACTGGAGGTGAGGTCTCTGCTGGAGGTGAGGTCTGTGCTGGAGGTGAGGTCTGTGCTGGAGGTGAGGTCTCTGCTGGAGGTGAGGTCTGTGCTGGAGGTGAGGTCTCTGCTGGAGGTGAGGTCTCTGCTGGAGGTGAGGTCTCTACTGGAGGTGAGGTCTCTGCTGGAGGTGAGGTCTCTACTGGAGGTGAGGTTTTGGCTGGAGGTGAGGTCTCTACTGGAGGTGAGGTCTCGGCTGGAGGTGAGGTCTGTGCTTGAGGTGAGGTCTCTACTGGAGGTGAGGTCTCTGCTGGAGGTGAGGTCTCTGCTGGAGGTGAGGTCTCTGCTGGAGGTGAGGTCTCTGCTGGAGGTGAGGTCTCTGCTGGAGGTGAGGTCTCTGCTGGAGGTGAGGTCTGTGCTGGAGGTGAGGTCTGTGCTTGAGGTGAGGTCTCGGCCGGAGGTGAGGTCTGTGCTGGAGGTGAGGTCTGTGCTTGAGGTGAGGTCTCTGCTGGAGGTGAGGTCTGTGCTGGAGGTGAGGTCTCTCCTGGAGGTGAGGTCTCTGCTGGAGGTGAGGTCTCGGCTGGTGGTGAGGTCTCTACTGGAGGTGAGGTCTTTGCTGGAGGTGAGGTCTCTGCTGGAGGTGAGGTCTGTGCTGGAGGTGAGGTCTCTGCTGGAGGTGAGGTCTCTGCTGGAGGTGAGGTCTGTGCTGGAGGTGAGGTCTGTGCTGGAGGTGAGGTCTGTGCTGGAGGTGAGGTCTGTGCTGGAGGTGAGGTCTCTGCTGGAGGTGAGGTCTGTGCTGGAGGTGAGGTCTGTGCTGGAGGTGAGGTCTCTGCTGGAGGTGACGTCTCTGTGGTGTGGCAGGTCCGGCCCTCCTGCCCTCCACCTCCAGCCAGGGTCACTGCACTTCGCCCAGATTTGAGAAAACTGTGAGTGGGCTTGCATCTCCACAAACCTGACTCTTACTTGGCCTGGAGGAGGGTTCTTCCTGCTTGTTTCCATGGAAATGTTGTTCACTATGGCATAAGTCTATGTATCTCCTTAAAGTATCATCGAAGTGATTTAACACAGATGGGAGGCGGGTAAAATCAGTTTGGGATAATGAAGATTTTTGGTCCAGTCACTAATGATCAGGGTGAACATTTCTGAAATGACCTGTTGAATATTTCATGATAAAGTCAAGTCAGTGTCATGAATAGAGGAAAGTGCTGCTCACCCAACATCATCACATTCTAGAACATGAAAATCACCAGTGGTTTTCTATATCTACGTAATCGTGCAGTCACTTTTTTCAAATATACACGATATATGAAGGAAACAGTTTTACAGTGCACTTTTCTGGTGGAAAAGTGCAGAGCAATAACATCTCCATGGAAACAACCAGGTGACAGATCCCCCAACAGAAAAGTTACAAAGTGCACCTTTAAGAACAAGACATGTTGTTGCTTTTTTAATATCATGGCACAGGGGGGCAGAAGGGCCTAAAATTATTAATAGGCCCCAATTTTGCTCACTAGCCCCAACTTATAATCATAAAATCCAGCAATGCCGCCCCAAAGGGAATAAATAAATTATAATATAAAAAGGCAAACACAGGTAAGTATGAGGCGACAGAGCTATGAACTGGGCAACAGTACAATGTTCTCTGATACTTTGGATTTTACTAGCACAAAATTATTTTAAAACGATTTATAAAAGCTGCTCTTTCATTCACTCGTTCATACATACAATAAAACCCATAAAAGAGTCTTTAGGTCCACAGCAGCTGGGAGGGCAGAAGGAGAAAGCAGGGACGAAAAAGGGAAACGCCACACGAAAAAGATGAATCATCCTGAATCATTTTCTTTCAACAACTTTCAGTTTCTTTCCCTGTGTCTTGTTTCTACTGTCAGTAGTCGATTCTCACTCTTTGCTTCTGGCGGCTCGAGCCTCTCGCTGCTGCTGGAGTCGGCGATCGAGTCTTTTGGGCTTTCGCATGTGCAGCGGGAAATCAACAAAGGTAATGCTAAGGCTGCTAATAAAGTTGCTTCCAGACACTAATGAGTGAACCAGAACCAGGCAGAGCGTTTTGTTTGTTAGACTCGTGGCTGTTGTCAGATGGGTTAAAGTGGTGTTAAGCTTCTTCAGTGTGAAGCAAATTGGTGTTTTACATGGAAGTTAAAAACTTACCCCCATCACTACACTAGTTTGTTGTCTTGACAGACTCACTGCCACAGTGAGATCTCCACTGAGGAAACACTGATCTGTGCCGTTTTTGGGCTTCTGACAGAATTCGACCACCTCTAGCAACAGACTTTAGCTTCAAATGTGCCGGAGTTCAACTTTAAGAAGAATAAGCGTTTACAAGGTCGAAGAATAAATTAATTTGGCCACACCGGCTCGTCAAAGCCTGATCCCGTCAGATCTCAGAAGCTCAGCAGGGCCGGGCCTGGTTAGTACTTGGGTGGGAGACACTGGGAATTCCAGGTGCCACAGGGGGGCGCCAGTGGCAAAAACTGTCGTAGTGTCCTTAGGCAAGGCACATCACCCACATTGCCAAGTATGAAAGTGGTGTGTGTGTGTGAGTGATGGTGGCGGTTGGAGGGGCCGATGGTGCAGATTATTTGGCATTATTATTTGGCTTTAAAATCAGATCACCACCCACTTACTTATTCCGAATAATCATTTTCATTAGGAATTAAGTGTTTACATGGTCTTTTTAAAGCAGAATTCATTTTCATTCAAAGCTCTTTAAAGCTCTCATGTAAACGTGGCAACGGACACGAAAACCCAAGAGCAGATTTAAACCACTAAATATTCTAAATCTATAATATTGTACAAAATCATGAGCTGCAATAAGTGAACAACAGAATGAAACTCTTTTGTACTTAGTTTGCATCTGTAATGAGTCACAGAAGCTTGTTTAATACAAGAAATGTCCCAGATGTCCCTATTTTGGTCCAATTTGAGCTAAACCAGGTCTAAACCAGGACTAAACCAGGACTAAACCAGGACTAAACCAGGACTAAACCAGGACTAAACCAGGTCTATTTCAGGTCTAAGTGAGGGCTAAATTAGGACTAAACCAGATCTATTTTAGGTCTAAACCAGGTCTATTTCAAGTCTAAACCAGGACTAAACCAGATCTATTTCAGGTCTAAACCAGGTCTATTTCAAGTCTAAACCAGGACTAAACCAGGTCTATTTCAGGTCTAAGTGAGGGCTAAATTAGGACTAAACCAGATCTATTTTAGGTCTAAACCAGGTCTATTTCAAGTCTAAACCAGGACTAAACCAGGCCCATTTTTAGGTCTAAACCAGGACTATTTCAGGTCTAAACCAGGTCTATTTCAGGTCTAAACCAGGTCTATTTTAGGTCTAAACCAGGTCTATTTTAGGTCTAAACCAGGTCTATTTCAAGTCTAAACCAGGACTAAACCAGGCCCATTTTTAGGTCTAAACCAGGACTATTTCAGGTCTAAACCAGGTCTATTTCAGGTCTAAACCAGGTCTATTTCAGGTCTAAACCAGGTCTATTTTAGGTCTAAACCAGGCCCATTTTTAGGTCTAAACCAGGTCTATTTCAGGTCTAAACCAGGTCTATTTTAGGTCTAAACCAGGTCTATTTTAGGTCTAAACCAGGACTATTTCAGGTCTAAACCAGGTCTAAACTAGGACTAAACCAGGTCGACTTCACGTCTAAACCAGGACTGTCTTACCTGTGTTTGCCTTTTTTTTAGTTTGCATCTGTAGTGAGTCACAGGAGCATTTCATTCCATTTTCATGGCTCAAATCTTATAGCAGAGCAAAAAAATAACCCAAAATTTCCCAGTAGAAAGAAAAAGAAAAAGTACAAGCAGTAAATACTGACCCCAAATATTGAACGAGTCGATCTAGTGATTCTGGAGACAGGCCTCCTTGGTGAGCCAATGGGCGCAGAAATACCAGGGGTGTAACAGCAGATCGTGAGCATGTTAAAGGCCAAGTCTATTTCCTTATTTCAGTTGTACAACATTGAATGATCCAGTGACTGTGGCTCTGCTGAAGCTGAGGAGATAATAACAGCTTGTCAGATCCCTGTGAGGTTAGATAATCCCTCACCTGGAGCTATTCTGGGCATTATTGTGGTTTGACTGCCCTGGATTCTGTCTCACGGAGATGTTTGACTCCAGAGTTAATCTGTATCGCAAACATTTAGGAAATATCAATCTATCTGGCCTACTCAATTCGGGGTTTTTTTCTACGATCTCACGTCTAACCCCGATGTAACCCCTTCGTATACACACACTTTGAACTCCTAATGGCACCAATTACCAGCAATTACTCGCTCGGTATCTGCTGCTGCCTGCGGCTCATGTCGGTTCAGCAGAAGCCCCGACCTGAGTGCACCTGAAGCCTGTGCGGAAAGTGCGGAAAAGCCGTTGGACGGAGGTGAGGTAAGTTTTTTGTTCCTGTGTCACTGTGAGACAAAAGATTTTGATAAAGAAGTGAACTAAAGGAGTGCGACGTCACCCACGGCGTTCAGCTCCAGTCACGTAAAGCTCACTGAGGCCAGGAGTTACAGAAGCCAATTTGGAGCTGAGTTTAAGGTGACCGGACGTCCCCATTTCCCCGCGACAGTCCCCGTCTGTGTCCCCTGTCCCAGATGTCCCTATTTTTGACCAATTTATATCTGCCAACAATAAAGAGGGG
Source organism: Odontamblyopus rebecca (assembly GCA_030686955.1). NCBI lineage: Eukaryota > Metazoa > Chordata > Actinopteri > Gobiiformes > Gobiidae > Odontamblyopus > Odontamblyopus rebecca. The sequence goes on from CM060662.1 coordinate 5,195,380, forward strand.
GATTTTATATTAATGTTTTATGTTTGTTTACCTAAAATACAGAAAATCCATGATTGTCCATAAGGCAAAAAATACATGAATAGAAATCCCTCACATTTTACTATCATTTTTTTCACACTTTTTTCAGGGTTTGGGTGGTGACTTATTATATAACATTTTTCACACAGGCCATAAACCGTATATATGAATCGTGTATATGAATCAAAAATGAAAAAACAAATCGTTTCATTTTTTTTTCATTTTCATTTTGGTTTTAGAGACAAATCATAAAGAAGAGTTGTTTTTTCATTTTCTTACTTTTGGTTCTATATTGAAAAACGAATGAATGGATTCTTCTCTAATGGGTGCTTTTATAACTATAACTTCTATAACTTTCCTTTCAAGATGAAATGTTGGTTCTTGGTCTATGATTTTATTATATAAATTTTCCCCAAAAAAGTGCGGTCTAACTTATACATGTTTTTTTCTTCTTCATTGTGCATTATTTTGGCCGGTGCAACTTCTAGTCCGAAAAATACAGTAAATAGGGAGACCAGAATTTCAAAATTTAAAAAAAAATTGTGACATCGCCATTTTTTTGGTGGTTGGTTTAGGGTGATCAGAGGTCCCCATTTCCCCGGGGACAGTCCCAGTTTTGAGCCCTGTGTCCCCTGTCCCAGCAGAACCAGTGATTTGTCCCAGTTTTTATACAAGAAATGTCCCAGATGTCCTTGTTTTGGGCCAATTTGATCCCTGCCAGTAAAGAGAAAATAAGTTGTCATTTGTTGAGGTAAAATACAGAAAATCTGCTTAAAATGACCAAAACACAAAGAAAATGTGACTCACAGGTTAGTCATGGATGATCTCTGCACAACAGTTTTCCTTAATTCCTCACTCGTTTCAGAATTTTAACCGCTAAAAAAATGGGGGTGTCCTAGTCTTTTATCTTGAAATTCTGGTCATCTTATATCACATGTGTCAAACATGCGGCCCGGGGGCCAGATCCGGCCCTCCAAGACCTTTAATCTGGCCCTCGGCTGATTTTTCTCAGATTTTTCTGTTAATTTTCTGCACCGTTTAGCATAGCAGCGTCTCCGGCGTTTCTGTACGTTGCGACTCCCACCAGAGCAGCACAAATGAAGACTTTCCTCTTTCCAAACGCTCTTAAAGGACGATCGTTTTGACTGTCGACCGTGACCCTCATCAGCAAAATGTCAAAAAATGAGAAAAGCAGATGCTGAGTTCAGGATTTCCCAAGAAAAATAGTCTAATTCTTATTTGTTGACAGAGGTGAATGGGAAATCTGTGCTCAGTGTGTTTGGAACAAGTGGCGTTGCTCGAGGAATATAATCTTAAACACCACTACGAGACACGGAGAAAAATACAATAACTTGAAGAGAGAACTGAGTTTTCTGATCCGGCCCTTTTGGGATCAAAGTAGGCTGCATACGGCCCCCGGACCAAAATGAGTTTGACACCCCTGTCTTATGTGTACACTAGTGCAACTCAAAAAAAAAAAAAAAATGACTTGTCGGAATAGCGATGGGAAAACCGGCATGTCTAAACAGAGACATGTCATCATGAAGGGACGTCGGAATAGGAAGCGAACCCCCTGTGAAACACCTAAAGCCTTCGCCTGCTCAGCTTGTCCGCATTTTCTGCAGCTTCACTTGTGTTATCTCACTCACTCGTTATCAAATAATCTCCCCGACATGAACAGAATGCTCTTCGTGAATGTCTTCAGCTTATCTGTGTGCCGTGGCTGATAGCGCGACAGACCTCCCGCCGCCCGTGTTTACCCAGCATCCTCAGCTCCGCGCCACATTGTCTTTCCTCCGTTTTCATTCAGCGGGCAAAGACGACGGAGTGTTTGCTTGTTTTCTTCTGTTTAACACCGGGATAACTGTTAGAATAGGGTAACACGGTAAGAGTAAATGTTGTGGAGGTAAAAGAGCAGGACCCAGGTGTGAGGCGATGGACGACAAACAGACCGCCGGTGTCTCTGTTTACACAATAAACACGTAATTAGCGGCTACGGCGGAGCTAATTAGCAGTCCCTGGGCTAATGTGTCTGCCGTTAAACAGGAAATAGGGTTTGATTTATTCTGTCTTTTTGGACGCCTTTATCTAGACTATTTCACAAGTTCTAATTAGTTTGTGCGTCAATAAAACTGCAGTTAGGCTACACGGATACAAATATTTGATAAAAAAAATGTCTATAATTACAAGATTTCAGCAGTTAAAACACAATAAAAGGACCCAGTAGGACTATGCCATTTTATTTGTTTTATTTTATTTTTGTTTAGGGGAACCAGACGTCCCAATTTATCCGGGACAGTCGCAGTTTTGAGCCCTGTGTCCCCTGTCCCGGCAGATTCATCCAAAACCAGTGATTTGTCCCAGTTTAATACAAGAAATGTCCCAGATGTCCCTATTTTGGTCCAATTTGAGCTAAACCAGGTCTAAACCAGGACTAAATCAGGACTAAACCAGGTCTATTTCAGGTCTAAGCCAGGTCTAAGTGAGGGCTAAACTAGGACTAAACCAGATCTATTTCAGGTCTAAACCAGGTCTATTTCAAGTCTAAACCAGGACTAAACCAGGCCCATTTTTAGGTCTAAACCAGGACTATTTCAGGTCTAAACCAGGTCTATTTTAGGTCTAAACCAGGACTAAACTAGGACTATATCCAGTCTATTTCAGGTCTAAACCAGGTCGACTTCACGTCTAAACCAGGACTGTCTCAAGTTTATTTCAGGTCTAAACTAGGACTAAACCAGGACTATTTCAGGTCTAAACCAGGACTAAAATAGGGCTAAAATAGGACTATTTCAGTTCTAAACCAATTCTAAACCAGAGGAGCATAAATTGCATTTGTATAGTCAAAATCCAGCCGTCTGCACTTCTGTATTTTGTCTCAGACTGACCAGATGTAAATCGAGAATGGACAATTCTACACTCTTTTTTCACTATTTTATTTATACCCACCTTGTCAACCCAGGTTTGTCCCAGTTTTTAATTTTGAAAATCTAGTCACCCTATTTTTGTTACAACAAACCGAGGGTGAACAGGCTGTTGGTAATAATAAAATGGTGAAACAAGTCTATAATTAAGGAAAATAGTTTTGCACTTGGCACATTTCCTTTGTGTTTTGGTGATTTTTAAGCTGCTTTTCTGTATTTTACCTAAAGTAATGACAATTTATGCCTCTCTTTACTGTCTGCAGAAATCAAATTGGTCAAAATTAGGGACACCTGGAACATTTCTTGCATAAAACTGGGACAAATCACTGGTTTTGGATAAATCTGCTGGGACATAGGGCTCCAAACTGGGACTGCCCCGAGTCAGTAGGGACGTCTGGTCACCCTGAACAAACCAAAAGAATCCCGCAGATAAAAGCTGAATATGCTGCTCTGTGTGAAAGCAGACAGAACGACAGCTCTCAGTGAGGATGGTTTGACTGGGGCAGGAAATTGTTAAAGTATATACTGTATACTTAGCTCAAATTCACATTTTCAGTTACATTTAGACAGGGTGACCAAGCGTCCCTATTTACCCTGGACAGTCCCTGTTTTAAGCCCCGTGTCCTCTGTCCCAGCAGATTTTAAAAAAAAGAAGAAAAAAAAGAGATTTGTCAAGCTTTACACATGCAATGTCCCTGGGGTCCATATTTTGACCCCCTGGAACAGCAAAGAGGGTCATATATTTTTATTTGTTTGGCTAAACTACAGAACGTGATTGAAAATGAATGTAAGGCCAAAATATGCACAGACAGAAGTCCCTCGGGTCTATAGGCTCTGTTCACACTTACATCACAAACCGGGAAGACGTTTGGAAACATGCGGATCACGTGTTCCGGTGGAGTCAACAATAAAACTGTGGATTCAGCAGCAGCGTCTTCACACCCTGCCAAAGTTTTCCACCGGGGACGGGACTATAATCATCATTTCCGATGTCACTTACAGACAACTGGTTGGAACTTTTGACCTTCGGAACATAACCGAACGCTACAATTACAAAACAAATTATAATACACTAATTAATAGACAATTTATAAAAGGAAAAAAGAAATACAATGACAGCTAGATGAAGAAAACTGGGCCATTTTCTCATTTTTCCTTTGTCAGACTTACTACCGTGAACAACCCACCGGAAGTCCTCATCGCATCTTTCCAAACGTCTTCCTGGTTTGTGACGTAACCATGAACAGAGCCTATACGGACCCACAAGTGAGTCAAAAACGGACAATGTTGCTCTTTTCACAATTTTTCAACCACGCCAACCCAGGTTTGCCCCAAATATTAAGTACATGAAGTGAAATGTCAAAAATCGACTTTGTTGCCCTCTGGTGGCAGCAATGGAGAATGAATTATGCTGCAAGAAAGGAACGCTGGACTCCGAAACCAGAATGCCGAGGCTCACAGCAGTAGTTACAGCGAGCGGGGCGACGTTTTTCAATGTAAATGGAGTCAAAGGAGCCGGAAGCGCCCCCACAGAGGCTTTGCAGGTTAGGGCCATGTCGACCACTTCTCTGCAGCAAGATCGAGCTGACTTCTTGAAGAAAGTTGAAGTCGGAAACATAAAAAAGAGCAGAAAGGAAAGCTGGAGTCCGCTGACCTCACGCATCAGTCAGCGGAGGACACTGGCGGTGTTTGGGAGTGTCAAAGTGAAGGAGCACGTCCTGTTTACAGATAAACCCACACCACAGCCTGATGAAGGACACGGGACTTTTGCTGGTCCTGGAACAAAAAAAACATAGAAATAAAGGTTTCATTAATAGTTTTGATTATTGATTTTGATTCAATGAGGTGATTTTGCAGTTTACAGGTCATTGAAATAACACACTTCATCAGGTTACTTAACGAAGATGAGTCTGGTCAAAGGTAAATCTAGCTGTGTTTAAGTGGAATTTGCATGATTTGCAAAGGAGTAAAAATTTCACATGTGACTAAAAACATCTATCTCTATCCATTATCCAAAAACAAGATTTTTGGAGAATAGATAGAAATAAGAGATACAGTAAATTATATTTTATTTATAAATAATGAGTGACCAATGAACTCCTTTTCAGATGTGTCTGATGCAACAGAGGGAGCAGGGACCAGACTGATATGGTCTGTATAAAAATTAGGGCTGTCAATGCGTTAAGGCATGCGATTAATCACAAAAAAAATCACACTAATGTTTTTTGTTTTTTTTTTAATGCAGATTAATCACACAATTCTTTTGAACAGCACATGTTATTCAAAGTGCGGATGGTCCTGAAAGGCGGCGCAGGTCATTAGGTCAGTGATCAGGTCTGTCCATACGCGGATGTGAAGACGACAGATGAGACTGTGACTGGAGCTCAGCGGCAAATTTCACTACAAAAAAACCAACGGGACTTTAGATCAAACTAAGGTAGTTTGCAGATATTGCAGTGATGAACTCTTTCCTCAGAAGCACACGTTTAAAACACCATCTTAAAGCAAAACACGGGTTTGATTCAGCGGCAGCAACGACGCTACCTGTAACAATAAGACGAGTACAACAAACAACGGCAATGATGTCAACAAAACTACCAGCGATAAGTTGGCTCACGCCTTTACAAAATGAATAGCCACAGCATGTAGAAATGTCAGTAACAGCTTTTTTAACTTTTTGATAATAAATCGCATTTTTGTCCAAATATTTTGGTCTTTTTTTGAAGAATAATTAACTGCGATTAATTGTGATTAATCAAAATTCTAAAGTCTGATTAATCTGATTTTAAAAATGAATCATTTGACAGCACTAATAAAAATACAGAGATGTACGGCTCTGGAAAAAAATAAGAGACCACTGCAAAACGATCAGTTTCTCTGATTTTACTACTTACAAGTTTGTGTTTGAGTAAAATTAACATTTTTGTTTCATTCTATAAACTACTGACAACATTTCTGTCAAATTCCAAATAAAAATATTGTCATTCAGAGCATTTATTTGCAGAAAATGACAAATGGTCAAAATAACAAAAAAGATTAAATGTTTTCAGACCTCAAATAATGTGAAGAAAACAAAATAATTTTAAAACAACACAATACTAAATCTTAAATCAGGTTTGGTTCAGGTGATCTCCTCATCAGTGCCTCCTGAAGCAGAATGAGGTGTTTGTGTTGGATTCAACAGACGCTGGAATGAAACGACCGTCACACATGTGGAGACGCTGATTTCAGAAAAAACAAATGCAGTGGTCTTTTGTTTTTTTCCAGAGCCGTATAATTCTGAAATTGACAGGCAATTAAATAATGTCATAACTCAAAAAGTAATCAGATCTGGGGAGCGCGTGCAGCCACAGCCTCTGCTGGAATGATCTTTGTGAAACATGAAACTTGTATTAGTCAAACATGTTACTCATGGCAGATTTATTTGGCAAAAGCTTCAAGAGGAGGTGTCACTGTCAAACGAGGCTCTTTGTTTCAGAGGTGTTTGTTACCTGATCTGAGCCGCTTATATTCCACGCGCAGCAGAAGGATTTTAATTATAGGCTCACCCCAACCCTCACCCTTTAAACTATAACTCCCTCATCCACTTAATGCTGATAATACATGTGATATTCAAAGTTCATTTAAAGCCCAGGAAACCTAATCACTCACTCACCCAGGTCACCAGAGATCAAAACGCTTCACTCACTGCAAGATATCATCTAGTGGCGCCCAGCAAGTGCTTCTCTGTGTTTTTAAAGTCTATTCTAAGTCTACCCTGTGGAACTGTGGAGTTATGAATCATTCAGGGCAGGATTTCTAAACGTCTTATTCTCTTGCAGTGTAACTTATAATGTGTAGTGGGTAGAAGGCTGACCTTGGCTGAACTGTGAAACTCCTAACTTGTCCTTAGCACATATGTGACAGTGCACAATGGTTTGATTTTGTCCATGATAAGCCATAAAACTGTAAAAACACAAAGCTCTGTAAACCAGCGTGAATGAAGCGAAAGACTCCAGGTATGTTCTTGATGAGGTCACAACAGCATTTTGCAGGACTGACATCAGCTTCCAAATATTTGTTCAGCCAATATCCTGGTTGTTCATATAAATCGATAGAATAAGACTGGTCGTATTTGTCTCATAACGTTTGAACTTCTCTTTACACAAAACTGTTCTGTGGTTACTTGAGACACACACAGCGACAACACATTTGGATCAGCTCTTTTATTTTGTTTTCGTTTAATGGAAATAAATGTCTAGTCTCTGCACTGGTATGTGAAAGGCCACATGTGAAAGCCCGAAAGACTCGATCACCGATGTCATTTCTAATCCCATTTATTTACGAGTGAATTATATTTTTTTTGGAAAACACTAAAAAATACATTCCTGAATCATTTCTTTCAACAACTTTCAGTTTCTCTTCTTTACCGTCAGTAGTCGATCCTCACTTGTTGCTTCTGGCTTCTTGACACTTGAGTCGGCGATTGAGTCTTCTGGGCTTTGGCCTGTGCAGTGGGAAATCAACAGAGGGAAGTGTGAGGTGCTTATGAAGTTGTTTTCTCACGTTTCCAGACACTAATGAGTGAACCAGGCAGAGCGTTTTGTTTGTTAGACTCGTGGCTGTTGTAAGATGGGTTAAAGTGGTGTTAAGCTTCTTCAGTGTGAAGCAAATTGGTGTTTTACATGGAAGTTCAGAACTTGCCCCCATCACTGCACTAGTTTGTTGCCTTGACAGACTCACTGCCACAGTGAGATCTCCACCGAGGAAACACTGATCTGTGCTGTTTTTTGTCTTCTGACAGAATTCGACCAGGAATGGACTTTAGCTTCAAACATGCTGGAGTTCCTCTTTAATGCTATAGTATCAGAGTCGGTATCAGAACTGAAAAACCTCTAGTTACATCATTATCTCCAGTTTAAAAAGTCAAATTTTGTAAAAAAAAAAATAAAAAATAAAAAATAAAAATAAATTAAAAAAAATAGACCCTTTTAAAAGTCTGAGTAATGCTTCGTACCACTGAGGTTCTTTTTAGTCTAGTCTTGGTCACGACAAAAGAAAGAATGCAGAGCTGAGCCGGTCTGCTGTGTGTGGGGTTGATTTGTTGGTACCTGTTGGCCGAGGCTGCAGACACATACCTGCTCTGAGACGTGTTATTCAAACAGACAGAGGGATGCCCCATCCTCACATACCTCCAACATACCTGCACACTGTGATGTCACACACACCTACTGTACGCACGCTCCTACTATGCACACATTCCTACTGTATGCATGCTACGACTTTACACATGCTATGACTGTACGCACAGTCCTACTGTACGAACACACCGACTGTACAAACACACCGACTGTACACACACTCCTACTGTACACACACACCGACTGTACGCACACACCGACTGTACGCACACACCGACTGTACACACACACCGACTGTACGCACACACCGACTGTACACACACACCGACTGTACACACACACTGACTGTACAAACACAACGACTGTACACACACACCGACTGTACAAACACACCGACTGTACGAACACACCGACTGTACAAACACACAGACTGTACACACACACCGACTGTACAAACACACCGACTGTACGAACACACCGACTGTACAAACACACAGACTGTGCAAACACACCGACTGTACAAACACACCGACTGTACGCACACACCGACTGTACGCACACACCGACTGTATGCACACACCAACTGTAGAAACACACCGAATGTACAAACACACCGACTGTACGCACACACCGACTGTACGCACACACCGACTGTACGCACACACCGACTGTATGCACACACCAACTGTAGAAACACACCGAATGTACAAACACACCGACTGTAAGCACACACCGACTGTACGCACACACCGACTGTACAAACACACCGACTGTACGAACACACCAACTGTACAAACACACAGACTGTACAAACACACCGACTGTAAGCACACACCGACTGTACGCACACACCGACTGTACAAACACACCGACTGTACAAACACACCGACTGTACAAACACACCGACTGTACGAACACACCGACTGTACAAACACACCGACTGTACACACACACCGACTGTACGAACACACCGACTGTACAAATACACCGACTGTACGAACACACCGACTGTACAAATACACCGACTGTACGAACACACCGACTGTACAAACACACCTACTGTACAAACACACCGACTGTACAAATACACCGACTGTACGAACACACCGACTGTACAAACACACCGACTGTACAAACACACCTACTGTACAAACACACCGACTGTACAAATACACCGACTGTACAAACACTCCGACTGTACAAACACTCCGACTGTACGAACACACCGACTGTACAAACACACCGACTGTACAAACACACCGACTGTACAAACACACCAACTGTACAAACACACCAACTGTACACACACACCAACTGTACGAACACACCGACTGTACAAACACACCGACTGTACGAACACTCTGACTGTACGAACACTCTGACTGTACAAACACACCGACTGTACGAACACACCGACTGTACGAACACACCGACTGTACGAACACACCGACTGTACAAACACACCAACTGTACACACACACCAACTGTACGAACACACCGACTGTACAAACACACCGACTGTACGAACACTCTGACTGTACGAACACTCTGACTGTACAAACACACCGACTGTACGCACACACCGACTGTACGAACACACTGACTGTACAAACACCTACTGTACAAACACAACGACTGTACGAACACACCGACTGTACAAACACACCGACTGTACAAACACACCAACTGTACACACACACCGACTGTACGAACACACTGACTGTACAAACACACCAACTGTACAAACACACCGACTGTACGAACACACCGACTGTACAAACACACCGACTGTACAAACACACCGACTGTACAAACACACAGACTGTACGAACACACCGACTGTACAAACACACCGACTGTACGAACACTCTGACTGTACAAACACACCGACTGTACGCACACACCAACTGTACAAACACACCGACTGTACAAACACACAGACTGTACACACACACCGACTGTACGAACACACTGACTGTACAAACACACCAACTGTACAAACACACCGACTGTACGAACACACCGACTGTACAAACACACAGACTGTACGCACACACCGACTGTACAAACACACCAACTGTACACACACACCGACTGTACGAACACACTGACTGTACAAACACACCAACTGTACAAACACACCGACTGTACGAACACACCGACTGTACAAACACACCGACTGTACAAACACACAGACTGTACAAACACACCGACTGTACAAACACACCGACTGTACGAACACTCTGACTGTACAAACACACCGACTGTACAAACACACCGACTGTACAAACACACAGACTGTACGCACACACCGACTGTACAAACACACCAACTGTACAAACACACCGACTGTACGCACACACCAACTGTACAAACACACCAACTGTACAAACACACCAACTGTACAAACACTCTGACTGTACGCACACACCGACTGTACAAACACACCAACTGTACAAACACACCGACTGTACAAACACTCTGACTGTACGCACACACCGACTGTACAAACACACCGACTGTACAAACACTCTGACTGTACACACACTCTGACTGTACACACACTCTGACTGTACACACACTCTGACTGTACGCACATGCTATGACTGTACGCACAGTCCTACTGTACGAACACACCGACTGTACAAACACACCGACTGTACACACACTCCTACTGTACACACACTCTTACATGCACCCGTCTCTCAGCTGCAACTAATGGACAGTCAAGGAGACATATTGTATTTTTGTCTGCAATAGTTATAATCTGTTACATTACATTATATATAACCAGAGCACAGTACGGAGCTCATGTACACACAGATGGTATATTTACTTTTTTGTCAGATGTCTTCCCTGGAACAACCCTGAAACATCACTGTTACTGCAGGGAGTGCGGCGCTTAGTCGGGGGAATTTTCAACCTCGTGTCCTGCCGTCAAAGAGCTCTTTGATCAGTCCATGACTTTTCCCAAATGAAGGAGGAAGATTGGTGCAAATCTGACAGGAATTCTACCAAAAGTTTCTTAAACACATCGTACAATTCACATCTATCTGTCCTTAGAAAAGCACCAAGAACTTTAGGCAAAACATGTCAATCAGTCGATGTTTAGTGCTCCACTGATCAATACGCTAGAGAGAAATCACTATATAAGTATATTCTTTATTTAAAAAAAAAACAAACATTACAGTCATATTTGGGTCAATGACATGACGCCTAAATTTTCTGTCCAGTTGCAGTTTCCTCAGTTAAAAAGGTTCAAATTTCATAATAATTCATCACATTTCTGTAGCACCTCTGTCCTCCATGGAACCAAATCATTTTTTTCAGAAATCATGAGTTATTCTGCATGTTTTTTTGTGGTTAAATTGTTAAAATGTCATGTGGTGCAACCGTGCATCATGTGGTGCGACTAATAACAGCAGGAATTCTATGGCTGGAGTTTGAATAACAGACAAAGTCGACTTGGGTGAATGGTTCTTTAGGCATTTTTCTTCATTTGATGCATTTTCCAGGGCAGTAGTTTGTTCATTAAACACAAGCAGGCGACTGTCATATTGGAGCAAAAGAAAATATTAATATGCATTAAAAAAAGAAATGACAACAGTTTGTTTCTCTACACTTAATATTACTCAGAACTTAGATTAATATCCCAACCATGTTTTAGAAAATAAAACCATTTCGAGGTTATTCTCGGTCGCACCACATGACATTTTACACTAAAAAAGCTTAATATAAATGTTAAATATTGATTGATGCACCTGACACTGTAAAAATTCAAATTAAAAAAAAAAAAATTCCCTGTTGAAAATCTTTATACGCCAACGACCCATTTACTACCTGCTTTATTCTTGCCTGCACCCCCGACCTTTTAAAATATCCATGCAGTACGCTCAGGTATCTCCAAGAACTTTCCTTTGCAGCAGAAATTCACTCCATGCTTACACCATATCCTTTTTCAGAAATGTCCATGTGCCCCACGAATAACCAAAAGGCAGTGAAGTGAAGGAAGGGAAGTTTTGTATATGACTCCTCATTTGGTGTCCCTGTGGAACACTGGTAACTTAGCCATAGGACACATGTGTCAAACATGCGGCCCGGGGGCCAGATCCGGCCCTCCAAGACCTTTAATCTGGCCCTCGGCTGATTTTTCTATTAAAATACTTAAAATTTTCAGATTTTTCTGTTAATTATCTGCACCGTTTAGCATAGCAGCGTCTCCGGCGTTTCTGTACGTTGCGACTCCCACCAGAGCAGCACAAATGAAGACTTTCCTCTTTCCAAACGCTCTTAAAGGACGATCGTTTTGACTGTCGACCGTGACCCTCATCAGCAAAATGTCAAAAAATGAGAAAAGCAGATGCTGAGTTCAGGATTTCCCAAGAAAAATAGTCTAATTCTTATTTGTTGACAGAGGTGAATGGGAAATCTGTGCTCAGTGTGTTTGGAACAAGTGGCGTTGCTCGAGGAATATAATCTTAAACACCACTACGAGACACGGAGAAAAATACAATAACTTGAAGAGAGAACTGAGTTTTCTGATCCGGCCCTTTTGGGATCAAAGTAGGCTGCATACGGCCCCCGGACCAAAATGAGTTTGACACCCCTGCCATAGGAGCTCATATTACAACTCGCAATTATGACAAAGAAAAAATACAAACAACAAAATACTCAGGCCCAATATTCCTGGAACACATTTTAAAGTCTGATATGTTGCTTCAGTAAATATAGATGATAAACAATAAAAGATGCCGCTGACACACACACACACAAAAAAACAGATTTAAAGGTGCAGTGTGTAACTTTTCAGTTGGCCATTGAGAAGGTTTCTATCCATAGAAACCTTCTTGTTTCTATGGATACGTCATTGCTCTGCCTGGAATGTTCCACAGTGTGATATTAAACTACCTCACATTTATTCAGTTACAGGTGGTTTTAGAGCTCAAAAATACCTAGAGAAGAATACCTAAAGAAGGAGTTTTGACTGTGAGAGGAGTCGCCTCTCCACAGATCTGACCTGTAACTTGCTCTGGTTTGGTCTCCACAAAATAGAAATAGAAAAAATGTAATGCCATACTGTGAAACATTCCAGGCAAAGCAATAATATCTTCACAGAGAAAATACATGTTTAAACCACACATAAGATTCTAAATCTACAATATTCTTAAAAATGACCTGCAATTAATAAATAAAGAGTTGAAATGAAACAGTAGTTTAGTAGTTACTTTTTCTATAATGAGTCATACAAGTTATTAATTCAAACATTTATGGCTTAAATTGGATCATGTAGCCAGAAAATAACAAGGCAAGTTTATTTGTACACAATTTGTACACAAAGTCATTCAAAGTGCTTTACAGAATAAGAAACACATTAAAATCACAATACAAACAAATCAAAACATAAATAATCATCATAAAATGTTTAAATAGAAATGGGACATTAAATTAGAGAGAATTAGAGAGAAGAGAAGAGTGCAGAATGAAAATGAAAACCTTTCAGTCATCTGTAGCTAAACAGAACTGTTTTTAAGATGGATTTAAACAGAGTCACAGTAGAGTCTGTCTCACATGTTCAGACTGTTCCAGGTTTTCGCTGCATGAATCTGAAACTCTGACTCCCCGAGTTTAGTCCTGACTCTGGGACCAGCAGGAGGCCGGTCCCTGAGCTCCTCAGAGTGCAGATGGTTCATGTGGCACTAACATGTCACAGATGGACTTTGGTGCTCGGCCATGGAGAGACTTGTGCACAAGCAGAGCCGCTTTAAAGTCCCTGAGCCACAGGGGGCAGTACAGAGACCTGAGCCACAGGGGTCACTGCAGAGACCTGAGCCACAGGGGGCAGTGCAGAGACCTGAGCCACAGGGGGCAGTACAGAGACCTGAGCCACAGGGGGCAGTGCAGAGACCTGAGCCACAGGGGGCAGTACAGAGACCTGAGCCACAGGGGGCAGTGCAGGGAACTGAGTACAGGACGTATGTGCATGTACTTCCTGGTTGGAGTCAGGACCCGAGCTGCAGTGTTCTGGATGTTCTGCAGCTCTCACAGTGAGAGGCCGTTACAGGATCTAACCTACTGCAGACAAACACATGGAGAAGTCTCTCCAGGTGCTTTAGACACTAGACCTTTTTTTTGGTAACAAAATTCTCAGTTCTGCAAAGAAAAAGTACAAATGATAAATGTTGAGTCCCAAAATATATTGTTCCAGCTTTCAAATATTGCACAATAAGTTGATAAAGTAATTATCATAACAGGCTTAACTCCCAACAGCCCTGACTGAATAAATGCAGCAGGGTTTATACCAGTGTGATAGTGTTACCTGTGTGGAGTTCCTGGTTCATTCTTGCTCTGGGTGGATGCCGGTCGCCCACACTTGTAATTTAGTGAATGTGATGAAACCGAAGCATTACCCGTGAGTCACCACAGTCAGCAGGTCACAGCCCATAGCTCTGTGAGGAGGTCATGCCCTCTGACGGAGAGGTTTCCCTGTGTCATCCACACCGCAGCAGCTTAACGGCTTCTATTCATGCTATTATATAATTTAATCATTCCAATGGTGGTTGTGTGACTCTGCGAGGGACTCACTGTCTGACAAAGAGAAAAAAAGAAAACATTGAATTATATAGTTTATAGGACTGTCTACAAATTTTCCATATTAAAGGCCCTGGAGTGGATTTTTTCACGTATTTGAGCAAAATGTGTCTTACCCCTGCACAGATATGTTGTACAAGTAACTTTTGAGGTCAAAATAAATCTGCTGCATGCCATCTGCATTTAATTATAAAGCATTTACTGTCCAAAAACTCAGCAAGTGCCAGGTTAGCATGTTAGATGTTGTTACCGCAATGGCAAAACTCCACCCTAGCTGATATCTGAAAGATCCATACGAAATTTCCTGACAAAACAAGGAGCAAAAATCTATTTAAATTCAATATTAGCTCACTTAATCTTTGGCGTTTCATGCTGGTCACAAGCACTAAGCTACAATAAAGCCTTTACAATCTCTTTATAAGCAAGAACTTAAGATTCTAGCTCAGAAACCACAAAAATACCAACACTGTCAGATATTAACGAAACATAAAATGCTCAAATTTGACAATACAATTAAATTAGCCAATCTAAGGTTCAAGATTATCAATAATGTGGCACCACCCCCATTGAAAAGGTAAATAACCTAAACTAAATTAAGTTGTGGAAAGAGCTTTTGAACTCGTTGTCGTGAATAATTAGGACGTTGGGAATGCATAAGGTGAGTGCGGAATAACTTTAGACTAGTTCAAAGCTGAACTAGTGTTTTTTTCACATTTCAGAGACTGTAAAAATCTGGTTCAGCACTTTTAACTTTGTCATTTAAGTCTTTTCTACTAAAAATATACTGGAATATTTCTTTTAACTCTTTCTTGTCATGTGAATAGACCCAGAAATTCCAGAGATATTAACTGTAAACCAGGACAAACTATTGACACCTGAAGGCAAATTCTGACCTGAACTCCACTTAAACTAACCCTTCAAAACACATATTGTGCTCATATGTGCTCTGTAGTTATAATCTATGACACCTCTGGATCATCACGCTAGAAATTTGGACATTTTACTTCACAATATTGATCTAAAACAAAGAAAATAAAAGAAACAAGTGCGCTGACGTCTGTGTTAGGAAACTGCAGTGCCGAAAGGGAGCTGACGTCACCGTAAACTCATCACAACAAAGAGTCGTGAAGTTGTCTGCGCCTCCAGTGGATACAGCAGCACATCACGCTAGCGAGTAGTGGATTTAAAAAATTTGCACCAAAATGACTTTGCACTGCTGCTGAATTCAACACGAATCAACAATTGACAAAATAAAATTGGGGAATGAAGTAAGTACAGAGCAGTTGGCGTGTACAGGTGTTGGTAAAATCAGGGGTTAATCCACAGATGTGGTGGTGTGATGTTGCTGAATACATATCCTCTTGAGACCCGGCCCATTCATTTGTGTTCTTTATAGTGGACATTGATTTAAACAGTTTATCTTTTCAGTGTTTTGAGATGGACTCTTAATGTGAGGATGAGGTTCCTCAGCCTAAACGGGTCGGGGATTTTAGGGCACTGTCATGCCCAGGACTTTTAAAAATGAACTAATTTGGAGTCAGTTTGTGGCTGCACTATGATTTAAAAAACTAAAAAAGTAAAAGGAAGTCTAAAAACATTTTGAAGCGAGTGTAGAAACTTGTCAGAGATGTTGGTCATCAAAAAAGTTGTTTTTATTCGGTTAAATTTACCTGGATTTAACACTAAAATTCCCCCAGCGTCCATTACAGAGGACATGTTACTAATAATAAATAAAAATAAAATTAACAAAATCAAAATGGTAAGGAGTTCATTTACCTCCAAATAGACAGAAAATCACAATATATATATATATATATATATATATATATATATATATATATATATATATATATATATATATATATATATATATATATATATATATATATATATATATATATATATATATATATAGCGATACATTTTTTTCTTCAGGTCCCAGGAGGATATACTGACAATACATATTCGGAATACTTATCTTAAGTACCTGTATTCTTGTACAGATACTTTTTTCATTTGGCGGTATTCAGAATAACGTGACATTACTAAAAGGAATACATGACGGCTAAAGTACCATATTTTACGAAAGAAAAAAAAGCATGTCGCACTGGGCTATAGGTCGCATTTTTGGAGGGGAAAATTATTTGATAAAATCAGAGACCAAGAACAGACATTTCAATACTGTCGACCCGGCTCGGATGTTCGCTGCAGTTTTTGGGACATCATGGTCCATACTTTGATGGAGGTGATTGCGTTGCATGAAGCAGTAACAGCTTTTTTGTTTTCTTCATTGCAGTTCGAGTATCCTCCGCTTTTTACCAGTCTCTTACAAGCTTCTCGCTCACTCCAAACTTTCTTTCTGCTGCTCGATTTCTGGTTTCAGCTGCATATTCCACCAGTTGCAGTTTGTAATCTGCAGAATATGATTTTCTTTTTGGGGGCGTTTGTGTTCAGTCTTTCTCAGTTGTCTTAATAAGTTGATGTTTAAACTTTAAATTTTCAGTGGTACAGGAGTAATGGGAGTAACAGATACGGGCACACAAGCCTAGAGCGCCCCCTCGTGGCTGTCAATGTGAAATTATATATTTTAATATATAAGTCACACCTGAGTATAAGTTGCAGCACCACCCAAATGATGAAAAAAAACATATAGTCCAAAAAAATACCGTAATTTAGGTTTTGAACTGCACAGTATTAGTAAGTAAACAGAAAACACAGCTCTTGCAGTGTGTGAGTATGCAATTTTCCTCCTCTAATTATAATACTCAAATTAATGCACAACAAACATAACACTAACACTAAAATAAAACGCAACTCAATGTAAAAGTGTTGCATATTCAGAATACAATACAAAACAAAATACATTTGAGTGCAGGTATTCAGCATTCTGTAACTAAATACATATTCATAGTGTTCTTCCCATCACTAGAAATATGGCGTCTTGTAAATAAGCGCTAAAAGATAAAAGCTCAGACCTGCACGAATGACTCTGACTTAACCATGTCTTTTATGTCACGTGAATACACTCACAGTTCCACTTTCATGCGCTGGAGGAGCAGAAATCTCCACCCGGGTCTGCTGTTCCGACTTGTTGGTGTAATTGTCTGTAACGCACACTCCAGAAAACCCCCGGCTTTACTGTGGAGTTTCTGGGAGGAGGTCAGGTTAAGAGCGTAATTGCTATAGACTGAGGTCACGTGACATAACAGTCGAGATTCTGCGAAACGGAGCTGAAGGAGAGGAGTATGGGACGATTAGATGTTTAAAGAGAGAGGGTCTAGAGCAGGGGCCTCAAACTCATTTTGGTCCGGGGGCCGTATACAACCAACTTTGACTCTAAAGGGGCCGGATCAGAAAACTCAGTTCTCTCTTCAAGTTATTGTATTTTTCTCCGTTTCTCGTAGTGGTGTTTAAGATTATATTCCTCGAGCAACGCCACTTGTTCCAAACACACTGAGCACAGATTTCCCATTCACCTCTGTCAACAAATAAGAATTAGACTATTTTTCTTGGGAAATCCTGAACTCAGCATCTGCTTTTCTCATTTTTTGACATTTTGCTGATGAGGGTCACGGTCGACAGTCAAAACGATCGTCCTTTAAGAGCGTTTGGAAAGAGGAAAGTCTTCATTTGTGCTGCTCTGGTGGGAGTCGCAACGTACAGAAACCCCGGAGACGCTGCTATGCTAAACGGTGCACAAAATTAACAGAAAAATCTGAAAAGTTTAAGTATTTTAATAGAAAATCAGCCGAGAGCCAGATTAAAGGTCTTGGAGGGCCAGATCTGGCCCCCGGGCCGCATGTTTGACACATGTGGTCTAGAGGGTAAATCAGTGCTTTTTGAGCTTGCTATCATGTTGTTTACTGTGTCACCCATGCTCCGACTCCACAATCCTCTATATATATGCAAAAACGTGATACAAAACTCTACACAGCATCTCGACAAACCTGATGCGATGTGCAGTAGTTTCATTAGTGGGATGAACGCAGAGGGAGGGCAGACTCAGAGCATCATAAATGAAACTGAACCTCATAAACCTCACTAGGGTGACCACATGAGACTGACTGAATTTTTTTATTTTATTTTTTTTTTGGGAGGGGGACTCAGTGATGATACATAGACAATAAACGTGTTGGTCTGTACTGTCGTGTTGTTGGTACAGTGTCATCCGCTGCTCGCATGTAGTCTAACATCTGCTTCTCCTCCGTGAGAAACGCCAAACTCTTTTCTACACACTTTACAGAACGCTTTAATTTCATGGCTTTGGGCGGGTACTTCCCCACCCACTCCTCCCGGTACCTGCACTGACGCTTTTGCCTTTCAGCGGCGTGATGGAGTTCTGGTGCACCAGCCATGTTGAATGAATGAAAATGAGCTTATCGTCAGTGCATATTCATGCCTAATTGTAGAACGTCAAAAATAAGCTAACTAGAAGCCGTCAGGAGCTGTGTGCAGATAACTCAACCCACTTTACCAACAGGTTTTAGTGTAGAAAATAAGTACTCAGTATTCAGGACATTTAGGGCCTGATTCAGGATTCGGACAACAGCTTAGATTTGAATAATAATAATAATACATGGGTTTTAAATATACATTTCACGGTAACACAAAGACACTTCACAATGAAGTAACATTAAGACAAGGACAGGACAAAACAGTAATGAGGAGCAGTCATGTGTGGGGGCTGTAGGCTGTGAGGAAAAGGTGTGTGGAGCAGTTTTTTGAAGGAGTTCAGCGAGTTTTTGATGTGAAGGGGCAGAGTGTTCCAGAGGGCCGGGGCAGCAATGGCAAAGGCTCGGTCTCCCAAGGTCCGGTGCTTTGATTTGACTGCGGGAGTGAGGAGGTCAAAGTCGGCTGATCGATTTTGGCACTGTCCCGAATTTTTTGGGACTCATCCTCAATCTTTCGGGACATCTGGTTATTCTACGTTGTTTTTGTCAAATATGGCATTTCCAAAACTATAAAAGGTAACAAGTGTATGTGTTAATATGTGTTAATGACATTAATACCTCATAGAAGGGAAATACTCCTTCTTTAACTGTCAGATTGCTGATTTGTTAACCTAGGTCATGGTTTGTTTTCACATATTTAAGCAAATTATGTATTTATTTATTTACCACTGTACAGCTGTATTACATAAGAAGCTCTTGAGGATTTCCCAGGAAGTGGCGCCAGAAGTGGACGATCTGATTTAAAGCTCTGGTTAAAGGCCTCTCTATGATCACCTCACCAGTGCTGATAATATGACGTCCTACAGAGAGCTTTCTGTCTGCAGCAGCGTTGGTCCTGAGAGCGTCTGCGTGTGCTCGTTCCCATCAGACCTTTATCATGAGCGTCTTTATTTGTGTCCGGGATTACAGGAGAACAAAGGTCACAGTAAGACTTTGGGAAAAACCTCCTCACAGCCAGAATCCAGCCCCGGTCCTGTCCCGTGTCACACTGTTAGCCCCGCCCCCTGCGCCTCTTTTGTGCCGGCCCTCAGGAGGCTCTGCGGGCCGGGGTGCACCATACCAATCAGCACCCGCCCCGCGTGTAATTAGTGCATGGGTCAAAGGTCACGGCGGGGTTTAAGACGGAGATCCACTGGTCAGTCAACAAGAGCGGGGCCCGGCGCCCCCCGGAGAGTTGAGAGGGAGACCCCGCTGATGACAGATCCATGCCCACACAGACGCAGAGGGGCTGGATGCTTCTACCTCAGGTAAGCACAAACACAAACATACACACCAATCTGTCCACGCCGAGCACAGGGCACTGCAGAGACGCCACATCTGACAGTCACAAAGAAGCCGCTCTGATCAGAAGACCCTACAAAGACCCTAATAATAACCTGGAAATAAGTAACTGTTAACTTCAAAACTACCACTTCATGACATCACAAGGTTTAACAGAGCATTTGAGCTTTGGAAATGTAGACAGACTAATGGTAAAGGATTACTCCACTCCAGGTGTGTTTTTGAGGAGGTGTCACCTTTAGAACAACACGGTTTAAGTCTCAAGAGTCAACTTTGTGAAAAATCCTTTTCTTCCACCATCACAATCGCTCAGTCCCAGCTTAGACCAGTGAATGGCGTCTCTGAAAGAAAAGCACTTTATTGTCCCCCATAGAGAAATTAGTCCTCTGCATTTGAACCACCCTTCAGTGCCGCTGTGGCATCTCAGGAGCAGCACAGTGCTGTCTTGGTCAGGACTTTCTTAGCTGCAGGATTTGACATGTTGTGCATGTTTTTTATGGATAGGGTGCCCATAGAAAGCCACCCACACACAGGTAGAACATGCAAACTTCACACAGAAAGGCCCAGGTGACCCAGGGAACAAAACTGGAACACAGGGAACAAAACTGGAACACATT
Organism: Odontamblyopus rebecca; assembly: GCA_030686955.1. Classification (NCBI taxonomy): domain Eukaryota; kingdom Metazoa; phylum Chordata; class Actinopteri; order Gobiiformes; family Gobiidae; genus Odontamblyopus; species Odontamblyopus rebecca. The sequence goes on from CM060662.1 coordinate 5,216,379, forward strand.
TGCAGTGTATGAGTGTTGGAGACGATCAGAGGCCAACGGCACAGACTGACATCTGATACTGAGGCGTGCTGCTTGTGCTGCTTGTGCTGCTCGTGTGCGTTGGCGTGTGCTCGTGTGAGAGAAGAACTACTGCACGTGCTCAGTGGGCAGATAGCCACCGGAAGTACCTCGCTACTAAATTTTAATCTGGACACATACACCATCGAGCTCGGCCTGTTGACTTGAATGGACGGCTGTGTTTAGACTCTGGGGCTTGATCGTCATCAGCTCCGCTCCTCGGTGCTGGATCATTTCGGAGGCGCTCCCCTTCATGGAAACACTGTTTGGGGGGAAAGCTGTTTGGGGAAGAGCTACACGAGCATTCCAAGCAGGGGTGAGATGAGACACGACACAAGGCCGGGTCTACAAGAACGAGACAAGACAAGAGCTTGACATAATCTGTAATAAATCAGAGTGCCGTTCAGGTCACAGATTTGGCATCGCAGTTTTTGATTTACACTTTTATTTGGCTGTCGTGTAGCTCTTGTTTTCATTGTGTGATGGAGGGAGCACCAGGAGGGGCTCACTGTGGCTCTGGTATGTGCGTAAGTCCAATTTAATGTCCAGGGTGAAAGCGCTGGCGTTGTTGGCAGGATAACAATGGTGGAGAGTTTGACCGGATTATTTTTGGCTAGCAAAAGACTGCATTATACTGAACGCATTTATCATTATCAAGTCAAATTAAAAAGGTCTATTTTTTCTGACTCACACGACCTGGCAAAAGTTTAGACACACTTTTACATTTATTTTTCCTCTTTATTTATGTTATAGATTCGCACTGAAGGCATCAACAGTAGCCACTCTTTGCTTTGAACCCCGGTTTGCTCTTTTTAGCCCCTGACCCTGACGTGGCACAAATGTGAAGTGAAAACAATTTCAGGAGACTTCATCAAGAAACTCACTGCGAGAAGGCCAAGGGTTTGAAGCTCTGTCGACAAAGCAAAGGGTGGAGACTTTGAGGATTTGAATCTAAAATATAAAAAATATTTAGTTGAGCTATTTCACTGTTTTCCTTAGTACATAATTCCATATATCTTGCTTCATATATTTGATGTCTTCTGTAAATATATAAAAAGCATTAAACATTGAATCAGAAAGTGTGTCCAAACTCGATTAATAGTGTAGATGAACAGTTCGTCTTCTATAGAGCAACTCCAAATATTTATTGCTTCCACGATTTTGACATCATCTAACAAATCAGAGGAGCTGTTCAGGTCACAAGTTTGACATCACAGTTTTTCATTTATGTATTTTTTTCCATTGTTGGTTCACTGGAATGACGTACAGCGTCTTAAGAGGCATAACTTGGCAACGTCCACCATTTTTTCCAAACTGAATGTAAGCACATGGGAACGGATCTTTCATCTGACTTCATCTTCATCTTACGAGATCTTGTCAGATCTCTAGTGGACTAATGAATTGTTATTAATATTATTACGAGTATATTCTTTTAAAACATAATACGATAAAAGTTTAGATCAATTTACTTTTCCCCCATTTTTTAGTGAAATCTGTCTTGCCCCAGTACAGATATAGTGTATAAGCAGTTCTTGTGGTCAAAATATGTCTGATGTGAGCTGTCTGCAGCTGATAGAACGCATAAGGGAAGTGAGGAAAGCAACTGTTTAAAATGAACTAGTCCTGTTTTTTTCACATTTTCAAGAAAGTAAAAATCAGGTACAATGTCTTTAAAATTGGTGAACCGCTCTCCTCCCTGCAAGACATATACACCACCCGGTTCACCGTATACACCACCCGCCTCACCGTATACACCACCCGCCTCACCTGCAAAGTGACCTCAATTGTGCCTGATGCAAGTCACACACACAATGCTGTGCAGTCTCCTCCCCTCCGGGAGGAGGTACAGGGGCCTCTGTTCGAACACCACCAGACTCACTAACAGCTTCATCCACCAGGCTGTTAGGATGCTGAACTCTCCCCTCTCTAACCACCAGGCTGTCTCCCTAAAGAAGAACTTTGTACATTTCCTTTTATTTTATTATTATTTCATTTAGAAGATTGAGAGTGAGAACATAATTGAAATTTTTCATATGGAAATTTGGCAATAAACTTTTTGGATATTTTTTTTTTACAACCCTACACAAAATTGACTCTTGTGAGCTTTAAGCTGTTAGAATGTTGTTACCTCATCAAACGGATGCCTGGAGTTGTGTTTTGTTTCATTCACACGTTTGAGTAATTCTTTATTATTAGTCTGTCTCCATCTCCAAAGCTCAAAACGCTCTGTTGCACCTTGTGATGTCACAAAAAGGTAGTTTTCAAGTGAATAAATACCCTGACCTTTTATTTAATGGAGATTGGGAATTCCTGGGCTGAAATCATCCACATGTTTCTAGTGAAGGTGTGTGGAGTTTACAAGCACAGTGGAGAGTTTCCTCTATCACCACATGATGTCACAAGGTGGAACAGAGTGTTTTCAGTTTAAGAGAAGAACTCATAATATAGACAATATTAGAACATAGATCATAATAATGTCATATTAAGTCTAATCCAACCTGCACTGAAATAAAAGACATCTCCTTCATTCCACTTTAAATATTCAGCATCTGATCTGTCTTTTTTGATGCACCGTTCATCACTTCATTCTGTCGCCCCATTTAAATCCTGCTTCGCCCTATAACTGCACTTTACCATATTCATTAGGTGAGATTGTGACGTGTTTCAGAGATCGATTTACCAAATAAATAAATAAATAAATCTTGTGTTGTGTCTGTCAGATGCGGTGTTACGAGCCGTTCTCTGGCATCGGCTGATTTTACAAATTCATTTATTACAAAATTCCATTCATGTTCAGGCAGTCGCTCTGAACTGTCAGGCCTGTGTGAGACAATACAGCTGTGGGTGTGACGTAGGGTAGACGAGAATTCATTGTGTGATGGAGAGAGTGGCCATGGTTCTGTTTCGGCTCTTTTATGGGATCTGAATCTTTTTGGATCGGTTTATTTTAAAGAGCTGTTCAAAATACTGGCTCTTTTATTTTCTGATCTACCCTAAAATACCAAATAGTAGCCGGGTTTCAATTAACCGCCAGGTCCCCACCGGGTGGAGGTGTATATTTTGATAAATAACTGCTGGTTTCAAATAAATGTGAGTCTAATTAACTAGCCTATGTCTATATAGAAAGTTTCCAATGCAGACACCCCCAGCAGTCATTGTGGCTGCTGCCGAGGAGGACCTCCATCAGGTTTGCACCCATCAAACTCAAACCTACACAAAAACTGTCAATCGTTTGTACTTCGTTTGTGCTGTTTTGTGCTGCAAAAAGTTTTGTTTATGCGATTCTGGTTCTTAAGATATTACCCGTTTTATTTTGAGCCAATGACGTCGTCCAGCCCCTCAAATAATATGAATGAATATCTTAAGAACCAGTTTTGCACAAACAAAACTTGGTGTAGCAGAAAACAGCACAAACAAAGCATAAAGCCAACTTCACGCAGGTCCAAGGAGGCCGCTCAAACTCCCATTTCCCCTTTTTTGTGCTTTATTTCACCAAGATATCATGATGAGTAAGAGAAGCCATAGAGAGCATGATGTTTACAGCTGACACAGCAGCAGTTTGACTTCAGTTCAGTCCTGCCTTTACCAGACTGGTTGTGTGACTCAGAATGGATAGCATATATTCTCTGCACTGCGTCCAGTCACCCTCAGCTTCACTGAAAAAGTGGAGGAACAGACGACGTTGCTGTGAAATTCCTGTTTCAAAGTGACGTAAAAAGGAAGATGACACAGCAGGCAGGATGGAAGCAGTTTTTAGGAGTTTTGGTAATATTACTTCAGTTTGGTAATTCAGAGGAAGCAGCAATGCCATTGTAGCTGCTGTGGTGTAAGAGGAAAGTTGTGGCAAAGGGGCGAGGAAAGTCCGGGGACAAGGTGGCAGGAATTCTGCAGACAACGAAGGCAAAGTAGTCGCCAGGCTATCGTATAACTGCAACGCCTTCTCTGTAAATTATAGTCATACTAGTTAAATGAACCATATTTTTCCATATTTGCTGAGTAAGATTTTTGTGAGGAAGGAATTAATCTCCTGCCCCAAATTGCCGCCTGGTCTCAAATAAATGCCTGGTCTGTGAAGTGATTGAAACAAATAAATGCCCACAGTTACAGGAGCCCCCTCCTCGAACCGCCACCTTAACATGGTGGAGGGGTTTGAGTGCCCGAATGATCCCAGGAGCTATGTTGTCAGGGGCTTTATGCCCCTGGTAGGGTCACCCAAGGCAAACAGGTCCAGGGGGACGGGTCAGACGAAGAGCGGTTCAGAAGACCCTTATGATTCTAAACATTCAAAGGCCAGTTACGTCGCCCGGAAAGGCGACACCGGGGCCCCACCCTGTAGCCAGGCCTGGGGTGGGTGCACGCCGGCGAGCGCCTGGTGGCCGGGCCTTTCCCCACGGGGCCCAGCCGGGCCCAGCCCGAAGGAGCGACGTGGGGCCGCCCTCTGGTGGGCCCACCACCCGCGAGAGGAGCCATAGGGGTCGGGTGCGGAGAGATCTGGGTGGCGGTCGAAGGCAGGGGCCTCGGCGACCGGATCTCTGGACATGGAGACTAGCTCCGGGGACATGGAATGTCACCTCGCTGGGGGGGAAGGAGCCTGAGCTTGTGCGGGAGGTTGAGCGTTACCGGCAAAAGAGCCGCCTCGTCACATCACCAGAGCCTAAGTCCATTTTAATGTACAAGGTTAAAGGCTGATGGGAGGATAAGAATGACTAAGAGCTGGAGCTTTGCAGGAGTTTGAGCCGAGTATTTGACAGCGGCTTGAATAAAGGGCCATTATGGAAAACGCATTTATCAACGTGAACAGGTTTATTTTTCAGAACAAAACAGTGGGGAAAAAATTCATTAGACTACAGTGACTTTAGCCCCTTTCCATGAGGATCACGGTCTGAAAGAGTCTGTGTAGTCAGGAAATCTAATTTTTTCAGAATTGTAGGCCACAGTGACAGCAAGAGCAGGATTAAACATAAAGCCATCGTACCAACAAAGACAGATGCCCTCCCAGTAACCCACAACTGTCACGATAATTAATATATCGGCTTATCGTTTAAAGCAGAACTATTCTGCAACATTAACTCTCTGGAGTTGTATTTGGAGGGATCCGGCAGGTTTGAGTCATCTTTAATCACTTATTTTCAAGTCGCCGTATTCAGATTCAGATTTAACTTTGTCATAATGCCCGTCAAGCCGTGTTCCCCGGCAAACGCCCACTGCTCTGTACTAACTTTGTTCCACAGTTTTATTTTCTCACTTAATAATGGGGGTGGCATTCTGCAGCGTAGCGTAGTCATTTTGGTATAAATTTTTTTTTAAAAGTCTTGATGTGCAGCTGTCCATAGGAGGTATGGATTGGTTGGTAAGGCAAGGCAAGTTTATTTGTATAGCATAACTGGTACACAAAGTAATTCAAAGTGCTTTACAGAATAAGTAATACATTAAAATCACAATACAGACAAATCAAAACATAAATAATCATTATAAAATAAATAAAGAGAGACATTAAATGAGAGAGAAGAGTGTAGAATGAGAAATCAGAATCTTTCAGTCATACACAGCTGAACAGAACTGTTTCAAGCCTGGATTTAAACTGTGTCAAAACACTAATGGTGGCAAATTATCACACAGGGCGATGTGGACGTGGCTTCAAACACAGTATTCATGTTTCTTTTGAGTGCGTATCATTTTATGAAATCATCCCAGAGGTACATGTGAGGCAAAGAGGCGTTAGGTGCTCTGCCCCAGACTCACACGACTGACTCAATACAAAGTGAACTGGAGTCAGAGTCGATGGAGCCGGAAGCAACTCCACGCTCACTTTCTGTTTGGAACACGGCAGCTATTACCTATGTCCGTTTATATATCCACTCTATGCTCTGCTCACGGATTACACTGTCATATACAGTACTATACTGTAGATCAGGGGTGCCCAATATGTCGATCGCAATCAACCAGTCGATCGCCAAAGCAGTGTCGGTAGATCGCCAAGGTAGATCGTAGTGTAGTATTCGAGACCGTTTCTTTACGGTCTTGGACGGTGTTTGGACTCGGTCTTGGTCTGACTCTCGTCCAGTGTGATCATATTTCATTAAGGCCGCTACTATTGGCAATAAACTCATACCGACCGATGTGGAGGAGCGCGGGGTGTGTCTCTACAGCCGATGCGCTCGTCTGGAGTCCGTGGACACTGCGCGGCGCGTCACAACACACATCCCGAGCACCCGCAGCGTGTCCACAACACCCTCGCGTAACAGTGTGTGTCACACTGCAGGTTAAACTTCTTAAAACATTCAACCTGTCCATCTGCCTCATTTTAGTGCACCGCCTTTTCGCGCTCTCTTTCCTCCCTGCAGCACAGGCTCCGTCCTCAATGCGCTGATTATCCTAGAAGCGAAAGACGAAATACGACGCAAAAACTAATCTAAATTTATGTTACAGTGTTGCCACAAAGCGGTATTACAGCACAGAGCAGACCTACCGCAACATGCATCTGTATTTGTCGCGACGTGCGTTTGGTAAATGTGCAGAGGCTGTAAATACCACTGCAAAACCAATAAGATATTGTAACTCCAGTGGAACTTGATAAGAAAAAAAAAATCAGGTTTAAAAATCCTACACTCTTTATTTACTTTCTTCAGTTTTGTGTAAAGTGCCAGTGGAAGTTCTCTGAATGAATGAGCTCGCAAACTGTGGGTGAGGGTCCAAAAAGGGGCCCAGAGTGTTTCCTGCAGTACAGTTTGTTTGGCTTAAATAAACATTTATCAGATAAAATGGAGAAAGATCTATAAAAACTTATTCATGTGAGTCATCCTTTTACCACATGAACCCATTAAGTCCAAGTACCGTTCCACCAAGACTGATTCTCAATATATTTATTTATTTATAAATAAATAAATAAATAAATTGGATTTTTGTAGTAAGTAGATCATTTTGACTTCATCATTTTAAAGTAGCTCGCATGCTGAAAAAGTGTGGGCACCCCTGCTATAGATAATTTAGTATATACATTAAAAGGACAGTTTGGAATTTTGGACATAGAGTGTTGGAGACATGTGGAGACACTTTTTGAAATCTTCCATCCAGTCCTTGTATTTGCAGAGGTTGCTGGTGCTAGGCTAGTGCATGTCAATGGCCATAGTTGTCCTGCCATTAAAAACAGTCTTACCCACTCCACAGAGCACCCGAGGCAAAACTATTAGATCCAGACTGTCCCTGTGAACGTCTGTGTCCAGAGAATCATTTTCGAAGTAAAACCAACGTTGCATTTGAAGGATTTCTGTCTGAGCAGCAGCAGTGAGTTGTACTTCCTGATAAAAAGCTCGGCAGCAGCGGACTGATATATGAGAAAACAGTCCCTCAACATGCGACGATTCATGTGATGCAAGGTTAGTTTTATTTCAAACATTATTTTATCAACACAGACATTCACAACACAAGCTTTTTGTGGCAGGACGACTATGGCCATTGACATGCACTAGCCTAGCCCCGGCAACCTCTCCCAATACAAGGACTGGATGGAAGATTTCAAAAAGTGTCTCCACACGTCTCCAACACTCTGACTCACGAGGAAATAAGGCCCTATGTCCAAAATGCTAAACTGTCCCTTTAATATAGTGTTTTTTATGAGCAGTTATCAGATGTGAGTGCAGTTGTATTGTGTGTATATGTGTATTGTGTGTATTGTATTGTCACATGTGTCTTGCGGGTGGCAGACAGATCGTGGGTGGTGTTTTGCTGGACACATGGGCACTGTCCACGGCGTCCTGCCCCCCAGAACAGCTGCTCCCGCTCCGTCAGCTCCCGGTGAAAAGTGGTGCCACCGCAAACCAGAGTCCGTCATTAAGACTGTTTACATAACAGGACGACACCCGTGATTACGAGAGGCACTTCCGGGGCCTTTGTCGCTATGGGGACAGGAATATTACTGGGCCTATATTACACTATTTTCTGATGTTCTAATATTTCACCATCGCAAACAGACACAACCAAATTAGTTTATTTTTAATCTGATTTAAGGTCTCGTGTAAACGGGGCAAATAACACGAGTTCTGAACGAGCATCCGAGAGCTCGTCCTTCAGCTCGATTCTGTCGATACATCAATAATCCAGATGAGATAAAATGAGAATGTATTAAAAGTTTTCTCGCTTCAGTTGGCGTAAATTGAGCGTTTCTTCTAATTATTATTATTCTGTTATTGGCTGAAATGATCCAAATGATTCTAGTGAAGGTGTATGAATTTAAAAACACAGTGGAGCTTGACGTGACATCACGAGTTGGAATGGTGTTTTCATTTTAAAATAAGAGCTAAATGTAAATCCGCAGGGTTTATGTGTTAAACATGTGTGAATGAAACAAAACACAACTCCACCTATAAGAGGAAACAACATTATAACATGACTTAAACCTCAAGAGTCAATTTTGTGTAATACAGAAGCTGATGTAGCAGAGGACATATAGAAGACAGTGTAAATCAGGGGTGTCAAACTCATTTTGGTCCGGGGGCCGTATGCAACCTACTTTGATCCCAAAAGGGCCGGATCAGAAAACTCAGTTCTCTCTTCAAGTTATTGTATTTTTCTCCAAACACACTGAGCACAGATTTCCCATTCACCTCTGTCAACAAATAAGAATTAGACTATTTTTCTTGGGAAATCCTGAACTCAGCATCTGCTTTTCTCATTTTTTGACATTTTGCTGATGAGGGTCACGGTCGACAGTCAAAACGATCGTCCTTTAAGAGCGTTTGGAAAGAGGAAAGTCTTCATTTGTGCTGCTCTGGTGGGAGTCGCAACGTACAGAAACGCCGGAGACGCTGCTATGCTAAACGGTGCAGAAAATTAACAGAAAAATCTGAAAATTTTAAGTATTTTAATAGAAAAATCAGCCGAGGGCCAGATTAAAGGTCTTGGAGGACCGGATCTGGCCCCGGCCACATGTTTGACACATGTGGTGTAAATGATTAAATATCTACGGATGTAACAATAACTGAAATATGGTGACATCGTTTCGTCAAAGGTCTCACAGTAATATCGTGGAGCATCACAATATATTGAATCTCAAGTCTCTTTGCTTAAATGAAGTTCTGACAGTTCTGATGCAGAAATAGCTAAAAAAAACACACACACACAGAGGGAACTACATAGACCATGATCCTTTGCTCTGTTTCAGTGCAGACGACATGAAGAAATAACTGTTCTAAGCACTTTGAAATCTTCATTCTTTGGATTAACTCTTGTGAAGGATTTTTAGAGGAAAAAGGAGCAGATTCACAGTTTTGTGCCTCCACAAAATATCGCAATAAATATCGTACGGTGAGATGTTTATGGTGAAAATATCGTACAGAGAGATTTTGATATCGTTCCATCCCTAATGACAGTTAATGTTGTACCAAATGACTGGCAAAGCATTTTAGAACGTCAGTCTTGTTATTATGTAGAATATCGTAATATCATGAGCCTCCCCACCATATCTCAATAAATATCGTACTGTGAGGTTCATACCGTGATGTCGTATCATGAGATTTGGATATCGTTGCACCCCTATAAATGTCCCATATTATGCAAAACTGGCTGTGAATGCAGCTTTTTAAAGTGGTTCTCCATGACTTTCATCCTCTCAGATCCTTGCTCCAGCTCTGGTGGTGTTAAATGTAGTTAATATGATTAACTTAGGTTCAGGAGCAGGACACACGTCTCAACCGCCCTCGACTCCACTCCAGTGAATCACAGTTCACTTCTACCACACCTCAATTTTCCAGAAGCCTATTTGTAGCAGCCTATCCTGGAAACCCGACCCCACCCTCCCAACCCTGATATGTTTGCTTCCAGACATAAGACGCCTAAGAGGGGGTTCCGTCCTGCGGGCCATGTGAAGATTGAGACTGAACCCCCACCCCGTCTCAACCCAGCTGACCTGCCATATAATAAATGCTTTTCTCTTCGCACATGTGTTGTTGCCGTGGTACTTGCTAGTGACAGCTGCATTGCTCAACTTTTCTAAAGGAACTTTCCCTGCTCGTCTCTTCAAAGATATTTTTGCTTTCCCAGGAATATTCCATGGTATGACTTTAAACATTTCCATCTGCCATTTATTCATTACACACAGTGATAGAAACACATATCAATCAGAAAATGTAGTGTGAACAGTAGTGAAATGATCTTGTTGCATGGACAGATCATTTTACTTGACAAGTTCTCTTAAAATGAACGACCTCTAGACTAGACTGGAGCGTCTCAGAACGAGTAAGTCGATAATAAATCTGAAAACCTGATAAAAGTTTTAAAATCTTGGCCAGATCAGAGACATTTGCAGTGCAGATCTGAACTGTAATAGCGTAGTGCTGTAACCTGCTTGTCTCCCTTGTGAGTTTTAATCTAGTGTAGACTGTGGAACATTCTAGACACAGACCCTCTACCAGAAATGTGCACCTTTAAAGAGCGCCCCCACCTGTCAGACGTGTTTGGAGCAAATTCATAGGAGGCGTCCAGAATTCCCAGGTCAGCTCAGGTCAGTGCCGCTCAGATTCGGGTCGTTTGGGTCAGATCCAGGGGTTCTGTTTGGCCTCTTCAACGACGACCAATCACAAACCCTCACGGACAAATCAACGGAGCTGTCGGGAGAGAGACTGGGTTCAATATGAGCCCATTTTTAGGTGCAGTCTCCGTGAAGTGGAATTAAAACAGGACAGACCAAACATTTAAAGGTCCGCTCACTAGCGAGGACCACGGCGACAACACGTGTGCGAAGAGAAAAGAGTTTATTATAGGGAGACGAGGCCGGTCAGCTGGGTTGAGACTCAGGGTGGGGGTTCAGTCTAAATCTTCACATGGCCCAGCTGGACGGGACCCCCCTCGTAGGCGTCTTATGTCTGGAAGTGAACAGATAGGAGTTGGGAGGGTGGGATCGAGTTATTTGGGACAAAGTGGGTTGCCGGGATAGGCTGCTACACATAGGCTTCTGGGAAGTGAGCTGTAGTGATGGGTAGATGATGCCTCAAGGTGTGTCACACTTTCAACTTACTGAGTCGACACTGTATCATGCATGGCCTCCATCTAGTGGTTTAAAAATGTACTGCAGTCATGTTACAAAGAAAAAATGAAATTGTCATATGTTTGGATAACTAAGTGCAAGGTTTTTTTTCACATTTGAACATAATTGAGTCTCTAGAGTGAATATTCTTGGTCCCATGATTAGTGAAACACAATTGGCTTGTGAACTTTTTATATATTGTACTTGTGACTTTCGAGTGCTTGTTATTTTTTTATTTTTTATTTTTTTGGCTCGAGAAAATCTGTTCAAGAGGAACTGATGAGGCAGGAGTAACACAAATACTTTTTGGACAGTACAGGAAGGCCCATTTTTTGAGTGTTCTAATATTCCAGTGGGTCTTCACTTCTGGGAATGTTTGCTGCTGACAAGTATTTTCGAACCTCTATTATTGCATCAGCCATAAAACTTGAGGTCTTCCTGCTCTGAGAGTCTAGTTGTTGCCACAGGTTGTCTGTGGTGCAATTTCTGAGATATACAACACGTTCCTGTTTGGTATCGCAGATGCAGACTCAAGGGTCTGCAGCATCTCCTGAACCCCTCGTCTTCAACAGTGCTTAAAGGTTGGCAATCTTTTATGATAATATTTATGAGGTATCAATTTAGGGCCTCTTTTCTAGGAGCTGTGGAAGCAAAGGAAAGGTTTTTAATTAAAAATTATTACTATTAGCCTCCATAGTAATTAGTTAATGATCGCAAACTTCTTATCCACACCAGTGTCCATTCCTGGTGTATTTTCTTCTCTTTTATGGCGAGCACAGCCAGAAGGTTGCAGGTTCGATCCCCTTTCTGTGTGGAGTTTGCATGTTCTCCCAGTGTCTGGATGGGTTTCCTCCAGGCTCCGGTTTCCCCCATCAACTCAAAACATGCAGCACCTGAACTAACATCAAGGACCATGACGTCCACCCTCCTGTGGGCTCCACTCACAGAGGGACAGAGCACAGAGGACTGGGCGGCGCATAGCTGCCCCCCCGACCCAGCCGAGATAAAGTGGAAGAAGACCGATGGACGGAACAGAATATTTAACCTGTGGACCATTAAAATATTTATAAAAGCATTTTTCTTCTGTTGAAACATAAATGAAACACCAATCACCTTATCAGGCATTATGAGATTAAAATTATCCCACACTTTTTTGGAGGCTCCATGGGGACGAGCGGCAGCAATAAGTGGATCGACCGTATTGTGCTTCCTGGTCTGGAATTGGCGCCTAAGTCACTCATATTAACTACATATATAACACAAAACTGACTCTTGTGAGCTTTAAGTCATAATAGAATGTCATTACCTCCTCAAAGCAGAGACAGAGAGACAGGTTTATTGTAGAGATGGTCCTGGATGTGGTCACGGGAGCCGGCTGTAGACATGGACGGGTAGGTAGACACTGGGATAGACTCGCAAGACGACATGGACAGACGAGATGTGGGGACGTGGGGCTGTGGGACGACATGGAGCAGGTAGACAGAGAATGAACTGACACAGAACAAAGGACAAGGACAGGACTAAGTAATGGGACTGACTGGGAAATGAGCTGCAGGTGAACCATCCTGTAGCATTAGCTCAGCCACGTCCCCGGTGAGGTGCAGACTCAGACACAGAAGGGAGGGGGACACATAACACCAAACCCTCGCATTGTTTCATTTGAGTGTCCTGAAAAAAGCGCTATATAAAACTGATGCATTATTATTATTATTATTATTATTATTATTATTATTATTATTATTATTATTATCATTTGGCATTCATGGTGTTAGCTGTACAGACAGTATTAAATGATGGTATGAATGATGATGGTATAAAAGGTAAATACAGTGTATTGAAATGAAAATTTGAATAATAGAAAATAAGATTTGATTTGTATAATTGCTTTATGCTTTTATTGTTTTTCTTCAGTGACTTTCACTCGAAGAACAGTGAAAGAATCTTTTCAATCCCATAATGCTTTCTGATTGTTGGGTTCTGCTCTTCTGCACATGTCCGAGTCTCTGTGGTTGGCAGAGCTTTGTCCACTGATCTGAAGGTCGGTGGTTTGAATCAACCTAAACATCACTGGTTGAGCATCACGTCCACTGACCCACAGGTTGGTGGTGCGATTCTGGCTCCCACAGATGAATGCTGGTGTATCCTTGGGCAAGACACTTAACCCACCTCTCCCCCAGTGTCTGTGTACACTGGAGAATGGTGGCTCCTTGTTGTAAAGCCTTGAAGGTGGAAAAGTGCTGTATAAAAATGTGACATAAACATGATGGAGAGACACGTGAGGGCAGTTTGCTTCCAAGTATCTGCTCCTCTGACTCTGATGTCAAATAGAGGCTCCATGCAGACATCTTAAGAATGACTGTGGCTCTTTATAAAGGTAAAGAACTTTTGTCACCAAAATACCAAGCTTGACCTACCCCTAGACATTTACTAACTTACCAGCACCATTTTTCCATAGGTAGACTCACTTAAAACCTCAGGAAATTATCTAGAACCTTGATTTTTTTGGACCACCCTAAATATTTTCGACAACTACAGCGATGAGGCTCCATAAAAACCACAGCACCAAACCTGCGTAACACCCTCTGACCTGTTACCCGTGCACTTCCTGTTTACTCCGTGCCCACTTCCTGTTGTGACATAAACACATGCGTACACTCTCCCGTGTCTCCTCTCTGTCTCCTCCGCCACCCACTCACATTGGTCGAGCCCCCGTAGCTCCATTCTTCCCAGGGGCACCGCCGTCTGTTTGGTCTCTCTGCTCCGGACTCCCCATCCCGCTGTGTTTCTCTCCGGAGCCGGTGGGTGCTGGTGGGTGCTGGGGGGTGCTGGTGGGTGCTGGTGGGTGCTGGGGGGTGCTGGTGGGTGCTGGTGGGTGCTGGTGGGTGCTGGTGGGTGCTGGTCGGGCTGTGTTGGGGTGAGTGGTGGGTCAGCCCTATTAGCCCTTTTCACTGCTCTCGCGGTTCGCTAAACAAAACATCTCATTCACAGAGTAGATACGCACACGAACACACACATACTGTACCCACGCACACGCACTCACACACACACACTCACACACACCCACGCATACACATGCACACACACACACACACTCACACACACCCACGCATACACATGCACACACACACACACACACACACAGCAGGCTGGCACAAATGACCACCACCAAGGCTCTCATAAGGCTCGCGCATTACTCTGGGTCTAAAGTCATTTATTGCGTAACTTTTCTGGGAGGGGGTCCGTCACCGGCTTGTTTCTATGGAGATGTCGTTGCTCTGTCTGGAATGTTCCACAGTGTGACATACGGTATGACTAATTTTGACTTCATTTAGTGGGATAAAACACGTCATAAATATCACTAATCCGTGCATCATTCGTTCAAAGGTTTTTCAAAATCATCCAAAAACAATAAGAAAAAAAAAAACATGTCTTTTCTTCATTGTTTGTCTTCAAAACAAACAAACAAACAAAAAAAAACGATAATGATTGGCTTATTCAGTTTTCAATTTTGTGTTTAAATGAATAATGGAAAAAAACAGATAACAGCCCTTGACCCTTGAATCAGGACTAAACCAGGTCTAAGACAGGTCTAAACCAGGACTGAATCAGGACTGAATCAGGACTGGACCAGGACTGGAGCAGGACTTGACCAGGACTCAGTGTTTCCTGCAGAAAATCAGTTAGTCAAGGCAGTGACCGGGGAGGTGAGCGGGGTGAGGGGAGCAGATACCTGGTCCTATCCTAGTTTAGTCCTAGTTCAGTCCTGGTTTAGTCCTGGTTCAAACCTGTTTTAGTCCTGGTTCAACCCTGGTTTAGTCCTGGTCCTATCCCAGTTTAGTCCTAGTTTAGTCCTAGTTCAGTCCTGGTTTAGTCCTAGTTCAATCCTGGTTTAGTCCTAGTTTAGTCCTAGTTCAATCCTGGTTTAGTCCTAGTTTAGTCCTAGTTCAATCCTGGTTTAGTCCTGGTTCAATCCTGGTTTAGTCCTGGTTCTATCCTGGTTTAGTCCTGGTTCAATAATGGTTTAGGCCTGGTTCAATCCTGGTTTAGTCCTGGTCCTATCCTGGTTTAGTCCTGGTTCAACCCTGGTTTAGTCCTGGTCCTATCCTGGTTTAGTCCTAGTTTAGTCCTAGTTCAGTCCTGGTTCAATCCTGGTTTAGTCCTAGTTTAGTCCTAGTTCAATCCTGGTTTAGTCCTGGTTCAATCCTGGTTTAGTCCTGGTTCAATCCTGGTTTAGTCCTGGTTCAATCCTGGTTTAGTCCTGGTTCAATCCTGGTTTAGTCCTGGTCCTATCCTGGTTTAGTCCTAGTCCTATCCTGGTTCAGTCCTAGTTCAGTCCTTGTCCAGTACTGGTTTAGACCTGGTTTAGCCCTGCTTTAGTCCCAGGTTTAATTCTGGATTAGTCCTTAGTTTTGTTAGAATTCTACAAATATTTTCTGATGTGTATTTAATATAATGTGAAAATATTCAAATAAAAATGGGATAAATCACCGGTTTGGGATAAATCTGCTGGGGCCGAGGACACAGGACTGGGACTGTCCGAGTATTCTTTAAATTTGAGTCATTCAGCACAATACTGTATGTATAATCCAGAAATCCTCCTGAGCTCCAGGTGAGTGTTGGACCGGTCACTCTGTTCGTCAGGTATGTTTTTCATGAGGAAACATTAGATCAGGGGTGTCAAACTCATTTTGGTCCGGGGGCCGTATACAACCTACTTTGATCCCAAAGGGGCCGGATCAGAAAACTCAAAAACTCATGGCATATATACCCAAAAAATAGCAATAAGTCCAAATATTTGTGCAGAGAAAGACAAATCTATTACAGAAATCTTTATTTGATGAACTTTTTCTTTTATAAAATATTCTAGCGATCAGACGGCTGCTTCTTCAGTCCCGGCAATAATTTGTTTATCTTCTGTCTTCTCAATTCTCTGTTCAAGCTATTGTGCTTTTCACCATGCCATGTCTTGTAGTGATGTTTAAGATTATATTCTCTGAGCACGGCCACTTGTGGCAAACACACTATGCATACAGGTTTCCCAACAGGAAACAAGAATTAGTTCATTTTTGTTGGAAAATCCTGCACTCAGCTCCACTTTTCTCATTTTTGACATTTTGCTGATGATGGTCACGGTCAACAGTCAAAACGATCGTCCTTTAAGAGTATTTGGAAAGAGGAAAGTCTTCATTTATGCCGCTCTGGTGGGAGTCGGCCACGCTGGAGATGCTGCTATGTTAAGCAGCGCAGAAAATTACAAAATAAATCTGAAAAATTAAAATATTAGAATAACAGAAAGAATAGATACTCAGCCGAGGGCCGGATTAAAGGTCTTGGAGGGCCGGCTTGACACCTCTGCATTAGACTGTAGATCAGAAAACAGCGTAACATGTGCCCTTTAAACGTGGGCCACGCTGCTGTAGATCAGTTGTGAACACGAACACTGCAGAGCCTCGGGTCACTGCTGTTCTCCACTTTGATCCGGTGCCGCAGCTCTAAAGGTGGTGACCGGTGCGTTGTTCTATCTGGAGACGAGGGAATTACGAGAGTGTTTTTGTGCTTTTGTGGTTTCAGCAAAACAAAACATGTCAGAAACACAGTTCATCCTGACAAATATGTACACGCAAACTCACGTGAGACAGTAACACAAGATAACTGCGGGAGTCCATGGAAATACAAAGTTAAAACCACACTTTGGGACATTCACCGTGGAGACAAGTCGGAGGTCAAATACGAGTCAGGTTTGTGGAGATGCAAGCCCACTCAGGGTAAGGATGCATGTTTTCATTTTTTCTAAAATAACAAAACAAAGACAAATCTGGTTTTATTTCAGTGTTAAAGTTACAACACAACAACTCACCCTTATGGAACAGATAATACTCCCTACTGCACAACTCACCCTTATTTCCTCTTTAAGACAGAGGAACTCAGGGAGAGCGGAGTGAGGCGTTCATTTCCATTTCCTGAAAAAGGCCAGTGGGAGCAAACCCGGATCTGAATTAGATCTTAACTTCTCTGTGAAAACTACATGTTCCACACCAGTGCATTCAGTGTCACTAATTGTGTGATTGTTACATTCATCAGGAGAACTCATTAAAGCCTGATGCACTGGCCCCTGACCCGGCCTGTTCTAGAGCACGTTCGCTAAAAGGCAAGATCACGGCGCTGTTTTCTTGGAAAGACGAAGCTTTTGTGAGTGTGAGTTTACATAACAGAGCGGGGGTCCAATCAGCCCAGGGTCCAGCCCAGGGTCCAGGACTGAAGCAGGTTTCCAGGACCTGCTGTGGTCTTCAGAGCAAAGACAGTGGACCACAGCCACGGAGGAGAAGAGTAATCGTCATTTCATCATAAATATGTCTTCAGGCTGTGGAGAAGAGCAAACAAGAGGAAAGGCCTAGTACAGGGGTCACTGACTGGCAGACCGGGGTCCGAGTCCAGACCCAGATGCCATCCCATACAGACCCATGTCAATACACGTGTCCCTCCATGTGCTCTGTGTTGTCATTTATTTTGGTCCAAAGAGAAACAGTTTTCGCTCCTCAGATGCAGCAGAAAACAGCTCCATAGGGATTTACAGCTGAAATATTCTAACACAGACGGGTTTATCTTTCACTCACTCTTTTTCACTTTTGGCTCTATATCGGCTTTAATCAAACGCTCGTATACGCACATGTGACTCCACTTGTGAAACACAATCTGTTTCTCAGACTCTATCTCATAAGTTTTAGTCAGAAAATGGTCAGTTGAGACATTTCTATGTGATATCCTATAGTTTTGTGTCCAGAAAGAAGACGGAATAGGAGGAAGAGAAATCATCAAATCTTCATCAAAGAAGGAAAAGTCTGATAGTGTTGCTCCCCTACAGTCTGTATTAAGAATAGACCGGTTATATTATAAAATATAAAATAACCTGAGAAACTCTGTTCTTATTTTCACTGAACTAAAATTCTGAGCTCTGAACCAAATGAACTGAAACACTTCACATATGAACTCCAGTTGTTCTACTGTAATGTGTGTAATGTTTCATTAATATCACAGTGTTATTATATTATATTCATTATCAGAAAAAATTATCGAAATCGAATCAATATCGTGACCCATGTATCAACATACGTATGATGTCCTGGAGCTGCTCAAATGTTAGTTAAATGCCCCTGACCTAGTACCTCCTTAGCCCTGCCTCCTCAACAGTGACCTCTGACCTTTTCGGGTAAATGTGTGTTATCACATGACCTAACATACATACTCACACATACTCACACTCATACACACACACATGCTCTGCAGAGAAAACATGCAGCTGTGTTTCCTGGAGTTTTGTGGTGCAGATCACTCAGATTTGTCCTTTAGCACAGGTTTGTAAAAGCATCACAACATGTGAGCAACAGTTTTCAGCAGAATCTGTGGATGAGACAGAAGCACTGGAGCTGTGTTTGGGCATTGAAAGGCCATGTTGTTCAGAGGTTGTTGTGATGTGAAGCCGAGCGAGAGCAGCACCGCTCTTTATGCGCTGGACATTAGCAGATGGGTTTTGGCCTGGGCCCATGCCTTGGCTCTCCGGGTCTGCAGCTATACTGATGTAAAGTTTAGGGAAAGGCCTGATTAGGCCGTGTCCCACTGCTGTCATTAGCACAGCGAACACACTGGGCTTAATGGGGGAGACACTTTGCAGCTAATTGCCTCAATTTGGATGAAGCCATGTGACAGCTCGCTGGTGAGGAAGGGCACACACAAGGTCAATTGTCCTGCGCCTGAATGCTAAACTCATCTCTGATGTGTTATGATTGAGCGAGTAGACACTAATGAACAAGGAGGGCTCATTATTTCAGGGTTCAGAGAGTACAGAAAGCACAAGGAGAATGTGTTCTGCTTCAGTGCCCCAGACTCCATGTGCGAAATTAGATCATTTCAACTGTGACCATCCCAGTGTCGGCCGGTGTCATATGGAAAATGGGCTGTTGATGAAGAGACTCATGGAGCGTTCTGACGGAAAACCTCATGGAACCTTCATACCACTGTTTTGTGTTATTATTTTTCCCATCGTCATGGAGACGTGCAGACATGTGGTTTTCCTCACAGTTCCTAACGCAGCTCTAATAACAAATACTTCTTTGGTCCTGTCCCCATGAAGTCCATGATCTCCAGAACATCATCAGAGAGCAGGTCCTGTGGTCTCCTGCTCCATAAAGACATGAGGAGAGCGGCGACATTGAGCAAGATTCTTTTGGTGATTTAATTACTATAAAAATAAGACATTAAAAGTGCCTACACAAAATCCTTTACTGTTACATTTGTTATTAGAGCTGCGTTAGTAACTGTAAAGGATTTTGTGTAGGCACTTTTAATGTCTTATTTTTATAGTAATTAAATCACCAAAAGAATCTTAATGAAAGACAAAGCTCCTCAGACCCTGTTCAAGTGCGAGTGGGACTGAGGCGGGAGACCACAGGACCTGCTGATGATGTTCTGGAGATCATGGACTTCATGGGGACTGGACCAAAGAAGTCTAAGTGTTTTCTCCCACTAGGTTCACACTTCTCCCCGTTCCATTTTCAAGATACATTGGATGTTTTTCTCTGACATAGTACATGAATGTACTAAATCACTTCATTAATTCACCCGTAATCGTGGATGATAAAAGTCTGTGCACCAGATCCAGGGAAAAATGGCTGAAAGGAGATCATAAAGTCTGGCTCCTCTTGTGGATTCTCAGCAGACCTCAGACTGACCCCAGGTCAAAATCTGTGGTGGTGTAAACAATGTGTTTTTGGAGACTTTCTCACCCAAGAGCCAGTGGACCTGTGCACTTCTCCTGTCTTAGGTCTGAGGAGGTGTACGAAGCTCCTTCTGCTCATCACCTCATTTCACTAAGAGCTCCACTTAGAAGCACTCACTGTCTCACTTTTTCTATTCTGTGAATCTACAAAGAAATTGGACTCAGATCATTCCAGTACAAGAACAGCAGTGAGGCATAAGGAGAGTGTGGACAGGATGGGACATTACCTCATGATACATAAGGCAGAGCTCTACATAAGTTAAGGATGACTTAAAAATGTAAATCTCTATTTAGTCATATCATCTGCATAAACTTTAGAGACAACAGCCTTAGACACAGTCACTGTAGTCGTAGGCTGGATGGACCCTGAGCGTCTGATGCCTCGGACAGAGACGCCCTGTGTGGAGGCGGATGAGGCGTTTGGGAGCCGAGCTGCGTGTCTCTGTCCCAGACTCTGTGGAGACTCTTGAACAAAGAGTGAGGAGAGCTCATGCAAACACTGCACTAATGACGAGTGTGAGGCTGCTCTGATTTATGGAAAACAGATTAGGCTCTAAAATATTCTACAGAATCATTTGCATATTCTGCAGAAGTGAACATGAAGTGAGTGGTGCTACAAAACTATTCGGACATGTTGGCTACACAATTTCTGAGACAAGAAAACAAAACAAAAAGTTAATTCTGTATCAAGAAAACCTTTTTCCTCATATACAATCACACGATAATATATTTTACAGATTTAAATTCTTAAATCGACCACACGGAGAAATATTGAGCATAGCATGTTTTTCTATTGTACATTTATTTTACTCCATGATTCAAATAAATGCCCTGTAATGCTCATTCCTTTATGGATAATTAAGTAGCAGTAAATAAAAAGGCCCAGAGTGGCTGACACAAGTGCCCGGGGCAGAGGTCCGTCCATGGGGCAAACGTGCTCTGCCACTATCTTTGCCCTGTGCCCTTTTCCACCCTGAACACCACTGGTGGCACACACAAGCGCCTCTCCCCGTCTGCCCCGTCACCCTGCATCAGCGGGGTCAGAGGTCGCTGTGCCTCCCAATTAACGAGCTTCCCCTCGCCCCAAACTCCCACAATGCACCGGGGCGGAGGAACGGACCGGAGCATAGAGCCTCGGCGTGTCCCTCCACCTGTGCTCCAGCGGTGGCTCTTCTTCCTCCTCACATCGTCTGTGCCCAAACACATGTTGGAGCAGCTCTTTAGCAGCAGGACTTTAGTGCATGTGTGTGTTGAACTTGTGTGCGAGCTCTTTCCTGGTGCTAACTGTTCACCCTTGTAATCAGATCATGCCTGCTGAAGGGTCAGGAACAAAGCCATGCAAATAGTCATTAAATGTGCAGCGCTGGAACAGGCAGTGTTTGGTGCAGGGCCTTTCATGGCCTCTAATCGCTCCTGACAGCCCCTTCCAACAGATTCTGTGACAAACTTCTCAATTCAACTGAGGGGGATTTTTGAACTTTGCTTGCTCCTGCGGCCTTGGCTCCCGCTCTGTCAAACAATCCAAATCAATGACCCAATTGACCAGTGTCCCTGTTGATCATCTCAATGAGCTCTATGCTGCGGCGCTTTGTGCCAGAGCGAGAGGGAGATTCTACTTTATGGTAATTAAAGCCCCGTTTGTTTCATGGCTCTGAACACAAACAGAGGAGGGGGTGGGGGGTGGGGGCACATGCAGGTGCACAGAGGGGGCGCTGCTGCAGGACTTTCCCACCACATGGCCCTGAGCCACCACACACTCATTAGCTCATGACAATAAGAACAGCGTTTTTTTGTTTTATTAAAAATCTCATTAATCTCCCACAAAAGGCACGTACTGACCTGATTGGTGCCCCTGTTATCTGAATATGCCTTTACAGAATGGAGCGACTGTCTGCGCCGCTCTGTTTGTGAGCTAAAGAGCTCCGGCCTCTGCCATCACTGACCTAATGGGAACAGGCAGCGAGGAGTCACAGGTGGGGCCTCCCACAGCTGTGCTGGGCCCACTGCAGCTTTCACACAACACTGTTTCTACACACTATATATACACATATTATACATACACATAGTATATATACTGAGGTAGAAACACACAAACCATCACAAGTGACGGACCCGAGGAGCTGTGAGCCACAAAGGTTCAAATCCCACTCTTGGCATAAACATCACTGGTTGAACAGTCAGATCCACTGACCCACAGGAGCTGGTGTGATTCCAGCTCACAGATGAATGCTGCTGTTGTGTCCTTGGGCAAGACACTTAACCCACCTCGCCCCCAGTGTCTGTGTACACTGGTGTGTGAGTGTGTGTGAGTGTGTGAATGGTTCCTTGTTGTAAAGTGCTTTGAGCCTTGAAGTTGAAAAAGCGCTGTATAAAAATGTCCTTTGCTCTCGGTTTTAAACTCATTTACAGGGTTTAATATGTCAGCAGTGAGTGACCCCTCAGTGACCGGAGCTGCTGCTCAAAGCCTCATCTGGTCACATCTCAGAGGCTGTTTTGGGGTCTGCTGCTCCTCCTTCAGTGCACAACACAACACACAACACAACTGTTCATTTGTCAAGAGATTTATTTACACATTTAACTAGTGGCCATTATATGAAACCAAATCTTTACACTATATACATTCACCTGTAAGGCATTATGAAAGCGCTGTACAACGACACAACAGAGGAGATTATATAGGACCCTACTGAGGCCGGCCACAACCTGGAGTGAGCGAAGCATTGTGGGTAACGGGCCGGCGGTGGTACAGAGCAGGTATTGCACTTTAAGGAGTGATAAAGACATTGGGATGTACAGTATATGTAGCATCGCGCACGTACAGAGGTGGGCAGTACTCACATGTACTCGAGTCACTTTTCAAACACAAATGTACTCCTCAGACCCCATACTTGTACTTTTACTACAGTTCTGTACAGTACAGTGTAACAGAGCGGCTTTCACGATGTTTTATTATTATTCATTAATAACGTAACTTCTGGAGACGACGTGTTTAATGCCATAATGTGGAATATTATAGCCAAATATTCTAGCCACCATGGATTTGGTTTGTGGAGCCTGCTCACAGTAAAGACGCACAGGCAACACAACCTCAAGTTCCAGAGTGTGGCTTTAATTCAGAATAACTACTTCATGTGTGGGGCTTACACAAGTAGCACTAAACCTGAATCACTTTGAATAAACTGTTTGTTCCTCACGAATCAAGTCTAAAAATAGAAAAATAGAAATTTCAATATCGGCATCGGCCGGTACTGATGCCGTTTGGTCGATATTGGTATCGGCTGATTACTGATATTTGTTAATACCAGCTGGTTTGTCCCATTCTCTGAGCGGCCTTTTTGAGCAAAATCATGAGTAAAAATAGTGTTTTAGTGTTTTAGGTTTGGATGTTACAGAAATATGTAACGAGTATTAATAAATTATTTTAGATGAATTCATTTGAATAAAGTTTTTAAAAAAAAAGTCAGTGAAAAAAAAAGTTGAAAAAAGTCAATTGGTAATTACACTTAAGATACATTTGTAGTAGATATCGGTATTGGCAAATATCGGCCCATCAAATATTGATGCCCCGCCCCCCAAAAAGAATTTAAATTAAAAAAAAAACAAAAAAAAAACTTTATCAGCCTATAATTAAGCCTTTATTTCTGCTTTCCAATATTCAATTAATATTATTTCAAAGTGACTTTACTTTTCCTCGAGTAGGTTTCTGGCTCTACCCACCTCTGCAGCTGAGCTAAAACACTGGTGCAACAGAAGGGCGGGGGGGGGGGGATGGGGGTAGGGGGTAAATACTGCAGGAGACATTTCACAGAATCAGAATTCACAGATTTCGTTTACAATTTTCAAATGGTGTAGAAAGCCGTATCCGCCGTCATGACACAGAGAAGTGTTCGATGCGAGTACAACGGTGCGTAAAAACCTCGGGAAATACTTCAAATGTCATGGCACTTTGAAAGAGAGTCGTTTTTTTGGTATGAAATTTCACAAACGTGCTTTTTGAAATGCAAATAAAAAAACAGCTTTCATTTGTGCATAATGTAAAAGGATCGTTTAAGATGGGAAAAGTCGGCCCTTGTAGGTTTTTGCACTAACCGAGAGCTTCTAGGAGCTTTAAAGGGCCCATATTACGTTTTGAAGTGGGTTCCTCCTCAAAAACAAATACCTGGAGTTGTGTTTTACCGCTTCATGACATCACAAGGTGGAACGGAGCCTTTCGAGCTTTGGAGATGTACACAGACTGATAAAAAACATGGGTGAATGAAACAAAACATAACTCCAGGTCTGTTTTTGAGGAGGGAACCGCTTTACATGAGTCAGTTCTGCCTGATATTGGAACTTTAATCATAATTTAAACATGTCATTTAAATGTCCAGAATCATTTGGGCGTCAGCAGCACTTTTGTGTGTGAGAATCGCCTGTGCAGATGTCGCTAGTGTTCGTGTGCGGTGTTGTAGTTTGCCCTTAACACAGAGTTTGGCACTTTGTTAGAACGAAATAATAAAAGTTCAAATCAGGTTAAGGAGATTATTCTTGTAAAGTAGTAAGAGTAAAGGACTTGTTTTAAAGGTGCACTGCGTAACTTTTCTTGTGGAGGAGCCGTTGCTTGCGTGTTTCTATGGAGATGTTATTGCTTTACCTGGAAGGTTTCACAGGAAACAGACGGGGGCAGTGCTCACTTATGTTTACCATATTTTTCGGAGTATGAGTCATCAAATGCATAATGAAGAAGAAAAAACATATATAAGTCACACTGGGCTGTAAATCACATTTTTGGGGGGAATTTAATTTTAGAAAATCAGAGACTAAGAACAGACATTTCATGTTGAAAGGCAAATTCTAGTAATACCAACAGAACAGAGAACAACAGGCTGAACATGTGTCTCCAACTCTCCATCTCACTCCAAATCACTAAATCCATTTAATTCTTCATCCTCGGTGTCACTTCTGAAAAACTCCACCAACTCCAGCTAAATCCGGCTTTTACAGTTTGAGTTTCCTCCACTTTTCTCCAGTCAAACACAACTCCAGACTTCCTGCTGCTCGATTACTGTTTTCAGCGGCGTATTTCACTACTTGCAGCTTGTACTCTGCAGATTGTGGACAGGACAGGCTCCTTCTGTGCAGTAGAGTGAGAAGTGACAGTGGTGCAGGAGGAAGAGCACGACATGCAGCAGATACTGACACACAGGCCTAGAGCGCCCTCTGGTGGCTGACAGTGTGAAAATAACAAACAGGAAATCATATATTTGAATCTATAAATCACACATGTCGCAAGACCATCCAAACCATGAAAACAGTGCGACCTATAGTCCGAAAAATACGGGACTTGTGTAACTTTAGACGTTGCACTTTTTTACTTAAAGTTACACCCAAATACTTTTGACTCTAGTTTGAGTCATTTCTTGGACCACTACTTTGTACTTCTGCTTGAGTAATATTATTCTGAAGCTACTCTTACTCGAGTACATGTTTGACTGCTTTACACTATTTATCTCTCACAGTGCGGCATTAAACTCATCTCCATGGTGACAAACAGGTGATGCCACTGAGCCTAGTTTAAGTCAGATCTGTGGAGGAGTGAGCCCATTCACAGTAAGAATGCACGTTCAGTTGGTGCAAAGTCATATTGTGGAACATTCCAGGCAAAGCAATAACATCTCCATGGAGACACGCAGACAAATCCTCCACCAGAAAAGTTACACGATGAACCTTTAAGTAGTGAACTTAAAATACTTAACTCGTTTTCAGGTGTCAATGAAATGTTGGGATTAAGTCAAAGTTTAAACAAATATAAAGTTAGTGTTTTGTCTTGATTTTCGGTAATTTGTCGTTAAAGAGCCGATATTACACTTATTTTTAAAATCTATGTTCTAATGTTGTTTCCTCCTGACAAACAGACCTGGAGTTGTGTTTTGTTTCATTCACAAGCTGTAAATTTAACACAGACATCTGCATATTTAGGCCGAGTTCTTCTCTCAAACAGAAAACACTCTGTTCCACCTTGTGATGTCATGTGGTGATACAGAAGCTACATCTATAGTTTGAACCTTCACTCCTCGACTTTCTGTGACAATCTCAACTAAACAAAAAGTCAAAGGAAAATAGTTTTTAAAGACGACAATCGTAGGTTATTGTAGTGTATTTGAGAGTAAATCAGTTCAAATGAGGTGGAAAAACAGCTTGAAAACTACAACTTCATGACATCACAAGGTGGAGCAGAGCCTTTTGAGCTGTGGAGATGAAGCCGAGGGTTCCTCAGACTTGTGTGAATGAAACAAAACGCAACTCCAGGTCTGTTTTTGGTCCGGTAACAACATTCTAACATATTTTAAAGCTCACAAGAGTCTGTTTAGTGTAACAGCACCTTTAACACTCGGTGAACAAAGTGTGTGGAGTTTGCATTTTTCAGACAAGTAGTTTATGAATCACAAATAAAACCTAAAATCTAATATAAACATTGTAACAGATGAAATTGTGTTCGACTTCGCCACAAATGAAGAGCAACTACGCGGTTTAAAGAGGGGGTATTTTACGCCTATAGGGTTTTAAGTGCCAACACGTAACATATTTTGATCACAGTTACCCTTTTATTGTTTTGGAAATGTTATATTCACCCAAAACCACTTATTTACCTTTTAGAAATGTCCTTTTTGTGAGTTTTTGATGCTCTGAAAGATCGCAAAACGACTACAACATGCACGGATCACATCTAAAACCTTCTCGGGCATGTTTCTGATGACGGAACGACGTTAAAACCTGGCAGAAAGCACCAAAAAGTCCATTTTGTACAACACCCCCTCTTTAAACGTAATGGAATGAATCAAAGTGAGGTGAATTAGCAGCTCTATTACCATAAAATTGTAGAAAGCAAAAGGTAAAGTTGAAATGAGAGACCGTTTCTTCACCAAAGGTAAAACGAGACTGCCCTCTGGTGGTTGCATTGAAAGTTGTAGGTTGTAAAAAGAGGTTAAAGTTTGATTAAATTGTTAAGAATATAAATAACCATAATGCATTGCCTTATAATAGAGAAACTACTATGTATTTTTTTTCGATTCTAAAAGTAGTAAAAGTCATGCTCCTCTGTTTTCTGCCCATAAAGTGCTCTGGAAATCGGACTACAAAAATACTGGTGTTTTGAAATTGCGTTCTGCCAGAGGGAGACTGGGTACCATTCAAAATACCGAGGAAAATATTTACACTGCCGTTTTGAAGTATTTCTTATTTGTGAGTCATTTTGGATTTCACAAAAGGAGCGTCCATTACGTTACACAAATGAATGCGTTTAAAGGTGCAATGCGTAATTTTTCTGGTGAACCCTGTGCCATGGAGATTTGACGCATTAAACCTGGGTCAGATCTGCGGAGAGGCGGCTCGGCTCAAAGTAAGCGGCAATAAAAACTAATGTAATTACGCTTAATGCCATACTGAGTGTTCACACGGACACTCCACCAGAAAAGTTACACAGTGCATCTTTAGACATCTAGGCATTTAGGCATCTTTAACATTTTGGGATGTCCATTTCATATTTTCTAACTTTAAATAATGTCTAGATTGGGAAAGAACAATGGGGAAATAAACAAACGAAGCCATAAAAACTCTGCTTTTGTCTTCATTTTCGTCAGGACTTCCTGTTCTGTTGTAACCATGGCAACGTACAGAGCGAGGAGTCTGTCATGAGTCCAGTTTGAATACGAAGGTCAGATGTAGTTATTGTTCTTGTGACTTTTTTCCATTTTAAACCTGCTTTTGATTCAGGAATGAACAACTGGAAAATAAACAAAAAGTCTTTATCCCCTAAAATCTTGACATTTTGTACTTTCGTCGTTCATCCACGAGTCTGCGGTGAATTCAGAGGTTAGATGCAGTTATTATTATTATTTTATCTATTTACTTTTTTCTTTTATTTACCATTCTTTTTGCGTGTTCTTTTTTCATTTGGGTTCCGTCACGTTTTCTAGGAACAAACTACAGTATATTGGAACTACATCGCTCTATTTTCTAAATGACTGTATTTTAGATTTCATTTGGCCGATACTCCCCCTTAAAATTATGTTCAGGAACTGAAATTAAAACCTGTAATATAAAGTAATTAAAAATACTAAAATTCAAATTAATAATATAAAAGTACTAAATGAATATGATAAAAAAAACAATATGGTAATTTTAAATAATGAAATTTAAACCAATATTAAATGTGATAAATGAATATGATGATAAAAAAGGGGCAAAGACAAAAGAATTATGCCTGATCAAAAGAATAAAAAGGGTCAAGAAATTATAGGTAAAATAAAACACTAGTTATTTATTTATTATTCATTCATTCATTCATTCATTCATTCATTCATTCATTTATTTATTTATTTATTTATTTATTTATTTATTTATTTATTTATTTATTTATTTATTTTTATTATTATTATTATTATTATTATTATTATTATTATTAATAATAATAATAATAATAATAATAATAATAATATATGTTTTTTTTTAATTATACTATTTATTACCTAAAGAAAAAATAAAATAAAATAAAACAAATTATTATTATTAAGTGTTATCGCAAACCAAATACTTTAGAAATTCGGACATTTTGAGTGGTACCCAGCCCTGCTCCAGATTCAGTTCAAATCTTTGCAAACTAGGAGAGGAAAAGTTAAAGTAATTCTCCCGTCGTTCCAGCAGCTGATTCTGAAATGTGTTCAAAAGAGCGTTTCAATGAGTTCAAATGATTCCACGCTGCAGTCACAGTTTTGTCGTACTTCATATGGGACTGGGTAATGCTACTCTGTACAAACATGTGTCTGCGTTCATCCCAATCCATTTACATGCACTTGAGTGGAACGTGAGAGCCTGAGGAGGCGGGTCAAATCTCACTCTCTCTTGTTCATATTGAGCCCTTGGGCGAGACACTACAGAGAGATCATAACAGGAGAAATCAAACATGGCAAATATAACGCTTCAGGTGTCAGAAAAGTCTCACACTCTATTTTGAAATTCAATAAAAGGAAATAAATTGAACTTCTATTTTTGTTTGTGTTTTTCACTAAAATTGCAAAAGCCGCACGGTGTAACTTTTCAAACTTTTTTGCTCGTCTATATGTTATTGCTTTTCCTTGAATGTTTCATAGTATGGTATTAAAAGCAAAATAGCTCGGTCAAAATGTAATATATAAACACTTAAATCGATCAGAAAATGACTTTAAAGTAGTGAAATGATCTGTCCATGCAGCAAGATCTTTCTACTCTGACAAGTTCTCTTCAAATAAACGACCTCTAGAGTAGAATGAAGTAGTGTCAGAACCAGTAAGTAGAAAATAAATCTTAAAACAAGATGAATAATCCGATAGAAATGTTCAAATCTTGGCCAGACCGGTCAATACTTTTCTCTGTCAAAATCCCTGTGTAAAAGTGTCGCCTATTTTTGAGCAGCTTCATAAATCTGCCCCAACACCAAATCTTCACCCAACAAGGTCGACAAAGAACAGATTCTGTCCATGAAGAATTTATCCACAACGATCGAGGTAAGAAAGACAAAAAGGAAACGACGACGGCGTCAGTGAACGACTGAGCAACACTAACGTTATGGTCGCAAAGAAAACAGAAATAACTTGTTCACTCAGACTGATTCTAGATACGTAGATATATTAGCACAGACTGAGAGATTTGTGTGGTTTAAATACTATAGATGTTCACAGATTAAATGTCGACCAACCCAAATCTCTCAGTCTGTGCTAATATATCTACGTAACAAAATCGATTTCTTTTTTGAACAAGTTATTTCTGTTTTCTTCAGGACCATAACATCTTAAGTTTTGATCTTTCTTCCCTTGATCGTTGTGGATAAATTCTTCACGGACAGAATCTGTTCTTTGTTCCTTGTTGGCTGAAGATTTGGTGTTGGGGCAGATTTATGAAGCTGCTCAAAAATAGGCCACACTTTTCCACAGGGTTTAGCACTGACCAAAGTAAGTTACAGGTCAGCTCTGTGGAGAGGAAAGCCCACTCACTGTAAGAATGCTTGTCGTGTTTAAAAAAACGGCACTAAAATCCTGTCATTTAATTTGCTTTTAACGCCGTACTGTGGAACATTCAGGGCAAAGCAATATCAGTAGAAAAGTTGCGTAGTGTAGCTTTAAGACATGACTCCTTGTGTTTGTTTAGCAGTTCATTATTTCAGTCTTTGCTATTTGTTAGTGCTCTTGGACTCTTTTTAACATTTCTTTAAAAAAAAAAAAAAGATATTTTAAACAATTTTCCAAACCCTTCTCAAGTGCATGTAAACACGTCAAATGCAGAGTCCCGCGCGGTTCGTTCGTGTTGCCGCAGCGTGGGAGCGGACCGCAGCGCTCTGACCACACCGGAACCAGCGGCCGTTTGGAGTTTGGAGCTCCGGTGTGGGACGTGGGATGACCTTTGACCTCCCAGAGCTGCTCCTCCGGGCGTGGGACGGGAGGCCTCACCTGCCGCTGCGGAGCCGGGACACGGGGCTAGCATTAGTGTTAGCCGACCGTAGCTTCTCGGGAACGTTAGCCGCTGTTAGCTTCTGAGCGCCGGGCTGCCGTTTCTGTCCGTCTCTTTGCCGCCGTCTTTCATTAACGCAGAGAAGACCTGAAGCCGTCAAAACACCAGGTTCAGTTAGAGTTAAAACGTTTGGTTCTCTGTTTTAAAGAGCGGGTTTTATAACTGCTGCTGACAGATCACATATTCAGATCACCTTCCTTTAATTGTCTGGAAAATGCTTTGCCGCAAACAACATATTGACACTCACATTAGGTTTGTGAACTTGTTTTGTACAATTTTGTATCATGTTTTTGTGTATTTAGAATTGTCGTGTGGGAACATGAGTTACGTAGGTTTGTGGGCGGAGTCTTGTACAGAATCTTACAGCGTCAAAAAGAGCCCAGAAGAGAAACACAAAATTCAGTTAGTTTCAACATTATGTTCCTCAAAAATTAAGAATGACACACTACACTACAAATTTTGTGTGTGTGTATATGTATGTGCATTATTATTATTATTATTATTATTATTATTATTATTATTATTATTATTATGTTGTTCATGTGGAGCCCGGGGGAGGGGACTCCCATGATCTTGGGATTTAGGGCTTTTTTTTTTCGCTCTCTTTTTTTTTGTGTGTAAATTGATATGATGTTCTGTAATTTGAGAAAGTGTATTTTAATGTTCTAATTACAAATAAAAAAAATTGATGGCAAAAATAGTAAACACATCACATAATATTAAAAAGGGATTAAAAAAAAAAGCTTTACTAATTTCCAATAGAATGGTGTAAATTCATAGGTTTGAGAAATAATGATTTCCTCCTGATTTAAGGATTTCGAAAGAACATTCCCCCATTCAAAAGATATAATAATTGCATTTAAATGAAGTTATTGTTAAAAGAACAGAGGAATGTTGCAATGCTAAATCAGGAAAGAATCATTATGCCTGAAACCCGCAGAAACCAGAGACTCAGTGATCAGAGTGATTAGAGTAACACCAGCAGATATTGTCTGAAGACTGATGGAGTAAATTAGAATTAGAAGATGCTTTCCAATTGTGCTCCTCTGGCGCTCCCTGCAGGCTGTGCTGATGTGGTAAAAGTAGAATGAATCCTTTTTATAAACATTGCACTACTCCCTGCAATTGTTAACGTTTTTCTCAAATTTTCTTTACAAACTGACACTTAACTGATGTTAAACTATGATAAACACAGGTATGATTCTACCAAACATAGTCACAATTACAAAAGCACTTTAAGCTTCTTGCGTCTTTTCCCAGTATGGTTTTCTCATAGTCATTATATTTAAGATTGCTGTTTTATCAATTTTTATTTATTTTTTGTTTGTTGTTAGTTTGACTTCCTGTTAAAATGTATTGTGCTCTATGGGAGAATTCTTTCTGGGCCCAAGCTCCTGGAGGCTGTAGTACCTAGAGCGGCCACTAGTCTCAAGGCGGGACAGAGGGGGGAATGCCATATCCAGTTTTTATTACATATCCACGCATCACACTCCCTTAGTCCTCTTCTATTCTACAGTTTTAGAGTTTTTTACAGCACGTATCCACAAACAGTGACCATACCTGTGTCCATCGGCGGTTCCGGCTGAGCATGTGCGTGTTGGCCATGGCGTGGAAGAGCGTGTGGGCGTGCAGATCTTCGGGGAGTCTGGTGAGGAACTGTGCGATGTGAATGAAGTCCATCTGCAGCAGGATGTCCTGGTACAGCCTCAGTATACCCAGCCCCGTCCGAAACAGGCTCTCCTCACCGTCTCTGCAGAACACGTCCCACACGCGACACGCCACGTCCAGAGGGAGGGACTTACTGTACAGGGTGAAGATCCTGCACACAACAACAGGGATGGAACCATGTCCAAATCCATAACCATATCTAGCTCTCTATGGTTCATAATGATGGAGCGTCATTGGGCAAGACACTAACAAGAGATCACAAAAGAAGATAGAAGAAGAAAGAAGATAGAAGAAGAAATAAAACATGGCAAATTTGTAAAGTGGTGTTAAAAAAAAGTCAGTGTGTTTTTTTCAACACTATATATTGAAATAAAATTTTTAAAATGCATCTTACGGTATGATATTTATTTCAATATTTTGTAGAGGCTAACAAAATTGTAAATATCCTACTTTTCCTTCAAAAATGCCTTGATAAGCCTTTGAAACCCAAGAGTTAAGATTAAAAAGTGCTCAAGTTATTTCATCGTGTAAATTGGACTGAAACAGAGCAAAGGATCATGGTCTATGTAGTTCCCTCTGTTTCTTTTAGCTGTTGCTGCACAATAACAATGAATTTAAAGTGGAACTCCGGCACGTGTAAAGCTAAAGTCCATTCCTAGAGATGGTTGAATTCTGTCAGAAGCCAAAAAACGGCACAGATCAGTGTTGTCTCGGTGGAGATCTCAGTTTGGTACATTTATTGTCATTAGGGATGGAACAATATCCAAATCTCGTCCATGCGCAGTTCTCCTTATTGTGGCTGCAGAAGCACTCGCACATGTGCGACTGTTTTGATTTCCTCGTTCACATGATGAAATATTTACTCGCAAATGCGAGTGAAATGGGCGCACTGTAGAGCCCTGACACAGACTAATCAAGGGTTACTCAAACATGTGAATAAAACGAAGCAGCTCCAGGTACGTTTTTGAAGAGCTAATAACAGTATAGTATATCTTAAAAGCTCACAAGAGTCAGGTGTGTGTAATACAGGAGCTTTAAAGTGTGTGAGCGTACCAGTCGATAAGATAGAGGTCAGGGGTCAGGTTGTTGCTCTGGAAGTGGTTAAAGAGGCGGGGCAGGTTCTCCTCGAAGAACACCTCAAAGGCTGCAAAGTACTTCAGCATCTGGCAACACATGAACACACAAGTACTCAATGGAAATGTGTACGTACACGTGTAGTTTAGAAGAAAACATAATTACATTGTTAGAAAACATCCATTACTTCCAAACACAGAGCATAAAGTCATATGGGTGATACTAGAAACTCAACCAAGACATTTACAAGAACATTTTATCTATAGACTATGTATATAAATGGACTGGCTAATCCATTAGCCACTGCGCTCCAAACAGGAAGTGAGCATGGGCACACTTCCAGCTCCAATTCACTTACCATATTTTTCAGACTATCAGGCACAATATCAATGAATGGGTCTATTTTCAGACATAAGGCGCATTAAGTGAGACTAATACCTTAGTCCAGGCATCCTCGATCCACTGGCAGATCGTGGTGTAACTCGCCCAGCGTTCCCTCTCTGTCTTGGTGTATGTGTGTTCGCGTTCTGTCGTCCAACGCTCCCACACAGCTACAATTTATCTTTGAACGACCTGATGACACCGACATCTAATGGTTGGAGTTCTTTGGTTAATCCACCAATGATGGCAGCACCAAATCAGTTTGTTTCACTCACGCGTGTAAGTCAGCGTCTGAACAGGGGTCATTTTGGGCTCCTCACACACACACCATAATATGATGTTGAAGTACAGTACGTATTACTCTGCAAGGCTCCTGACTACAGTCGCCGTAAAGTTCCGACAATCGATCCAGCGGTGCGGCTTCGTATCTTACCAAAGTCGTAATAAAACATTTTGACAGATTTTTGCCATTTTATTTATTTTTTTAAAATGGAAATAGCCAAAAGTTAGAGATCCAGAGTCTTCAACACGTGGCCAAATTTCGTGAGTTTTCATCATTGTTCACTGGGTGAAAAATGGATGAGTGTGTTAGTAGGAGAAGGAGAAGAAGGAGAAGAAGGAGAAGAAGGAGAAGAAGGAGAAGAAGAAGAAGAAGAAGAAGAAGAAGAAGAAGAAGAAGAAGAAGAAGAAGAAGAAGAAGAAGAAGAAGAAGAAGAAGAAGAAGAAGAAGAAGAAGAAGAAGAAGAAGAAGGAGGAGGAAGAACAAGGAGGAGGATATGCTACTTTTAAAATCTTAACCAAAGAGTTAAGATTTAAAAGTACTTCACGACTTCATCGTGTAAACTGGACTGAAACAGTCTATGTTGTTCTCTCTGTTTCTTTTAGCTGCTGCTGCACAATAAAAATAAATTTAAGCAGAGACTTGAGATATGATATATTGTGATGGTCCACGATATGATTGAGACACTCCTTTACCTTTTGTGCAGTAGAAAATACCAGTGATTCATTAGAACACACCTCCTCACACACACACACCATAATATGATGTTGAAGTACAGTACGTATTACTCTGCGAGGCTCCTGACTACAGTCACCGTAAAGTTCTGACAATCCATCCAGCGGTGCGGCTTCGTATCTCACCAAAGTCGTAATAAAACATTTTGACAGATTTTTGAGTGCTGTGTACCACATAAAATCGGTTGGAGGTCAGCAAGAACAACCAGTTCCAACCATTAACCAGAGTTAATACATAAGGCGCACCGGATTATAAGGTGGACTGTAGATTTTTAAGAAAATTAAAGAATTTTAAGTGTGTCTTATAGTCTGAAAAATATGGTAATACTGAACATACGTATCCCTTCTTCCTGTAACTGCTGCTGTCACGCTCCTCATTTTGGTTGTAAATGTTCGTATTAACCCGCTCTACATGATCCTGGTGTTTTTTATTTTGCTGTTTTGTCCGGTAATCAATTCCTACTCCTAAAATGAAACTCCAAATTCATCCTTATAACTGTAGCCTCAGAGAGCTTCATTTGACTCACTTAGACTTCACTACAGTCTACGGTTTTAGCACAGAACTTCAGATATGTCATCTGAATCAGAATCTGTAGACTGTAGTCAACCTCAAATTCTTTCCTCTTCATTTCTCCTGTTCATGTCCTGCCCGTATCTCTCAGCCAATTACAGCTTCCTGTTTTTAACTCTCAACCAATCACCTTTCATGACAGTCCTATAAATACACTGTACTGTAATACTCCTCTAACACAGTAGCTCCTGGTTGGATGTAGATGAAGAATCAGCTCGTGTGGAGTTACCAGCTCATGGTCCACTCTGAAGAAGGCCATCTGACAGGGCTTGTTGAGCAGGTTGGCGAAGGTGATGAATGCGTCTGCCTCCTCCAGGTTCAGGATGAGAACTGCAGCAATGAAGGACATGCCCTGGACCTGAGAATAACACACACATACAAATTAGATAATCAATTCTGTGTGTGTTTTTTTTTTCTTATTAACTAATGTCTATGTCGATGTCATTACAAACTTGACAATAGGGGTGTAACGATATTCAAGTCTTATGATACAATATCGTCACGGTATGAACCTCATGGTACGATATTTATTGTGATATGGTGGGAGGCTCACGATATTATGATATTCTACATAATAACAACATTCTAAAATGCTTTGACCAGTCATTTGGTACATTTATTGTCATTAGGGATGGAACGATATCCAAATCTCTGTACAATATTTTCCCCATATACATCTCACCGTACCAGATTTATTACAATATTTTGTGGAGGCACAAAACTGTGAATCTGCTCCTTTTTCCTCTAAAAATGCTTCACAAGACTTAATCCAAAGAATGAAGATTTCAAAGTGCTTAGAACAGTTATTTCTTCATGTAGTCTGCACTGAAACGGAGCAAAGGATCATGGTCTACATAGTTCCCTCTGTTTTTTAGCTACCGGTATTTCTGCATCAGAACTCCTCATTTAAGCAAAGAGACTTATGACTCGATATATTGTGATGCTCCACGATGTTATTGTGAGACCTTTGACGATACGATATCACCATATTTCGGTTATTGTTATATATAGTAGATATTTGTAACTTGATTGTGCTCATAATGAACTGCCAAAAATCCAAAAAGTAACTTATACCATTTAAGGTTATGAGTTACCCAATAATTCACGCTTATGTCACAAACCATGAAGACGTTTGGAAACATGCGATGGTGACTTCTGGTGTAGTTCCCGACTCTGGGCTCGACTGACTGTGGTCAAACCCACTGAAGTAAATGTGATGGTTGGTAAAATGAAGACTACAGACGTATGTGCTGTTTGGAATCATCTGGAATTTGGTGCCCTCGTCTCACATGTACCCAGTGCACTTGGAGTTGTGTCAGTGGGGAAATGATAAAAACTGAGGTATGGTTGGAATTGTTGATGAGCCGAACATAACAGAACACTACAATGACATGGAGATGAAGAAAACTGGGCCTGGAAAATTGTCATCACATCTTTCCAAACATCTTCTGGGTTTATGACGTAAGCGTGGACAGAGCCTATTGCTTGCTCACTGTTGTGGGGTTTCACAATTTGAATAGAAGCAATCAGCAAAAAATACAAAGACTGGAATTTTTTAAACACCATCATTTTCTCCACAAGTAACAAAATCTCCTCATTCTGCATAAAAACTGCTCACCCTGTAGTTTAGATCTGTACAAACATATTCTGAAATGTGATTCTTGTATTTGTGTGTCCGTTCACGCTTCAATCTTCAGTCAGCTCTTCCAGACATGTTTAAAATGTGAAATTTGAACAGAATCATATATATATATATATATATATATATATATATATATATATATATATATATATATATATATATATATATATATATATATATACACATATATACATATATATATATATATATATATATATACATATATATATATATATATATACATATATATATATATATACATATATATACATATATATACATATATATATATATATATATATATATTTATATATATGTATATATATGTATATATATATATATATGTATATATATATATGTATATATATATATGTATATATATATATATATATATATATATAAATAACCCCCAAACTGGATGAGTGGTTGCAGCAGATCCCAGGAAGGACAACAGACATCTCAGTCCAGAAAAGTGCAGTACTGGGAACAGTAAAGATACTGCGCAGAACTCTCAAGCTCCCAGGCCTCTGGTAGAGGACCCGAGCTGATGAGGGTGAGAGACCAACCACCGTGGAAGGTGAGAAATGTGTTTTTTTGTTTTTTTTATATAGCCCTTCTGTTAAGCTCCAAGTGTTTTGTAATGTGCAGAAATTGTAATTCTACATAATTTCTATATTTCACTACTCACATAGCCGATGTCAGGTCTGTAGCAGGTGTAGGCCCCCAGCACACTGTGGAGAAGGTCGTGGTATGGACCGCCCTGCACGAACAAGATGGAGATTAACCAAAGAGTCACAGAAAGACGGTAAATAATTAAGGCACAAACTTTTACAATGAGCTGAACAGACGTGTCCATCAAGTATTTGTCCTTTACCTTTTGGAAGATGAACAGAGAAGGAAAGGTTCTGGAGATGTCGAGTTTGATGAGGTCTAAACTGGATTCTCTGTCTGCTAAAGATGCTCCCTCTGCTGGAGACAAACAGAAGGAGGCCAGTTTAAACTAAGACTCGATATCGTTTTATGAGTCAAAAAGAACTTGTTTGGACGCTCACCGCTCTCACTGTCGTTCACGGAGCTGGTCTCGCTGTAGCTCCTCCACTTCTCCTTGGCTCGTGACAGGAAGATCTCATACAGCTCTGCAACAGTTCAAGGTAGCGTATAAACATGTATGTGTATGGAGGAATGTTCAGCTGTTACCGTGGTGACACAATCCGCACATTAGCAAACAAACACTGCCAAAAAAATGTTTTAAGATCGTCTCAAAACTAAAGAAAAAATACAAAATGGATTTAAAAAACACATTTTCAGGAGAATGAAAACCTGTTGGCTAATGCATTTTAAAAGTGCACTGTGTAACTTTTTTGGTTTGGGGTCCGTCACCTGCTTGTTTCTATGGAGATGTCATTGCTCTGCCTGGAATGTTCCACAGTATGAACTTAAACAGCACTACTTTACATACATTTACATTCAAAAATAGCTAGAAAATCAGGCATTCTGACTGTGAGCGGGGCCACCTCTCCACAGATCTGACCTGTAACTCGGTCTGGTTTGGTCTCCATGAAGATAGAAAGGTTGAAATGCCATACTGTGAAACATTCCAGACAAAGCCATAACATCTCCATGGAGAGACAACAAAAAAATACATTTGACAGACCCTAAACTAGAAAACGCACCTTAGAAGATAGAAAATGTGAACTACTTATCCCAAGATGAGCAAAAGCATAAAAGCAAATTAAAAGCCACAAAAATGTATAATATGTGTTTTATAGATATATCCAGAGATGTATTTGATGAATATTTCCCTCCTCCCTCATTACGTTACTACATTAAACACAGTGTGTGTACCTGGCGTGATGTTGAGCTCGTTCCCAATGGCCAGGCTCCACACTCTGCCCCTCACACTGGGAGGAAGGCCCTGCCACCACAGCTCCCTCACACGCCTGGTGCCTTTCCTGTGAACACAAAACACACACATGGAAGTACATATGTACAGAAAGGAGCTGTATCTGATTTTAACGCTCCTAAAATTGTTAAAAGCTAAAGTGGTTTTGTTAAATGGTTTGCAGTTATTCCTCACTTTTCTAACCTCCTCATTAATCACTGCGATGTGCTTTGCGTGATATGGTTGTTTACTGAGACATTTTAATATACAGGGTGTCCCAAAAAAATTTACGTCATTTCACAGGCCAATAATTCTGGCAATTCTTGTTGAAATAACCTCAAATGTTCACAGAATGTATAGAAACAGATCAAGATTGTATATTTAATGTTTTATTTTTGCTCTGTTTTCAGGATGAGCCGTTGACCAAACAGAAGTCATTTTGCATTTTGGAATCTGCTCGTACACACTCACCCAGGACTGTGCAGACTTCAATACCAAATTTGAAAAAACTTCACCAACTGTGAAACAAATTTGGACTTGGTGCCAAAAATGTAAAGAGGAAGGAACTGGTAGCGCAACATCAACATCAGAAGAGAAGTGAACGGGAGTGAGCGACATGACTCAATGTGAAAACAGAACAAAAATAAAACGTTAAATATAAAATCTTGATCCGTTTCTATACTTTCTGTGAAAATTTGAGGTTATTTCAACAAGAACTGCCAGCATTATTGGCCTGCGAAATGATGTAAATTTTTTTGGGACACCCTGTACTTTTTTTTGTACACAGTTATTAAAACAAAAAAATTGTATGCCTTAATTTACTAGTCAAAATAAAATATTTAACAGAGAAAATTCTAAATTAGAAAATTATAGGTAAAATAAGCCTTTTGGATGTTTTTTTTAGCCCACACTGCTTCATGGAGGATAAAAATGCTTCATAATTAGATGCAGACAAACAGCGGCTTCATTTGACCCCAACAGCCGGTTGTATAATACAGTACTGTAGGCCTGAACTGGGGCAAGACAAATTCTACTTTATTACATGGAAAGAATTCAGGTACAGGTAAAGCACTCATATACAGTAAATATAGAGTTGTATATTCTTACATAGAGTCCCAGTGCGGCAGAATCTCTGTGTTCCACACCACCATGGCGTTGGAGATACTGTCCTCCTGACGATGTCTCTCCTTCATCTGCAGCTTCTTCCTCTGGGCTTCTTTCAGCTCTATAATAATAAAACATGATGGTGAGCTCTGTATCACATGATGTCATTAACATTCACTGGGGTTAAGCTAACTGCAGGCACTGGAGCTCTGTTACTTGAGTTAGACTTTAATCATGGCTTTGTTTTAGTGCAATCTGCCCTGAAAAAAAAAAACGACTCAGATGGATCTACAACAAGTGAATGGATTTGCACAAGTTAGCAAGCGCTAGTGACTAAACTAAACTGTTTTTCATTTAGTCGCACTCTGGTTTTTGGTTAAAAATAAAAAATGCTGAATGAATTGTCCAAACATGATGATTTAATTGTATTTGACAGTGAAGATCTGTCTGCTCTGACCATTGTAACAGTCCCTGTGATAAGTGCACAGTACCTCTCCTCTTGGCCCCTGCCACCATCTCCTCGTACTCCTGCTTGTGTCTCTGGGTCTCCTCCATGGACTTGGCCGGCAGGTTTCTGACACACAACACATGCAGTTTAATACACAGAACAAGGACGAAGTGACTGTAGAGTTTATGCAGGAAAACAACTATCCCTTTCAGGCGCACAGAGGAAATGTAGTAAGTTACATGTACGCAGCACTGTAAAACGAATAAAGAAAATAATATCAATGCAAAATCTCCACAGTGGATTTTGTTTTCAAGGACCTGTATCCAACCATAAGTGAAGAACATGTTCCCTTCTCTGACACTGAACCATGACAAACTCTGTCTGGGATAATCATAGGCAGTAGTCTACTGCAGAATGGTTCTTATTCTGCTCAACCAACAAAATATCATGGGCAATATCATGGTTTCTGACAAAGAGCAGCTTTTACCATATCCACCGCAGATTTGGATGCTACAGAGAGTGGATGTGTGAGAGGAGGACTCACGAGGGCCGGTCCTCCAGGATGAGCGCTGTGGTGGACAGAGGCTCAAACTCCAGGTTCTTCCTTCGGGCTGAAGAGGAGGAGCTCTGGGAGGACGGGGTTCCACTGGGCTCCCTCTGCTGCTCCTCCTGGTGGACACACAGAATAAAGCAGTCAGTACATGTCTCCTAAATGTGGAGTCTTTAAGAATCCAACAGGGAGACATTTTACCATTTTAGGGGGGC
Source organism: Odontamblyopus rebecca (assembly GCA_030686955.1). Classification (NCBI taxonomy): domain Eukaryota; kingdom Metazoa; phylum Chordata; class Actinopteri; order Gobiiformes; family Gobiidae; genus Odontamblyopus; species Odontamblyopus rebecca. The sequence continues at coordinate 5,257,299 of CM060662.1, forward strand.
AAAATAATAATGTATTCAACAGGGGTGTAATTGACCTATGACAAAAAGCAGGAAAATATAAAGACCCATAGTGTGTGCAGCCATTACATACAATGAACTCATTTTGACATATTTAATGAAGTGTTGATATGCAAACATTTAGTGGCAACTCAAATACATGCCAAACAATAATAATTAAAAAACAAAAAAACAATCAAAGAAAAGTGTGCATGTAACAGAGAGAGAGAAAGAGAACAGCTTTTATGGCCACTGGTCATTAGTCAAAAGTATGATGACGAAAAGATAAAGGAAGTTTATCAATTACAATTTACAATTATGACAATCCTCACCGTTTTTAATCAATATACAAAAACTCCCGTGCTCCTGAATTGGTCTTCCACCACAGAAAGGGTTACGTTTTGTCGGGGTCAAAACTGGGATATTTTATGGCAACTAGACACAAAGGAGATTTTCACATCCAACTCTTCAATAACTGCGAGTTTCATGTGCAATTAGAGCTGGGTAATTTACCAAGAGTGAATTACGACCAGTATTAATTCATTGTGAGTGGCATAATTATGTTCATACAGTATTGAAAGCCATTTTATTTGAGACTGAAAAATACGAGCATTTAGAAACCGATTCATTCTTTTCACCTTTACTTCTGTGCGATACGCTTGAATATTGGACGATTAAACCCGACGCGTCTTTCTCATCTTCAGTTGTCGTTTTCTTCCCTCACACGAGCCTCTCCTCCGGGACTGAAGCTGCCATTGTCCCTTCCCACACCTCTGTGCATCTCTCACCCCACAGGCTGAACGGAGCCTGTGTGCTCACACTCAACAGAGCATTGATGGAGCGGACAGCTGTGAAGCCACAACAGGCCTTTTATCCCCGTCGCTCCTGCTCCTCACCAGCAGGGGGAGACACTAGCACTGTGAACCAAGGCATATGTGTGAAATCATATGATGTGCGCTGCCTTTCAGCTATGGTGTGTTATGAAAGCTGAGAGTTCACATGACTGGGGCAGATGCCAACACATGCTAACTATTCTGCTGGGGAAGTAAAAAACCAAAAGAAAATAGAAAAAGCAACATAAAATCAAAATTACTAGACTGGGCGTGGGTGAGAACAAAACTAATTATTCACAATTTTTTTCTATCACGTTTTTATATTCAGTTATATTTTGTCTTAAAGGTGCATTGTGTAAGTTTTCTGGCAGAGTGTCGTCACCTTGTTTCTATGGATGTCATTGCTTAAATTCTTCAGTATAACATTAAATAGATCTGTCTTACATTTATTACATTTTATAGCTCAAAAATACCTGCAAAAACAGGCATTCTGACTGCGAGTGGGGTCGCCTCTCCGCAGATCTGACTTGGTCCTATATTACGCAAAATTGCCTAGCTTATGTCGTGTTATAACGCTGTAGTAACCCTTTTATTATTAATCTGTCTACATCTCCAAAGCTCCCAATGTTCTGATCCACATTGTGATGTCATGAAGTGGTAGTTTTCATGTGAACAACTCCATTTACCTTTTGTTTAGTGAAGACTGGAAATTCCTGCTATTATCCAAATGATTCTAGTGAAGTTGTTTGGAGTTTAAATATATATTGGAGCACTTCCTGTATTGATTGGATGGTCAAAGTAATTACTATGTCGACATATAGTTCAATAAATGACATGAACATTATAATTTGTGTATTTTTTTGTTAAACGGACCCAAAAATATGAATGATTTATAATTTATGTTGTTAAGCTCTTTTTTCAGACCAAGAGTTTTTGTTCATTCCTGACAGTTTGGACTGTTTCACTAGCGCGCTTCCTCCATCATCGCTGGATTAAAGCAGTAATCATGGGACTATAAACCGGGACGAGGGGGCTTTTTTACTCTCACACACCTGAAATACCTGAGGAAGTCAGAGTGCAGATAGCGAAAACCTGTTTAAGTCAGCTGACGGGAGGCATCGCAGCAACATCCCATGACTACTCTGAGGAAGAGCATTAGTGAGCAACCAAAACTGTCTGGTATGAAAACAAACTCTTGGTCTGAAAAAAGAATCTAATAACATAACAAATAACACATAACACATTTCATAACACGGTCACATCACTGAAAGATTAAAGCTTTGAGCGATAATGGTGTTTTTCTCCGTTAGTTGTAACCAAGTTAGACGCTTCCTCCTCGCGTCTCCAGCACTGAGCTCTGTCTTCATTTGTTTATCGACTGACATTATGAAAGAGTGCACTGTCTTTTGGTAACTCGGGGCGACAAGCGGCACAGCTCCCAGGTCAGGGAAGGACACCCAAAATATTCCTGCAATATCACATTAAAGGGCCCATATTACACAATGTTCTGATCTATGTTATGTTGCTTCCTCATAACGAACAACCCTGGAGTTAAGTTTCGTTTCATTCACACATGTTTGAGTAACCATTTATTATTAGTCTGTCTACATCTACAAGGCACAAAATGCTCTGTTCCACCTTGTGATGTCATGAAGTGGTAGTTTTCAAATTAACAGCTCCCTTTTATCATTACAGCACGGAATTTGAGGGCTGAAGCTATCCAAATGTTTGGTGAAGGTGTATGGAGTTTAAAAACACAGTGGAGCAGTTCCTGTATTACCACGTGACATCACAAGGTGGAACTCAAAAATGTAAGGCTAAATATGCGTGTTTGTGTGAACAAAACAAAACACTACTTCAGGCATGTTTGTGATGAGGAAACAAATTAGATCAGATCTGAAAATAGCAAAGAGAAGCACTTTAAACTTTCCCACAGAGAATTTTTAAGTACAAAAATAGGCGATACTAGATGGTAGATACATTTTCCTCTCTCACACATTTTAATTACTGTTTCCTCCACACTCTGACATGTCAGCAGTCCTGCAGCCAGCGCCACATCTGTCCTCCCTCCCTCCCCCTCGTGTGTCATGTGACGAGGAGAAATCTAACCAAAACAGCCGTCACACACTTGGATGTTAGTGTTGGCTCGTCTCACACCCCTGTAAGGGTCAGAGGTCATGTCAGCAGCGGCGTCTGGGCTAACCCGGGACCACTTAAGGGCACTTCCGACTGTAGAAAGCTAATGGACAGATGGGTTAGAAGGAGCTCAAAGATGATGTCTCTGAAGGAACCCAATGATTTTACAGTCTATCCTGCATTAATAAGTGGGCCTATTTTGCCATAACAATAAGGTTTTGCAGTGCATTATAGTGGCGCATAAATATAGAGATCAATGATCATATGGAAGCTACTTAATGCCACTGACTCAACACACCTCATGCTGTGTTCAGACCTCTAGTTGGACGCCTCTTCATTTGAGAGACGCCTGAAACGCATTGACACATCGCCAATTTCACCAAAAGTTTTGATTTTTCTGCCTATTTCTGCCTCAGATGTTACAAACTACAAAAATTAAGAAAATGTGCCCCAAAAGTTAAGCTGAGGTAAATATTGAGACTATAATATTGAGTGTAATGAATGATAAGTCATTACAACTAAATTTATGGTGTTTGGACATAATAAGAAGCTTGGAAGTATAAAAGTCAGTATCAAAAATAAGGAGTTAGAAAACGTTGATGAAATTAAATTCCTAGGTGTAATTCTTGATAAGAAGATCTGCTGGAAACCTCATATAAATTATATTCGATCAAAGTTGGTGAAGTGTGTTGGGGTTATGAGCAAAGATAGGCAGGTATTAACTCAAAGCGCCCTGAAGACTTTATACAGCTCACTATTCCTGCCCTACCTAACTTATTGTGTGGAGGTGTGGGGGTAACACCTACAAAACAAACCTACGACCCATAACTGTTCTGCAAAAGAAGGTTATTAGAATTATAAACAACAAAGCTCACAGAGAGCACACAAATATTTTATTCCTACAGATGAAAGTACTAAAATTTACTGATTTGATTAACTATAAAACAGCACAAGTATTGTATAAGGCTAGAAATAAACTACTTCCAGATCATCTCCAAAAATTGTTCTTAGATAGAGAAGGAAAATACAATCTCAGTAGAAAAGAAAATATGAGAACGCAGTGTGTAAGAACCACAATGAGGAGCTTTAACGTTTCAGTCGGCGGTGTTAAGTTATGGAATAATTTGCCGAAGAACATCAAGCAATGTAGTAATATTCTGCAATTCAAAAGTGCATTTAAAAACCATTGCCTTGAGGAGTACAGTAAAAAAGAGGTGACTATTCACCCATGATGTGTTTATTTATTTATTTATTTATTTATTTATTCATTCATTCTCTCCTCTTCTTGCATTGTGTGTAAAAGAAAGAGTGTTTCTGTCGTAAGACTGCCAGACCACAGTGGTTGGACTTGATGTTGAGCCTATGTTCATCACACATCTTTGATTTTTGATTTGTAAATGTGGGGCAGGGCTCGATAAGCTTATGCTTCTCCCTGTTCCCTTTTGAACATGTGCACATTAAGTTGATGATATGCAGGTTGCTCTGTACGAAAAAGAGCACTTGAAGTGAAATATTATTGTCATAATGACACGTTTCAAAATAAATGAAAATTAAATTAAATTAAATGAAATAATTATCCTGAAATGTCTAAATAACATGACAGCGAAAGCTTCATGCACGACATCACCAACCAAAGCAAGGAATCCGATAACACATTTTTGTTTACAAGGGTTCCACAATTTTAAGAAAAGAATCTAAAAGAACCCAATGATATTACAGCATATCCCTCGTTCATAAGAGTGTCTATTTTTCCCAAAACACCCAACTATGAGCCCCAATTCAATGTAGGGGTGGGTGAGATCTCAATATTTAAAATATATCGAGATATTTTTTAACTCGATATGAATTCTTACATATCGATATATCGCTATAACGCTTACGTTTACTTCTGGATTTGCCGCTTCGCTTGTCTCGCCTTCTCTGTGCTGCGCTCGCATCCGCCTCCTCACTTTTGTCCCCGAGCTCCTCCACGGAGCCTGGACCTGGCCTCGGACTAAACCAGGACTAGGACTAAACCAGGACTAAACGCGGCCGCAGAGCTCGGGGCTTGGTCACGGACTAAACCAAGACTAGGACCAGAGCTCTACAGTGCGCCCATTTCACTCGCATTTGCGAACAAATATTTCGGTGTGCGAACGAGGAAAACAAAACAGGCTCATCTGTGCGAGTGCTTCTGCAGCACAATAAGGAGCTGCGCACAGACGCAACATGACGAGTTAAACTTTCTAAACGGACTCGGCCTTGTCATGGACTCAAGGTCTGAATACTGAGTGCGGTCATTTTTCATTAAGGCCGCTGCTGTTGCCAATAAACTCATCCCAGTGTGCGGGAGCGTGCGGGGCTTCTCTCTGCAGCCTGTGCCAAATGCCAAATAAATCCGTTTGTCACAATGTGCATTTGATTTGGTAAATGTGCAGAGGCTAAATACCACTTTAAAACAAGAGAATGTAACTTCTGTTTGGAATTTGAAAATACAGGTTTAAAAATCCTGCACTTTATTCACTTTGAAGCAGTTTTGTGTAAAGTGCCAGTGGAAGTTCTCTTAAAGAAGAGGTTCTTAAACTGTGGGTGAGGGTCCAAAAATGGGTGCAGAGTGTTTAAGTGCAGTACTAAATGAATATTAATCAGATTTTTTTTTTTTGCAGTAGTTCTTCCTGTAAAGATATCGAGATATATATCATATATTGAGATATAGCAAAATATATCGAGATATATTTTTTGGTCCTTATCGCCCAGCCCTAATTCAATGTGAATCTGTTTCTGAACCCTTTGGAGCTCAGACAAATGGCTGGACTCTTTGTGAAGCTGAGACTCCGTAGTTTTGGCCTTTTCTGTCTGATCTACTCTCAGTATAAGTGAGACATATATTCTGCACAGAGGAACAGGCAGAGCTTGTGTAAGAAGAGATGCTCTGATACACAGTAGATGTTGAGTTTTGACAATTCCCATGTAAAGCTGAAGCTCAAATCACTAAAAATAAGACTTGCCTGTTAGATTTTTGTGAATTGTAAGCTTTTTTAAGCTTGTGTGGGTGTGGAGTACAAACTGTTCCAGATACTCAAATGGTTGATTTGACTGAAAATAAGATGTTTACAGCTTTACAAACTTGATAGTCTCATTTAATTTGATGCTGGACAAAAAGAAACACATTTGCAAAATGTCTAAGGCATATTTACAGTAATATATTTTCCATTAAGCACATCTAATGGGCATCTCTATGGCTGCAACTAGCGTTTATTTTAGAACTCATTGTACGAGGAGACTTTTAAAAAACACATTATCTTTCAAATAAAGCTTATTCAATATTCTAGATGAAGAATATTTAGAAATAAAAGAAATGGTTTAGTCTTTTTTGTCTTGTCTGTTCTAAAAAGGTATTTTCAATGTGTCTTGGTGTCTTGGTGTACACTTTCAGATGGGGACAGCCTGTGAACTGACACACTTGTCACATGATATATTGCCCAACATCAACGTCAAACATTTCCTTGTAGCGTGACAATAATCTCCACGGCAACGTCAACTCACTGGAGAGGAGGAACAACCGCTTCAAGTGCATGTGACGGGTTATATTACATTTTCAGAATTGTACTTCTTGGCTGGACGGGGGCAGCGGCTGTGACAAAAGCAGTAATTTCAGAAGTAAAGCCGCCACACCGTAAACAAAGCCCACAGCATGTTTAGTTTACACCACAGAGATCAATTAAAATATATGACTGCACCTTTATTTTGTTCAGTAAATGTTTAAACCATCCAAACATTATGATCCTTGTGCATAAACTGTCCCTGCATTTTGGATCTAATGTGTACTAAAAAAAAAAAAAAAACAGCTACTGAAAGGTGGTTTTCATCTAAAGAGATTTTATTCTGTTTTGTTGCCGTTTGTGATTTTCATATTAACTCTGCCCAAACTTAGACTTTGTAGACTTTTACTATCACAGCCATGATTCAGTCGTTCTTCTTTACTGAACTGTATCGAATCAATTTGAAATATATCGTATCAAATCGCACTGAATCGAAAGCTCGCTGTATCAAAAAACGAATTGTATTGTGTATCATATCAGCGACTTCTAAATGATACCCAGTGCTAGCGGATGCCCAATCTCAAAAGTTACGTCGTATAGCTTGAAGTAACAGGAGCCTATTTAAAAGGAACTCTTTGGAACATGTTTCCATCATGTCCAATAGTTTTGTAATTAAGAACATACCAGTATTACAACAGTCGTCAGTAAAAGTTATGTTTGATTTGAACATATTTACCTCATATCTTTAGGTGCAATGCAATTTTAAATCGTTATTACATATGTTTTTTTTTTACACAGTTAAATAAATCAGGCTTATGTGTGGTCTCCTGTGTCCTGTGAAATGTCCAGGAAATTTACAGGCAAAGTACAAAGGAATTATCACGCCAGAAAAAAAGCCTTTCCACATGTATTCATTATCAGAGGTAGCTAAATGTATTCACCCTGTTAAATAAATACATCTGTAGAGTGTATAGTTGCTAGGTAACGTGTAAGCATCCCAAACTCTGAACTTTTCCACGCTCCATCCTCCCTTTGAGTAGATCTTGTGTTTTAAGATGAGTGGATAAATAGTTGGATGATGTAAACATTTCGGTAAGAGGAGATAACGGAGAGCAGCTGCTGTGCGTCTGTCCACACGACGAGAGCTTTGTTATGACATGTGGAGCTGTTGGCTGCTGCTCTGAAGGGCTCTGTATTTGCAAAAGAAACAAAGTCTAAGTAGGTTTTAATATCAGAATGGAAATTCAGATGTGGATAGGATGAAAGCATAAGTGCCTGGAGAAATGTCAAGTCTTTTGTGTGAAAGTAAAAGAACTGCTACAAATGATCCATTTGGGTTTGCTTTTTTCCTCAGAGAAATGTACGTGTGACATTTTTCCTCAGCTCTTCTTCTCAGTGCTTCCCATAACAATAATGTTTTGCAGGGCATTATAGTGGTGCATAAAAAAGAGATTAATGATCATATGGAAAGTACTTATTGCCACTGACTCGACACACCTCATGCTGTGTTCAGACCTCTAGTTGGACGCCTCCTCATTTGAGAGACGTCTGAAACGCATTGACACGTCTCCAATTTTACCAAAAGTTTCGATTTTTCTGCCTACACAATGGTCCCAAATGGACTTGGTGTGAACACAGCATAATGCAACACAATCCCAGTCAGCCCATCTAAAGAACAAGTGGTTTAGTAGGGAACTGGTATTTACAATGAGTCATACGCAAATGATCTGTCTGAAACTACAAAAAATAAGAAAATGTTGCCCAAAAGATAAAGGGGAACTCCGGCACGTTTGAAGCTAAAGTCCGTTGCTAGAGGTGGTGGAATTCTGTCAGAAGCCAAAAAACAGCACAGATCAGTGTTTCCTCGGTGGAGATCTCACTGTGGCAGTGAGTCTGTCAAGGCAACAAACTAGTGTAGTGATGGGGGCAAGTTCTGAACTTCCACGTAAAACACCAATTTGCTTCACACTGAAGAAGCTTAACACCACTTTACCCCATCTTACAACAGCCATGAGTCTAACAAACAAAACGCTCTGCCTGGCTCATAAAACAACTTTATAAGCAGCCATAGCCTTACCTTTGTAGATTTCCCACTGTGCATTGTGAAAGCCTAAAAGACACAGCGAGATCTCTGCAACACTGATCTGTGCCGTTTTTTGGCTTTTGGCTTCTGTCAGTATTCGACCACCTTTAGCAATGGACTTCTAGCTTCAAACGTGCTGGAGTTCCCCTTTAAGCTGAGGTAAATACTGAGCCTCAATGTAATGAAATGAAGTCATAATTATCCTGAAAAGTCTAAACAACATGGCAGCCAAAGCTTCATGCATGATATCCCCAAGCAAAGCAAGGAATAAGATAGCCCCATTTTGTTTTCTTGGGTTGCACAATTTTAACGAAAAAAAAATCTAAAAAAACACAATGATATTACAGCATATCCCTCATTAATAAAACACCTGACTATGAGCCCCAATTCAATCGGAACCCTTTGGAGCAAATGGCTCTTTGTGAAGCTGAGACTCTGTAGTTTGGGCCTTTTCTGTCTGATATACTCTCAGTATAAGTGAGACTTATATTCTGCACAGAGGAACAGGTGGAGCTGGTGTCAGGAGAGATGCTCTGATAGACAGAAGATGTTGAGTTTTGACAATTCCCATGTCAAAGTTGAAGCTCAAATCACTAAAAATAAGACTCGAAAGACCAGGCAGAATTAAAAGGCCCTTTCGATTTTTGTGAATTTTAGGCTTTTTGGAGTCTGAATCTGAATTTTGCTTTCTAAGGCTCTACAATTTTAGGAAAAAAGTACATGTATTTTTTAAACTTTCAGAAGTACTGCAATTGTGAACAGATTTGTGATTTATGTGTAAAGAGTAAATAAAAAGTCGAATTCTGCACATTGAACTGCAGAAGCACCACATCTGAGAGACGGTAATTTGGTTGTTTGCAGAGGACAATTTCTCCGTCTCACTGTCAGTGGGAATGACTTGAGAGTTGAAGTAAAAAAATTAACTTCTTACTTGCAGTTATTGTGGTACTGACCTGAGGAGAGGCATCGTCTGCGTGTTTGGTGGGATCACTGTCTTTCACTGGCGCTTTACCGAACAGTCTCCAGCCTGTTGCATTGTGGGATGCCGCCTTGGGCTCTTTGGGCTTCCTAGAAAACAGGCTCCTGAAAGAAAAGACAAATCCACATAAAAAAACATGATTGGCTGATATACAAAAATAAACCTCTGAAGAATCGGCTCTGTTGGCGTCTCTGGTTCCTGTCCAGTTTGATCTCTAAGTGGGTTTTGCCAATTCATGTTCAAATTTATAAATATTTAAAGGTGCAATGTGTAAGTTTTCTGGTGGAGGGTCCGTCAAACGCTTTATGTTATTGCTTTGTCTGGAATCATTCGCAGTATAGCATTAAATGGTAGTCACATTTTAATTCGTGCTGTCAAACGATTAATTTTTAAAATCAGATTAATCACGCTTTAAAATCTTGATTAATTACGACTAATCACAGTTAATTATTCTTCAAAAACAGACTTTTTGACAAAAATGCAATTTATTATCAAAAAGTTATATTATTGACATTTTTCTATCGCTGGTAGTTTTGTTGACATCTTTGCCGTGGGTTCACTCCGCCAACATTGTTTGTCGTGCTCAGCTTATTGTTGGTACCAGTAGCATCGGTGCTGCCGCTGAATCAAACCTGTGTTTTGCTTTAAGATGGTATTTTAAACTTGTGCTTCTGTGGAAAGAGAGTTCATCACTGCAATATCTACAAACTAGTTTTATCTAAAGTCCCGTCGGGCAGTTTTTTGTAGAGAAATTTGCCGCTGAGCTCCAGTCACAGTCTCACCTGTCGTCTTCACATCCGCGTATGGACAGACCTGATCACTGACCTAATAACCTGCGCCGCCTTTCACGACCATCCACACTTTCCATAGAGGAGCGTTCAAAATAAACTGTGTGATTAATCTGTGGTAAAACCCATTAGTGCTAGTAGATATTTTGTTAGGGCCGTCAACGTTAACGCATGTGTTAATGCGTTAACGTTGACAGCCCTAATTTTTATACAGTGTTTTTCCACCTTCAAGGCACTCAAAATGCTTTACAACCAGGAACCGCTCACCCATTCACACACACATAAGTGGGTAAGTGTCTTGCCCAAGGACACATCGACAGCATTCATCTGTGGGAGCTGGAATCAAACCAACCAACAGCGGATGTGACCGCGCAACCAATCATGTTTATGTCAAAAGTGGGATTCAGTGGACAAACGCTCTACCAACTGAGCCACTGTTGCCCCTAAACCTTAAATTAAACCTTTCTATCTTGATGGAGACCAAACCAGACCAATATACGTTTCCAGGTCAGATCTGTGGAGACGTGAACCCGCTCACAGTCAGAATGCCTGTTTTTCTAGGTATTTCTGAGTTATAAAACCACCTGTAATTGAAGAAACGTAAAGTAGGGCTGTTTAATGTCACACTGTGGAACATTCGAGACAGAGAAATGGCATATCCAAGCAGCTGACGGACCCCCAACCGAAAAGTTACACAAGCACCTTTAAAGATAGTGAACAGGAGTGAAAGTACTTCAGTAAAAAGTAAAATGAGTACTTCTGCTTTTCGAAAGGTAGAGAAAAAAACGCCACAAACTGAAGCATTTTACACTTTCAGGTCGTCTTTACTTTAATTAATTTGAATTTATTGTGTATTTTTTTATATTCCATGATTTTAATGAAAGTGACTGTTTAATGAAAGTGACTGTTAGCTTTGAGGCACAGTGAGTTGGCCTCATGTAAATCGGGTTTCAGTCGGACCGTGTCATCGCCCAGATAGACAATGGCGACGCTGATAAGATCGCTGCAGGAAGTGAGCTCCACACAGGAAGCCACGCGTACAGTACACAAATGAATTCGAGACACAAGACAAGACACCGAAGGAGGATTTCTGGACCTATAGAATTTTCAGACTTTACGAGGAACGCACTGATCCAGCTTTTTCCGTTTCGATACCGATTTCAACATGGAAAAAAACTCTAAATATTACCTTTAAACACAAATGGCGTATAAAAAAAAAATGTGTGCACTGTGTAACTTTGTGGTGTGGAGTGTGTCACCTTCTCATTCTATGGAGATGCCATTGCTCTGCCTGGAATGTTCCACAGTGACATTAAACAGCTCTACTTTACATTTATTCAATTACAGGTGGTTTTATAGCTCAAAAATACCTAGAAAAACAGACATTCTGACTGTGAGCGGGGTCGCCTCTCCACAGATCTGACCTGTAACTTGGTCTGGTTTGGTTTGGTCTGTTAACAGAAAGGCTTAATGCCATACTACATTCCAAATAGGGGTGTAAGAAAAAAATCGATTCAGTGATATATCGTGATACTTCATTGCACAATTCTTGAATCAATTCAAAATGTATCCGAATCGATTTTTTATAATCATATTTTTCACTAAAATTCATTAATTATATTCACAGTTTTCATGATTTAAAAAAGATAATAACTTATATTTCATACAATTTGGTTCTCGTGAAGGTGTAGTTGACTATATTATTAGAAGTAATTATTGATAAATTGCAATATATCATCAATTGTTTTAGTATCGGGATATATTGAACCGTGACATGCACATCATAATCGTATTGTCAGACTCAAGGCAATGCACACTCCTAATTCCAACATTCCGAAACAAAAATATCTTCATGGAGAAAAGTGGATGGACCCTCAACTGGAAAAGTTACACAATCCATTCCGTTTAAAACAACTACAAAACTTTGAAAAATATTACAAATGCATTTTGAGCCAGAATTGTCTGGTCACTGGTCTTTCTCACCGATTTATAGACTGAACCGACGTCTTGGGATTAGATGTGTGATCCATCAAAATGTTCAATATCAGTATTACATTGGTGCGACTCTAGATTCTACTGGTCAGATATTACACTTGTCTGACTTCTATCCCTAGACACACTGGACACCTCATTTCAAGCCACATTTTAATCGGGTTGTCAAAGTATGGAAAATCTGATACTAATCGAGGAAAAGGTCACGTTTTTAAATAGCGCATTTACTTATTGTTTACTCTGCTACCGGTAAAACATGTACAATAGGGCTGCATAAAAATACTATTGTGAAGAGGATGTAACACTGTCCATTCTCGACTCGCATGTGGGTCAGTAAATATTTTAAAAAATCGGAGGGATTTCTGCTAGTTTTGCCTTCTACTCATTTTCAAGCACAGTTATGTGTATTTTAGCTAAACAAATGACAATATACAACTCTTTACTGCTGGTTACCCTTTATTATTAGTCGGTTTACATCTCCAAAGCTCAAAATGGTTCCCCATTATGGGCCCTTTGATATTAAAAATTATTCCTACAAACCACATGCAACAGCAGAGTGACAAACAAAGCTGTTAAATCAACACTTTTTTTTTTTTTTGCAAACATTTGGTTGGAGAAAGTTAGATGTGAGAAGTGTGAGCTGTGTGATCCATGAAGAGGAAGTGTAGTCCTGAGGAAGCACGCTAAGTCTGATGTAGCCACCATCAGGCTACATCACACACCAAAGCAAATATTATCCCCGCTTCCTCACTGCACCGAAAACAAACCTGTGTGTGGGAAAGGCCTTTGTGTGATGGGAGGATTTCAGGATCTGTGGAGACTGCAGGGTGTTTTCTAACCACGTTTACTCCTCAAAAATGCCAACGCCAACAGCTTTACAAGAGCACAGAGAGAACCTGAAGGAAGAGTCCAGGGTGGAATCTGACTAAATATGTCAGCTGTGGTTGCATGGCTTTAAGTTGTGTCTACATAGACTGGGATGGTGGTTTCAGGGGTTAATTCTGCCTCTTTAAAGCTTTGGCTTAGGCAATATGAGAAAAATGACTCATGTTGATTTGTTCTGTTTTTTTTTTCCTCATATTGAGCGATCCGGACTTTTTCTATCCATTTAAGTACAATAAAATATTTTTTAGTTAGCCCTATAGAGGGCCCAAACTCATCAAGGCCAGCAGTTATAGAGGCAAATTTAAGTCCCACAAGAAAGAGGAACTGATTTACAGACAAAATAGTGAGATAAAAACATTTTAACATTAAAAATAAAGGGTCACATTTTTATAGTACTTTTCTACCTTCAAATCACTCAAAGCGCTTTACAACAAGGAACCACTCACCCATACACACATTCACACACCAGTGTACGCAGACACTGGGGGCGAGGTGGGTTAAGTGTCTTGCCTAAGGACACAACAACAGCATTCATCTGTGGGAGCTGGAATCACACCAGCGACCTGTGAGTCAGTGGATCTGACCGCTCAACAATGATGTTTATGTCGAGAGCGGGATTCGAACCGCCAACCTTCAGATCAGTGGACAAACGCACTGAGCAACTGAGCTACTGCCGCCCCAAAATGAAGAGCCTGACAGCAGCAGTTACAAACTGAATTGGAGTCAAAGTGAGCCCATGGTCACTTCATATTAGTAACATGGTGATTAGCAGATTAGCTATGTCCATTTAGCCTATAAACACATTTCACTACAGACGTAATAATTGCCATTTAACATAAAAAAAGAGTAATTTCTTCCTCCAGAGTCTGACCTCTGCTTCTCTGAGAGGATCAGCGGTGGACTTCTCTTTTAGCCAAATACAAGCATGTTTGACTATTATTGGTTAATAATAATACATTTTATTTATTAGGCACCTTTCTGGACACTCAAGGTCACCTTACAACAACATAAATTAAGTACGATTAAAACATACAGTTAAAAGCCACAGTTAAAGTGGGACAGTATTTAATTGATTGATTGTATTTAGTATTGTATTTAGTGTTGTATTTTATTAGTATGGTTGTGTATATTGCACTGAAAAACTTCTTGCTTGCATCTCAACAAACCTGATTTATATAAAGCTACACACTGTTGCTTTAAAAAGGTCCACACATATCAGAGGATTAGAAATGACCGAATCTTGATTAAGACTTTATATTTTTTGTACAACCCTTCTATGAACCATGCTGTTTTCTGTCCAGCTCGAGTTGTGTTTTGTTTTGAAAAACGGTTCCAAAAGGACCTTCTCCAAAAGTCCATGCTTCCTCCCACTGATCATTAAAGTGGTTCTTAATGATGCTCTGTGTTTAATAGTCCATACACAGAGGCTGGTTCAGATCATTTCAGGTCTCAAATACACTTCACAGCAGAGATTAGCTGCTAGCAGTCATCGTTTTTAGCATGATTCAAAGTGCTTCACTCTCCAGCCTTGGGCGCTCTGCTGGAGTTTGTTACAGTGTTCAGAGTAATGACAAATAATGAAATACTAGTGCTAAAGCCCGGTTAGAAAATAGTACAATTAAAAGTACAATAATATGTACGGTATTTTCTGTATTCCAAACATTGTGGAAAATTTGGGAAAATCAACGGATCAATGCTGATTCTTTAGAACAAAGAGAAACCAATGGCCGACCAAAGTTCTGACTACAAATAGTTATTTCAATTTATTACGAACCCACCCACAGCCCTTGTTTACCACAAACCTCGACGAGTTATTTCTTCACACAAAAGAGTTCCAATAAAGCGTTCTGTGCATTTTTTAGGCAGCTGGTGGGTCAAAACAAAATATCGGTCTGTGCTGGAAATTCAAGGCTGATCATCAATTCGGTAAAAAAAAAAGCAAATCTTGGCCTAATATATGTGTGAACCTTCCTGCCCTACATGCCAGAGCAGTAAGTAAGTAATATGGGTGAAACAATAAGTGTTGTCATAACTAGGGGTGTGTAAAAATATAGAAATATCGATATATCAACTTGCTGATACAGTATCGATATACTGCCAAGAGTATTTTTTGGGTATATTTTACTAAATTATTCTGTGAAAGAGCTACAATTGTGTTGCTTTCTTGGAGAAAGGAAACGTAATGCTATACATTTTCACTGTTTTTCACATAGATTGTTTAAAAAAAGAGGACTAAGGGAGTGTGACTTGAACATATTCCAGTTAGTGGTTACGATGATGTGTTCATGTGTACGTGTGTGGTCTGGAGTAAACAGAAAAACAAGAAATGTGTCATGAGTGGATATTCTAACAATAAGTACACCGATTAATAATATCAAACTGGGAAAAATACAGTAAAGGCAAAATAATAGCACTCACTGTGAGCGCGATGGGGCGTTCACAGGAACTCTGTAAACGTCAGTGTCGGGTGCATAGGCTTTCGGATTACAGGACGGTTAACAGTTATAGGAGGATTTTTTTTTACAGACAAAATAGTGAAAAAACTCTCCAGGATCATGTAGTGCAAGTTAATATGAACATCTGAAGACCATTTGGGACACAGTATTCTAATGTAAGTCAATGGGAGCCAGGGTTATTAGGAGCCGGAAGCACCTGCACGCAAACTTTATATTTAGAACACGGGGTTCAGCGCGTTAGCCATGTCCATTTATAGTCTTTGGTTTACTAATAATAACTTTGGACAAATTTAGTGGCTTAATAAAGACTTTTCGTGTTACAGTCATGACTTAGCCTTCGTTTTTTTACTTAAATGCATCGAATCGTTTTGAAATATACTGTGAATTGAATTGAAAAACGTATCATATCGTGGCCTGTGTGTCAAGGTATCTATGGTATCAGCAACTTTTTAATGCTACCCAGCTCTAGTCACGACATTAAGCTTGATTTTGATACTACAGAATAGATACTTAACACCAAGAACAACCCTAGATCCAACACATGAGTCTATCTGTTCTTTTCTAACCATCCTTTGTCCTTACACATAGGTCTTATAGTCAGAGAAGAGTGCATTTTTAGGAGGCACATTCCTGGCTCTTCTTGCGTCTGATGCTTTGCTCAGTCTGTCGATGTGGCAGCCCTCCAGCTCCTGTGGGTGTGAGTGTATATATGTGTATGTATGTGTATGTATGTGTATGTATGTGTATATGCGTGAGAGACAGTGAGAGAGGGGAGCTGCTCCTTCTTCTTTTCTTCTTCTTCCCTCTCTCTGCGTTCCTCCGTCTCTGTCTGGGACTCCTCTGAGACGTGCTGACGTGCACACCAGCTGCTCGGGCCCCAACCAAAACAGGACACAAACTTAGCGGTTAGCAGAGAATAAAAGACGAGAGAGAGAGAGAGAAAAAGTAGTGCTGAAATGTGATGTGTGCCTGATAAAAACAACGGTCGCCAAAATAATTTTTAAAATAACAGATTTTTGAGTGTCACGAAAAGCACTACAAGTTTTACATATTATTATTATTGTTATTATTACTACAACTGTCATTTACTATTCAACTAAAAACACACTGAATTTCACTTTCCAAATTGGAAGTGAGCATGGGGGCCAGGGTTGGGCAGTAGTACATTATCCTGCAGTATCAAAAACTAGCAGCAGCATCAGTTTCATTACCATCATTTTAAAAAATCTGCATAAGGACCTAAAACCACAGGTTGGACTTTCTCCCCTCTCTCTCTCTCCTCTTCATACGTCGTTACGCTCGGAGATTTCCATCCACATGCAGCGAGGAAGAAGAAAATAACCTGACTGGCGCTTCGTGTGTGACGCTGAGCCCAAAAGTTTGTGATGGAGACGTATTATTGAACGCTAGGAGTCGAGAGGGGACGAGGCGCTGAAGAGGAGAAAGTTCCCGCTTGAGGGCGAAGTCAGACTTTCACAGAGGAGACAGTAAAGCCCAATTTACGGTCCTGCATCAAAATGTGTTTGTGTCGGTGTGCACCCTCCACACACAGCGTCCGCATCCACCGGCGTGCACCTCCCAAACTTTCTAACTACGCTGCAAAAGACGCAAACAGCGAGGGGAAGTGACGCAGACAATAAGGGCTGTGATTGGTCCTCTCGACTCCGCTCATTATAAACTCTGAGTAATAATGTGTTTAATGCAGCTTTGGCACATTTGTTTACATTTTACAGAAACTAAACTTCAAACTGCATGGCTCATTTGCATACAGTATAAGTATGATAAAAACAGCTCGTGCGCTGATGCGATCAAACGCGCTGCAAAGTTTGGTTTGATCAGAACTTGTGCCTCATCAAATATAATGCTGCGACTCTGTTTCTGAAGGGTTTTGCAAGATACAAAATAATTGTTAATTAGTCACAATAATAACGTATACCCCAGTAACATGTTGAGAAGTTTTAAGGGTATAAAAATGTGGATACCGCCCAACCCTAATAGGCACGCTTCTGGCTCCATCGACTCTCTGGCTGTAATTCACTTTGCATTGAAAACTGTCCTTTCTTTGGAACTGCTGCTTTCTGGCTCATTTCGGTAGTAAGATACTCACGTTAACCCATTCTACGTGCTCCTGGGGTTTTTATTTCATCCTTTTTTTCGTGAATCTATTCCTATAACTGCCGGTCTCAGTGAGCTTCACTTGACTGGAGCTGATTGCTTTTGGTGACGTCACTTTTCCTTAGTCCAATTCTTTTGTTTACTGCATAATTAGCAATGGGTCGTGTTACTGTACTGGCTCAGCTACAGTTTTATGTGCTTCTGTCTCTATCCAATTCCAAAACATTTCATTTACTGTTGCTAGCACATAAAAAACACATATATGCACATTTGATATTGTTTTGGGATGTGAGTGGATTGTCAGTGCAGCACCAGGGCACCCAGCTTTGTTTTGTAATCATAATAAAAGAGGTTTCTGGCCCGCCGCAGCTGAATGCCTTTTGTGGCGTTATCAGAGTGAGCTGTTTACATGGAGTCGTTCTCTGAGTACATCTAAGGAGTTTCCAGTTGTGTTATGAGATTAAAGTCAAATACAGGCAAGTCCAAGTGGAGTCTCGAGCCACTGGCCCACAAGTCCAAGTCGAGTCCAAGTCATCCGCATCTTTGAGCTTCAAGTCATTTCAAGTCTTTATACCAAAGTACCAAATAAAGCTTAGATTTTGGCAATTTATATAAATTTTAAACTAAATAGTCAAAAGTCACGGTAGATTTATTTTATATAAGAGTTGTAGACATGCAAATTTTTCCTTTTCTAATGGCTTGACAAGAACTTAGTGTCAGTCATCACGGTGAAAACAGAAAGAATTCAGATTTAAAAGTGTTAAATAACAGTTATTTTGTCTGCACTGAAATGGAAGGATCATGTTCTTCGCAGTTCCCTGTTTGACTTTATTGTTTTGTATATTAGTGTAAGACATGTGACGATACCATATCAAAGACTGCAGTTACATCAAAGTACCAAACAGAGAAGTGGGAGGGACATGTTCCATTTTGTTCCTGTAAAATTAAGCACCGCATGTATCAACTGTCAAGAGAAAAGTATTTTCTAAAAACATAGGAGGAGAAGCATCAAGTCACAGGCCTAAAGTCCAAGTCCAAGTCCCAAGTCCTTGAGCTTCAGATCCAAGGCGAGTTCCAAGTCTTAGTCCATTATATCAAGTCAAGTCTCAAGGCCCCACTTCTGCTGATTCCAGTACCACGATGATAATAAAACACTCTTTCTTTCTGGCATGGCATTCAATTTGAGGTGCACTGTGGAACTTTTCGGGTAGAAGGTTTGTAACCTGCTTCTCTCCGTGGAGATATTACCAGGAATGTGGAATGAGGCGAGCCCGTTTACAGTAAGAGTGCATGTTTTTAGGTCAATAAAAACCCATGTGGTTGAGTAAATACAAGATTGATACGTTTAATGCCATGCCGGGACATTCCAGACAAAACAATAACATCTCCATGGAGACAAGCACGTGGTGGTCCAGGTAGGTTCCTTAGTGGTCCATGGGTGTATACTAGTCTATGTGCTCTTATACTTGTTCTGATACAGCTCAAAATCATTCTGAAACTATTCAGGAAAGGCTCATTTCTGTCCAGTCAAAGGGACTTTTCAATATCAATACCTGCTCAAATGAGGATCTAGTTTCAGTACTGATTAGACTCTGATCTTTCAATACTTTTGTCAGCCTTATGCCTGTAAACAGCACAATCTGATAACACTAGTAGTTATTCTCTGTGTACAGTCTCACAGTTGTGTTTATGCGATTAGGGGCATTTCAACTGATACTGGTATCGGATATCAGCACCGATACTGAAACATTTGCTGGACGGGATATAATTTCCAAATATGGGTTCAGTCAATATCCTGATTGGACATATAAAGTGCTGTAATAAGACTATTTACTGGTTGCATTTGGCCCTGAAAGTCTCATAATGTTTGAACTTTTATTACAAAGTTGTCCTGGGGTTGTTTGAGAGATAAATAACAGCTCCAGAACACATGCGGATAACTTTTGTCTTATTTTATTTTCGTTTAAAGGAAATAAATCCAAAAACACATACTTAAAATTATAGAGGTAGTAAAGTAGTACTAAAGTAAAACAGAAATAAGGTTTTCCTGGTCTGCAATCAAACAGAAGTACTGCAGAGGAGGTAAAATAATGATGAAAACAAAACGGAAAGTCTTACAAACAATGAAGCCGAGATTAAAAAGAGCTCCTGTAAAATGGGACAGCAAAGGCACTCATAGCAAAGCATGGGTAGAAAAGACTTGTCTAGCAGTTGTACTTGGCACAGAGTATCGCTGACTCAGATCTCCATTTCACAGGTCAACTCTGCTATAGCCGCTCCCTATAGAACTGACAATACAGCACTTATAGCTCCAGGTATTCACTGAAGGAAAGAAGAAATGTGTGCGAGCCCAGACTGTGCACAGGGGTTTATATGGGTCACACAGCACCAGCCCCACGGTGCAATCTGGGTCATTTAAAGACGAGGAGAAATGCTGAGTTTGGCAAAATACAGACGGCTTTTCAGGAACAGAAAGTGGCACCGAGCGTCACTCACGGAGCAGAGGAGGAAGAGAAAGTACCATGGCTGGAGTCAGGGGACAGATTTATAGAGAGGAACAAAAGGCCAAGACTTTGAAAAAGAGATCAAAACAAAAGAAGCCTCGACTAGAAGTAACCCGTTACACAACATTGTGTCAGGAATGAGATGTGCATGTTTAACATCAGTAACAGCTTTAAAACATGAACTTCTTGTATTTCAGTCATTTCTATGGCTGCACATGAGTCCAGTATCAGCTCCTCTGTCCTCTGGTCACACCAGAGCAGCCAAGTCTGGGGACAGACCGCTGGACACAGGGCAGCCATTCATCATTTTCATGTTGGGTAATGGTCCGTATACCTGTCTAGGTCTGGACAATTAAGAAAATTAAGTTGATCAGTAAAACTTCACTTCCCCGCTTGCAGCTGGTGCAGAACGCAGCCACTCGCCTTTTAACTGGATCATGTAAATGTGACCACATCTCCCCCGTCCTTCAGGCACTTCACTGGCTCCCCGTTCACATTGATTTAAAAATTATTTTCTTTGCTTTTAAATGCCTCCATGGTCTGGCCCCTCAGTATCTGTCTGACCTGCTCGTACCTCACACTCCCTCTCGTGCTCTCAGGTCCACAAATCAGGCTCTCCTCTGTGTCCCAAAGACCAGGAGCAAACAGAGAGGGGATCGGGCGTTTGCAGTGGCTGCTCCGAGGCTGTGGAATCGGCTCCCGCTGCACATCAGACTGACCAAATCACTGCCTGTTTTTAAGTCCCTTTTAAAAACTCACTTTTTCTCCTTGGCTTTTAACACAGTTTGATGGTTGACTTTTTACCATTATTTGTTTTGTATTATATTTTATCTGTACCTGTCACTGTAATTGTCACCGTTTGTGTGCAGCACTTTGGTCAACTGGGCTGTTTTTAAAGTGCTGTAGGAATAAAGTCGAGTTGAGATGAGTTGAGTAATTTGCTTTTTTAATAATAGTGTTTTTGGAAGAATTGCAAAATCGTGAAATTGAGGATTAGAAAACAAGTTACTTCTGACTTTCTCACATTATTATGCAATTAGAATGAGATGGATACAAATGTAACTGAAGTCTACAATTTCTTAAGTAACAGCAGATAATAAGAATGAAAACAAAGATCTTCTGCTGTTTGAAAGTTTAACAGTCCCTATTCCGACTTGGATTAAAATAGTTTAAAATCGTCTAGCGTGTGAATAAATCGAGGTTTTATTTTCTGGACATATCGTCCAGCCTTATCCCTGTATGGTTTAAATTCTGTTGCACTTCATCCAAAAGGAAAATCTCCAAAAAAAATCACTCTAATCATTTGTCATTTTCAATGATGAGGTCCAAGTTCTGTTTAACTCCCTCCACAACATCAGCAGCTGGATTAGAACATTTTGGCTGATCCCCCAATCAAACTGATCACATGGGACAAATATGTGCTGGATCCACTCGTCCATTAAAGGGGGTGAGGCACACACAAAATCTCACAAAAATGTAGGATTTAGCTAAAAACTAAATACACACAGAGAAGTATCAGTAAACAGCAGCATCATAAGAGAAGAGTCAGAGTAAACACTTCAGACACTAACAAAACTCCAGTCTCCTCAATCCCCGCACTTTCCTTTCTGCTGTGATTATTCAACAAAAGCCAATCGAGTAAATATTCCCAAAATCTGCAGTTTCATGCCGCTCCCACCAGGATACTAAACACAGGACCCCTCGGGGACAGGACCTTCTCCCTGTGGAACTCCCTCTCCAAACACATCAGACCCTCATCCACACTCACTATCTTCAAAACAGCCCTGAAAACTCACCTGCTCCAAACTGCCTTCAAATGACTGCACATCAGTGTCACTGCTCTGCCTGGAATGTTCCACAATATGATTTTAAACAGCTCTACTTTACATTTATTCAATTACAGGTGATTAGGGTTGGGTATAATTAAGAAGTTGCCGATATGATACAAATCTCGATACATAGGTCACAATACAATACAAATACACATACACTAGGGTTGGGCGGTATTTACATTTTGATACCGTCAAACCTTCTCAGCATTTTACCGGGGGATACAGTATTACTGTGACTAATTATGAATTACTTTGTAGCTTGCGCCTGAACTATTCAGACAGCTCCAGCAGGATGTATGTGCAGTATGTGCAGGAAAGTTGATCAAACTGGACTAGGCGCGTTTAGCCTCTTGTATCATGTTCACAGTGAAACTAACAGCAGAACAGGCCTGGATTTGCCGTTTTTACAGGCTGACCACGCTAAAGGATTTCTAAGGTAAATTTCAATTTAGAAGTGGCTCTGCAGCCACGTCTTATACCAATAGAGCCATAAGATGCTGTGTGTAAAGCTCCGCCCCCTCCACCACCGGCTCTATTTGGGCTCAGCCCATTGGTCCGACAGACCAATAGTCTGAAAATGGAGCAGTGAGTAGATCCCATTAGTCCGACTGTACACAGTGTAGATGCATGAATGTAACGTGCTGAGGATAAACTGTTCAGACATTCGGAGTGTGGCTGGAATTCTCGTTGGTTCAGAGCCACAAACACCAGAACAAGAAAATCTACAACATGTCATTAGCGGAGTATAAATATATACACACCACAAACGCCGAGCCGATTGCAAGGACTAACCCAGGAATGAACCAGGACTGAACCAGGACTAAACCAGGACTATACCAGGACTAAACCAGGACTAAACCAGGACTGGAAAGGACTAAACCAGGACTAAACCAGGACTGAAACAGGACATAGCATTAAATTGAAACTACAACCATAAATTAATTTGTACTGAGCAAACAAATTTAGGTATCAAATTATAATATTACATTAAGTCCTTGTGCGCTGCAGATTTTCTTAATGAGGTAACTTTCTTAATGATGAAACTGATACCACTGCCAATCTTTGACACCTCGGGATACCTTAATACCGTATTACCGCCCAACCCTACCACACAGTGAGCTTTCGATTTGATATATTTCAAGCTGATTTGATACGGTTCAATAAAAAATAAAGGCTAAACCGTGGTTGACACTAAAAGTCTCCACTTCTTCTGCAAAGTTAATATGAAACACAAATTTTAACCATCAAAAGTGAAAATGTACAAATGTGTTGCAAAAACAAGTTTCCTTCCTCCCAACAAGCAACAAAACTGTAGCAAAATAATGTAAAAGCCTAAAAAAAAATACTCTTGCCGGTATATCGATATAACAGCCCACGATATCAATATTGTATGATCACATATATCGATATTTTGATATTTTTGCACACCCCTACAGGTGATTTACCACAAACGTTACACAATACACCTTTAAATCCACAGTCTAGACATGTGTTTTCCAGCTTTCTGACGTCGTCATTTGTTCTTCGTTTGTAGTTTGTGAGACGTGGACAGTCACGTTCGCACATTCCTCTCACTGTGAACGGCTCTTAAAGCACCTTCACACTCTGAAACCGGGCCTGCAGCTGGTGACCTCAAGAAAACTCTCATTTCTACTCTGTTTTGTCTTCAAAGGCGCACTGAGTAACTTTTCAGGTGACTTTTCTCCATGTAGATAGAACCAGACACATCGCAGGATCAAAAAGTGAAAAATGGGGTTTTGGTGGATTAAATGTCACATTCTTTGATTTGAGGCAGGAGCAGCTTGTAAATTCTGCTTGTATTTAGAGAAGTGAAAAAGTACTTTCTCTGCAGTCTGATAGTTTCCACAGACAGGACTGAAATATGGTGTGGAATACTCATTGAACGTTGTAAACAAGTCTCGAATATCTCAGTATTCACATCACATTCTTCAACTTTGCATCGTTTCCTGTCTGAAGACTAGTCCTGGGAATCACAGGGTCCCTCACGATTTAAAACGATAAAGGGCACGATACGATATTATCACGGTATGGCGATAATCGATATATTTTCCATAATAATCTGTGATATTTTGCTGTTTTTTAAGAACCAAATACATTTAACAACTGTATTTCTTTGTTAAACCACTACCCGTGCGAAGTTCATATGAAATACAGATATTTTAAAGGTGCATCATGTAACTTTTTGCTTAGGGCTCCGTCACCTGCTTGTTTCTATGGATATGTCACTGCTCTGCTTAGAATGTTCCACAGTGTGACGTTAAACAGCTCTGCCTTATTCAATTACATGTGGTTTCATAGCTCAAAAAATACCTAGAAAAACAGGGATTCTGACTGTGAGCGGGGTCGCCTCTCCACAGATCTGACCTGATAGAAAGGTTTAACGCCATATTGTGAAACATTCCAGACAAAGCAATAACATCTACATCTAAACAGTAAATACATCAAGAGTTTCCTTCCACTAAATAAGCAACAAAACTGTAGTGCGGTCACAAAAAAATGCTAAAAGATACCAAAAAATACTACACAATATAGCGACCTTTTGTTACTTTTGCACACCAATCCTGAAGACTAGGGATGCAACGATGTCCAAATCTCTCTGTACGATATTTTCACGATATCCATCTTACTGTATGATATTTATTGTGATATTTTGTGGAGGCTCACAAAACTGTAAATATGCTACTTTTTCCTCTAAAATGCCATGACAAGACTTAAAGAACTAAGATTTAAAACTGCTTGGAACAGTTTCATCATGTAGTCTGCACTAGGGCTGCCCCGATCCTTTTGTGAGTATCAGACAGTATCGGATTCAGTCATGTGATCAGACCGATACAGTTTCACATGTTTTTGCGGCATCGACATGCTTTACAGCAGCCGTAAATCCAAACACCACCATGTCGCTGTGTGGGACTTTTCACGGTGTGTAATTACTGCAAACGGTTTCTCGTGGAGGAACCAGCAGAGTTCACTTTAACGCTACCAATTTGATTCGTCACTTACAAAAGATTTACAAGCGCAAGACGGCAAAGCCACAGCGGCAAACACTGGAGGGGGATTTTCAAAGAAGAGAAAAGGTACCTTGAAATGCTGACGTTCAAGAAAATAACACAGAGTATGGTTGAATTCATCGCTTTAGACCGTCAACCGCCGTCTGTCGTGGAAAACATAGACTTTTGTCGTCTAATGGACTTTTTGGTGCCGAGGTATGAACTTCCTTCACGACACATTACAGAGACGGCGCTACCGGAGCCGACCAGATCTGTGAGCGTGTTCGAGCTCTTCTATCGGATGCAAACACTAGTTCATTCATAGGTTTCATTCATAAGTAATCCTTTCAATCCGTGTATGGTTCCTTCCACTCCTTTGGGTTGAATTACAAAAAGGTAACGAATCGGTATCGGAAAGAGCACTCCTTAAAAAAAATCAGATCAGGACATCTCTAGTCTGCACTAAAATGGTGAAAAGGATCATGGTCTATGTAATTCCTTGTTTTTTTGCTATTTCTGCATCAGAAGTATTCATTTAAGCAGAGGAACTTGTGAATGTGATTGTGCTGTTTCACGATATTATTGTGAGACTTTTGACAGTATAATATCATGCTATTTGGGTTATTGTTACATCCCTGCTGAATCCTGTAGGCTGGTTGACTGTTGCCAATGCTTCATCACGTACAGATCAATACAGACAGCTAATCGTTCTGGTGAGGAAGCCACTCTGCCAAATGGACTTTACAATCAGTCATGAGTCATTCAGATGTCACGAGAACATGAAAAACAACTGTGCGCTTTATTTCATTTCAGTTATAATTTTTGTGAAAGGCGATTTTTTTTGGAGTCTATTCTTAGCTTTTGGAATTCTCACAATATTCATTAGCTCTTCGTTAAAGACAGACCAATATCAGGCAGAGATTTGTATTTTTTAACTGGCTTTTTGACAAACACTAAAGTCCTTCTGGTCTGTAAAAAGATCAACAAAAAAACCTTTATGCCAAATGCCGCCACCTCTCTGAACTCCACCAGATGAACTCAGACCACTGCTGTTTTTATTGTGATTTTTGTGTGTCTTTACGATCAGAGTTGTGCCTTGTCGAAGAACATTTTTGGCACCTTCCGGGACAAACAGTAAAGCTTATTTATGTATCTAGTATATCAACAATATCAACTATAGGCCTTAAATGTCCAACAGAGGCCGATGTTTTGGTTTGGCCGACCTGCTGCAAAAAGAATACACGTGAAGCTTTATTTTAACATTTCAGTGCAAAAAGATAACTGCACAACACGGGACTTCACAGCTTGAAGGTTTGTGGTAAAAGAGGCAGTGGGGGAGTTTGTGGAAAGTTTGAAATACATAGTTTGGAGAAAATAATCAGCACTAGCCATATATAATCGTCAGAACTCATCAGCCATCGGTTTGTTCTCTACGACAGGCATATTTACTCAGAATGGTTCTAACCCAACATGCACCTTGTGTTGTATTGGAGGGTAAACAGGAGGCAGGGTTCAGTGCGGGTCTCAGATTCCTCCATGAGCCCAGGATCAGCTCAGAGCTCCAGGTCAGGCTCAGGGCCAGGCTCAGTGTGGAGGAACTTCATTTACTACGTGACAAGAGACCAGTTTGCAGTCTACTAGGCGGCACGGTGGCTGACTGGCTAGCACTCATGCCTCACAGCAAGAAGGTTGCGGGTTCGATCCCCCGGGTCGTCCGTGTCTTTCTGTTCTCCCCGTGTCTGGATGGGTTTCCTCCGGGTACTCCGGTTTCCCCCATCAACCCAAAACATGCACTGTAGGTGCGAAAGTTGTGTGAGTGAGTGATGGTGGTGGTCAGAGGGACCGTTGGCGCCGGTTGGCTTGGCAGCCGCGCCTCTGCCAATCTGCCCCAGGGCAGCTGTGGCTATAACAGTAGTTTACCACCACCGGGTATGGAGTGAATGAATAATCCTCTGGAGTGAGTGAATAATCCTCTGTAAAGCGTCTTTGTGACATCTGTCTGTGAAAAGCACTATATAAATAAACACTTACTTACTATTATTACTACTATTACTACACCAACATGTCAAGAGATAGCTCCTCTGCTCTGTCTGTCTCAACTATTACTACTATTACAACTACAAAAACTATAACTTCAAGAACTACAACTACTTCAACAACTACTATAGCAACTATAAATGCTACTAGGACTACTACAAGGGGTCTCATCTTTTAGTAATTTTGTTGATTAATCGGTCGATGGTCTTAACCAAAATCTGCTGGCTAATCATTTTATTTCGGTTATAAGAATGTACATGGGACAAGAGCAGAAAGGAGAAGTGAATGGGCCAGTAAGTTAGCGGAGAATGTAGTATTTTTTGTTATTTATATGTAAAAAGGCATTTATCAGTTGAATCTTTGTATAAATTGATTGTTTCTCAGTCCTTTATTTTGTATAAATAGTGACTCCCCTTCTTCTTAGTCAAGTACAGGCCTAATATCTACAGGACAGACCCGTATCTGCTCTGTCCAAAAACAACCATCAGCTCAGGGCTCACGCTGCTGTGAGATTCAGAGAAAAACTCTCACATGATAACAACTCTCTGTCTCTCTCTCTCTCAGAGAACACACTGCTCAACTACACTTTGCAAAAAGCATTTTTTCATAATTTATCTTATTCTTTATTATAGCAATCCATGTCCTAATGGGTCTTATTAGGGCTGGGCAAAAAAATCAAACACATGTTTCAAACATGTAGTGTCAAATATGAAGTTCAAATCAATTTGTGTGGAAGAAAAATTACTTTTATTTTTCTCAAATCCATGTTCGAGTGCCCAGAGACATGACAGTGTGTGCTCAATTGAGGGATGAGAGTGATAAATATGCAAATGTTTAAATCACTCCACCGCCTAAATGTTTTATGTAAAATTATGTGTCCATACAAATATAGGGGGTCCTACAAATGTGCAATATTTTAAAGGGGCATAATACACTATTTTCTGTTATAATGTTGTTTATTCCTCAAAAACATACCTGGAGTTTTGTTTCATTTGTTTCATTCACATGTTTAACACACAATCGCTGTATATTTCTAATGTTATAACGCATTACAACATGGCTTTAGGCTCACAAGAGTTCATTTTGTGTGATATAGAACTTTTAGTATACACATCCTATGTATTTACAAAAACTTGCTGTAACGTCCCCCCGGCGCCCCCGTCTTACCTGGTGAAGAAATCTGCGATGCCGAACCTCTTTGGCATGAGCTTGGGGTCGTGCCCGTCGCTTTGCCCGATCAGATCTGGGAGTTTGTCCGGAGCGCTCTGCCTCCGTCCGGCCTCCAGAGCGCTCCGGAAGTCCTCGCTCCCGTAGCCCTCCTCGCCGTAGTAAAACCCCGCCTCCTCCTCGTCGGGAGAAAGGGGCGTGGCGTCGCAGCTCAGAGAAGACACCGTCAGGTTCAGGTTAGTCCTTAAAGTCTGCGGCCTTATGGGTAAACTGAGCTCGCTGATATCCTCGTCCTCTTCGGATAACGCGCTATCGTGATTCACATCGTGTTCAGGGATTGGGCAGTTGAGTATGGCACTTGTTATTGAGCTGTTATAGCAAATTTTGGAATTCAGCGCATCTTCAGTCAGCGTGGCGAAGTCCCTGCTTTGACCTAACTCCGTATCACCGCTCTCCGATGTTCTGAAAATGTGCAAACCGCCGTTGGCTAATTTCACTTCATCACATGACTTCCAAGCAGTTTGTGCACGTTCAGTTATCGCAGGTGAGCACCCAATTCCGACGTCACCGTTCGGCAATTCGTGGAACGCGTCCGGGAACGGCGAATCCACGTGTGGGTCCCATATTTCGCCGATAATATCATCCAAATCGGGATCGGATGTTTTAGCAGAGCATAAAGCGTCCAAACCTAGCCCGCTCTCTTCTTCTGCTTCCATCTCTCCTCTCTCTTCTTCTCTCTCTTCAACCTCCTCTTGACCGGGTGACTCAAGAAACCCGTTGAGGCCGGTGTGGTCAGCGCAGATCCCAGAAATGACACAGCTCTCGGTGAGCCGGTCCACGAGACACTTGTCCAGGTCCAGCATGACGTCGTTTCTAAAGAGGGGGAAATGCACACAGTGTGGAATGTCGATTACAGGTTGAGCTCATTACGTTTAAAGTCATTCTCAGCATTTTAGGTACAGACTAATTACAAGACGGCCAAAAAGAAGTCTACAGGTGATGTACGCTTTGATTCTCACTTGTATGCATTTTTATGTCTGCAAATCAAATAATAGAAAAGTAGAACAGTGTTGAGAACCATTTAATAGCTATTTTCTGAAATAATCTATGTTTTAACTCACAAAATTCAAGATTACACGGTTCAGTTTGTACAGTACACATTTTAAGCCATTCAACTGTAATTATTAGATCTTTAAAGGTGTAATTATTGCCAAAGAAAAGCTCCACATCAATATTTGCACTGCTTAATTCTATCAATTCTAAAAGCTACAGTATATAACTTTCTGGAGGTGTCACGTCACCTGCTCGATTCCACGGAAATACGAAGTTAAAGCCATACATCGGAACAATCTCCATGCAGACAGAGACGTTTCTTACTGTGGAATATTACAGCTAAAGGAAAAACATTTCCATGGAAAAAAGCAGGAGCCAGTCCTTCGCCAGGCCAAATAAGAGTCAGGTTTTTATACATTTATATTTATATTTTTTACTCTTTGTTACTATATTATATTGTGATGTGTGAGCTGCTGTGTGCAAATAATTTCCCTTGTGGATCAATAAAGTTGGTCTAAGTAAAAGTTTGTGGAGGTGCAAGCCCGCTCAGAGCAAGGATGCGTGTTTTTCTAACATTTTCAGAGCAATAAACACAATCAAAAATAACAAAACTAAGAGTCTGTGTTTTGAAAAAGTTACATATTGTGGCTTTAGGCAAACAAGTCTTATAAAAGAAATAGTAGGGCTAATTTGAGACTTGTAATTTTGTAGTCTGGATATTTTTTCAGATAATACATTCTGAAAATACAAGTTCTTACAAACATAACTGAGTACAATCAATTACTGTGTTTTCAATTTAGCAAATGCGTTAAGAACAGTATTATTTTTATAGTTTTAAGTGTGATGTTTTAACCTTTTAACCTTGTTTCACTTCTACTTTCCAGTGTGCTATAATCAGCAAGTCTTTTTTGTGTAGCGTGACCAGATTTTCAAAATAAAAAAGTGGGGCATCCCTGGTTTGGGGTGGTTGGTAATAATGCAATTGTGAAATAAGTGCATAATTAAGGAAAATTGTTCTGCTCTCAGCACTAATGGGAGTCAATAGTCACATTTTCTTAGTGTTTTGATCATTTTTAAGCAGCTTTTCTGTATTTTACTGAAACAAATGTCGCTCTTTTTGCTGGCAGGTGTCAGACTGGTCAAAAATAGGGACACCTGGGACATTTCTTGTATAAAACTGGGACAAATCACTGGTTTTGGATAAATCTGCTGGGACAGGAGACACAGGGCCCAAAACTGGGACTGTCCCGGTAAATAGGGACGTCTGGTCACCTTAAGTAGGGCTAATTTGAGGCTTGTAATTTTGTAATCTGGACATTTCTGACCTGAAAATACAAGATCTTACAAACATAACTTTACAGAGTACAATTACTGTGTTTTAAATTAAGAACAGTGTAATTTTTAGAGTTTTTAGAAAAACTGAAGATGCACACATGGAAATTCTCGTTACAGATGTGTACTTTTCTTTTCCATACCTTTGTTCCCAGCTCGACCCGCCCTGGAGCAGTGCGGGCGCAGTGTTTACATCCGCCCGGTCCCCAACGGTCACACGGAGCTGACCCTTCCCCGCCTCCTGACCCCCGCTGCTGCCGCTGACACCGGCTCGGTACGCCTTCAAAGCCGCTACCACCGCCGCCTCTTTCACCCCGTCTCCGCCGCTTATCGCCTCCTCATTCTCGTTCAGATCCACGGTGACCGGTCCTCCTCCGACCCCCGTTTCCATGACCACGCTTCAATCCGCCGAACGAGCCTCGACCGCGGGCCTCGAAAGCGGCTGCGAGTCGTTGTTCGGCCGAGCTCCGGAGGTTTTGTTGTTCTGGGGCGAAGGGGCTACCATTTTAGCACGGGCTCGTTACGGCGTTAGCTGGCACTCTCCGGGGTTAGCATGTTTATGGATTTATTTATTCGTGTCGGTAAAAAAGCCGCCGTCCCGCCCCGTACGGTGTGAGAGGGCCCCGCGCCGTTCCAACGCAGTTAAATCCCGGTTCGCCGTTTAGCTCAGAGCGGCGGCGGCGTCCCGGTTGCCACAGTCCAGCGCCATCTTGAAAATAGCCCAACAATGACGTCATCGCGCCCCCCCCTCTCGTGCGCGCTCTCGTGCTGTTGTTGTGGTCCGCCAACGTGAGCACAGCGCCGCCGCACGGTCCCGCTGCGCTACTGCAACGAGATGTGCCCTCCGTGACCTCAGTGTGCTAAACGTAAATATCGAATTACATCGGTGGTATTACTAGGGTGTCCAGGATTTCAAAATAAAAAAAACTAGGACATTCACGGTGTTTTGGTGGTTGGTAATAATAAAAATGTAAAACGAGTGCGTATTTATAAGGTTTTCTCGGGGACTAGCACGTTGTATATTTTGTTTTTTAAACATGGAGGATGCGCAAAATCGATCTCGGAGCTGTCGATCTGTACGATAACTGACTTTGTGGGGGCGTTACAGCTGCATTGGTAAATGCCAATGGAGGCAGGCAGAGTAAAGCGACAGACCAACTCAGTGGATGCCTGATAACCATAACTATGTATAACCATAACTTCCCTAAGAAATGGTCAAACAAAACTTTCTGGTTAAGTCTTTTTTACTGGTATGAAAGAATTGAGAAGCAATGATCTGGTAAACCTCAAGTAATTACAGTAGAATACATGTGTAGGGGTATATTCATTGTAAATATAATATAAGTACATAAGTGAAATGGAAACACATTGTATTTTCAACTTATTGTCAATTTTTTATAATAAAAGGCGGTGCACTAAAGTGAGGCAGATTTGTATTTTTTGTATTTTTATTTATTTATTTATGAAGGGACAATGCAAATCAAAACAGGAATATATGGAAAAATCACATATCTGTAAATACGCAGGATTATAGCCAAAGCTAATTTCCATCCTCAGTCCTGCTGGTGTGAACCAGCCACACGACCCCTCAATCAATCACATTTGTGGTTGATGAACGATTGTGTAAAGATACAGAAACTTCTATTTCCCTGTTCAAAAGCCAGTTATGGTATAATGCTTGTGGCAGCTGTTTTACCACAAGAGCATGAGTTCTTTTATTTAAATAACAGGTTTTAGTTTTACTGTTTGTCTGTGTTACCGAATGTACGTGGTAAAACGTAGAGTCTGGTGCACTGATGACAAACTGGGAATGACCCATTGGCGCACGGAGACTCAGGCAGCTTAAAAAAAACAGATTAAAAATACCAACAAAATGTTCAATCTCGAAACAACACCGACACCATCAACATTACCTATGCCGAATGCTGAGTATGCTGACGACGACAAGATCTAAATGTTTCTCAGTTATATCAGAAAATAGTGTCAACGAGATCTAAATGTTTCTCAGTTATATCAGAAAATAGTGTAACATGGGCTGGACTCTTTAAACTGTTTCCAGGCAAAGTGCAGGAAGGATTGACACAGTGATCGGCCAACACCGGGCTCCATCCGTGACTGATAAAGGCAGCCTCCCTTTCACTGAAGCCACCATCATGAAGGTGCAAAGGCTCACGTGACAGTTCCTCTGGGCATCCCCCACATGACCTCTACAGACACAGGTACATTTTTCTTTTCATCAACAATCTAACTAATTTTACTGTTCTGCGTATGAATGACGTGCTTTAATAGCCTTTGGCCTGTTTATTTGTGGCTACACTATCCCCAAGGGCACAGTCATTATACCCAACCTGTGGTCTGTACATAGGGACCCAACTGTATGGGATGAGCTTGGTCAGTTTAAACCTGCGCGCTTCCTGGATCAAGAAGGAAAACTGCTCAGGGAAGAGTACTTTATGCCTTTTGGGACTGGTATGTCAAGTTTTGCATGTATAATGGATTTGTTGGTGATATTTTGACAGTATGTTGACTCCTTTCAGGTCGCGGGGTGTGCATGGGTGAGCAGCTGGCCAAGATGGAGTTGTTCTTGATGGTCACCAGTTTACTCCAGGCTTTCACGTTCAGGTTACCAGAGGGACAGTCTGCTTCTCCTCTACAGGGGCCGCTTTGGTCTGACCTGGGCCCCCCTCACCTTTCACTGTGTGTGTGAGCCCCAGGAGCTCCAGATAACATCAGTGGGGCTGAGATTACACAACGTACTGCTTCAGGATGGTCCATAGACTGTATAAAGAAGTGGACTAAGAGATTGTTGTGTCACGTGTTCGGCTCCAGTCAAAGGAAGCTCATAATGTCAGCAGTTGTAGGAGCAAATTTGGAGTTGAGCGCCTTATGTGGAATAGGAATTTATTTACAGACAAAATACCGAAATAAAAACAGCCAGACCGTGCAGAGCGGGTTAATACAAACGTTTTAAGACCAAAATGAAGAGCCTGACAGCAGCAGTTGCAGAGAGAGGGATGACAATTTTTTTTAAAGTTAATTGGAGCCAGAAGAGACCCCATTCTCACTATGTTCATTTATATATACAGTTTATGGGAAGGTCCTAGCATTTCATATGGTCTTCAGGAAAGACACCAATACGCACAATAGGAACATATCAGACTGTTGCCTGAGGATATCACTGCATAATTACTTTTTTTTTTAAACTCTACTGAGAATAATGAAATGAAGGAAATGAATCTGTAATGTAAACAAATACTATACGATACAAATACTATTGCTGTAAGCCCGGAATATGACTTAAACTATGGCACTTTAACCTGAATGTGAGGAATCCCATTACTAGGGTGACTAGATATTCCTATTTAACCAGGACGGTCCCAGTTTTGAGCCCTGTGGCCCCTGTCCCAGCAGATTTCTCCAAATCCACTGGTTTGTTCCAGTTTTATTCAAGAAATTAATTTTATATTCTATATCTACCAACAGTAAACATAAGACTGTATCGCCAAATGTTTTTTGTCTAAAGAAAACTAAGCGTGAAAATTACCAGAAGGCCAAAGAAATGCACTCAGTTGCATTGACAGAAGTCTCTCATGTTATGAATGCCTGATCATATTTTCAATTACTCAAACCCAGATGTATCGCACTTTTTAATTTGGAAAATCTGATCACCCTTCCCATTGCCCTGTCCTGAATGATCTAAACTGTATTGTACTTCTAGAGCACATGTGTCAAACATGCGGCCGGGGGCCAGATCCGGCCCTCCAAGACCTTTAATCTGGCCCTCGGCTGATTTTTCTATTAAAATACTTAAAATGTTCAGATTTTTCTGTTAATTTTCTGCACCGTTTAGCATAGCAGCGTCTCCGGCGTTTCTGTACATTGTAGCTCCCACCAGAGCAGCACAAATGAAGACTTTCCTCTTTCCAAACGCTCTTAAAGGACGATCGTTTTGACTGTCGACCGTGACCCTCATCAGCAAAATGTCAAAAAATGAGAAAAGCAGATGCTGAGTTCAGGATTTCCCAAGAAAAATAGTCTAATTCTTATTTGTTGACAGAGGTGAATGGGAAATCTGTGCTCAGTGTGTTTGGAACAAGTGGCGTTGCTCGAGGAATATAATCTTAAACACCACTACGAGACACAGAGAAAAATACAATAACTTGAAGAGAGAACTGAGTTTTCTGATCCGGCCCTTTTGGGATCAAAGTAGGTTGCATACGGCCCCTGGACCAAAATGAGTTTGACACCCCTGATCTAAACTGTATTGTACTTCTAGACTGTATTAATACCACAGTTTATGATTAACACTAATAATGATTTCAGCATTTTAAAGAAGTCTGTCTTTTCAAATACATTTGTTATGTCTTGTATTGGATGTTGTGTTATTACCACAGGATGAAAAAACACTGTGATATAATATCGTGGGGAAAGGGTTAATATAGATCATATACAGTCCATGGACCATATTGTGTACGTCGCAGGTGACTATATCCTGCCGCTAGAGGGCGTCATTGTACTCGATGTACAAATGTAATATTTCTGTCATGTTAATCTGCTTCAATATACTGACCAGGTGACAGTATTGTCCGCGCTGTCATACCAGGAGTGTCACTGTCACCACAAGGGAACATTGCTCCAACGGGTTATTGTTTGGTTTTTGTTCCTTTCATAACAACAGCATTTTGTGGCTGGTCGTGTCATTCACAAATCTATTTGAAATGTCCGCTATGGGACTGAGGCTGTGAACGCTAAGATCTGGACAAAATAACAGCATTCAAACCAGTCTCCAATATTTATTTGAATAAAACAAAAGCATTTATACAGGGCAACTTTAACAGCAGTTGTTTTTAAAGTTGCACTATGAAACTCTATTTTTGGAAGAGTAAGCCAATGGTTTGATGTGATGTATTACAGGAAACCAAACTATCTCAAGCAAACAGTTAATGCCCCCAGGTCAAGTTACATGTCAGATCTGTGGAGTGACAAGTCTCACATTAATGTTTTGCACACACTTAAAACAGCCATAACTTATAACATGTTACAGAGATAAATTCAGTTACTTTATAAGTTTCCAGTTCAAGGAATAGCATCTCCATGGAGACGAGCAGCGGCCTCTCATCAGAAAAGTTACATAATGCTCCTTTAAGTGAATTGTAATGGAGTGATACAATGTACATGTACTTTAAACATTTTTTACAAATGAGAGAAGAATTCCAAATCAAACTTATGTTTATTCACTGATTTCCATCCATTCTTCTGATCAGCTCCATCTTGTTCGTCATCTTCTGGAGACACAGTTCTTCTCGTCAGCTTCATCACTTCACTTCTGACCAACTCATGTTCTTCATCTTCTAGAAACATGGTTCTTCTCATCAGCTCCATCACTTCACTTCTGATCAATTCTATTTCTTGTTCTTCATCTTCTGGAAACATGTTTTTTTCTCATCAGCTTCAAACCAGTCGCCATGGGAACAGAAACAGAAACAGTGTTAAAGCATCAAATGCACATTCAAAATAGAATTAATATTTCTCACCTCATATTTGTTATTATTAGAGTCAAATCATTTTAATAAGTTAAGACAACTCAGAATAAAACACTTAAACCTAAAGAGGAGAAGCAGGGACTGTTCGCCCAACCGGAGAGTCTGTGAACGCACTCCCATCTGTGCAGTTACAATAATTAACAGTAAAATTATTTACAGTACACTAAAAAAAAGTAAATAATTTCTCAAACAAAAAAACAAAAAGAGAAGCAGGGAATGTCCCACCAACACATGAGTTAGTGAACAAGCCCAGATTTCCAGATACAATCATTCAGAACAACCAAAGACACCATTTCTGAAGAGTATTCACATAGACTGTTTACAAAGGCTTGGGATTAAGTGCATGTTTGATGGTTTACAAAAGCTTAGAATTAATTAAGTACATGTTTCAATATGTATTTCTACCATCACATAAAATCTTTTTTTTTTTTAAAGGAGGAGCAGGGATTGTCCCACTGGCCGGTGAGTCAGTGAACAAACCCCCACACCCTCCACATACAGTCATTCAAATACGAAAAGTCACAGTATGTACAGATTCTTTACAAAGGCTGACAGTAAAATAGATATTTGATTTGAAATGGCACGTTACAATCAGGCAGCACAATCCAACACATAAACAGGAAATATGAGTGAACAAAGCCAGACCTCCACACTTAATGAATCACTTATAGCACATTTGTCAAACATGCGGCCCGGGGGCCAGATCCGGCCCTCCAAGACCTTTAATCTGGCCCTCGGCTGATTTTTCTATTAAAATACTTAAAATTTTCAGATTTTTCAGTTAATTTTCTGCTTTAGCATAGCAGCGTCTCCGGCGTTTCTGTACGTTGCGACTCCCACCAGAGCAGCACAAATGAAGACTTTCCTCTTTCCAAACGCTCTTAAAGGACGATCGTTTTGACTGTCGACCGTGACCCTCATCAGCAAAATGTCAAAAAATGAGAAAAGCAGATGCTGAGTTCAGGATTTCCCAAGAAAAATAGTCTAATTCTTATTTGTTGACAGAGGTGAATGGGAAATCTGTGCTCAGTGTGTTTGGAACAAGTGGCGTTGCTCGAGGAATATAATCTTAAACACCACTACGAGACACGGAGAAAAATACAATAACTTGAAGAGAGAACTGAGTTTTCTGATCCGGCCCTTTTGGGATCAAAGTAGGCTGCATACGGCCCCCGGACCAAAATGAGTTTGACACCCCTGACTTATAGGGATTATGATGAGGTGGTGACATCTCCTCTGGTCTCTCTTTTTTTTTTTCTTTTTTTTTTAACTCATCACAACGTATTAGATATTAGTTATTTGCACGAGATTTGCACGAGATTTGCAGCCTCACTGCTTTAAAGCTCCATGTACAGTCTGATATTGTGTCTGGGTCACTACCTGCTCAGCGTTGTTTGAGCAGAATTAGCTTTAGTCCATCAGAAGGGGGCGCTGCATTAGACGTAGTAGCTGCTGATGAAACAATTGCTACTGCACTGGGCTGATGGGGTCTAAAGTTCATACCTTTTGTTATTGTCTCTTATGTGGACTCGTGCGCTGTCCACACACTGACACTAGATTCTGTCTGATCTGCTTTGCATAATGTGACGGTCGATGGTCACAAACTATAAATATTCATAAACCTGCTATGATAGGAGCCAAACCCGACACCTGAACAGTCAAAGGTGGACTAAACTGTTCTTGTCATTAAGTATTTGGACTATGTTATTAATATTTATCATCATTTATCACGTTTGAATGTTATTTGATTCATTTTATCTCCATGGCGAGGCACAGTCAGGTTTTGATGCAAAGTGCAGTCAAGGTTTGGTGCGTTTTCAAACCTTCAAAATGTGGAAATAAACAGTTATACAGAGTTGTGACAGTTTTACAACCAGTGAGGGGCCAGTAAGAGATGAATACAAAAGATACATACAAGTGTCCACAGTGCGTTCAAGAAGCGTTCTGTGCTATGACACCGACGTACCGACTAGAATATGACTGTATTTTATTTTCAAGAGACCTTTGGTGCTTCAACCTGTGATTCTCTTATTTTATTTATTTAAAACAGCTATTTTGAAAATATGTAATTAATTTAGCAAATAAACAAACATATTTTTTTCACTTTTTGTTGAAGTGAAATGTACCCCTAATTACAGAATCACCCAGTAGTAGTATTTACATGTTAAACACGCTCAGAACACAAGTGTAAACACAAATGCACTCGTGACAGAGAAAAATTGAGATTAAAGTTTATGACAAGCTGAAAAAAATAGAAAGTAAACTCTGTGGTGCAGTGTTATGATTAAGGGAGCTCTGTTCTCCGACCCATATGAATCTGTCACTTCCAGATAAAGTCCATGTGTTTTTTTATACTTTACCCATATAATAAAAAAGCCTTTACAATATCTACTTGTATGAGCCTTTATTAATGGAGACTTGGTCTGGCTGGTGTGGTTTAGGAGGAGGAGTCATTTGGTCAATAAGAGGAGGAGGCATCTGGCTGGTCCGAAAAAGGAGGTGTTGTCTGGCCCATAAGAAGAAGAGTCGTCTGGCTCATAGGAGGAGGAGGAGGCGTTGTCTGACCCACAGGAAGAGGAGGCGTTGTCTGGCCCATAGGAGGAGGAGGCGTTGTCTGGCACATAGGAGGAGGAGGCGTTGTCTGGCCCATAGGAGGAGGAGGCGTTGTCTGGCACATAGGAGGAGGAGGCATTGTTTGGCACATAGGAGGAGGAGGCGTTGTCTGGTCCATAGGAGGAGGAGGCGTTGTCTGGCACATAGGAGGAGGAGGCGTTGTTTGGCACATAGGAGGAGGAGGCGTTGTCAGGGCCACAGGAAGAGGAGGCGTTGTCTGGCAAATAGGAGGAGGAGGCGTTGTCTGGTCCATAGGAGAAGGAGGCGTTGTGTGGTCCATCGAAGGAGGAAGCATTGTCTGGCCCATAGGAGGAGGAGGCGTTGTCTGGCACATAAGAAGAGGAGGAGTTGTCTGGCACATAGGAGGAGGAGGCGTTGTTTGGCCCATAGCAGGAGGAGGCGTTGTCTGGCACATAGGAGGAGGAGGCGTTGTCTGGCCCACAGGAAAAGGAGGCGTTGTTTGGCCGATTGGAGGAGGAGGTGTTGTCTGGCCCACAGGAAGAGGAGGCGTTGTTTGGCCGATTGGAGGAGGAGGTGTTGTCTGACACATAGGAAGAGGAGGCGTTGTCTGACCCATAGGAAGAGGAGGCATTGTTTGGCTCATAGGAGGAGGCGTTGTCTGGCCCATAGGAGGAGGAGGCGTTGCTTGGCCCATAGGAGGAGGAGGCATTGTCTGGTCCATAGGAGGAGGAGGCGTTGCTTGGCCCATAGGAGGAGGAGGCATTGTCTGGTCCATAGGAGGAGGAGGCGTTGTCTGGCCCATAGGAAGAGGAGGCGTTGTTTGGCCGATTGGAGGAGGAGGTGTTGTCTGACACATAGGAAGAGGAGGCGTTGTTTGGCCGATTGGAGGAGGAGGTGTTGTCTGACACATAGGAAGAGGAGGCGTTGTCTGACCCATAGGAAGAGGAGACGTTGTTTGATCCATAGGAAGAGGAGGCGTTGTCTGGCCCATAGGAGGAGGAGACGTTGTTTGGCTCATAGGAGGAGGAGGAGGTGTTGTCTGGCCCATAGGAGGAGGAGGCGTTGTTTGGCTCATAGGAGGAGGAGGTGTTGTCTGACACATAGGAAGAGGAGACGTTGTTTGGCTCATGAGAGGAGGAGGCGTTGTCTGGCCTATAGGAGGAGGAGGCGTTGTTTGGCCCATAGGAGGAGGAGGCGTTGTCTAGCCCACAGGAGAAGGAGGCGTTGTCTGGCCCATAGGAGGAGGAGGCGTTGTTTGGCCGATTGGAGGAGGAGGTGTTGTCTGGCCCATAGGAGGAGGCGTTGTTTGGCCGATTGGAGGAGGAGGTGTTGTCTGGCCTATAGGAGGAGGAGGCGTTGTCTGGCACATAGGAAGAGGAGGAGTTGTCTGGCACATAGGAGGAGGAGGCGCTGTCTGGCCCATAGGAGGAGGAGGCGTTGTCTGGCACATAGGAGGAGGAGGCGTTGTCTGGCCCACAGGAAAAGGAGGCGTTGTTTGGCCGATTGGAGGAAGAGGTGTTGTCTGACACATAGGAAGAGGAGGCGTTGTTTGGCTCATAGGAGGAGGAGGAGGCATTGTCTGGCCCATAGGAGGAAAAGGCGTTGTTTGGCCGATAGGAGGAGGAGGCATTATCTGGCCCATAGGAGGAGGAGGTGGTGTCTGGCCCATAGGAGGAGGAGGCATTGTTTGGCCCATAGGAGGAGGAGGTGTTGTTTGGGCCATAGGAGGAGGAGGTGTTGTCTGGCCCATAGGAAGAGGAGGCGTTGTCTGACCCATAGGAAGAGGAGGCGTTGTTTGGCCGATTGGAGGAGGAGGTGTTGTCTGACACATAGGAAGAGGAGGCGTTGTCTGACCCATAGGAAGAGGAGGCGTTGTTTGGTCCATAGGAAGAGGAGGCGTTGTCTGGCCCATAGGAGGAGGAGACGTTGTTTGGCTC
This sequence comes from Odontamblyopus rebecca, assembly GCA_030686955.1. Taxonomy (NCBI): domain Eukaryota; kingdom Metazoa; phylum Chordata; class Actinopteri; order Gobiiformes; family Gobiidae; genus Odontamblyopus; species Odontamblyopus rebecca. Next base: position 5,298,071 of record CM060662.1, read on the forward strand.
ATAGGAGGAGGCGTTGTCTGGCCCATAGGAGGAGGAGGCTTTGTTTTACCGATAGGAGGAGGAGGAGGCGTTGTCTGGCCCATAGGAGGAGGAGGAGGCGTTGTCTGGCCCATAGGAGGAGGAGGCGTTGTCTGGCCCATAGGAGGAGGAGGCATTGTTTGGCCCATAGGAGGAGGAGGTGTTGTTTGGCCAATCGGAGGAGGAGGAGGCGTTGTTTGGCCCATAGGAGGAGGAGGCATTGTCTGGCCCATAGGAGGAGGAGGAGGCGTTGTCCGGCCCATAGGAGGAGGAGGCGTTGTTTGGCCCATAGGAGGAGGAGGCGTTGTTTGGCCAATCGGAGGAGGAGGAGGCGTTGTTTGGCCCATAGGAGGAGGAGGCATTGTCTGGCCCACAGGAGGAGGAAGCGGTGTTTGGGCCATAGGAGGAGGAGGCGTTGTCTGGCCCATAGGAGGAGGAGGCGTTGTTTGGCTCATAGGAGGAGGAGGCGTTGTCTGGCCCATAGGAGGAGGAGGCATTGTTTGGCCCATAGGAGGAGGAGGTGTTGTTTGGCCAATCGGAGGAGGAGGAGGCGTTGTTTGGCCCATAGGAGGAGGAGGCGTCGTGTGGACCTTAGGAGGAGGAGGGTTTGTGCGGCCCATAGGAGGAGGAGGCGTTGTTTGGCCCATAGGAGGAGGAGGTGTTGTTTGGCCCATAGGAGGAGGAGGCGTTGTTTGGCCCATAGGAGGAGGAGGCATTGTCTGGCCCATAGGAGGAGGAGGCGTTGTTTGGCCCATAGGAAGAGGAGGCGTTGTTTGGCCCATAGGAGGAGGAGGCATTGTTTGGCCCATAGGAGGAGGAGGCGTTGTCTGGCCCATAGGAGGAGGAGGTGTTGTTTGGCCCATAGGAGGAGGAAGCGTTGTCTGGCCCATAGGAGGAGGAGGCGTTGTTTGGCCCATAGGAAGAGGAGGCGTTGTTTGGCCCATAGGAGGAGGAGGCATTGTTTGGCCCATAGGAGGAGGAGGCGTTGTTTGGCCCATAGGAGGAGGAGGCGTTGTTTGGCCCATAGGAGGAGGAGGCGTTGTTTGGCCCATAGGAGGAGGAGGCGCTGTTTGGCCCATAGGAGGAGGAGGCGTTGTTTGGCCCATAGGAGGAGGAGTTGTTTGGCCCATAGGAGGAGGAGGCGTTGTTTGGCCCATAGGAGGAGGAAGCATTGTCTGGCCCATAGGAGGAGGAGGCGTTGTTTGGCCCATAGGAAGAGGAGGAGGCGTTGTTTGGCCCATAGGAGCAGGAGGCTTTGTTTGGCCCATAGGAGGAGGAGGCATTGTCTGGCACATAGGAAGAGGAGGCGTTGTCTGGCCCATAGGAAGAGGAGGCGTTGTTTGGCCCATAGGAGGAGGAGGCGTTGTTTGGCCCATAGGAAGAGGAGGCGTTGTTTGGCCGATAGGCGGAGGAGGCGTTGTTTGGCCCATAGGAGGATTAGGCGTTGTTTGGCCCATAGGTTGAGGAGGCGTTGTTTGGCCCATAGGAGGAGGAGGCGTTGTTTGGCCCATAGGAGGAGGAGGCGTTGTTTGGCCCATAGGAAGAGGAGGCGTTGTTTGGCCCATAGGAGGAGGAGGCGTTGTTTGGCCCATAGGAAGAGGAGGCGTTGTTTGGCCCATAGGAGGAGGAGGCGTTGTTTGGCCCATAGGAGGAGGAGGCGTTGTTCGGCCCATAGGAGGAGGAGGCGTTGTTTGGCCAATCGGAGGAGGAGGAGGCGTTGTTTGGCCCATAGGAGGAGGAGGCGTTGTTTGGCCCATAGGAGGAGGAGGCGTTGTCTGGCCCATAGGAGGAGGAGGCGTTGTCTGGCCCATAGGAGGAGGAGGCGTTGTTTGGCCCATAGGAGGAGGAGGCGTTGTTTGGCCCATAGGAGGAGGAGGCGTTGTTTGGCCCATAGGAGGAGGAGGCGTTGTTCGGCCCATAGGAGGAGGAGGCGTTGTTCGGCCCATAGGAGGAGGAGGCGTTGTCTGGCCCATAGAAGGAGGAGAAGATGTCGTCTGAGTACCCCAAGAAATGGAGTCTTTGAGATGACCTGGACACAGAATAGGTGACCTGTCCAGGAGAAGCAGAGGGGAGATCATAGTAGGAGGAGCAGGCAGAAGGAGGTGGAGAAGGAGGGAGTGTGTGTGTGCATGAGAGAGTGTTTGTGTGTCTTATCATTTATCATATTTTTGGGGATATTTTTAAAACCTTTTTTTTTTTTTTTTACTTTTTTGTTTGCTTCACACTAAAACACAATATCTACACTATTTACATGTTACAGTACCACATGACCCAGTGTCATAGGGACCTGTGGACACCAGGTCAGAAAGGCAGCACCGGGCAGGGGTGCAGCGGCCAGCGGCATTCAGGGACGCAGCAGTCAGGAGAAGGCGAGCGCGCGGCAGCACGAGCACGCAGGGGCGCAGCGGCAGGAGCAGGCAAGGGCGCAGCGGCAGGAGCAGGCAAGGGCGCAGCGGCAGGAGCAGGCAAGGACGCGGCGTCAAGAGGGCACAGGGACGCGGTGACAAGAGCAGTCAGGCGCTCGGCGGCAGGAGCACGGAGGGGCGCGGCGGCAGGAGCAGGCGCAGCGGCAGCAACAGCGGGCAGGGCGCGGCGGCGCCGGGCGCGGGAAGGGGCACGGAGGCGCTCGCGGGCAGGGACGGAGGAACTAGAAGCAGGCAGGGTCGCCGCGTCAGTAGCTGGCAGGACGTGGCGGTAGGAACGGGCAGTGGCGCGGCGCAAGGAGCGAGCAGGGGCGTAGCGGCTAGAAGCAGACAGGGGCATAGCAGCAGAAGGAAACAGGGGCATAGCAGCAGAAGGAAACAGGGGCATAGCAGCAGAAGGAAACAGGGGCATAGCATCAGAAGCAGACAGGGGCATAGCAGCAGAAGCAGACAGGGGCATAGCAGCAGAAGCAGACAGGGGCATAGCATCAGAAGCAGACAGGGGCATAGCAGCAGAAGCAGACAGGGGCATAGCAGCAGAAGGAAACAGGGGCATAGCATCAGAAGGAAACAAGGGCATAGCATCAGAAGCAGACAGGGGCATAGCAGCAGAAGGAAACAGGGGCATAGCATCAGAAGGAAACAGGGGCATAGCATCAGAAGGAAACAGGGACATAGCATCAGAAGCAGACAGGAGCATAGCATCAGAAGGAGACAGGAGCATAGCATCAGAAGGAAACAGGGGCATAGCATCAGAAGGAAACAGGGGCATAGCATCAGAAGCAGACAGGAGCATAGCATCAGAAGGAAACAGGGGCATAGCATCAGAAGGAAACAGGGGCATAGCATCAGAAGGAAACAGGGGCATAGCAGAAGGAAACAGGGGCATAGCATCAGAAGGAAACAGGGGCATAGCATCAGAAGCAGACAGGGGCATAGCAGCAGAAGCAGACAGGGGCATAGCATCAGAAGGAAACAGGGGCATAGCATCAGAAGGAAACAGGGGCATAGCATCAGAAGCAGACAGGGGCATAGCATCAGAAGCAGACAGGGGCATAGCATCAGAAGCAGACAGGGGCATAGCATCAGAAGGAAACAGGGGCATAGCATCAGAAGGAAACAGGGGCATAGCATCAGAAGCAGACAGGGGCATAGCATCAGAAGCAGACAGGGGCATAGCATCAGAAGGAAACAGGGGCATAGCATCAGAAGGAAACAGGGGCATAGCATCAGAAGGAAACAGGGGCATAGCATCAGAAGCAGACAGGAGCATAGCAGCAGAAGGAAACAGAGGCATAGTGGCAGCAGACAGTGAGGAAAGCAGTGTGTTTGTGTGTGCGCGTGTGTTTATAAGTGTGAGTTTACAAGTGTGTGTTTATAAGTGTGTGTTTACAAGTGTGAGTTTACAAGTGTGTGTTTATAAGTGTGTGTTTACAAGTGTGAGTTTACAAGTGTGTGTTTATAAGTGTGTGTTTACAAGTGTGAGTTTACAAGTGTGTGTTTATAAGTGTGTGTTAGTGTTTGCGTGCGCGTGTGTTTGTGTGTGGACTTAGGTTCAGAGGTGAGGTCCTGTCCTGGAGGTGTGGTCTCCTGGGACAGTCGTGGGCCTTGGCTCGCACAAATCTGTGGAGAGAAACATGTGTGTCAGACACAAAGCTAACAGGAGGCACATACAAGACTACAGCAAGCCCAGAGAGGAGGGACCTGAATGACACACCTGTAGAGACCAAAATACTTCTTATTTACTTCTCTTAAATTCAATTTGATTTGAATGCAAATGGAAAAACAGCAATAAAGTTTACAAAAGAAGTTTTTTAAAATTACAACATTGTATATAGATAAAAATGGTCACTTTAAAGCAGCTCTAATGCACTAATATTTTAGAATATTATATAGAGGCTATATCTGGGTGCTTTTTTTGGGTAGCTCTTTTAATTGTAGACATATGAACATGCCCTGCGGCGCCCTCTCCTGTCACTCCACTGCACAGACACTATAAGTTTGCCATGTCAAAATATTCTGATAATAATTAGGTAACTGTCCCATTTTAAAGAATATATTTTGAACAATTAGAATTGTATTTTTCTTAGGAAATGCAGCTGTCACACCACAGAACATCACAGGTTTTTCCATAAAGTTGAAGTTTACCAAAGTAAGAAAATGATAATTATTAAATGTGTTCTGTAGCTTAAACCCTTAACCCCAGAGCTCTTCCGGGTGCATAAATGTCAGATGAAATGTCAAATTCTTACATTTGTAATTTTTTTAATGTCACGCCACAGAACCCCTCTGTATTACACCATGTTTATAACTTTTCTACATAAAGTAGTGATAAATGTGTCATATTAAATCATGTGTATATGCTTCCCTCAATACCAACACCTTTATGAACTGTCTCTTACAAGAGACTCAAACACACTATATTTTAGTGTTTAGTATAAAAATACAAACAGCTTCATTCTAAAACTATGTCATTTATACAAGGCAATATGTGTGCACAGCTCTGTTGAATTTTGGAGGAAGAAAAGTCTTATTTAATGGGGTCACGTTACCAGCCTATATTAAAATAATATTCCCACTGAGTGTCGTCACATGTCTGCTGCCTAATAGTTTTTATTTTGCATTCAAATGAAAGCATGAATGCACAAGGGCACATTTGTCTGAATAAACGCACCGTAAGCATGATCTAGGTATAGTTAAAAGGGTCATTTGCTATAATATTGGTTGTTTTTTTGCATAACATGGTCAAAACATATCGTTAGCCTAATAGCATAATTGCCTAGGTACTTTTTTGTCCAAATGGTGATATCTGCCTAACTTTAATCTCTTACCACTGCTGCATCACCCTGCCTTAGTGCTTAGTGCTGCTCAAATATGACTTAGGCAACTGTGCTATTAGGCTAAGATATGATCACGGAAAGTCACAAACCTCACGTTTTCTCTTCACACAAGTCCTGTAGTCCGAGTCAGGTAGTGGTCTGGAAGTCTGGAAGAAAAGTTTTGTCTGTTTTTTTTAAAGAAATAGTTGAATAAACACTTTCACAGCGCAGGAGGTTCGGCTCAGCGGAGTTTCACATCCAAATGTTTGCAAAGAAACACGTGCATTTAAAAGACGCGCATAACAACAACAAACGCACGTGCGCAGTGACGTCACCGCGCACGCATCTTCGGTGATCTACTGTAAAAACCATGGAAACCCTGTACCAAGATGGCGGCGGAATAATTTTTGTAATTTTTTTTTTTTTTTTTTTGGACAAGGACAAAAAAGTTAACATTATCATATCACAGACAGGGTGTGAAGTATAATAAATGAATAATGATAAAAGTACAAACACTTAAAATAGCGCATAGAATACATTTCATATTGCAGGAGTTATGTTAGTTCATATGTAATGATGTAGTTAAACATAGAAAAAGGGGAGATAGTTCACTGTCCATAAAAGTGTTCACGTTAATTGTCAGAAAGAGGCTGTGGTTGTGTTGATGGCAGCGGTATTCACGCATGTCAAATAGTGCAGAATACCTCATCTTTTTCCTTAATTTCGCACTCAGTTTCATTATTACCAACTAACTCAAAACAGTGATGTCCCAGTTTATTTTTTTAAATCTGGAACAACATAAAACATCTTTGTATTATTATTATTATTATTATTATTATTATTATTATTATTATTATTATTATTATTATTATCTTACATCAGTCTTTATTTTTTTACATGGCACTTCTCTGTTTTGATACGTAAAACATAAATGTACAAAAAGACTAATCATCAGTCTCTGTATTTAAGACCAGGCTTAAAACCTTCCTCTTCGGAATAGCTTATGACCAGGTTACTTAGTTGATGTCACTAAGATAAGCTGCCGCAGGAGATAACAAGCTGGGGAAGTGTGGCAACCTGAGCACTGTCCTCTGTTTCCTCCTTTTTCTCATCAGCATCACTCACTATGTTCTCATCTGTAGTTTGTTCATTGCTATTCACATGTTGTCCCTGTCCCACTCCCCCTGTGGAGTGGAACTCTTTCAGACACCTGATGGCAGCTGGACCTCTCTCCTCCTCCTCGCCTGGCTCCTCCTCTTCGCCTGGCTCCTCCTCTCGCCTGGCTCCTCCTCCTCGCCCGGCTCCTCCTCCTCGCCCTCTTCTCCTCCTCCTCGCCCGGCTCCTTCCCCACCTGGAGTAGCTGTGGTCATACTGAACTGGCCCACGGGCCTGGACATCTATAGCCTGTCCGTCCATGGGAGTGGATCTCTCCTTCACTGTAGTTCTCCTGAGGTTTCTCCTTTTTCCCAGGACCCTGGGTTTTTGGAGTTTTTCCTTGCTGAGAAGGAGGGTCTAAGGACAGGGGATGACTGGACAATGTTTCATTTGCTGCTTTACATGAATGTTGTTTATTCCTGTTTTGATATGTCTGTGTGTATGTTTTACTCATCCATATCTTGGAACGCCCTTAGAGGCAACTGTTGTTGCGATTTTGGCGCTACAAAATAAATTGAATATGACACAACTGTAAAGTGCAGAAATATGTGCATATGAAAAATATTCAACCCAGAGTTTCTTTTCATTATGTATAAAGGGGGAAAAAAAAATGCTATTGTGGCTTCTTGTAATTAATTTAACCTTAAAAACTTTAAATCTAATCAGAAATTGTTCTAATATGACAATAACAAAATTAATTAAATAAATAAATAAATAAATAAATAAAATAAACAAGGCATTATCATTTTTTACAGAATACAAATATGGCCTCATTAATTAATATGGTCTCATTAATTAATAGTCCACGTTAAATTGGATCAGGCAAGAGAAATGACTGGAATGAGGGTCAGTAAGAAGATGTAATCTACAGTGGTTGTTACCAATGAACAATATGTGTTACAGTAAAGTAGTAAAGTAGTGATAAATGTGTAATTAAATCATGTGTATATGCTTCCCTCAATACCAACACTTTATGAACTGTCTCTTACAAGAGACTCAAACACACTATATTTTAGTGTTTAGTATAAAAATACAAACAGCTTCATTCTAAAACTATGTCATTTATACAAGGCAATATGTGTGCACAGCTCTGTTGAATTTTGGAGGAAGAAAAGTCTTATTTAATGGGGTCACGTTACCAGCCTATATTAAAATAATATTCCCACCGTAAGCATGATCTAGGTATAGTTAAAAGGGTCATTTGCTATAATATTGGTTGTTTTTTTGCATAACATGGTCAAAACATATCGTTAGCCTAATAGCATAATTGCCTAGGTACTTTTTTGTCCAAATGGTGATATCTGCCTAACTTTAATCTCTTACCACTGCTGCATCACCCTGCCTTAGTGCTTAGTGCTGCTCAAATATGACTTAGGCAACTGTGCTATTAGGCTAAGATATGATCACGGAAAGTCACAAACCTCACGTTTTCTCTTCACACAAGTCCTGTAGTCCGAGTCAGGTAGTGGTCTGGAAGTCTGGAAGAAAAGTTTTGTCTGTTTTTTTTAAAGAAATAGTTGAATAAACACTTTCACAGCGCAGGAGGTTCGGCTCAGCGGAGTTTCACATCCAAATGTTTGCAAAGAAACACGTGCATTTAAAAGACGCGCATAACAACAACAAACGCACGTGCGCAGTGACGTCACCGCGCACGCATCTTCGGTGATCTACTGTAAAAACCATGGAAACCCTGTACCAAGATGGCGGCGGTATAATTTTTTTTTTATACAAAAAAAAGGTAACACTCTCATATCACAGACAGGGTGTGAAGAATAATACATGAATAATGATAAAAGTACAAATACTTAAAATAGCACATTTCATATTGCAGGAGTTATGTTAGTTCATATGTAATGATGTAGTTAAACAAAGAAAAAGGTGAGATAGTTCACTGTCCATAAAAGTGTTGAAGTTAATTGTCCGAAAGGGACTGTGCTTGTGTAGATGGCAGCGGTCTTCACGCATGTCAAATAGTGCCGAGTACCTAACAGTTTTCCTTAACCGCTGAAACTAACTTGTTGGAGAGAAAATGCCTTAATGGGTCGTGCTTTTTCCGTTTTTACTGAGGATCTAAAGTTGTATTTGGATGATGCTATGGATAGATCTCGTTTACATACACATTATGTAAGTGTAAACGCCACAAACCAGAGAAAATTGACTGTAGACCTTTCCATTAAGATCACTGACCAAATTTTGATTAACGCAGTTTTTACTAGTCATTAACGTAACCTTTTTAGTTCTTTAAGTTCTGCTGAAAAATATTGGTCAATAACAATCGTTCATCATATTTTAAACTGCAGCTCAGCTGCTGACGAGCACCAGAGCACATCACACCTGTGCTGAAGTCTGTGCACTGGCTCCTGTGAGCTTCAGGATAGATTCTGAAGTTCTTTTATTGGTTTTTAAAACTCTTAATGGTCTTAGCCCTATTTATTTATTTGATCTGCTTTTATCATATGGGCCTCTCGGACTCTCACGTCCTCAGGCCTCTTCTAACTGTCCCAAAGTCCAAACTAAATCTCCCGGTGAGGCGACCTGAGGTCCACTGTGAGTGTTCAGATTTTTAAAAGTAAACTTACATATTTAATTTAGCTTTTAATGTAAAATTTTACTTGTTTTAAATTAAATAATTTATTGATTTTTTATTAATAGATTTGTTTTAAATTAAATTAATATTTTACCTAGTCTATCTAATTTGAAGCTCTCCATTTTTATTTTCACAATAACCTTTACGAGCTTTATGTTTTATTTTTTCTATCTAAACAATGGGGTGGGGGTTGCTGTTGTTTTTAATCATTGTAATTTCTCTGTTGCATGTGAAGCACTTCATCTCCAATGTATGAAAAGTGCTATACAAATAGTTTGATTGATATTTTTTATCAGAAATGTGCTAATGTGCATGTGTGGTTGAGGTTCAAATTTCACAAAAAAAAACTACTTTTTGTTTCATTTTATTTAATGGAAATATTTTAAATATAAAACAAGCATTTGGATAAATAACATGACTGCTCTATAAAACAACGCCAACATTGTGAATGAACAAAACAGCAAAATTCATGTGATGTATGTGAAGTTATGCACATGACGAAAGCTGTAGGACACTTCAATGAAGAATAATAATAAACAAAAAAAGAGATTGAAAAAGAAACTGAAGAATATGATGATGGCTTTTGGTAACTATCATGCTGACAACACACTAAGGCACCGTGTGACATAAATACATTATCTTGAGGCAACCCTTCTCAGTCCCTCCATTATGAGAAATCCAACAGTTTCTGTGGAATCTTCCTAAAATACAGCAGTTTCTCAGGTGCTACAAATATTTCATTTAATAAAAAAGAAAAAAAAACTTCATATGCTCTGTGGTAACAACAGTGATCGTTGGAACACTTCTTGAACATCTCTATCATATACATTATACAAATGGTACAATGCTGATGTGCCGATTCTCAGAAGGGGCCGTGGAGTTGTGCTCACTCTTCTCGGATGCTCTGTACCACAGAATACTTCTTACAGGGGCTCTTAAGGCAGGCGGGGGGCCAGATGATGGGCCGGCTGTACGAACACGGCACAGCTGTCTGGACATTTCTCTCCATGAAGTTGAAAATTGGGTTCCACCAGGTGTTTTGGAGGTAGTTGTTTGGGAAGCATTTCAAAGTCTGGGAAAAAAACATGAACTTTTAGAAAAGATATCCTAACATCTTTACAGGTCTAAATGTATGCAAACACTTAACCCCACATGACTTCAGTGACCGTTAGTGGCCTCATATTTGGACATCACATTCTGTTCATCAGTTCAATGTGTGATGCTGTTATGTGACCAGCAGATGCCACAATTTCTTATTTTGAAACTTGCTTCACACAAATCCCACGCAGCTTTGATTCCAACGTTTTGCACAAATTTCTACAGTTGACCTTTATCTTTAATAAAATCAAAATGGAGCAATGACACAATCATACTTTACTTGAGTGAAAACTGTGTGACCTCAGTTTGTTTTGCTGAAATACATTTTATACGTATATTTAATTGAACACTAACACAAGTTCTATTCAATATGCAAAATATGTATTTTGAGTCTTTGGTTTGGTGGTAAGCAGAGGACAGTTACATTGCTAATTCTCAATCACAGGACTAGGACAGTATTTGATCATAAAATGTAGGTACTGTACTGTAAATGAAAAAAGGTGTCATTTTTTTCTTCTCTAAACAGTGATAAATAAAGCATAACTAACACTACAGTATAATGTGACTCAATGTGATAGAGTAGTATTCAGTACTCTCTAGCTGGACCATATAAGATCACATTACAAAATACATTTGAAAGGAACTGGCCTATAGCTTTGACTGTCTTAATGCTGATTTATTATTAACTGCAAAAACATTGGATGTGATGTGAAGTTGTTAATGTTAAAATGTGGTGTTTCGGTTCAGAAAGAAAAGTGAGCCTCACATGAGTCTCTCCTTTTCAGTGCTGAAATCCAGTTGGTTTAAACTTAACAGAACTCTCTTTGATCTGGATCCTCACTGCATAAACCCCTGCTCCTGTAGTGCAGCCTCTGCAGCTCAGACAGGGAAATCTGGAGCTTCAGGCTTTCACATGAGGCATGGCCTGTCTGCATACTAAAAAAACTTTTATGCATCCACTATCTGTCGATTTAGGCACTGGCAACCCAGGTTCTGTTGTGATTGTAGTACCATTATAAAACCGTAAGAAGTCACATACAGTTCCTTCAGTATTCTGTAACTAAATACATTTTCATAGTATTCTTTCCACACAGATGCTGTTCCCTTAGTGTGGGCTCATACCTGTAAGCTGGTCAGGGTGTGGTACCACCAGAACAGTCTTGAGGTGATGAAGTAGGCCACCACCACGTCCCCGCTGTAGTGCTCATGAGCCACCAGGATACAGACCACGCCCACTGCACTGAGCAGCCAGCACATCACATGGTACCACCAGAACGAACGCAGAGAGTCTGGACAAAAAGTTTACACAGGTCAGCGTCCCTTTGACGGTGGGGCTGGACAATTTAGGAAAATATTCAATTGCGATTTTCCTGACAAGCACTGCAAATGAGATTGGATTTGTGATTTATGTTTTAATTATAGGATTCTGTTCAAAGTTCACATTGTAGGTGTGTCCAGAACATAGACTGTGTATATAAATGGACATGTAGCTAACCCACTGGACGCCGCTTTCCAAATAGGAAGTGAGCATAAGCTCCATCAACTTCGACCAATTCATTTTCTATTGAGAAAACTTCACCCCTCTCTCTGTAACACATTTTGGTCTTCAAATGTTCGTCTTAACCTGCTCTATATGTTCCGGGTATTTTTATTTAGCTTTTTGTCCATAAATCAATTCCTATTCGTAATATAAAACTCGGCTCCAAATTCACTCCTGTGACTGCCTCTGTGAACTTCATTTGCCTGGAGCTGAACACTATGGGCCACATTCCCAGGGTTCATAGGGGGGGTCAGGTGCTATGAGGATTGGGCAGCAAGCTGCCCCCGCGACCCAGCCGGATTAAGCGGGAGAAGATGGATGGATAATAATATAGAGTATAAGAGTATAACAGTGCAGGTAAATCCCTGATGAACCTCCTGTAGAAGTTTGCAAATCCCAGAAAACGCTGAAGTTGTTTAAGCATCTCAGGTCTCGGCCACTCTGCAACAGCTTCCACTTTAGCTGGATCAGGTTTGAGTTGCTCCTGCTCAATAACAAAACCAAGAAAGGTTACGGTGGAAGTATGGAACTCACATTTCTCTGCTTTTACAAATAACTTGTTCTCCAGAAGTCTTTGAAGGACCAACCTCACATGCTCCACATGTTCCTTAACATCTCTGGAAAAAATCAAAATGTCATCCAGGTAAACAAATACAAATCTATTGAGCATGTCTCTGAGCACATCATTCACAAGGGCTTGGAAGACGGCAGGGGCATTTGTGAGTCCGAATGGCATGACTAAATACTCGAAGTGACCAATGGGAGTGTTAAATGCCGTCTTCCACTCATCACCCTGACGGATTCGGACCAGATGATAGGCGGTGCGGAGGTCTAGTTTGGTAAAAAATGTTTGCTTGATGAAGGGGCTCAAAAGCGGAGTCAATGAGTGGCAGAGGATATTTATTCTTTATGGTGATGTCATTTAAACCACGGTAGTCAATGCAGGGTCGTAAGTTTTTATCCTTCTTATCCACAAAGAAAAATCCAGCTCCTACTGCGGATGAGGAGGGCCGAATTATGCCAGCAGCCAGAGAGTCCCTTACGTACGGCTCCATTGTCTCCCTCTCAGGACGGGTAAGTTTATACAAACGACTTGTAGGCAGAGGAGCTCCAGGAAGTAGGTCTATAGCACAATCATAGGGGCGGTGAGGAGGGAGAGACAGCGCTTTCTCTTTACTGAACACTTGAGATAAATCATGATAAATGGTAGGTACAGCGGTCAAATCAGGAGGACTAGGTGGAGTGGAGTTAGAACCCTTACTCACAGTAACGGCTGACTTGAGGCAGTGGGAGTGACAGTGAACACTCCAGCTGTTAACTTTGTTGGCTGACCAGTCTATTTGAGGGTTGTGCATCTTTAACCAAGGCAAACCCAAAACCACTGGAGCTAAAGGAGATGAAATGACCAATAACTGGATCTCCTCCCTGTGGTTGCCTGAAAGGACGAGGGTGACAGGCTCAGGGCGGTGAGTTATCTTTGCTAAGTGGTTTCCATTCAGTGCATTTACCTCTCTGGGAAATTCTAATGGTTCAGTTGGGATTTTAGCTTGGAGTACTAGGTTTGAGTCAATAAATTATCATCAGCCCCTGAATCAACAAAACTATGGCATGAGAGTGACTCACGTAACCACATCAAGGAGGCCTGAAGAAGAAGCCGGTCTGGAGAAAATGGTGATGGAGAGGAAGCATGGCTCACAAGGATCCCTCCACTCACAGGTGAGCCTGGTCTTTTGGCTGCAAAGGGCAAACGCTGACGAAATGTCCCTCTTGTCCACAGTAAAAGCAATGCCCAAACCTTAGTCGGCGTTGGTGTTCCGCTGGAGTTAGTCGGGCTCGACCCAATTGCATGGGCTCCTCTGTGTCTGAAGGCTTGGGGTGGCTGGAAGGCAGAGGTGGAACACTGGTTGGTACAGGTGAAGGAGCAGGAGATGAGGAAACGTAGCGAGTGTGAAAAGTAGGCCGACGTGAAACTTTCTCCCTGCGCCTCTCCCTGAGTCTGTTATCGAGGCGTATGGCCAAAGAGATTAGCTCCTCCAGACTGTTTGTCTCATCGCGGGCAGCAAGCTCATCTTTTACGTTATCTGAGAGTCCTCCTAAAAAAAACACTTTGTGGGGCCATGTCATCCCAACCACTTTCATGAGCTAGAATTCGGAAATCTATTGCATACTGAGCAACTGAGGAGGATCCCTGGTTAAGTGCCAACAGTCTTTTAGCAGCTTCTTTGCCTCTTAAAGGATGATCGAACAGTTTTCTCATTTCATTAGAAAAAGCTACGTAGGATTGAAAAATGTCTGAGTTATTCTCCCAAGCTGCTGTAGCCCATAGAGATGCTTTCCCAGTTAATAGACTTATAACAAAAGCAATGCGTGACTTACCTGAAGCATAGTTGTGAGGCTGCTGTTCAAACACCAGGGAACACTGGAGGAGAAACTGACCGCAGGAGCCAAGATCACCCGCATATCGCTCCGGAGTGGGAATGTGAGGTTCTCGTGGAGCCATGGTAGGTGGAGCAGGAGGTTGTGGAGAAGCCCCAGGTAGGACGCTGGATGGTGGCGGAGCAGCAGCAAACTGGGTGAAAGCCGTAGTGAGGGTAGCCAGCATGGTTCCGATCTGGTTCATCTGAGTGGCGAACACTTGCTGATTTCCAACAATTTCATTTAATTGATTGTCATTCCAGCCTTCCCAGTAATTGACCTTGATTGGAGACAGCTTGAGTCAGCGGGTTGCGTTCTGCTTGAGCCATTTCGGAGAGAGAGTGTGGGTCTGTTGGATCCATGTTCTGACCAGATTGTTCTGTTAGGTGCGCAGAGGTGGACCCAATGAACAGACTGGAGGCGAGGAAAAATTGCAAAAGGTAACAAGGGTTTATTGAAATCGGGCAATGGTGATTGTAGAGAGGAGCCTGGAGCTGGACACAAGAGTCTTCAAAAATACAGAGCTGGGAACAAAAGAGACGAAGGTAAGTAACCATAGAACAAGGCGAGAAATTAAAACTACAGCCGACTGTTAAATCACCGTCTAGTAGACAACAACAATCTGGCAGAGTCTGGCAGGAGAGCTGGGCCTTTGTAGTCGGCTGATTGAGATGACGAGCAGGTGCTCCCAGCAGACTCCACCCATGTCCACACCCACAGCCAGTGAAGACTCGTGTCAGCAACCAGGGGCGTGACACTATCGACTGTAAACCAAAAGAAAAACTATTTGTAGAAAACTGAGAAGCCCTGGTTGTTGCTCATATTTGTGCACATGCAAACCGAAATTGTACATTTTCTGTGCATTGTTTCGGGCTCAATAACATGAGCTGATAAATAAATCAATAAATAAACAATTAACTGCTTAAGGTTCGCTATAGAGCGAGATACAGAAGATTGGGCGCAGAATTCTGGAAATGCGAGAACTTAAATAAATCTGGAGGTGTTTTCTAAGGCAATCCACAAAGAGTTGGTCAAACCTGCCATCTTCAGCCAACGCGCTTTTTACCATAGCCTCACGTGAGCCATAAACCTTTTTAAGTTCTTGCTTTGCACAATGAATGATTTTGCTAAAGTTCTTTTCCGCTCTCTTGACATCGTCGTCTGGTATGTCGATCATATACCAGGCTTCTTGGGTCAGACGGTTTACGATGGCCTTGTACATTTGGCCTTGTGGCTGCATCTTAACTTTGTCCTTGAATATTTCGATCATCAAAGCAGTGATCAGGCATTGCGTCATGGACTCACCTTGAGACAGATTTGATTTTCTGCTTGAACTTTTGGGCGGACTTTCCATGTTCTTCGGTGGAGTTTTCTGGACGACATCTGGTATGTCGTCAGAGACAAACGAAGGCACGCCTGCTTGGGGATGAACTGTGGGTTTCTCCAGCACGTCGCTCTTTTGGTTATTAAAAGATGGCAATGAGACTGGAGATGCTGCGGAATTTTGAGTTTCTGCAGATGTTAGAGATTCCACGGGTACCTGGGACTTTGGAGATACTCGGGAAGCGGTTGAGATTGTGGTCTGCAGTGGGACAGGAACAGGTACATCCACGTCCACTGGTTTCCTTCCCGGGCACATCCCAACCAGGTCCATCTTGGAAAAGTCTTCTTCCCGATGTCGTTCCATGAATGTGACGAGTTTTCTGAGGTAAACGGCAACCTCAGCTTCCACAATCGCATACACAAAGTGCAGATTGTCCATGTTCTGAGTGCTGTTTGGGATCGGGGATGTGAACATCATTTCATTGCCCAAGTTAAAGTGACAATATATGATGTCTATTACTCTTTGTGAAAACTCATCCACAGCGCTGCTTCCCAGGATTTCCAAGAGCGTACGTTCACCGTCACCCATTTCGGGAGGTTTAGGCACGTTTAGTTTGTGAATTAATGTGTCAACATCCCGTAGTTTCATTTAATAATATAATGTATTAGTGCATTATATTATTAAGTCAAACTACGTGTTAGGGGTCGGTTTTTAACATGGGGGAACTGATATTAGGGTAGGGCGACCAGACATCCTTATTTCCCCGGTACAGTCCCAGTTTTGAGCCCTGTGTCCCCTGTCCCAGCAGGTTTATCCAAAACCAGTGATTTGTCCCAGTTTTATACAAGAAATGTCTCAGGTGTCCCTGTTTTTGACCAATTTGATCATTGCCATCAGTAAGGAGAAGAATATATGGCCAAACGTTTTTGTCCAAATACAAAAAAGTGTTTGAAAATTGCCGGAAGTCTCATGTCGTGTACTGATTCACAAGTATTTTATTATTACCAACCACCCCAAACCAGATGTGTCCCAGTTTTAATTTTGAGAATCTGGTCACTCTACATTAAGGGGTCTAGAGCTGAAAAACGGAAAATAGTCTCTTAACTGTCTGACATATCTTAAGAAAAGTCATGTGTAAAATGTGCACCACTTCTGCCCCAAATGAAGGCAACTGGCATAAAATATTTGGATAATTTTAACATTTTTAACTCTTCAAATGCCATTTCATGTCAATAAAGGACCACATTTTGGGTTGGCAAAACATTTTTAGCAAAATATGTAAATATGTCCTCGTGGCTTTTATTTCAAACAGGCGTGTTTTATGTCTTAACTTAGCTGAAGGTGAGATCCTTTGGAACGTGTCAAACCGTTCCCCTCTTTCATTTCCTCTGTGCTCTGTATGAACGCATTTATTGTAAAGATAATGGTGTTCTGTTGTACCCAGTGTAGATGTCAAATAAACCACACATGCTTGATTCTGCTGTGCTTGCTCCACAGTCTGCGTTTGCCCGGTTGTGTTGGACTCCTGGTGAAATGACGAGACGTTGGTGATGTGATGCTCATGAGTAAATGTGCATAGTTGGACACAGGGCTACTGTGCTCCAGGTCTTAGGACAAACGGATATAAATGTATGACCCAAAACACTGAGCTGGGACGTGATCGCACAACAACTCCAGCCCCTTGTACTGAGAAAATGCTTTACAGGCAAATGTTTAAAAAATGGGGCTAACGGCTAATATGAGGTGACTTTGCTCACCATAACTGCCATATTGTTAGCATTTCGATCAGGTTACAGGACTTAAAAATCATTACTAGAAAAAGACTGGCCTATTAATCGATTCCCAAAATGCAGATAAGAATGCAGCATCTAGTTTTGTTCTAAATTTACAAGAGTTTTGTTTTTCAGTATACCAAGTTCGACAGGCATAGGGTCGGTGGGAACGTGCCTCACCGTCACTTTCAAACACGTTTTAGGGTTCGGGCTTCGCAAAAAATCCCAAAGTTGCGAGTTCCAGTCCCAGGCCGGGCGACGTTTGGGAGATGGATTTTCGGTTTTCTACCACAAAAACGTACAACACGTTGCCAAAATTCTCCTTTTACTTCTTCCTACACAAACGCTCAGACAAATAATTTGACACTCTGTACAGTCTTATTCACATCATACGTTTCACATACATTTGCACAGATAGTAAAAATTGAAAATAAAACTTTAAATTACTCTTAAACACTGGAAATATTACACGTGAGAAGGCACATGAGGCGGCGTGTACAGGCCCGGCTTCACTCCCACTGGTCCATTAGTAAAAGGTGCAAAAAAAAAAAAAGGCAGTGTAGGGTTTTCAGTCTCAGATTCAACACTGAAAACAATACTGTGTGGTGTCCATTGTGATATTTCTCACAGTTGTAGATGGTATGTACACACAAGCAATAAGTTATTCTAATAAAAATAATACACTAACACTAATTTGGCATCTATGGTTAACTGAGCTTCAACCAGTGAGTGAAAAAGTCAAGATTTAACCAAGCCTCAAGAAAAATGTAACTTAAAGAGGGGGTATTACACTTCTGTGAGGTATTAACTGCTGACAGATCATATTTAGATCACTGTGCTGCTTTGAAAATGCTATATTCACCAAAGCGAAGTATGAAAAGGTTTAATAAGTTTGATTTTAATTTTCTTACGTTGAGCGTGGCTGACGTAGGCCTGTGGGCGGAGGACTGTAAAGAATCTTACAGCTAACCGTAGAGAGGGAGTGAACAGTGCCCAGGAGAGATCACTAAAATACCGAAACGTGCACGGATGACATCTCAGACCTCTTCAGACATGTTTGTGACGAGACCTGCGTGAAGTTGGGCCCCCGTCAAACTCAAACCTACACAAAAACTATGTCAGTCGTTTGTGCTTCATTTGTGCTCCTTTATTTTAGGAGAAATTAACGATTCTTTTATAGGTCAAATTGGGGTCAGTCTCCAGGAAGCTTCAAAATGCTCTAAAACGGCCAAAATGGAGTCAGTGTTTGTGCTTCGTTTGTGCTGCAAAAAGTTTGGTTTGAATGAATCTGGTTCTTAAGATATTTGCAGTTATATTTATGTTAAATAGAGCTCAAAACAGGAAGAAAATGATCGAAAACATTTGTATTTCGTTTGTGCTGTGACAATTTTCATTTGTGCGAGTTTATTTCTAAAATTATTCATTATTATTTCTGTGGTAATTATAGGACGTCATTTCCGCTCAGCTGACGACGGAAAACTCCACAAAACTAGTGAAGCTAAATGATCTCAGGCTGTAGAAAAGTCTGTGTTATTATATAAAATATGAATCAAAAGCAAATGACTAAAGACTGTTACAGACTTTTCCACAGCCTGAGATCATTTATCGCCACTAGTTTTGTGGAGTTTGCCACAGTCAGATGAGCAGAAATGACGTCATATAATATCGCAGAAATAATAATGAATAATTTTAGAAATAAACTCGTCACAGCACAAACAAAATACAAATGTTTTTGATAATTTTCTTCCTGTTTTGAGGCTGTTCCACATTTTGAGGGGCTGGATGACGTCGTCGGCCGAAAATAAAACTGCAAATATCTGAAGAACCAGAATTGCACAAATGAAACTTTTTGCAGCACAAACGACTGCCATAGTTTTTGTGTAGGTTTCAGTTCGATGGGCCAACTTCACGCAGGTTTTGATGAGGGGACATTATAACGTGAAAGCACAAAAAGTTGATTTTGCGTAATACTCCCTCTTAAAAGGTGAACTGTGTAACTGTTCTGAGGCATGGTCCAAGTCTCCATGTTATGTTATTGCTGTGGCTGGAATATCCCGCCATATGGCATTAAAGAAAGTGTAACAAGCGTGTGGAGCCTGCGTTATAAAAAGTAACAGGTCAGATCTGTGGAGGATTGTGTAAACTGGTATTGGTTTGTGTTCAGTTTTCACTTTTGTGCTACAGAAATGCTCTAAGGGGAATGTACAAAAGATGAGGTACAAATAGTTTTCCTTCTGAACTACGCTGGAGGGAAACGCCATAGTAGTTTGGTCCATTTGCGGTGGTCCGCGGTGCTGCCAGGAGTCCCTTTAAAACCCTGTGGAATTTTCAGTTGTGCTTCAGATGATTCTCCTGCAGGTTTTGGGATGTTTACCGTGTGCCTTCGTACAAAAGAGGCTGAAAACAGAAACAGAAACAGAAACAAAAGGATTTAGGGTGTGAAGAAGGCTGATTCAAACACTCATGAACATGTATAAAAACCTGTACATATACATTTGTATAATTATGCCTTATTTGACACCGGCCTCTTGCTATGTTTGCTACTTATTTAGAATGTATTATCACCATTTATATTTTTACTCTTTGTTACTATAATATATTGTGATGTGTGAACTGCTGTGTCCAAGTCATTTCCCTTGTGGGTCAATAAAATCTGTCTAAGTCTAAGTAAATTTCAGTCGTTTTCAAACTTACACCAACAATCACAATCTGGGTCTGTCTGCAGGTGAGTCTGGGTCTGTCTGCAGGTGAGTCTGGGTCTGTCTGCAGGTGAGTCTGGGTCTGTCTGCACAGGTGAGTCTGGGTCTGTCTGCAGGTGAGTCTGGGTCTGTGCAGGTGAGTCTGGGTCTGTCTGCAGGTGAGTCTGGGTCTGTCTGCAGGTGAGTCTGGGTCTGTCTGCAGGTGAGTCTGGGTCTGTCTGCAGGTGAGTCTGGGTCTGTCTGCAGGTGAGTCTGGGTCTGTCTGCGCAGGTGAGTCTGGGTCTGCGCAGGTGAGTCTGGGTCTGTCTGCGCAGGTGAGTCTGGGTCTGTCTGCAGGTGAGTCTGGGTCTGTCTGCAGGTGAGTCTGGGTCTGCGCAGGTGAGTCTGGGTCTGTTTGCAGGTGAGTCTGGGTCTGTCTGCGCAGGTGAGTCTGGGTC
This sequence comes from Odontamblyopus rebecca, assembly GCA_030686955.1. NCBI lineage: Eukaryota > Metazoa > Chordata > Actinopteri > Gobiiformes > Gobiidae > Odontamblyopus > Odontamblyopus rebecca. The sequence continues at coordinate 5,318,358 of CM060662.1, forward strand.
TGTCTGCAGGTGAGTCTGGGTCTGTCTGCAGGTGAGTCTGGGTCTGTCTGCAGGTGAGTCTGGGTCTGTCTGCGCAGGTGAGTCTGGGTCTGTCTGCAGGTGAGTCTGGGTCTGTCTGCACAGGTGAGTCTGGGTCTGCGCAGGTGAGTCTGGGTCTGTCTGCAGGTGAGTCTGGGTCTGTGCAGGTGAGTCTGGGTCTGTCTGCACAGGTGAGTCTGGGTCTGTCTGCAGGTGAGTCTGGGTCTGTGCAGGTGAATCTGGGTCTGCGCAGGTGAGTCTGGGTCTGCGCAGGTGAGTCTGGGTCTGCGCAGGTGAGTCTGGGTCTGTGCAGGTGAGTCTGGGTCTGTCTGCAGGTGAGTCTGGGTCTGTGCAGGTGAGTCTGGGTCTGTGCAGGTGAGTCTGGGTCTGTCTGCGCAGGTGAGTCTGGGTCTGTCTGCAGGTGAGTCTGGGTCTGTCTGCGCAGGTGAGTCTGGGTCTGTCTGCAGGTGAGTCTGGGTCTGTGCAGGTGAGTCTGGGTCTGTCTGCGCAGGTGAGTCTGGGTCTGTCTGCAGGTGAGTCTGGGTCTGTCTGCAGGTGAGTCTGGGTCTGTCTGCGCAGGTGAGTCTGGGTCTGCGCAGGTGAGTCTGGGTCTGCCCTCTAGAGTGTACTCTAGAGAGATTCCCCTCGGGACAAAGCACCGGACCCTGGGAGACCGAGCCTTTGCTGCTGCTGCCCCCTCCCTCTGGAACTCACTCCCACAATCCATTAGGAACTCGGATTCACTGCAGCACTTCAAATCATGACTAAAAACTCACCTGTTCAATCTGGCATTTCCCCCATGATTTTCTAGTGCCATGTTTGTAAAGCGTCTTTGAGTGTCCACAAAGCACTATATAAGTTTGATGTCTTATTATTATTATTCATGCATTTGTCAACATTGTCGAGGTACTGAAACTCGCAGATGTCTATAAGAACAGGAAATACAAAAAAAGATGCTTTGATCCACATTAACCCGCATCAACATTCTATCAACATTACCGTCTCTTGTGCGCTGTCATATTCACGCCTGCTTCATGTAAAACGTGGACAGCTGTAGTTGCGCATCACAAACTGCAGGTGGCAGCATTGCACTTTGGCAATACTGCAAAAACCACAAACCACTAGTGACTGCAGTGTTGTGGTGTAAAATGACATTACATTATAACTACTACAGGGACTCTCTAAAACATTACGTGCAGGGGCGGGACTTAAAGTTCTACTGCAACCATGGCAACCCACTTTTACACTGCGTTTTCACAAGACAAACCTTCATTTAGACCTAAAATTATAGCAAAACGTCCATGTTTTCTAGTATCAGGGTGGCACAATCCTTTCCCCCAAACACAGTAATGCCAAACCAGCGACTTTGTGTTAATGATTATGCTGCAAGTGTTGATTTTTGACCTTTTTTTTTCATAATCGGTGAAGGTTAGGTTAAAGGTCATATATATTACGCAAAATGAACTCATGTTGACTCATTTAGTTGTGCCGGAACGTCATCAGAAACATACATTCAGTTGTGCTTTGTTCCATTCGCACATGAGTAACTTTTATTATGAGTCTGTCTACTCCACCTTGTGATGTCATGAAGCGATATTTTTCAAGTTAACAGCTCCTTTTACCTTTAGCTCAGCAGAGATTAGCAATTCCAGAGCTTTCATGTCCAGGACCACGGTCGGGTTTAGGAATGTCTATGAAGCGTTTTATTACCTGTAATTACGTCTGATGATTACGAACTTAACTCTTTCCTCTTTCCACGGCACGCAGCAGGAAGTCAGCTTTGATTGACATAAGCTAAGCCCCGCCCCCAGAATCAAATGCCAAGTATTTACAGATTCTTCCAGCGATGACTTCAAGTGTGTTTGTCTCTGGAAGTTTAGGGGATTATTGTACTTCTTGTAACAGCTCATATTGTAAAGGGTTGTTACAAGACTAAGCTACAACTGACATACAGGAAACCACAAGGTTATTTATAGGAAATAGGAACAAGAATCTGAAAACCAATGATATGATATGATATTCTAAATAGATTTGGAACACACTAAATTAACAGGAAAGTGGAAATGAAAAGATACGATTAAAAGTAGAATTAAAAGGCCTTATATTACACAAAATTGACTCACATGAGCTTTACGCTTCACTTGTGTCTTGTTCCATTCACACGTCTGAGAAACTCTTTATTATTCGTCTGTCTACATCTCCAAAGCTCAAAACGCTCTGTTCCACCTTTTTGATGTCATGAAGTGGTAGTTTTCAAGTGAACAGCTCCTTTTTTTTTTAACCTTTAGTTCAGTACAGTTTGGTAATTCCAGGGCTGATAAAGCGTAGATAACATAGATCAGAAAACAGTCTAAACCACAATTCATTTTTCATTCATTTTTCAAATTTTCACATACTTTTTCCGGACCATTCAAACTGCACAACCCTATTCTGACTTAATAAAATACTTACAGGTAGGGCGTTATTTGAACACTGTCTTGAGGTCAAGGAGCGAATGGCTAATACAAAAATGATGTGTCTCATCGTGTGTGGATATTTCTTTCAAAACACAATGTCATCAGTTGCTTTATATGTTTACACTAACACCAAAACTCTGATTTATCTGATTTCTGGAGTTATCAGACCACATCCTTCTTGTGTGAGGGCAGTGCAAAGAAGAGGGACATACAGAGACTAAAGCGGCTGATAAGAAGAGCAGGCTCTGGAGTTGGAATGAGCTTAGACTCTTCCCTGCACTCAGTCTTCTCTGACCAGAAGAGCTGTGTCAGTAATCTTCTCTCACTGCCCTGCTCCACTGACAGATTCAGGAAGTCTTTTGTCCCCAGTGCAATGAGGCTGTGCAATGCCACTGGGAGGGGAGAGGGGAAGGGCGGGTACACTGAAATGCATATCTTAGTGTTTTATTATATTTGCACCTTGTTGATCTTTTAGCAATCTATCTGATGAATTTATTGTATGTTAATTATTTATTACACGTTTATCTAATGTGTGGATGTTTATCTTGTATCTCCTGTGTGATGTTTGTATGGGAGCAGTAGATTGTACACAATTTCCACCTACCGAGTCTGAATTTTAGCAGGGATGGGTTATAATCGGTGATAACTGAGGCTTTGCTCCCTTGGTATTAGTTCAATATTTACAATTCAGACAATATGTGGCCGATGATAGTCCTCGGTAGCCTTGAGTCTGACGATACATATCATAATATACATGTCACGATTCGATATGTCACGATATATCCCAGTACTAACACAAGAGATGATATATCGCAATTTATCAATAATTACTTTTCAACTACACCGTCACGAGAACCAAATTGTATGAAGTATAAGTTTGTACCTTTTTTAAATCATGAGAACAGTGAAGGCGACTAATGGAAAATATTATGTAAAAAATCGATTCAGATGCATTTTGAATCGAGTCAAGAATTGTGCAATGAAGTATCACGATATATCACTGAATCGATTTTTTCTTACACCCCACATCCTCAGTGCGTCAGATTTGTGTTTCTGAGCAAACTCCTGAGTAAAAAGACGACTGCATCCCACAGACTGTATACAGGAGTGTGACGTCAACTAGTCAAATGAAGCTCACTGAGGCAAGCAGTCATAGGGGACAATTTGGAGTGAAGACCCATGTTAGGATTTGATTTAGATATTGAATTATGGACAAAATAGGGAAATAAAAACAGCAGGATCGTGTCGAGTGGTTAACGCGAACATTTTAAGACCAAAATGTGGAGCCTGACAGCAGCAGTAAATGTGGATTTTTGTCTATTTATATTTTATTTTCATAATCAGGTTAAAGGTGCGCAAACGTTTTAGTTGGGGGTTAGTCAACTGCTTGTTTCTATGGAGATGTCATTGTTTTGCCTGGAATGTTCCGCAGTATGACATTAAACAGCTCTACTTTGCATTTATTCAGTTCCAGGTGGTTTTAGAGCTCAGAAATACCTGGTTTGTCCTCCATGAAGATAGAAAGGGTTAATACTGTGAAACATTCCAGACAAAGCTATAACATCTCCATGTAGAAAAGTATCTGAAGGACCCTCCACCAGAAAAGTTCCACAATCCATCTTTAAGATTAGAATTTGGATCAGGGTTAAGTTTAGGAACAGGAGGTTTAAGGTTTTTAGTTGGACCTCTTTGCAAAACTGAAGATGTATTGTTGTTTGAATCTATTTTAACACTTATGGCCGTTTTAAGACCAAAATGAGGAGTCGGATAGCAGCAGTTATGGACATGTCCACTTCCACTTCTCCACATTACCTTGCTCTCCAGGACTCTGTGTGGGGCGGGTCTCTCCAGCTCCTCCAGGGTCTCGGCTGGAGGCTGGTTCAGGGTCTCGGGCAGCAGGAGGCCCAGGCACCCGGCAGTCAGTCCACTCAGGCAGAACACAGTGAAGGGCATGGACTGGTGCACGGCGCGCTGAAAACACAGACATACACACATCTTTTACGTCTATCTGTATAAAACCTGTTCTGTCAACTGGACAAGTCTTCAGCGCTAAGACGTTTCGTAGCTCATCTAAGAAGCTTCTTCAGTTCTGGTGGGACACTTACACTTGTGTATCTGTCTGAAGGGAGGAGCTGACCACACTGAATCTAAAACACTTATGTATTTATAGGTTCTGTTTTATTTGACTTATTTAGTTTATTATAGAGCCAGGGACAGTGCACAATCTACATGAACCTTAACAGGAGAGATGCACTGTGCCAGGTTGAAGCACCAGAGCTCATTTCGGCCTGTAGTCCCTGGAGCATGTTTTTAGGGAACGTCCTTAGTGTTCTCCATCATGTCCGTACTGTGTTTTCCCAGACAGGAGTTAATTTCACGTCAGCAGATGCAATTACACCAAATATTAAAGGTGCATTGTGTAACTTTCACAGTGGAGGGTCCGTCAAATGCTTTTGTCTGTGGAAATGTTATCGCTTTGTCTGGAATGTTCCGCAGTATGACATTAAACCTTTCTATCTTCATGGAAACCAAAATTACAGAGCAAATCCTTGGAGAGACAACCCCGCTCACAGTCAGAATGTCTGTTTTGCTATGTGTTTTTAAGCGATAAAACCACCAGTAATTGAATAAAGGTAAAGTAGAGCTGTTTAATGTCACACTGTGGAACATTCCAGGCAGAGCAATGACATAGAAATCCATAGAAACGAGCAGGTGACGGACCCTCCACCAGAAATGTTACACCATGCACGTTTAAGGTTCAGAGACATTCATAAACCCAACCCTGATCCTGACCGTACCATGACTGTGAAAAAATGTAGTGTACTGAAAGAATAGTGTTGTTTTTATATAATAATAATAATAATAATAATAATCATAATCATAATAATCATAACAATAACAATAACAATAACAATAATAATAATAATAATAATAATAATACAAAGAAGAAGCCATACCGGCTCGTCAAAGCCTGATCCCGTCAGAACTCAGACGTTAAGCAGGGCCGGGCGTGGTTAGTACTTGGGTGGGAGACACTGGGAATTCCAGGTGCCACAGGGGGGCGCCAGTGGCAAAAAACTGTCGTAGTGTCCTTAGGCAAGGCACATCACCCACATTGCCTAGTATGAAAGTGGTGTGTGTGTGAGTGATGGTGGTCGGAGGGGCCGATGGTGCAGATTGGAGCCTCGCTTCTGTCAGTCTGCCCCAGGGCAACTGTGGCTACAATAGTAGTTTACCACCACCGGGTCTGGAGTGAATGAATAATGCTCTGTAAAGCGTCTTTGAGTGTCCTGAAAAGCGCTATATAAAACTGATGCATTATTATTATTATTAGAAGAAGAAGAAGAAGAATGCATCAGTTTTATATAGCGCTTTTTTGGACACTCAAAGACTACTATTGTAGCCACAGCTGCCCTAATTTTAGTTCTAAATTTGCTTTGTCTCGTCAAAAAAGGTCTGTTTTTAGACCTGGCAGCTCAGGAGAATGGGGAAATCACTGTTTAAAAGTGTGTTGTCCCGCCCACAGACAAAACGTTGAGTGTTTAGGGAATCCTGGGGATTAACCTCAATGTGTAAAATATGACTCAGCTCACAGTTCAATAAATCAAGCTAACAGTAAACAAATAAGTGTTTCAGTTTCACTTTAGCTGCTCCTCCCTCACACACTATCGCACTTGTTTGGTCATGGCGTTGATAATCGTTCAGCATGGTGTTTTTTTTAAGAGATGCACCGCTACAGATACTTGTTTTAAATATCGGTGCTGATAGTGAATAATAGCTGAATCGGGTCTCGGTTAAATGATATCGGTTAAGCAGATATTCTGGTTGGTCCTTGGATGGATTGGATGTAATAAGACCATAGTATTTACAGACTGGTTTGGTCATAAAACGTCTCATAATGTTTGAACTTTTGTGTTTTAAGAAAAGAAATGTCATTTTCCTTCTCTACACTGGTATCGGTTAATATCGAGAATGAAAAGTATCAAAAATCAGACACAAATCGATATTAAAACTATAGAAACTAGATACTCATTTGAGCTGGTATCGATACTACATTCTACTGTCTAAAGAAAGAGTATTTTTATCACCATCGTGGTATTGGAATCTGTTTGAAATTTTAGTTTGGCGACATTAACGCTGCTACTGCTTGTGTCAAAGGAAATAGACAAGTTTAAGTTTACAAAAATGAAACGGTTTTAAATCCTGGTTAAATCCCATAAAGAAACAGAGAAATGAAAAAATGTATGTAGAAAAAAGGAATGTGACCACAAAGGAGAAGAGGAAGAGCTAGTGCGGAAGATAAGAGATGTGGTGTTGGATTTGGAACGGATTATGCAAACTCTAGCTACATTTAGAACCAGCCTATTCATTATATGTACATGTAGTGTATGGGGACTCTCGTTTCGTCATTTCGTACAAGGGAAGGACTTAATGCTCTATTGCACAGGTGGCAAACATGCGGCCCAGGGGCCAGATCTGGCCCTCCAAGACCTTTAATCTGGCCCTCGGCTGATTTTCTCTTAAAATATGTAAAATTTTCAGATTTTTCTGGTAATTTTCTACGCCGCTTAGCATAGCAGCATCTCCAGTGCTTCTGTGTGTGGCCGCCTCCCACCAGAGCAGCACAAATGAAGACTCGCCTCTTTCCAAACGCTCTTAAAGGACGATCGTTTTGACTGTGACTGTGACCTCATCAGCAAAGTGTCAAAAATAAGAAAAGTGGAGCTGAGTGCAGGATTTTCCAAGAAAAATTTACTAATTCTTCTTTTTCACGGAGGTGAATGGGAAACCTGTACGCTTGGTGTGTTTGCAACAAGTGGCGGTGCTCAAGGAATATAAATATAAAGGAGGAATATAAACGCCACTATGAGACACAACATGGCGAAAAACACAATAACTTGAACAGAGAATGGAGTTTTCCAATCCGGCCCCTTTGGGATCAAAGTAGGTTGTATACGGCCCCCAGACCAAAATGAGTTTGACACCTCTGCTCTATTGTAACCATGGCAACCAACTATTTGACAGTGGCCCCATTTACATTAGAATTTTAAATCCCAGTTAATTAATTCCGAATTTAATTTCTGGTTGGATGAGGACGGCCCGCTGGCATCGGTATCTTTCGCATGCGCTGAATGACCGGAATTATTTTTAAGCGGAATAAACGTTTACATGATCGAGGAATAATTTAAATCGGATTTAAAAACGGAATAAACCACCCACTTAATTAGGAATGAAGTTTAAATCCAAATAAACTTAAATCCGAATAAACATTAGGAATTAAGTTTTTACATGGCCTTTTTAAATCTGAATTAATTTAAAGGTCTCATGTAAAGGTTTAAAAAACAACAACAGACATTTTGACAAGACAAAGCAAATTTAGACCTAAAATTATAACAAAAACACATCCAGATTTTATTTTACTTTTCAATGGATGTAAATGTGGGTTTTTGTCAATACATTTTTTCATAATCAGGTTAAAGGTGCACTAACTTTTTGGTTGGGGGTCCATCACCTGCTTGTTTCCATGGATACGTCATTGCTCTGCCTGGAATGTTCCACAGTGTGACATTAAACAGCTCTACCTCACATTTAGTCAATTACAGGTGGTTTTATAGCTCAAAATACCTCAAAATAAACAACATTCTGACTGTGAGCGGGGTCGCGTCTCCACAGATCTGACCTGTAACTTTGGTCTCCATGACGATATAAACTGAACTGTATTGTTGTTTGAATCCATTTTGTATTTTTTCTTGAGTTTTTAGATCGTTTTAAAACAGGTATGGCCGTTTTTGCTCATGTGTGCATTGTGTCACCATGGTAACTGTCAAACATTCTGCCAATAGACGTGCAGGTTTAACGCCCCCCCAGCGCCATGTCACCGCAAAGTATCAATTAGAAATGTATTAAAATAATTGCAAAAAACAAACATAACCAAACAACATCACTTATGTCAAATTGTAATCACAGACCCAAATACAAGAGCTGTGTGAGAGCTTTTGTAGCTTCTTTCTTTTGAATTTCTGCTGACACCCAAAATGTGTCAGCAGAGCCACATTACAAACAGATTACAGAAATTCCGCTTGACAAATTTGTTCCATCACGGGACTTCCTCTAAACCGTGACTTCCTTTTACTCGACACTATCCACCGACACTAGATGTCGCTGTTTCCTCTGCGGTTTAACAGCGGTTGAAAGGAGATTAGTGGGTTTGTATTCTAACTCTTTCTAGCTTTTTCCTTTGCTGTGGCCCAGATCGACAGCGTAAACAAGCTCTCGTTTAAAGCTGCACTGTGTAACTTTTCTGCTGCCTGCTTGTCTCTGTGGTGAGGCGATTGCTTTGTCGGAAATGTTTCCACTTGAGAGTTGAACGGATCCGTCTTGCGTGTGTCAGAGGCGATCGATTAAATGCCGTACTGTGGAACATTGAGGTAAAGCAATAACATCACCGTGGATACAAGCAAGCGGTAGAGCCTGAACCAGAAAAGTTACATAGTTCACAGAAAATATAATGGATTAAAACTGAAACCTGAGGGATTACACAGACATAAGGCCACATATATAAAATTTAAAAAATGTTTATAAGCACAGTCTACTGCTTGAGATTATGTGATGTTATCGAATAATAAAATGAAACCACGGACTAAAATATGAACCAAAAGTATAAATAAAAGCTGTTGAATCTAAAGTAGGAATATGAAATGAAACCACAAACAAATAAAATGTGTTAATTAGAGCGTCAATTGGCCTAATGCTTTAGCCTAACTGATTGGATTAACACTAATTTGTGCCAGAGATTGTTTTGGACACACCACAGGCCAATAATCTGGGCTGGTCTCAGGTATTAAAGGGCCAAAATTACACAGAATTGATTTTTGTGAGCTTTTAGCCACGTTATAATGCTGTTTCCGCCTTAAAACAGACCCGGAGTAGTGTTTTGTTTCATTCACACATGTTGTGAAACTCAAAATGTGATGTAGTTTTCAAGTTAACATCTCTTCCTGCCTTTGATAACTCCATGAAATCACTCGAATGATTCTAGTGAAGGTGTACAGAGTTTAAAAACACAGTGGAGCATTTCCTGTATTACCATATGACATCACAAGGTGTTTCTGTTTGAGAGAAGAGCTCAGATCTAAAATAACCCACAAGAGTTAATTTTGTGTTATATATGATCTTTAAACCTAAATAATGTCTGACAATTTTTTTTCTTTAAATATAATGTAACTGTGTTTTAGTGAAATAAATAGTCTAACCTGTCAAAGACACTTTAACAATATTGTAAAAAAAATATCAATTCAACATTTATTTCATGTAAAAAATGAACAGATACTTGAAATCAAACTATAGACAGTATAGTTGCATAGTTGTGTAGTTTCTCAGTGGGTCATGCTAGCGTCCACATTAGCCTGTCTTCTTGCTAAAACTAAGCAGCTCAGGTGAGAGCACCTGTGGCACAGCTGAGCACAGATTTGGAGCAGGTTAAAACTAATGGATTTGGCTCTAAGCAGGTAGTTCAATTAACCCTCCTCCGGCCCCACTCTAAACACAGAAGGAGTGTGAGTGGAGCCCAAACACACACCCGCTCTGCTCATTCACTCTGGACAAACTTATTTATCCTGTAGGCAATAGAATACCATTTTTAATCTTATACTGACTGATCATTTTCAATTACACTTATATATAAAATCATTACTAACAAAAAAGGTCAAATTTCATCTTCTAAAGTCTGAACTCTAAACCAAGTTTTTGCTGACAGAGGACTAACTGTGGACCCTTAAACACACCTCAGCTGATGAAAGTGAATCATTTCTAGCTCTACTAAAATTCAATGAAATGCACGACCCTATTGACCTCTATTGCTATAAAATAGCAAAGCACACATATATTTATTATGTATTTGCATCATTCTGTTTAAGTCGGCTTTAGCGCTTCAGTGTTTTGTGGCTCACACTTCTGGTTTCCCATAAAGCGTCTTATCTGCGTCATGTCAATCCCCCACCTGAGCTGTTATTACACACTGTGTTACACAGGTCACCACAGCCCCTCCTCTCCTCTGCTGAGACCACAGGGGCTGCAGAAGAACTCACTGACTGGGGAAATCTTATGAATGAGACAAATCAAACTCCTGCATTAAACATGCAGAACCAACATTGAATTTGAGTTCAGAGAATCAGCTCTGCACAGCCCTGGGACTGCAGGGAGCAGCCTTTGTGCTCCAATGCAAGGAAGTAAAATAAAAATAGATTTTTTTCCAAACAAATGGATTTGAACATCAAATTTGATAAATTTATTTAATTGATATTTTGCCCCGCCCTCCAACCTTAATATATGTTGCTCCCTGTGCCAAATAAAAAAGGTTTAGAAAGTGTGAAGTCTCTGCTAGTGGGGCGAGTGTTTGAAAATGAGGAATCTGGCTTTACAGTTAGTCCAATTTGAATCAGATTTCAGTTATTTGGAAACATCAGTGATCATCTTAGGTGTTTTTAATGGAGAACTCCAGAGTCCTCTGTCAGTGAAAGCCTGTGGTTTGGAGCAGGTGTGAAGCTTTGGAGGAAGACGTCACCGCTTTTGTGTTAAAAAGTGCTTAAAAGTCTGAATTGTTTATGTTCAGGAAATGAATATAGAAATCCAATGTTTATATAAAACAAAAATGAAGTATTATTATCCTCAATGACCCCCCCTTCCCATGAGAAGATTAGAATAAACCACATCTTTTCATTTTCTATACAGTGATCTACATTTCAACAGAAACAGCTGAGACCATTGTTCCTCAAGCTGTGGTAAATGGTTTACGTATTTGGCCCTAATGAAGAATAATAAGGAACTTTAAAACTACAGTGGAAATGATATAGTGCACTTTTAGATCTGGTATTGGCCCTAAATTAGACCTGTACACTCCTGTTTTAAGGTGCTACTTGTGAAAAGTCTGAGAGCCACTGCCTTAAACACACCCGCTGCACCAAAAGCTTCACTAATAATCTCACAATGGAAAACCAAACTTCCGGGACTTCTGGGTATGGTAATGCAGTCATTTTAACCGACTCATACTGACTTCCTCATTTAAAAAAAAAAAAAAAAAACCCTGCCAAACACAAGTGAAACCAAGTTGTGCTTTGCCCCGGGCTGAACTTACCATAGAGGGCACAAATGGGGCAAGAATCCCTCCGAATCTACACGACATAGAGCAAACTCCCAGACCTGCATTTCTGAAACACAACAGAAACATTACAGCAGCTTTGAGGAGGCTTCAGTGATGTAGTGAAACGTCAGGCTTTGGAATGGCATTTTAATACTCATTCAAAGGCACATTGTGTAACGTGGATCCCTACTGAAACCAAACTCTTGAATTTTAATTTCAATTTTTAAGTGATACTTTTTACACTGATTAAAGGTGACACCCGTTTACCTGACCACCGTTGGGTAGAGCTCTGCCGTGTACACGTAGGTGATGTTGAAGGCGGCGCTCACCATGAGTTTGCCCAGCAGCGCCAAAGAGGTCACGTTCACAAGCATCTCTGAAAATAAACATGTAGACAGAACAAATATAACACAATATACTGTATATCACATGTGTCAAACATGCGGCCCGGGGGCCAGATCCGGCCCTCCAAGACCTTTAATCTGGCCCTCGGCTGATTTTTCTATTAAAATACTTAAAATGTTCAGATTTTTCTGTTAATTTTCTGCACCGTTCAGCACAGCAGCGTCTCCGGCGTTTCTGTACGTTGCGACTTCCACCAGAGCAGCACAAATGAAGACTTTCCTCTTTCCAAACGCTCTTAAAGGACGATCGTTTTGACTGTCGACCGTGACCCTCATCAGCAAAATGTCAAAAAATGAGAAAAGCAGATGCTGAGTTCAGGATTTCCCAAGAAAAATAGTCTAATTCTTATTTGTTGACAGAGGTGAATGGGAAATCTGTGCTCAGTGTGTTTGGAACAAGTGGCGTTGCTCGAGGAATATAATCTTAAACACCACTACGAGACACGGAGAAAAATACAATAACTTGAAGAGAGAACTGAGTTTTCTGATCCGGCCCTTTTGGGATCAAAGTAGGCTGCATACGGCCCCCGGACCAAAATGAGTTTGACACCCCTGCTGTATATTATGGGGTCAAAAGAGACGCCTTTGGAGCCTATATGGGGAAGGTGTCGTGCCCAAGGACACGATGTGCAATGTGAAAATGTGACAAATCAATTAAGACTGTTTTGGAACATGTTTCAGAATTACACTGGATCTAAAGACTATGCACTACTGAACTGTGGCTATGGTATTTTAATAGTATTATCTACTTTCTCTAGTCTTTTTTTTTTTAAAACATTTTTTTAGTCCTCCAACTTCACTCTCCCCTTCAGTCACCTATGTACTGCCCAGTTTAACAGCTGTTTGAAATGCGATTGTGGGCAGAGTTTAGGTGGTTAATTCCACTTTAAGCAGCCCTTAGCCCTGCCCACTTAGTCGCTGGGATAGAGGGAGCATTTGTTTGTCTCACCCAAAGTCTCTGATTGGATATAACTATCCGTCTCTGGCAGCTAAACTCACGGAGCATTCTGTATAGTATTAAACTTCACTGTCTCCATGGAAACAAGCAAGAGCTGCCACCGACCAAGATCCCGGTCAGATCTGGGCAGAGGATGGACCGTTGACTGTAGGCGTGTATGTTCTTTGAGCAATAAAAATGCCCATAAAAAAAATGACTGGAAGATGGAAATGTTTAATGTCACAGCGTAAAACATCAGCTCTACTCGAAAAGTTACACCATGCGCCTTTAAATGAGAGCTGCACCTAATTCGCCAACATCCAGCTTCATTTACATACAAATGTAAATGTATTTAAAGAGAATTGCCCTCTAAACTTCCATTATAAGGACAATATGGGTTTGGCATTACTACATGTGAAAGAGCAGGGATTAGGAGTGTGCAAAAATATCAAAATAATACATCATAATTTGTTTAATGTATTGATATCGTGGGCTGCTGTATCAATATATATCGTCTAAGACACCTTTAGTTGAGCAGAGACAGGCATTTCCAGCTCTGAAATGACCTAAATGATTCCAACGTAGGTGCGTGGAGTTTAAAACCACAGTGAAGCAGCCCTGTATTTCCCAATTACAACACAAGGTGGAGTCTGAGAGAAGAACTCAGCCTAAATATGCCAGGTTTGTGTGTTCAACATGTGTGAAGGAGCAAAACTCAACTCCTTTTATGAGTCATTTGGAGAGAGAGAATTATCAGTGGCATCTTCGAATACAGAACTCCCTTATTCACTAACAGCTCAAGTGAAACTGTTTTTGGAGACCAGATAGTTGCCCTGCCCTACGTTCTCTGCATGTTTTCTGGTTTAGGTCATTTTCAGAATGTGCAAAAACAGAAGGGTGGACTACACAGTGCTTCTGGGGAAATGGACCAATGCAACCTGTTTACTCCACTGTGCATCTGCTCTAAAACCCTCTTTTTCCGTGTGTTTCTTTTACTGTAATACATGTGTCCTGTGTTATATGGTATTTTGTACTGTATTTTGTATTTTAGTTTGGTTTTGTCTCGTGTCTGCAAAGAAAACTAAAATCTCAAAAAGAAAAAGAATAAATAAAAACACACACACACAACACCGGAGTCTCTCTCAAACAGAAAACACTCCGTTCCACATGAATACAGGGAGTGCTCCACTGTGTTCTGAAACTCCACACACCTTCACGAGAATCATTTGGATCATTTCAGCCCTGGAATTGCCAATCTCTACTGAACGAAATGTAAGAGGGAGCTGTAAACTTATAAAACTAACTTACAAATGACCACTACATGACATCACAAGGTGAAACAGAGCATCTTGAGCTTTGGAGACGTAGACTAATAATAAAGGATGTCAGAATGTAACAATTAGGTCTGTCAACGTTAACGCATTGACTCATGCGATTAATCACAAAAAAATATTGCAGTGTTTTCTTTAACGCACAATTTATTTTGAACACACACGCTCCTCTATGGAAAGTGTTGATGGTCCTGAAAGGCGGCGCAGGTCATTAGGTCAGTGATCAGGTCTGTCCATACGCAAATGTGAAGATGACAGATGAGACTGTGACTGGAGCTCAGCGGCAAATTTCTCTTCAAAAAACTGCCCCACAGGAATTTAAATCAAACAAAGGTAGTTTGCAGATATCACAGCGATGAACTCTCTTTCCACAGAAGCACAACAAGTTTAAAATATCATCTTAAAGCAAAACACGGGTTTGGTTCAGTGGCAGCAACGACACTACTGGCACATCAACAACAAGCTGAGCACAACAAACAACGGCAATGATGTCAACAAAACTACCAGCGAAAGAAAAATGTCAATAATATCACTTTTTGATAATAAATTGCATTTTTCTCCAAATATTTTGGTCTTTTTTTGAAGAATAATTAACTGTGATTAATCAAAAATCTAAAGTGTGATTAATCCATCCATCCATCCATCCATCTTCTCCCGCTTAATCCGGCTGGGTCGCGGGGCAGCTTGCTGCCCAATACTCATAGCACCTGACCCCCCTATGAACCCCTCTGCAGGTGGTGAGCCCACAGGAGGGTGGACAACATGGTCCATGATGTTAGTTCATAGGGGTGTGGGCATGTTTTGGGTTGATTGGGGAAACCGGAGCACCCGGAGGAAACCCATCCAGACACGGGGAGGAACATGCAAACTCCACACAGAAAGGCCCGGGCGACCCGGGGATCGAACCCGCAACCTTCTTGCTGTGAGGCTTGAGTGTTGCCACTCAGCCACCGTGCCGCCTAGTGTGATTAATCTCATTTTAAAAATAATAATAATAATGCATCAGTTTTATATAGCGCTTTTCTGGACACTCAAAGACGCTTTACAGAGCATTATTCATTCACTCCAGACCCGGTGGTGGTAAACTACTATTGTAGCCACAGCTGCCCTGGGGCAGACTGACGGAAGCGAGGCTGCCAATCTGCGCCATCGGCCCCTCCGACCACCATCAACACTCACGCACACACCACTTTCATACTAGGCAATGTGGGTGATGTGTCTTGCCTAAGGACACTACGACAGTTTTTGCGACTGGCGCCCCCCTGTGGCACCTGGAATTCCCAGTGGTCTCCCATCCAAGTACTAACCAGGCCCGGCCCTGCTGAGCTTCTGAGATCTGACGGGATCAGGTTTTGACGACCCGGTATGGCCACAAAAAATGAATCGTTTGACAGCACTAGTAGCAAAACACAACTCCGGGTCTGTTTTTGACGACTCAACAATATTATAACAGGGCAAAAGCTCACGAGAATCATCACCAAAGCTCAAAACGCTCTGTCCCGCCTTGTGATGTGATGAAGCGGTAGTTTTCAAGTTAACAGCTCCTTTTACTTTTTGTTCAGTAGAGGTTAGCAATTCCCAAAAGAATTCACTCTAAATCTGCAGGGTTTGTGTGTTAAACATGTGCGAACGAAATAAAACACAACTCCAGGTCTGTTTGTGATGAGGAAACATTAGAACATAGATCAGAAAATAGCGTCATATGGGAAACTTGGAGGTATTTTTGTGTGCGTCTGACCTGTGTTTTGCGGGATAAACATGGTGAGCAGACAGGCCGAACCAGCCAGACCCAGGAACCCAGCCATGCTCTTCCTCCTCCCAGCCCTGCAATGGAACAAACAGTGACTCCTCTCTATCTGCCCAAGGATCAGGTTACGGGTTAACATTAGACCTATAGACTCATCTGTTTACACTAAATGGCCGACCGTAGTGAAAATAAATGAAAACTGGACAAGCCATAAGGGTGTGTGGTTTGTAAAATGGAGGCCACACGTGGTAAGCGAACAAAATCAAAACTTCACTTGCACCACTTAAAGGACCCATATTACGCTATTTTCTGATCTGTGTTAAAGTTTCATTTGTAAAAACAGACCTGGAGTTGTGTTTTGTGTCATTCGCACATGTTTAACACAAACCCCGCAGATTTAGGGTTTAGAGTTCTTCTCTCAAACAGAAAACGCTCTGTTCCACCTTGTGACGTCATGTGGGAAAACAGCAAGTGCTCCACTGTGTTTTTAAACTCCACAGACCTTCACTTGAATCATCATCGATACTGTACTGAGCTAAAGGGCAAAGCTGTTAACGTGAAAACTACCGCCTCATGACATCACAAGGTGGAAGCGAGCGTTATGAGCTTTGGGGATGTGGACAGACTAATAATAAAGGATTGCAGAAAGGAAACGTGTGAATGAAACAAAACACAACTCCAGGTCTGTTTTTGAAAAGGTCACAGCATTATCACACTGAAAATCAATGTTTTTGACTCTGACAGTTATGACGGCAATACATTTACATTTACAGTTTCAGGGTAAATTTAGTGAAAGAGGAGAATTTCGACATGACCAAAAGCAACTCAGAAGTTATCAGTGTCATTCTGACGTGAATCAAGATAAACCTCGCGTAAAATACTTTAAAAGATGTTAGAAAAATGTAAATACAACAATCCAATACAACAGATAAAGAAATACTTAAGGATGCATTGTGTAACTTTTCTAGTGGAAGATCCGTCAAATGCTTTTCATGGAAATGTTATCGCTTTGTCTGGAATGTTTTACCGTATTACAAGTATTAACCCTTTCTGTCTTTATGGAGACCAAACCGGATCGAGTTACAGGTGAGCTCTGTGGAGAGGCGACCCCGCTCACAGTCAGAATGCCTGTTTTTCTAGTTATTTTTGAGAAATAAAACCACGTGTAATTGAATAGATGTAAGATAAGAGCTGTTTAATGTCACACTGCGGAACATTCCAGACAAAGCAATAAGCATTTGAGGGGCCATCCACTAGAAAAAGTTACACAATGCACCTTTAAAGTAAAGTGATCTAAAAACACCAATATTAATATTTTAAATTCAAGTCATTTTAACCTATCTATATATACATACACACGATTTTACTATATAACTATAATTCAACTGAAAAATTGCTATAACTTGATGTAATCTCTTAGTTTAAAGCCACAGTATTCAATTTTTTTTTATGGAGGACCAAAAATGACATAATTAGAAATACATAAATAAAATAAAAAATGCTGGAACATACTAAATTAAAAGGTGAATAAAAATATAAATGTGTAAATAAATGAATAAATGCTTTTACACATGAATGCAAATGTTCTGGGGACTAAAAAGCTAAAAAAAATACGCTTGTTTGTACATTTTTGGTTTCACTTATACATTTTTACTTGTTTACTTGAAATATTGTTCCTTCTGCTATCACAGAAATATAGCCGTACTGTTGTTATTGCAAAACATTTTCGGGTTAAATGAATCATTCAGCTGTCGTGCCGCTTCCAGAAAGTGACGCACTGTGGCTTTAAGAGTGTGTGTTTCTCACCAGTGTTTGTTGATGAAGTAGATGCAGAGCGGGTACGCGGGCAGCTCCACCAGGCCGTACATAACCACATTAACAAAGCGATTTCCTGAAGTGTCTCCAGCTCCCAGCGTCAGACCATAATACACCAGACTGCAGGCGTACCTGGGAAAACACAGACACAGGCATTCTTTACTTATAGAGGTGCTTTTTTTTTCAATAAAACTATGTCACTTTATTTATCAGCTTGTGGAGCCGAGTCAGTCACTAACAAGTAATGATGAGCTCAGCAGCCGAGCATAAGTTTGGTTATTTCTGTCAAAAAAACAGGGAACGTTGCATGCTGGGTAGTGTTTATGACGATTCTCTAATCCACAGGTGTCAAACATGCGGCCCGGGGGCCAGATCCGGCCCTCCAAGACCTTTAATCTGGCCCTCGGCTGATTTTCTATTAAAATATTTAAAATTTTCAGATTTTTCTGGTAATTTTCTGCGCAGCTTAGCATAGCAGCATCTCCAGTGCTTCTGTGGCGCCTCCACCAGACAATATGAAGACCTGCCTCTTTCCAAACGCTCTTAAAGGACGATCGTTTTGACTGTTGACCGTGACGCCCTCATCAGCAAAATGTCAAGAATAAGAAAAGTGGAGCTGAGTGCAGGATTTTCCAAGAAAAATGGACTCATTCTTATTTGTTCACGGAGGTGAATGGGAAGCCTGTACGCTTGGTGTGTTTGCAACAAGTGGCGGCGCTCAAGGAATATAATCTTAAACACCACTACGAGACACTGCGAAAAATACAATAACTTGAACGGAGAATTGAGAAGACAGAAGAGAAACTAATTATTGCTGAAACTGAAGAAACAGCCGTCTGTTTTCACCCAGGGGCCAAGAGGCTACTGATGCTGCTGTGAAAACAACCTAACCTAGCATAATATTATAATATTTTGTAAAATAAAATCAAATAAAAGAGATTTCTGTAATAGATTTGCGTTTCTCTGCACAATTTGGACTCATTGCTATTTTTGGGGTATATATGCCATGAGTTTTCTGATCCGGCCCCTTTGGAGTCAAAGTTGGTTGTATACGGCCCCCGGACCAAAATGAGTTTGACGCCCCTGATCTAATCTCTATTTGAGTTAGTGAAACAGTATCTGCATTATATTATATAAATTCAAGTTTTACATAAATCAAGAAGCAGCTTGAGAAGAAAAGTTGAAACATATGTTGAAAAAAATACAGGACGTAGAAAGTTCTGTAGAGGAGAATTCTGTTTCTTTAGATTTATTTAATTCCAGGTGGTTTTACAGCTCAAAAATCCCTCAAAAAATAGGAATTCTGAGTGTGAGTGGGGTCGCCTCTCCGCAGATCTGACCTGTAACACGGTCTGGTTCGGTCTCCATGTAGAAAGAAAGGTTTAACATTCCAGACAAAGCACTAACATCTCCATGGGGATATGCGTTTGACCGGAAAAGTTGCACAATGCACTTTTAAATATTATGTAAACAAAATAAAGTGTTTCCTTGTCATTCAGTGTGTCAGGTAATACATTCTCTGTACATCAGGGGAGATCTGACCCAGTGTGCAATATGGTTGCTATGTAACAGTTATGTCATTTCCTGCTTTAATGTCATGATTTCAGACCACAAACTAAAATTTCAACCACAATGACCAAACTGGGGGGAAAAGTGTCACATGTTGTCTAAAATCTTAAATATAATATGTGTGTAAAGTGTGTTTTAGTAAAATAAGTAGTCTGACCTGTCAAAGGCACTTTAAATGTGTCACTGGCCAGTGTTTACAGTAAGTGATAGTACTACACGCAGATACATGACCACATGTGCTTAGACTGGAAACCTTAGTTCCAACTAAGTCAGGTCTTTATGGTCAGACGGTGTAAAAAAAAAAAAGCTCAGATTTAAGACCGTCACACACGAAAGGAGAATTTGCCCGAGTTTGGCTGCAATTTCTTCTCCCCTTGAGTTCGGGAAGGCATGCCCTGACTTTTTGTCTCCGTGTGCGATTTTGAAGCCGCTGCTCCTCATGTGTGGAGTCAGTGTCAGATCAGAAGCACCAAACATCAACAACGCGACGGCAACAGGGGCAGAGGAGCGACAGACACAGAGACACAACAAACAAGCTCAGGATATAGTGAAAATAAAGACTATTACTCACATAATGTAAAGTGGAACATTTAGTGCAGCATCTGATCCACATTATCCATAGAAATTGTTCTCCACAAATATTGACCCCAGTCCACAAAACAGCACTACACAGTGTTTGTTTACACCCACAGAGTGCGGTGAAGCTGCTGATTAGCGACAGTGTCTCTACTTCCTGTGGACTTTATCACCTCTTTTATGCTTTTAAAAATCCTGTATCTGAAGTATTGCACCACATTTCACAAATAATAACAACACAGTTTCAACTTGTGTCTAAACTGGAAGTGCAGAGCTCTGATCTTTGAACACTTCACAGTCTCAGAGCGAGTGGTTTTACAGTAGACAGGAAACAGCTGACGCCATCTCACACTCAGGTTTATATCCTGTGGTCCGCACACAGATCCCGCAGTGTTTGTGATCGGAGACTTTAAGTCTCATAGATTCTTCTCGTGTCTGTGGTGTGCGCTTTTTGTCGCACGTTTAAGAATCCTGTAGTGTAGCGGCCTTAAGTCTACTTGAGTAACAGAGCTTCAGACATAGCAGTGCTTTTAGTTAGCTCCAGACCCCAAAGGAATGTTGATGACATCAGCTGCTGAGTATCAACTGATTACATTTTACTTTACTATGAAATATCCAAAGGGTCAGTTCAGTGTCCAGACATGTATTTTTGCTTTATAACTCTTTCATTTTTAATTAACTTTTTGTGCAGCATTTTTAAATAAACAATAGAAAAATGTATCTTCAAAACAACATTCACAATATTATCTATGTTTCAATAATCTGCGAGGTTTATATTAAAGGGCCTGTATTACACTATTTTCTGATCTGTTCTAATTTCTAATTTCCTCGTCACAAACAGACCTGGAGTTGTGTTTTGTTTCTTTCTCACATGTTTAACACACACATCCTGCAGATTTAGGCTGAGTTCTTCTCTCAAACAGAAAACACTGTTCCACATGTCATGGGGTAAGACAGGAAGTGCTCCACTGTGTTTTAAACTCCATACACATTCACGAGAGTCTGGAATTGCCGCTCTCTACTGAACCAAAGGTATAAAGGTAGTTGTTAACTTGAAAACTACAGCTTCATAGCAACTCCAGATCTCTGTTTGATGAGGTAACAACATTCCAACACGGCTTAAAGTTTACAAGAATCAATTGTGTGTACTATAGGGCCTTCTATAATCTCTAAACTACTGCAGTGCATATCTTAGACTTGATGTGTCAGCAAACTGTTACTGTCCCGACAGCGCCGGACTAGCACCCTCAGCCAAAGAGAGAAACTTTTCTTTTTTTTCAATAAGAATCATGAATCTGAATAACACCTTGTGACTTCCTTTCTTTCTGATGTCTAAGAGCGAAATACAAAGGAACTAATTTCTCTATCTCAAACCACAAGGGCACCAAAAGAAACCAAACACGTCCGGTAAACAGCATCGTCATAGTAACAGAGTAGGGCAACAGTTCAACGGATTCTTTTCTAAGGTCACGTTTACGCTTATGCACACAAGCCACAAACCAGGACTAAAATACAACCAGTCTGCAGAGCAAAGAGATGTATAAAAAAAACTGTTTCATGCAAATGAAAAAGATATTAAAAGGAGCTGTACCTGTACCTAAAGGGCACACTTGCTGATCCTCTGACAGTAAGACGCTTTACAATGAAATGACTCATTCTGATGGCAAGAGCTGTTTATAGGGTAGTTTATAGGGTAAATACGAAGGACAAAAACAGGTGCAGCTGCTTGTATGTTCTTAGATTTAAATAAAATAAAATAAAATAAAAATGTAATGGCTGCAAAAAGGGCTGATTAATATTATAATGAAACTTGAAATGGTGCAGTCTTTCTAACAAGTGTCGAAAGGGATATTTCTGCATTTTTGTGGTTTATTTTACAGTCCATTTCTGCATTATCTTGAACCTCTTACATCAGGACAGTCTCTCTGTAACTGCTACTGTCAGGCTCCTCATTTTGGTCTTAAAATGTTCGTATTAACCCTCTCTACATGATACTGGTGGTTTTATTTTGTCCATAATAGAGAATACTATAATATTCCATAGAACTGTACAACAACTCACCCTTATGTAACAGATAACCCTATGTTCTGTCAGTCATTATTTCATCTTTGCACTGTTTTTCCTTACAACCTCTTGTATATAGCTGAAATATATTTAAATTACTCTATTTCTATACTTTATTTTTACTTGTACATACACAGAGCTGTGAAAAGGCATTTGTCCCATTCTGAATTCTTACTTTTTGCATGTGTGTCACACTTAACATCAAACAAATGATAACCCGAGTAAACATAATGTGCAGTTTTTCTATGACGATTTTATTTGTCAAGAGAAAAATACGCCCCAAACCTACATGATCCTGTGTGAAAGAGTAACTGCCCCCCTTGTTAAATGAGGAGGTAACTGTGATTAATCATATTATTGTGGAAAGCCGAGTTCAGTGTCATAGCCACACCCAGGCCGGACCTTTCAAATCGAGACATCACTTAAATAGAAACAGTTTGACGAGGTGAAGTCGGCCATACTGAGCCCCAGACTTCATGCCTCGCGAGCCAAAGAATTTCAGGAGCAGAGTAATTGACATGTCTCAGTCTGGAAAAGGTTACAAAGCCATTTCTAAATCTTTGGGACTCCGGCAAACCACGGTGAGAGCCATTCTCCACAAATGGAAAAAGCATGGTACAGTGGTGAACATTCTCAGGAGTGGCCACCTGGCCTACAAAAATGACCCCATGAGCACAGCGACAACTGATCCAAGAGGCCACGAAGGAACCCAGAACATGTAAACACCTGCAGGCCTCACTTGCCTCAGTGAAGGGCAATGTTATTGACTCAGCCATAAAGAGACCAGGAACAAATGGCAGAGCTCCAAGACAAAAGCTTCTGCTGACAAAAAAGAAAATAAACCTTGTCTCAGTTTTGCCAAAAAAAAAACGATGGTCCCCAAAGCTTTTGGGAAAATATTATGTTGACTGATAAAAGAAAAGTTGAACTTTTTGGAAGGAGTGAATCAGCATTAGTGTTTCATAAAAGAACCTGATGCCAACAGTGAAGTGTGGTGGTGGTAGTGTCACGGTTTGGAGCTGCTTTGCTGCTTCAGAACCTGGGCAACTTGCTGTGATTGAAGAAACCATTCAGAAGTATGACATAATCACATTCTACTGGCTGAAAACCACCAGTACAGTGTGTGGTGTGGAGGCTGTTGACCAATTTTAAGCCTGTTAGTGGAACCTTCCGCGGAGAGGGGATCAGATTAAAACACGCTTCTGCTCAAACTGTCACTGATCTGATTATGAGAAGCAGCCACACACCCAGGAGCACACACCCTGCAGCTGCACTTTCTCATCTCACGGTAAAACACAGCTTTATTTTAGGGGAAAACAAACCTTAAAGGGCACATATATGACACCATCTCCTGCATACCTCCATACACCTTCACTGGAATGTATATTTCTTCTGAATTTATACACATTTATTCACACTGTTTTGTGCGCTTAAACAAGATTCTCACATGGAAAATGAGTTTCAGTGAGTCACTCTCCTTTTTTATTGAAAATCAAACTCCTAAACACGACCAGGAGCGCTTGGACTGATCACAGGCTCCTGAAAATGTGTTTAAGTCATTTCGTATTTTCAGACGATATTAAAATATTATTGACAGTTTTTGTGTGTGTGCACCACACTGAAGATGGATACATAGAGATAGACAGATATAGAGACAGAGAGATAGATATAGACAGATGTGTAGAGAGAGAGATAGATATAGACAGATATAGAGATAGATATAGACAGATGTGTAGAGAGAGAGAGCGAGAGACAGAGATAGAGAGATAGATGGCTAGATATACAGACAGATAGAGAGAGACAGATAGACAGACAGAAAGAAATGGAGAGATCAAGAGATAGAGACAGATAGAGACAGACGGAGATATAGAAAATAGATAGAGATAGATAAAGAGACGAGATAGAGAGAGACAGACAGAGATATAGAGAGACAGATATAGAAATAGAGATACAGACAGAGATATAGAGAGACAGATATAGAAATAGAGATACAGAGATATAGAAATAGACAGATACAGACAGAGATATAGAGAGACAGATATAGAAATAGACAGATAGACAGATAGATAGATAGACAGAGATATAGATAAACAGATAGACAGACAGATAGATAGGAATGGACAGATAGACAGACAGATAGATAGACAGAGATATAGATAAACAGATAGACAGACAGATAGATAGGAATGGACAGATAGACAGACAGATAGATAGACAGACAGACAGATAGATAGAAAGATAGAGATAGAGAGACAGACAGAGATGATATAGATAGACAGATATACAGACAGATAGATAGATCGATAGAGACAGATAGATAGAGACAGATAGATAGACAGACAGACAGACAAATAGACAGAGAAAGAGATAAGCAGATAGCGATAGACAGATAGAGAGAGAGCAAGAGTTAGAGAGAGGGGGAGGGAGGTAATGATTTATCCAGAAGGAAAAAAACTGAATCACAGATGACGTCATTTAGCACAGTCTTTCTGTTTGTCGTTTGTCTTTATTGTTGGTGTGGCGGTGGTTTCACAAACTGCTGACTGACGTGCACTTCTAAAGCATATTTGCAAGAGATTAAAGATGACTCAAACAGGCATGATTTGCTCTAAGTACAGCTTCAAGAGGGAAGAGAGAAAAAGAAACCGTTAGAGCATGGCCAACGTTCTGAACAGTTGATTTTGTATAACAGGTCTGCTTTAATTGTTTGTTTGCTCATCGTTGTACTGCTTTTGGGAACGACAGCCTCCCCAGAGATGTACCTCACCGTCACCTAACCTGAAAAATAGTCTCATGGGATCTTTTTAATTTTCTCATATTTTCTCATCCTTAGCAACGGCATACAGGGTGTATAATATTGACATCTGTCCGCGTACATCTGCAAAGCTCAAAATGTCATTCCAGTGAAGGTGTGTGGAGTTTAAAAACACAGTGGAGCACTTCCCGTATCACCACGTGGCATCGCAAGCTTGAACAGAGTGTGTTTTCAGTTTGAGGGAAGAGCTCTGTCTAAATCTGCAGGGTTGGTATGTTAAATATGTGTGAATGAAGCAAAACACAACGTCAGACAAGTTTGTGATGAGGAAACATGATAGTGTAGGGACTTCTAAGCATATTAGAGGAGTTGTGTTGACGTGATGGTTGCCGAGTAACAGTTTGGTAATTCCCTCTGTGCATGTGTCATATCTGAACCACAAAGTGAACAGGAAACATTTGGCAAGACTTATACTACACCCACAAATCCATTTTAAACTGAGCTGTTAATGCAGGCAGTAGTTGGAGGAGTAAAGGGGAGAGTGAGGAGGGAGAAAGGGTCTGGAGGTATAAGGATCAGTGGGACTTGTCTAACAGGTATCCACATGTTTTTGAACACAAGATACAAATTTAACTTGTTTGGACTAAAGTGGCCATAAAAATGCTATTAATACATGACTATACACAAAAACTTAGCAAAAAAGTCGATTCATTACACAAGGTCCGGGGCCGATATTACACAAAATTGACTCTTGTGAGTTTTAAGCCCTGTTATAATGTTGCTACCTCACAGTCTCATTTCAAACGGATCAGAGACACACATTACAGGATTTTTTGGTCTTAAACATGTGACAAAATGCGCACACCACAGACATGAGGAGAAACTTCTGAGACTAAAAATCTGTGATCGTAAAGACTGCAGTGGGATCTGTGTGTGGACCGCACCTGCACTTTTTAATACTAATGTCGTATGAGTGTGTTTGTTAGTCTGTCTGCGTCCTCAAAACTCAGAATGTTCTTCTCCGCTTTGCTTAGTTCAGTAGAAATGGGGAATTCCAGAGCTCAAATTATCCAAACATGGAGCTTAAAAACACAATGGAGCACTTCCTGTATTATTTTTATGAGTAATTTAAAACAAGGAGATACTATAACACATGGCATCGCAAGGTGTGTGTTTTCAATTTCAGAGAACTCATTAAATATGCAGAGTTTGTGCGTTAAATGTTAAAATGTGTGAATAAAACAACACACGACTCCAGGTATGTTTGTGATGAGGGAAAAACATTGTGACATAGATCAGAAAATGGTGAAACAGGCTCTTTAAATGTGCATTGTGTAACTTTTCCAGTGGAGGATTCACACTATGGCATTAAACCTTTTCTATGACAATGAAAAGTTCCATCATTATATTTAAAAGTGCATTGTAAATCCATCCTGTCAGTTACACTGTGCTACTCACCAGACATACATGAGCACCAGGGTCCGCAGGCGGAGCACGGGGTGGAGGAGCAGCTGCCGTACCCCCACAGAGGGCGCGCCGCTCGGGCCTACTCCCACCCGCCGCAGCACCAGGTGGTTGGCATGGTTACCGTTCCTCACCGCCATAAAGCGCAACACCTGGAGCCACAAAAACCAACAGTAGTAAATCTGACAGGCTGCGTTCAGATTCAGAAGAGTGGAGAGACAGGTCGGTCTGGCTGTTTATTGACTGATTCGTTTTTATTTGGAGTTTGTCCCGAGGGAGAAACAATAATCATTCCACATATACGTGCAACAGCAGAAAAGCACATTTGTTGAAAAGGAGTTGGAGGAAGAAAACGTATATAAACCCACCCCTGTTTATTACATTGTTCAAAAATTGTGTGGTTGCTTATGTACATTGATCACAAAACTTTACAATTATTTACATACAGCAAAATAAATTAAATACTATACATATTAAATGTTATTTTGACTCATATTTTTTCATATTTTTTTGTATTGTACTGTATTATGTTTTGCAGTTATTTTATCTGTATACTTATACTTATTCTGCCAGTCTGTCATAACACATTTTGAAGCACAATATACTGCTACAGAGCAATATGAATTATGAAATAATAATAATAATAATAATAATAATAATAATAATAATAATAATAATAATAATAATAATATATTTGTTATCATAATATAATGGTGTGTGAGTCATTTTCCTTGCGGATCAATAAAGTTGTCCAAGTCCAAGTTTAATTAAAGGTGCATTGTGTAATTTTTCTGGTTGGTATGGAAGGGCCAAAACAGGACCAAGTTCCAGGTCAGATCTGTGGAGAGGCGACCTCGCTCACAGTCACAATGCCTGTTTTTTAGGTAGTTTTGAGCTCTAAAACCATCTGTCATTGAATAAATGTAAAGTAGAGCTGTTTAAAGTCATACTGTGGAACATTCCAGGCAGAGCAATGACATATCCATCGAAACAAGCAGGTGACGGACCTTATGCCTAAAAAGTTAACACAGTGCATCTTTAAATTACCTTTCAATAAATCCTAAACATAAAAACTTCAGACTTGTAATTTTGCACAAAAATTATTGGATTATTTTATGGGGTGAAAGGTGCACTACGCTACTTTTCTGGAGGAGGGTTTGCTAACTGCTGGTCTCCATGGAGATGTTATTGCTTTGCCCAGAGTGTTCCACGGTATGACATACCATATGCATCTAACCTTTATTTATTGCGGGTGTTTCTATCGCTCAAAAATACAATAACTCCTTCTGTGAATAGGGTGTTGTCTCCCCTCATGATAGAGTTGGTTTGGTTTAATCTATACTGGGGAACATTCTAGACCAGGGGTGTCAAACTCACTTTGGTCCGGGGGCCGTATGCAGCCTACTTTGATCCCAAAAGGGCCGGATCAGAAAACTCAGTTCTCTCTTCAAGTTATTGTATTTTTCTCCGTGTCTCGTAGTGGTGTTTAAGATTATATTCCTCGAGCAACGCCACTTGTTCCAAACACACTGAGCACAGATTTCCCATTCACCTCTGTCAACAAATAAGAATTAGACTATTTTTCTTGGGAAATCCTGAACTCAGCATCTGCTTTTCTCATTTTTTGACATTTTGCTGATGAGGGTCACGGTCGACAGTCAAAACGATCGTCCTTTAAGAGCGTTTGGAAAGAGGAAAGTCTTCATTTGTGCTGCTCTGGTGGGAGTCGCAACATACAGAAACGCCGGAGACGCTGCTATGCTAAACGGTGCAGAAAATTAACAGAAAAATCTGAAAATTTTAAGTATTTTAATAGAAAAATCAGCCGAGGGCCAGATTAAAGGTCTTGGAGGGCCGGACCTGGCCCCCGGGCCGCATGTTTGACACATGTGTTCTAGACAATCCAAAGCAATGACATCTCCATGGAGACAACCAGGTGGAGATCCCTTCAGTTACGCAGCGATGCCAACTGATCGGAAAAGCTCTGAACACTTTGAACTTTGGCCAAGGTAATATGAAATAGAGATCTCTTCCTGGATTGAAAACCAGATTTACCTCTATAGAGCAGGTTCAGGCTGTTTTAGTGATACACAATTTTACGATAGCAAAATTACAACTTGATTTCAAATCTCAGAAACTGTTTAATACAATACGGATTTCCATATCTTGATACTAATTACAAAAGTTTGATTTTTCACACAAAATAAAATGCTCCTTTATTAATCCTAATCTGTGTTATGACATCGTTTCCTGGGGTTGTGTTTTGTTTCATTCACACGTTTAACACACATAAACTCGGAAAAGTTCTTCTCTCAAAGTGAAAACACGCTGTTCCACCTTGTGATGTCATGTGGTTATACAGGAAGTGCTCCACGGTGTTTTTAAACTCCACACGCCTTCACTAGAATCATTTGGATCATTTCAGCCCCAGAATTGCCAGTCCCTGCCTGACAAAAGGAGCTGTTAACTTGAAAACTACCGCTTCATGACATCACAAGGTGGAACAGAGCATTTTGAGCTTTGGAGATGTAGCAGACTAATAAACCAGAATCACTCAAAGACGTGTGAATGAAACAAAGCACAACTCCGGGTATGTTTTTGATGAAGTAACAACATTATAACATAACTTAACACTCACAGGAGTCAATTTTACATAATATAGGACCTTTAATCTCATATTATTCACAAAATGTCCAAGTTTCTCCTGTAATTATTTTCAGTATTGTGGGTACTAGTGTCAATACCAGTTTTTTTTTTTTTTTTTACCACGAGAGCATGTCAGAAAACCAAGTAGAACCAACAAGATCAATGTACACTAACAGTCAAACGTTTGGACACACCCTCTCATTCAGTGTTTTTTATCTTGCTGTTAGAAGATATCAAATATATAAAGCAAGATATATGGAATTATGTAGTCCAAAAAAGAAAAACCTCAAATAAATAACTCAACTATTTTTGTATATTTTAGATTTAAATCCTCAAAAATCCTCCACCCTTTGTTTTGTTGACAGCGCTGCAGCAAACCTTGGGCCTTCTTTTCAGTGAGCCCCTGAAAGAAACGTGAAACCTGAAGTGGTTTTCACTTCACGGCTGTGCCATGTCAGGTCAAGTGCAAACCAGGGTTCAAAGCAAAATTGTTTACACGCCAAAAATATTCATTTTGTCTTCTTAATGCATTAACTTCTTAGGTTCCTTTCTAAGACAATGTAGCCAAGTGTATTTGTACCTTGTTGACATGTTTCGGCTGCTGCTGCGAGCCATATCAGACCACTGTAAAAGAAATAACCACATTATGGATTGGGACGGGGCTCGGGTCATTGGATCGGAGAACAACAAGTTCAAACGCTGGATCAGGGAGGCCATTGAGATCAGGAAACGAGGCACTGACAGCATCAACCGTGATGACGGCGCGTTCCTCCTTTCACACACCTGGGACACCCTCCTCCAGAGACCACCGGGCGACAGGAGGCGTGGTCAGTCTGGGCGACCTGCAGGTCCCATCAGGCTGACCACGCCTACAGGAAGTAACAACAGCTGATATATGACACGTCACCACCAACACCGGTGACAGTTCTGAAGACGGCTCGCAGCAGCAGCCGAAACATGTCAACAAGGTACAAATACACTTGGTTACATTGTCTTAGAAAGGAACCTAAGAAGTTAAAATTGTTTACAGGTCCTATATTACAAAAATGGACTCTTGTGAGCTTTTTAGCCCGTTATCAAGCGGTTACACCTCCTCAAAAACAAACCTGGAGTTGTGTTTTGGTTCATTCACCTCCAAATGTACATCCCCGCGTGCCCCTTGAGGTCCGGGGGCTCCAGCTCCAGTTCATGGTGCCCAAGACGAGACTTAAAACGAGGGGGGACGGGGCCTTTTCTGTGGCCGGCCCCAAACTCTGGAACGCCTTGCCTTCCCCCCCCTTCATGTCCGAACAGCCCCCACAGAGGAGGGTTTGAAGTCTCGTCTTAAGCCTCATTTTTACTCTCTGGCTTTTAACACCGCGTGAGATGTGCGGTCTTTTATTTATTTTAATGCTTTTATTTTACCTTTGTTATTATTTTATTTATGTACATTCTTGTTTTGATTTTATTATTTTCACGAGGACTAGTGGAGAGAAATAGAGCTTTATTTTTATTTCTGTTGACTATGTTTTATTTATATTGTGCAGCACTTTGGAAACTCTATGGTTTATGAAATGTGCTGTAGAAATAAAGTGGATTGGATTGACACGTTTGAGTAACGCTTTATTATTAGTCTGTCTACATCTCCAAAGCGCAAAAAACTCTGTTCCACCTTGTGATGTCATGAAGCTGTAGTTTTCAAGTTAACAGCTCCTTTTACTTTTAGTTCAGTAGAGATGGGGAAAGTCCAGGTCTGAAATGATCCAAACGTTTCTACTGAAGGTATATGGAGGTTAAAAACACAGTGAACGCTTCCTCCACTTCCTGTTTTCTGTTTTTCAATAAGAACTCAGCCTAAATCTGCAGGTTTATGCGTTAAACATGTGTGAATGAAGCAAAACACAACTCCAGGTCTGTTTGTGATGAGGAAACATTAGAACATAGATCAGAAAATAGCGTCATGTGGAACGTTTAATCTAAAGTTTTGAGTTATTTAGAATGCATTTTTCGTTTGGTGCATTTCACATGTGTCACGCGTAGTTTTGATGCCTTCAGTGAGACTCTACAATGGAAATAATCATGGAAATAAAGATGGGGAAAAAACGTAATGGTGTAATTATGTTGTGTTGTGATGGAAGGATATGTCACAATGTTCCACAGTGTGACATTAAACAGCTCTACTTTACATTTATTCAATTACAGGTGGTTTTATAGCTCAAAAACACAGAACAGAAAAACATCATTCTGACTGTGTTTAAAATAGTTTACAAGACTGCGCCGCCTTCACTGAGTACATTTGTTCAGCTGTGCTCAGAGCAGATGAGCCGCTCTTCTAGATCCACAGCCCAAAACAACTGTGTCGTTCCCAAAAGAAGTTCTGCCTTCTCACAAGCTGCATTTTCCTACAAAACTATCAAACAATGGAACCAGCTCCCTGCCAGTTTGAAGCTGTCTGCAGATCTGCACAGTTTCTCTCGAAATTTAAAACAATTTATTCTTGAGAGGCAACTGTGTCAGCATCAGTCCTGTTAAATCAGTAACTTTCTTATTCCTGTGGTTTACAGTGTTACTGTTAGAGCGTTTGTAAATATTTTAATGTTTTGTTTTTGTTTTCTTTTGTTTTTTTATAATATGTTTGTAGGATTTTACATTGTTTTATAGAATGTTGTACTATTTGTAGCATGTTACTTTTAGTGCGCACCTGCCCAGGGACTGCGGATGGAAAATAGCTTTTTTGCTAAATCTGGTGCAAAACATCTCCTCTTTTCTAAGATGAATGTGTTTGTACACGGTCCCTGACAAATAAATAATAAACTAAACTAAACTAAACTGTGAGCGGGGTCGCCTCTCCCCAGATCTGGCCTGTAACTCGGTCTGGTTTGGTCTCCGTGAAGATAGAAAGGGTTAATACCACATTGTGAAACATTCCAGACAAAGCGATAACATCTGCTTAGAGAAAAGCATTTGATAGACCCTCCAGCAGAAAAGTTACACACTGCACCTTTAAGTCTAACTATGTCATAACTGAAGTGAGTCGAGCTGTTAAACATTACCTCCTCTGCCTCCTCTGTGCGGCCTTGGGAATAGAGCCAGCGGGGAGACTCGGGCAGCGTACTGGTCAATAAACAGAAAAAATATTTCACATAAACATTCTGAACTGTGGTTTTGTTTAGACGTCCATTGTTAAAGGTCTTATATTGTGCAAAATTGACTCTTGCGAGCTTTAGGCTGTTGTTCCCTCCTCAAAAACAGACCTGGAGTTGTTTTGTTTTTTTTCCATTCACACATGCTTGAGTAACTCTGCATTACTAGTCTGTCTACACCTCTAAAGCTCACAATGCTCCGCCCCATTCTGTGATGTCATGAAGCGGTAGTTTTCAAGTTACCAGCTATTTTTTTTAAAACTTTTGTTCAGTAGAGATGGGAAATTTCAGGGTTAAAATCGTCCAAATAATCCTAGTGAAGGTGTTTGGAGTTTAAAAACACAGTGCAGCACAGGTATGTTTGTAATACGGACACAACATTGCAACACAGATCAGAAAATAGCGTAATCTGTGCCCTTTAAAAGTCTCACCTTGGTTTGCACATTGAGAAGATGTGGTTTACACTTTCAGGTTCAAGCACAAAATTCAAACAAACATGGCAGCCATTTTTGAATTACAAGCACACATATAAAATGGGCACCGTACCTTAGTATGGCTTAGTACGATTGTTTAAGTCTTTTTTGTGTCTGTCTCTGAATCATCTGCTGTTTTTTCATTTATTATTATTAATAGTTTTTTTTTTCTTTTGTTTTTTTTACTTTTCTAAATTTAAACTTTAGTGTTACTTGTATTTTTATTTATCCATTTTTATTTTATTTATTGATGATGACACATTTTATTTATTTGGCACCTTTCTGGACACCCAAGGTCGCCTTACAACAACAGCTATAGCACTTTTCACAGACACATGTCCTCAAAGACGCTTTACAGAGCGTTATTAACAGAGCATTACTCCAGACCAGATGGTGTAAGCTACCACCAACACTCACACCCACTCCACTTTCACACCTACAGTGCATGTTTTTTGGGTTGATTTATTAATTTTATGTATTTATTTATTTATTTATTTATTGACAGGGGTATCGGTTGGGGAGAAAAATTCCCAAATGTGATGTTTGGTACACACATGTTGTAACCTGTTATTGAAATGTATAAATAAAATAGAAAGAAAAAAAGTTTCTCCTGGGTAATAATACAGCAGAAAGGGTGTGTGCAGATTGGGGAAAGTCCCTTATGTCATTGCATCTAACTGTAAATCGCACCTTTTACGGGAACTTGCAAAGACGTTACGATGTCTCTGAGATCAATTTGAGTTGCCCTGTTCAGAAATATTGTTTAAGCAGCTCTTCAGGTCAAAATAAGTCCACTGCTTCTGTCTGCATCTGATTATAAAGTAGGTAAGATAACTGATAATCTGTTTAAAAAGAACTAGTTCTGCTTTTCACATTTTTTAGGTTTCTGGAGGGCCCATATTACACTATTTTCTAATCTGTGCTATAATATATATATAACGTGGTTTCCTCATCGCAAACAGACCAGGAGTTGTGCTTTGTTTGACGCCATCGCGCTCACAGCTTTATATCCTGTGCTCTGCAGTCTGTGAGATCGGAACTTTTAAGCTTCATAAGATTCTCCTCGTGTCTCTGGTGTGCACATTTTTTTCGCACGTTTAAAAATTGTTTAAGACCAAAAAAATCGTGTAGTGTGTAGCGGCCTTAACTCAGCTTAAGGCTCACAAGAGTCAGTTTTGAGTAATACAAGACATTTAACGTTATAATTGAGTTCTTCTGTTTCCCTTTAGTATCAAAATAAAGGGTTAATTTTTCTTTTTTTTCACTTTTTTTTTTACTTGAGCAGTTCCTCCACACACTATCTCACATTCTGTTGGAGTGGACCCCACCCAGTTCTCATGAGGTCAGTGCACTCACTTTAACTCAAGATGATTTTCTATAGTTGCATCCATGTTTTATTGCACTTACTTGTGTTTAATTCTTATATTGCTTTTTACCTGTTTTGTTAAGCACTTTGGGGCAGTACTGTCTGTTTTTAAATGCGCTATATGATTAAACCTTGACTTTCTCTGTGTCTTTTATTTATTTTATTAGATTTTTAATGGATTTATTATTTGGTATGATCAGATTTTTAGCAATTTTCCTTTTGTTGTCTTTGTTTTATGATGCAGCACTTTGGAAACTGCTTTGTTTATAAAATGCGCCATAGATCTAAACTGGATTTGGTTTTGGACCTTGACCCACACTCACATAGAGAGGAGGAGGAACAGCACGCCCAGAGAGTTCGCCGCCATCGCCAAAGTCCTCCACGGGCGAATCAGGTACCCGAGGGCCCCGAACAGAGAGATACCCACCGCGAACGTCATACTGGTCAAAGTCCCTGGACAAAACAATACAAAGAGAAGTAATGAGAGAGAGAGATAAGAATTTTACTATCAAACTAGGGGTGTGGACTTGTGTACACAACCAGGCACTTTTTACATTTTTCTATTTCATATATTATGTTTTTTCTTTATTTCCATCATTATTTATACTGTAGATTCTCAGTGAAGGTATCAAAACTATAGAGGACACAAATGGAATGTAGCAAACAAAAAATAAACTCAGGATTAGGGGTGTGCAAAAATATTGAAATAGCCATATATCGGATTTTTTTAATGTGATCAGTATCGTGGGTTGCTGTATCGATACATCACCAAGAGTATTTTTGGTATATTTTACTGAATTATCCCTCCTGTGAGAAGAGGTTTAACAAAGATTTTTAGTATCACTTTTAGTACCAGGATTTACCGTAAATTCCGGATCACAAGCCGCTACTTTTTTTCTACACTTTCAACACTGCGGCTCGTAATATGAAGCGGCTTTTTTATTTTTTTTTTCATCGCGGGAAAAACATGGACCAATAAAATGAATACGTAGTTCACTGAGGTCCAATGAAATTGTATGATTAATCACAACTTCCTTATTTCAGTCTTTCTGCTAACCCTCATCAACATGGAGAATACCAGACAAAAAGCATATGATGCAGCTTTTAAACTAAAAGCAATCACTCTGGCAGTTACAGAAGGAAATCGAGCTGCTGCCCGTAAAATTGGCATAAACGAGTAGATGGTGCGAAGGTGGAGGCTCCAGCAAGAAGAACTGAGCCAGTGTAAAAAGACAACCAAAGCTTTCAGAGGTAACCATAGCAGATGGCCTGAGCTTGAAAACTTTCTGGAGGACTGGGTTAACACGCAAAGAGCGGCCGCGGTGTTTCCACTGTACAAATCAGACTGAAGGCTAAAGCGATCGCTACCGTGGTTTATTCCCAGAGCGCCAAGGTGTGTATGTGCATGTCGCGTGTGTGTGTCCCAAGTGTGTGAAGGTGTGTAAGTGCCTGTGGCGCGTGTGTGTCCCAAGTGTCACCAGTGAGCGAGTCCGTCCCCAGAGTTCAGCGGGGGACCGCGTCCGCGGCCCATCCCGGAGGCGCTCCAGGCGGCGGGGACGCAGAAGCGAACCCCCCGCCTAGTCTTTGGCCAGCGGTTTATGATATGGTGCGGCTCATATAATTACAAAATAGATTTTTCTTCATAAATCTGAGCATGCGGCTCTTAATCGGGTGCGCGCTGTAGTCCGGAATTTACGGTACTCATCCTTTTTATTGAACCATATCAATATTGATTTGAAATATATCGTATTGAATCGAAAGCTCATAGAGACACATATTGTATCGTGGCCTATGAATCGAGGTATGTATTGTAACTTCTTAATGATACCCAACCCTACTCAAAATAAATTAAAAGTTTCATTTCTTGGCTACATAATTCCATACATCTGCACCATAAATTTCATCTATTCTGTGTATGAACATCATTATTCCTATATTACCAGTACACAAAATTGACTCATGTGAGCTTTAAATCATGTTATAATGTTGTTACTTCTTCAAAAACAGACCTGGAGTTGTGTTTTGTCTCACACACGTTTGAGCAACTTTAGCATTAGTCTGTCCACGTCTCCAAAGCTCAAAATGCTCAGTTCCACCTTGTGATGTCATGAATTGGTAGTTTACAAGTTATATGGTTGTAGATTTTGTTTAGCAGAAATTGTCAATTCCTGGGCTGAAATGATCAAAATGATTCTAGTGAAGGTGTATGGAGTTTACAAACACGCCGGAGCACCTCCTGTATCACCACGTCACATCACAAGGTGGAACAGAGTGTTTTCAGTTTGAGAGAAGAACTCGGTCTGCTCCACTCCACTCGATCAGGCACGACACAGCTCTTGTGTGGAACTCCACGCCCCACACTTGCGTCCTCGGGTATGTTTGTGATGAGCAAATAACATTATAACAGATAAAAAAAAAAAAGAATAATATAGTCCCTTTGAGTGTGTGGAAACTTGACTGATGTGTACTTATTTATTTACACTTCATTCGCCATTGTAAGTTGATGTGGGATGGGAATTTCCTCATATTGTCTAGAACACTTCTAATAAGTACTATTAATAGCTCTAGTTGAACAATTGTAGAATAACAGCAAGGCCAAACTTCAGTCCAGTACACAGATAAAAATCCTTAAAGGTGCACTGTGTAACATTTCCGGTGAAGGGTCCGCCACCTGCTTGTCTCCGTGGAAATACGAATGCTTTGTCTAGAATGTTCCACGGTATAGACTAAAGTTAAACCTGTCTTTCTCTGGGGTGACCAAGCATTTTACAGTGCTACACTACACCGCACTACACTACAGGTCAGATCTGTGGAGAGGCGCCCCTATTCAGAAGGAATTATTGTATTTTTGAGCAATAGAAACACCCATGAATGCTAGATGGGTATGTTTAATATCGTACTGTGGAACATTCCAGACAAAGCAATAACATCTCCATGGAGACAGGTATGTAGAGGACCCTCCACTATAAAAGCTGCACAGCACACCTTAAAAGCTGTACTGTGTAACTTTTCTGCTCTGGGGTGTGCAACTTGCTTGTAAATGCATTATTAATGTATTATCATTGTCTCCATGGAGATGTTGTTGCTTTTCCTGGAATGTTCCACAGCATGGCATTTAACCTACTTATCTTACTCCTACTTGTCTCCGTGGAGTTTAATGCCATATGGTGGAACATTATAGGTGCAGGAATAATATATATATAATCAGGATTTTATCACATTTCCTGTTCCTGTTACACAAGCCGTCTGTTTTTTTGTTGTTGTTTTTTTGCGATGGCTCGTTCACTAAAAACATTCCGAAGCCGACTATAGGAGGAGTGGGTGCGGAAAGAAGATGGTGTGAGTTAAGGCACACGAGAGCATTAAACAAAAGATGTGTAATGTTATTCACTGAAAAGGACAAAGGTTTTAGAGTGAAGATGTGTGGCTCATCAGGATGTGACTCATCCTAGCGGCTTCTTCAGTTCTGCCAGGGTTCTGTTACTTCTATACGTCTGAAGGGAGGAGCTGACTACACTGTAACTAGCACACACTATTTTTACAGTAAAGATCATCCGCTTTTTTAGGTACATTCAACACTAAGTGTGCAGATGCCAGAATTACATTTTCTTTTGCACTGAAGACATGAGGTATTATGCAAAATGGACTTTTTGGAGTGATCTCTCCTGGGCCCTATTCATTCCATCTTTACGGTAATGTACAAATCAAATCAAATGCTACGTTACCCACCCCCATGAAAGTTCCCCATAAATATTAAAAAAACTTGACAGAAAACACTACTCTACAACAGTTCTCCATAAATATAAAAAACATGACACAAAACAATACGTTACAACGTCGAAAACCTTATGTGAGGTGCAGCAGTTTTATTAGCGGTATGCAAGTTAATAGTGTTGTGATAGAGCTCTGAAGGGGGAGTGACTTAATGAGTGTCAAAAAATGAAAGCGAAACTTAGAAAACATGTTGACACATTATAGGAATTTTGCATTTTCAAAACAATAACAGGTAACATGGTGATCTACCGTATTTTCCGGACTATAGAGCGCACCGGTATATAAGCCGCTGATATCTATGTTGAAAAATGAGATGTTTACTGCATATACAGAACGATTTTGTACTGTAAATGTACATTTATGTACCTGAACAGATTCTTTCCGAACAGTGCCTTTTAACACGGCAGCAACTGTGCTGATTAAAACGAGGTCAAAAACAGAAAAGAACCGGTAATGGGATTACCTTCATTTCTCCTGTGCAGTGAAACCACAAGTCACTTTAATCATCTTCCTGAAACCGCTGACGCTGAGCTTACGTGCAGCAGCAGCACGGTAGAGGTCTGCGCGGGACACAATGTTCAGTCCCACTCCTGCCCGCTCCCGCAGTCTTCAGTCACGCTCCCGCCCACAATAAGCTTTCAGAATGTTCTTTCAGATGCTCTTATTATACATTCATGGTCCCCCACTGCACTGTTTTGTGTTGGGTCCCGCGGGTGCAGGGCTCTACAGCACGGTTTCCCTCCTGGAGCAAGATCGATGCCTTCAACTTAAAACTTGCATCATACAAACTCCTTCTTGTGCTTTTCATGATGAAGGGGTGAGGACTTGAAAATAATTACCAGTTAGTAATTTGTCGTGCGTGTTATATCTGCTAAATAAAAAGTAGTGTATTCTTCTTTGCATTAATTTTCCGTCTATCTTGTTTTTGAAATTCCGGTTAGAGCGCCCCCTAGTGGTGAAAGAAAAATCCACAGAATAGCCGCACCTTTGTAAAAGCCGCATGGTTCAAAGCCTGGGGAAAAAGTAGCGGCTTATAGTCCAGAAAATACGGTAATTAATATTTTGCGGTGGCATTTAAATTTTCAGGAACCTGTGATCAGTCCAAGCGTTCATGATCCTGTTTACGAGTTTTTCTACAAAAAAGTGAAAATGTAACTGAAAAACTGTTGGCTAATGCTAGTTTGCTTGTGACAGTAATATTGCATGTGAGAGACTTGTTTGAGAACACAAGATCAGCTCACCTGGTGTAGTTCAACCTAAGTCCGCTCTTTCTGGTCAGATTGTGTTAAAATAGAGATCAGATTAAAGTCTAGGAGCTCTGTCAAATTCACCTCTAAGTTGTGGAGACACTGGCAGTCTTGTCTGCAAACGTTATAAAATGCAATGCATATTTAATTAATTGTTTTATTCTTCTTATTTTTCCCTCCCTTACAATGAACCAGATATGATGTGTTCTTGATAAAGATTAAATTGTAACTTAAGTAACAGAGCTTCAGACAGAGCAGTGCCTACAGTACAAACTAGGGATGTAATAATAACAGAAATATGGTGATATCGTATTGTCAAAAGTCTCACAATAATATCAGGGACCATCACAATATATCAAATTACAAGTCTCTTTGCTTAAATTCATTGTCGTGGTGCAGCAACAGCTAAAAGTATCAGAGGGAACTACATAGACCATGATCCTTTGCTCTGTTTCAGTCCAGTTTACACTGAAATAACTTTTATATCTTAACTCTTTGGATTATGACCGAACCAATGGCTTGTCAAGGCATTTTTAAAAGGAAAAAGTAGTATATTCACAATTTTGTTAGCCTCTACGACATATTTCAATAAATACCATACCGAGAGATGCATTGTGTATTATTGTGAAATACATAGAACACCCAGGGATGACATCAACTGCAAATTATGAATAGAACCTCCTCCCCATCACTGATCTTAAGCTCAGTACAGTATTAGACGACCTGTGTGTTTCATGTGATGATCGTACCGGTCATGGCCCAGTAGGACTTGCCCACATACTCCTGTGTGAGGACGAAGCACACGAGGCCGATGCCGCCGTTCATGAACCCGACCAGGAGGCGAGAGGCCGCGAACACTTCATAACTCGGGGCAAAAACCGTGACATAACCAAAGAGCACCTCAAAAAACAGGCCTGCAAAAGAGAGGGACACACGCGCGGTCATTATAAACTTATACCTACAACATTTAGCAGTTTTAACATGGTTTAAAGCTGCACTGTGTAACTTTTCTGGTGGAGGTCAAACGCTATTCTCTATGGAGGTGTTATTGCTTTGTCTGGAATGTTTCACAGTACGACATTAAACCTTTCTATCATCATGGAGACCAAACCTGACCAAGTTACAGGTCAGATCTGTGGAGAGGCGAACCCGCTCACAGTCAGAACGCCTGTTTGTCTAGGTATTTTGGAGCTATAAAACCACCTGTAATTGAATAAATGTAAAGTAGAGCTGTTTAATGTCACACTGTGGAACATTCCAGGCAGGGCAATGACATCTCCATGGAAACAAGAAGCTGATGGAACCCTTACCGAAAAGTTACATCTTTAAAGTGTCTACGACAGGTTGGACTTCCCATTTTACAATTAAGATTATTATATTTAAGATTTGACAAAGAAATGTTTTTTTGTTTTTTTTTATCCCAGTTTGGCAATTTTTTTAGGTTTAAAATTTTATACTTCTTGCTTGGAAACCATAACTGTTACCTAGCAACCATATTGTCCACTGAGCAAAGACTCCTCTAATGACAGAAATTATGATTTGCAAAATAAAATGATGAGAAAACTTTATGTCTATTTTGTGGAAATATTGTTTAAAGTGTCAGAAAATCATGTTTCCTGTGTAAATTTTGCCAAACTTTTGTAAAGAATTCTCCCAGTGTGACGTCATCTATATGGAACTCTATATTTCATGCAACTTTCAACACATTTTTCAACTTTTCTTCACAAATTGCTTCTCGATTGGTGTAAAACTATAATTTATATTTACAACAGGTTTTATTCCACTAAATAAAGTTAAAATTATAGAATAATCAAAACTTCTTTTCACACAATTTGAATGGAAATGCAAATGAGCGCAAACCGCAAAGTCAATTCTGAAGTACCATAATGTAAAAATCTCTTATCTTATCCTACATAAAAACTGCTAATCCTGTAGTTCTGACCTATTTATTTTCGTGTTTATAACAATGAGATAGTATTAAAGCACGAGTTACAAATCTAAACTCAATGCTTGACAGAAAAATTCCATTCCATTTCCCCAAAGCAGCACAAAAGAAGGACTGGGACTCATCTTTCTTCACTTCATTCTCCTCCTTTCCTTCCTTTCCTCGATTCTGCCAGAAATGAGTGAGGAGGAGGAGACACGGGGAGGAGAGAGGATGTAAACTCCTCACTGACACCAATAAAGTTAGTTTGTTTATTTCTTTTATCTGATATCCGCCTCTTGAAGTCTCCCTGAGGTTTAATACATTTGATTGGCAGATGAAAAAGGGAGGATCGAGGCGAGGCATCAGGAAGGAAGAGAAATGAGAAGCAGCCAAAATGACTGACTTCCTGGTTTCTATTGTTTTCGTTTTAGACGCTGAAACAGGAGTCAGCGAACTTTTTTTTTTTTTCAAGGTCACATAGCGATCGGCCTGTTGTGGAGCGTGGGAGCCATTTTCATATGTTTTTATCTCTTTTAAAAAGGTGCATTGTGGAACTTTTTGGTTGGCAGTCTGTCACCTGCTTGTTTCTATGGATACGTGTGACGTCAACCTTATCTAACTCCATGGAGAAAGACAGGTGGCGCGATCAAGCAAGTCATAGGTCAGATCTGTGGAGAAGCAGGCTCGCTCACAACACGTTTTTCAAGGTCATTTTTAACACAAAAAAAAAAAAATGCCTGTAATTGAATAAATACTGCATAGATGCCTAATGCCATATTGTGGAACATTCAAGGCAAAACAAGAATTTCTATGGCAACAAGCAGGTGGGAGACCCTACATCAGAAAAGTTACACAGTCCACCTTTAAGTATGAAAAGAAAAACATTTTTGACCTTCAGACAGCATTTTCTTTTCGGTCTATTATTTCAGTGCAAGTGAAGTGAAGTAACCCGACAGTGTATTTACAGTGAGGAACTTTAACCGCGAATTGGTTCAGAGATTCAGCAACAAGCAAACAAGCTGTTAAAGACAGAGAGAGAATAAGGTACTGTGTGACTGTGCAAGGGAGAGCAAGAACAGAAGCAGGCAGGGACATGCAGGGACAGGCAGGGACAGGCAGGAGAAAACAAACAGGGTCTTGTCTATTTTAATATTATGACATTACTCAGACAATAACTTAATTATATTCAAAGCAAATATTAATCACTAATATTTTGCTTGAGGATGCTCTAATACTGACACTGATACTGTTTTAGGGGCCCAGAATTGGACCCTCTGCCTATTAATTTATGTTAGGACAGGGCCCGTGTAAGGCTTCTTGCACCAGGCCCCCACAGTGCTGTCGAATGTCCTGGCTAAAACGTCTTATAGGGATACATATTTACAGGAAAAATAACAATTACACAACCCAGCTGGATCCATTTTGTAATAAGTTAAGTATGTTTTTTCCCTGGTGTCAGCATATACTGAAAGCCAAGTGTACAGACCAAGCCAAGTGTTAAGTTTGTGGACCTCAAGTAAATTTACTTGGGTGTCACAAAGCCATTTTTCTAAATTACAATGTCTTTAAAGTACAGAATCAGTTGTGCAGTTTCATTGGACCTGACTGTTTGTTCATTTTAATAAACGAGAGATATTTACAATGAACAAATGTAGATCTGCATAAGGCTGATCATCACTGAGCACCAGGAAACAAGCAGAATATGTTTTTTTAATATTGTGACATCTATTAATACTTTGTAGTGACTTCACACTGGAGGTTTTCTCCATGCATCTCCTATGGTGGAATGTTTAGGAGTTACCATGGTGACATAAAGCACACATGAGAAAACACTATCAAAGTTTTAAGACTGTTTGAAAACGCAAGAAAAAACATAAAAATGGATATAAATAGCACATTTTCATGAGCCTGTGATCAATTCCAGCATTCATGGTCCTGTTTATATTTTATTACTGTCAAAATATGCACAATGAAGAAGAAAAAACATGTATAAGTCACACCCGGACTATAAGTCGTTTTTGGGGGAAATTTATTTTATAAAATCTTTCTAGTCAGATTGTGTTAAACCAAAACTCAGATTAAAGTCTATCAAAGCCCCACAGACAGACCAGAGCCTACAGTTAGCATCACACTCCCAGGAATATTGATGACATAAGCCGCGAAGTATCAATAACCATGCTTTGATCTTCACATCCCTTTTTAACACTTGGGTGAGTTGGTCCGGTCTGTCCTTAAAGAGGAACTCCGGCACATTTGAAGCTAAAGTCCGTTGCTAGAGGTGGTGGAATTCTGTCAGAAGCTAAAAAACAGCACAGATCAGTGTTTCCTCGGTGTAGATCTCACTGTGGCAGTGAGTCTGTCAAGACAACAAACTACTGCAGTGATGGGGGCAAGTTCTTAACTTGCACATAAAACTCCAATTTGCTTCACACTGAAGAAGTTTAACACCACTTTAACCCATTTTACAACAGCCACGAGTCTAACAAACAAAACGCTCTGCCTGGTTCACTCATTAGTGTCTGGAAATGTTAGAA
Organism: Odontamblyopus rebecca; assembly: GCA_030686955.1. Taxonomy (NCBI): domain Eukaryota; kingdom Metazoa; phylum Chordata; class Actinopteri; order Gobiiformes; family Gobiidae; genus Odontamblyopus; species Odontamblyopus rebecca. Next base: position 5,361,722 of record CM060662.1, read on the forward strand.
AATAACTTTATAAGCACCTCACACTTCCCTCTGTTGATTTCCCACTGCACAGGCCAAAGCCCAAAAGACTTGATCGCTGATGTCATTTCTAATCCCATTTATTTACCAGTGAATTATCTGAAATTAAGATTTTTTTGTAAAAAACGCAAAAAAAAAAAAAAAACATTCCTGTACCATTTTCTTTCAACAACTTTCAGTTTCTCTTCATCTTCACTCAGTAGTTGATACTCGCTTGTTGTTTCTGGCTGGAGTCGACAATCGAGTCTTTTGGGCTTTTGCATGTCCAGTGGGAAATCAAGTTGTTTTCTAACGTTTCCTGACACTAATGAGTGAACCAGGCAGAGCGTTTTGTTTGTTAGACTCGTGGCTGGTGTAAGATGGGTTAAAGTGGTGTTAAGCTTCTTCAGTGTGAAGCAAACTGGTGTTTTACGTGGAAGTTCAGAACTTGCCCCCATCACTACACTAGTTTGTTGCCTTGACAGACTCACTGCCACAGTGAGATCTCCACCGAGGAAACACTGATCTGTGCTGTTTTTTGGCTTCTGACAGGATTCCACCACCTCTGGCAACGGACTTTAGCTTCAAACGTGCCGGAGTTCCACTTTAAAACCACAGTCAAAAGTTCTGCACAAATATAGCTTAGGGATATTTGTTTTACTATATTCCTATATTTTATTTAGACTTGTACATATACATTTAAATAATTATGCCTTATTTAACACCAGTCTCTTGCTATGTTTGCTACTTACTGAGAATCTACTCTTACCACTTATATTGTTACTCTTTTTACTAAAATACATTGTGATGTGTGAGCTACTGTGTCAGAGTCATTTCCCTTGTGGATCAATAAAGTTTGTCTCAGTCCAACTCTAAATACTCACACATATAAATAAAGAGATCGGGTTATTCATTTACCTGTCAAATACACCGGCCTCCTGCCAACTTTATCTGACAGCGGTCCAAAGATCACATTACCGAGCAGGAGCCCGGCAAAGAACAGGGACCCGGCCAGACTCACTTTATACGCCTGCTGCTTGATAAGGAACCACTGGAAAACACAACAATCACAAAGAGCACACCATCAGTCACACCTCTGGACATACTTATTTATACTTTCATTATTTGTATATATTTACATAGTAGATTCTCACTCAGATGGCCTCTGTCAGGTTGGGCTGCTCATTTGACTGAAGGCCGACACACACTACAGGATTTTTAAACATGCGTCTAAAAGTGCACAGCGCAGACACAAGGAGAATCTTTCATTATTTCATTAAGTTCCCTTGTTCTACCTTTAGCAGTTTCTTGTGTCTAATAGTATTTTATTAATTTAATCTGTATTGTTCTATAGTTGTTACATTATATGTTTTATTTTGTTTAACCAAAAAATAGTTAAATACAAGAACAAGTTAATACTGGCTGAGCTATAGGTCTTGAGAAAAGCCTATGAAATAAAAAAAATTTAGTTTTTTGTACCGTAATTCATTCCTTGAATATCAAATAACCTAAAGTTCAGGTAAAAACTAAACTTTAACATCAATTTCGGTAAGTAATTCTCAACATTTCAAACATTACTTCAAAACTAATGCAGAGATTCGTAGACATAATACTTGTCAAAATTATTATTTTCATGTTCCAAAATGTGTCACATCAAGAGCTCAGTTTTGCTTCGACACAGAGGCGGGAAATTGTGGAGCAGTTTTCACATTTGGTTAGTGAATGTTTGACATTTCATGGTAATGTTTGATAATCATTAAACTAGATGTTTCGTTCTGTTTTAATCCATGTTTGAATCAAATGTATTTCATCTAAGGTGTGTAAATGTATTATTTTTTTTATTAATGTGCAGCTATGATGTTTTGGTTTGAATAAGGTTTGAATGTATTCATAAGGTGGAGGCTTTAATATGCGCCCTTTCGGGTTTTTTGCCTCTTCCAGCACTTTTTTATTTAGTGTGTTCTTTAGTGCTATGTTAAATACGTGCAAAATAAATACAAATACCGGTAAATAAAAAAATAAAAACATGAAACTTAAAATACCTCTAACACAGGGGTGACCAATTCTTTTTTCCATGGGGCCACATGAGAAACAGAAAATATCGTGGAGGGCCAGGCCAAAAACTCAATTCTGCGTGACATAAATTGTATTTCTTTATAAAAAGGAGTACCGGTAAATAGTATTGTTCTGACACGTTGGTCAGACTGGTTAGCGTTATGTTATGACAGCAATGAAAAAGTGAGGTCGCCCTACAAAAAGTCATTTAAAGAAACGCCTCTAAAATAAAAGCGGTGAGGTAAAATGATAAAATATGTCTATTTAGTCATTCCAAATGAGCTTAAAAGGGCTGGTCAGAGTCAAACATTTTGCATTTTTTTCTTTACTACACACTTCTGTACATTTTTTTTTTGACTGGCAGTAGTGTATGTAAATGAACTTTATTTGCAATTATGACTTCATATGTAAAACCGTCTGAGAACCAAACGCAAACAGGAAAGGGAACTCTCACCTCGGTCACTATGCTGTCTACGTCCTCTGTGAAGATGATCTGTGGGCTGTTCTCCGCTGGGCCAGGGGAGGCGCTGTCCGTCTGTCTGAGCTGGTACGAGGGGGTCGTGCCCACCAGGACAATGAGCATAGACTGGCAGGCCATATACACCTAGATTGGAATAAATGAATGTAGAAAAACAAGAGGAAAAAAAGGTGTGGTTTTGGTTTTGAGGCAGATTATTTCCACTTTTTCTGATCTGTGTTCTGATGTCGTTTCCTCATCACGAGCATAACTGGAGTTGGGTTTTATTTAACACACAAATTCAGCACTTTTAGGCTGAATTAATCTCTCAAACACAGAAGACACTCTGTTCCACTTTGTGATGTCATGTGGAAATATGGGAAGTGTTCCAATGTGTTTTTAAACTCCACACACTTTCACTAGAATCTTTTGGATTATTTCAGGCCTAGAATTGCAAATCTCGACTGAACTAAAAGGTAAAAGGAGCCGTTAACGTGAAAACTGCTGCTTCATGACATCACGAGGTGGAACAGAGCACGTGTGAATGAAACAAAACACAACTCCAGGTAGGTTTTTGAGGAGGTAACGACATTATAACATGACTTAAAACTCACAGGACCTTTAATAACTTTCTGTATTATTTTATAGAAGCTTAAAATCTTTTACAGAAGTTCAAATCTGATTGCTTAAACCACTCTGGGGTGGATGGGAATGTGGAAAAAAAATGCTAAATTGTTCAGAGTTGGCTGATGGTGCAGACTGACAGCCTCGTTTCTGTCAGTCTGTCCCAGGGCGGCTGTGGCTACACTAGTAAGTGAGGAGTGAATGAATAACGAGTAGAAGAGAGAAGAGAAGAGCTACAGTCGAACGGTAGGTAACCTGAAGCTCTGTGACCCTAAACCGTGCATTTAAAAAGTGTTAGCAAAGAGCCCTCGAGCAAAGAGGCGTGTGTCAAATGAGTACAGCTTAAAAGGTAGAACAGGAACAGGAACAATCCAAGGGATGAGTAAAAAGCCAGAGCCAGCCTCAGGTCAATATTTGTCAGTCTTCAACAAACAACCTCCCCCCAAACTGCCAGGTGCTCTTCTCTTGGTGATGTTATGGAAAAAAATTATGTATCTTTTGATGATAAATAATGAATCCATTTATGAGTTTTTGGAATACAGACAAGTATATTCTTGTTACCATAGATATGATCAGAGCCTAGGCCTGCCCTGGCCACAGACCTACAGACTCTCGCAACGTGAGTCTCCTCTGTCCGGTCCCCCCTTCCCTCCATCTCCCCTCAGAGCGTCTGAGCTATTTGAGGACAGGCAGTGCAACAAAGGGCTTCCGGAGGGTGGGGGCAGTTGTGTGTGGATGTGACGAATATCGAACATGGTTTAAGGAAAAGATTGTGTCTCAATTTCACTGTGATGACAATAAGAACAATATTTCTTTGAGACAAAAGAACGTAATTTCAGCTCAAAAACACAGCAGTGTCCTCAAGATCACATCTGCATAAATATTCTCAAGTGTTCAGAAAAGGTCACGTTTGATCCTGCTGATGTGGTTTTTCAGAGTCACTTTAAATTGGGATACTTGTGATCAACTGGTATCTGGGTGATAAGAGTCGGGTCTGTGGAGATGCAAGCTCAAAGTAATAATGCTTGTTTTTTCACTGCAATCGACACAAGCCTTTACACATGCTAATGACTGGTCTGGCCTCAGGTAGAAATCACATTCTTTTACACAAAGACAGATTGAGGCCCCATCCATATTCGAGTCATTTTCGTTGCGGGTGCAGTGTTCGTCCACACTAATCCGATGGAAAACGGCTCTGGAGACAGAACGATTTGGATACGCCAGCGCTGATGAATTCATCTGAGCATGGATCTGATCCGGCACTGTGTGGACGCATGAAAACACTGATACGCCGATGTAGGAGCTCTAGCTGCCGTTCTTATTGGACCACGTCACTGTGACTACTGTCACTATTACGGAAAACAGTTTAAACCAGGGGTGTCAAACTCATTTTGGTCCGGGGGCCGTATGCAAACTACTTTGATCCCAAAAGGGCCGGATCAGAAAACTCAGTTCTCTCTTCAAGTTATTGTATTTTTCTCCGTGTCTCGTAGTGGTGTTTAAGATTATATTCTTCGAGCAACGCCACTTGTTCCAAACACACTGAGCACAGATTTCCCATTCACCTCTGTCAACAAATAAGAATTAGACTATTTTTCTTGGGAAATCCTGAACTCAGCATCTGCTTTTCTCATTTTTTGACATTTTGCTGATGAGGGTCACGGTCGACAGTCAAAACGATCGTCCTTTAAGAGCGTTTGGAAAGAGGAAAGTCTTCATTTGTGCTGCTCTGGTGGAAGTCGCAACGTACAGAAACGCCGGAGACGCTGCTATGCTAAACGGTGCAGAAAATTAACAGAAAAATCAGAAAATGTTAAGTATTTTAATAGAAAAATCAGCCGAGGGACTACGGCAACTTCAGACATGGTGCTCTACTACTTGTTTTTACCGATCATGTGGTGTCATGGCGTCGTGATGTCGTGACACCAGCCTAGTAGCTGATATTATTTCCTCATCAAAAATATACCAGGAGTTGTGTTTTGTTTCACTCACACAAACTCTACATATTTAGGTTGAATACTTCTCTCAAACAGAAAAAACTCTGTTCCGCTTTATAATGTATGCTGTGTTTTTAAACTCACCTTCACTAGAATCATTTGGATCATTTTAGCCTTGAAATTGCCCATTTCTTCTAAGCTCAAAGTAAAAATGTAGCTGATAACTTGAAAACTACTGCTTCATGACATCAGAAGGTGGATCGAGAGCATTTTGAGCTTTGGAGACGTAGACAGACTAATAATAAAGTGTTATTTAAACGTGTGAATGAAACCAAACACAAACGCATATCTTTTTGGTGATGTAACAACATTCTAACCCGGATTAAACCTCACAAAAGTCCATTTCATTTTTACTGTGATCACTCTGTAGACATCTCAGACAAACAGGACACACAAAACACACATATGCTACTTCACATTTGTCTATTTGCTTGTAAGTATAGAATGATTTTGCTCTATATTTATCATACAGAGACCTAAGGATACAACTGCGACGAGATGTGGTCCAAGATAAGTCATTTGTAATAAATAAATGTATTTTATTTGTACATTCCAGTTCCTTATTTTTGCCTTTTTTCAAATCTATTTTGTTTCATGTTTTTGCTGTAACAGTAGCTCAGCTTTTTGGAACTACATCTCTCTTGTGCATCACTCAGAGTTAACCCATTCTTGTCCAAGGAAAATGTAAACACACAGGGGAAAAAAACCCACCAGAGAATTTTCCTTTCGTGTCTAGTTACATAGACTTTGGACAGATTTGCAAAATTATTTAACAGGAATATGTTACAAAGATGTTACAGTATCAAAATTTCAAATATTACTTATATTTGATAACTCTAAATTTTCATCTGATGACATCTATCTAATCCATTTAATTATTATTCTAGCAAAATACTAAGCACTTTAAATCACAAACTACTCAATCCTTTTTTATCCTATTCCCGGCTCACACATGTATATAGTCGTAAATATGTCACTGATGTAAATAATTTCCCAGAGAGAGCTATTTTATCTTTTATCTTATTGTATTTATCTTATCTTATTTTTGTAACTTGTGTCGATGTACATGCTCTTGGTCGGTTGCATCTGTAACAAAGAAAATTTCCCCTCGGGGATGAATAAAAGTAATTCTGATTCTGATTCTGGAAACTTAAAATTGAAAAATGAGAAGAAAAAAACAAAAAAACAATTGCACTTCTCGAAGATTTGACTATGATAAATGTGACACAGCAGAGCCTGTAGCAGCTGATAATGCAATACTGGCCAATAATATGATAACTTGCCTGTAATGTAAGAAAATGCCTGAAACAATAATGTAATAACATGTTATTAATAATGTGGCAAGACATTACATTATCAGCTGGTTATTAATTTACAGATATTTCTTACATACTGCTCCTTTAAATGATGTTAAGACATTATTACATTATTGGCAGCAGTTTTTAAAACAGCCAATAATGTAATAACTAACCAGTAATGTAATATGTTACTACATTATTGGCATCAGGTCATTACATTATTGTTTCAGCCATTTTCCTGCATTACAGGCAAGTTATCACATTATTGGCTTTATTACTTAAAAATCATTACGTTATAGGCAGTTATTACATTATTGGACATTATTACATTATCGGCTGCTACAGACCCCTACTGTTCTCTCCTCTTCTTTCTAATTCTCTCTAATTTAATGCTTCATCCCTATTTTAAAATTTTATGACGATTATTTATGTTTTGATTTGTTTGTATTGTGATTTTAATGTATTTCTTATTCTGTAAAGCACTTTGAATTACTTTGTGTACGAATTGTGCTGTATAAATAAACTTGCCTTGCCTTACTGTATTATACCGTATTGTATTGCTTTGTATTTTTGCATTGTTTGTATGTGCAAAGAATTACTTTATAATTGTAATGCATTATACATAGCGCAGTTATTGAATTATAAAAAAAAAAAAAAAAAAAACATCCTGTGTGCACAATCTTGTAACAGTTTTAGTCTCTATATAATTCTACTGCTGTGACTCTACATGAAGCAACAGTTTAATAGACTCACATTTTACCAAGAGGGTATTATTCATGTATTTAGGACCGTTATAAACCAGAATGTTATCGTGCAAAACGGCATCTGATTCTGCACGAACCCAATTAGACTTTATTACACTGGACTAATTAATGCTTTATAGCGGATGTTTAAAAATAACTTAATAACAGTACATTTCATATCGCTCAGTGCTGCTTCTAACATATCTGCTTGACAACCCCACATCAGAACACATTTAATCAATTGCATTACCTCATCAGTTTGTTTAAATACTGTCCCAGTGCGTGTTAAAGAATGTTTAGAGCTCACACACTGCAGAGTCTAGTCCAGAGAGCCACGTAGCATTAGCGCCCGGACTCAAAGTTAGCTCAGAGTTAGCTTCGCGCACAGACGGGAGCGGATGTCGGGCCAGGCTGTCACTCACCTGGGTCAAAACCAGGACGACTACGGCTTGCTTCTGGTACGGGCCGAACTCGCCGACAGTCAGCAAAGCCTGCTCTAGATCCATCCCAGGGCTGGCATGAGGCAGCGGGCAGGGGCCAGGGCAGCCGAGGCGCTCCGGGCTAGCGCGCACAGGGCTAGCATCACCGCAAAGAGCAGCAGAGGCAGGAGAGTAAACACACGCGTACTTCCGCAATCGTCTGCTCCCAGCAACAAGTGAGCAACAAGTGAAAGGGTTTGCTTTAAACTATTGCATCAACGCACTGCCAGTCAAAAGTTTGGACACAGTTTTAATTGTTTTAAGATCAACTAAAATGGCTTTTCTCTGGTTTGCATGTTTGGCGTGTCTTGTTATTTTAACAGATCCAGTGTTCTTGAAGCTGACATGGCACAGCTATGGAGTGAAAAACATGTCCGAAGACTTCATCAGGAAGGTCATTGAGAGAAGACCAAAGATATACCCATGGACCATAAGTTCTATGGATATGACATACAATTTCCTAACTGCATAATTGCTTTATATATTTGAGGTCTTCTACATGTATCTAAAACGCTGAAAGTAGTAAACTCAAAATTACTTCTGACAATAAAATTATTGAAAAAAGTTATATAGTCTATTCTGTCACAGTGCTAAGAGTAAATAAAAGACTTAACAACCAAAAAATTGCAGAGTCATAAATGAGCAATGTACTGTACATGTAAAAAGCTTTCATTGTGAAAGTTAAATAACATTAATTCATAATTACACAAAAATATGTTAGCCACTAAGTCCAAGGATCCACAGGAAATCCTTACTTGAACCATTATCCACTTAGTGACCCTCCTAATTAAAAAGGCATTGGTGATATAGTAAACACTGTACTGCATTTTGATGGACTAAAACAGTCATTTGTAAATATTAACACACACCGAGTTAGCAAAGTGATAATTAGTAAGAGTAAACAAATAAAACATAGCCATTTCATTGGGAGCATTAAAGTCGTGTTATGTTTTATCCCGAACTCAAATCCGACCAGTAACTTGCTGCAGTCACCTGCTTGTCTCCATGAAGATAGATCAGTTTAACTTATACTGAGGGACTTTACAGCCAAAGTGATTACAGCTGATTTGACTACTTAAATATTAGTTACTGCACATTTAAACAACATAGGCCTAATAACACTATAAAAAAAACCTGCAAACTGTTAAGATTTCTTTTATTCAAAGGCACTTCACATGTCCAAATTTCAAATAAATATTTTGGATTTTAACAGCCTGTTTTCTGATGTAAAAAACAAATTGGCATAGATGTTAAAAGTACATCAGAGGAATGACAAAGAAATATGAAATCCCAATGCTCAACAGTCAATAAAAACAGTGCATTTCATTGTTCTTTTAAAAAGCCTAAAACAAGAGTATTGAAAGCTGCAGATACCAACGCTGAACTGTTACTGCACCAGCCACTGCCTAGACTCAGAGTCACAGCTTGATATATTTAGTCAGAATGTGGTCTTAACAAAGATCTTCATATACTGACAAATTACATTCCCCACTTTTTTCTCACACTAAACATTCATCAACACTGTACAATATAAAACTAGTCTATTAAAGGGGCCCTACTCTCACAGATCTCAGTGGAACATTACAAAGTCAAAGCAGCAAAGTACTGTTCTGTAAGTAAAATAACAATACCTAAAATGTAGAAAAGTACTTTTTAATTCATTACATTTGACAGAATGTATCTGTACTTTCTACTCCACTAGATCTTTGTACAGAACAGAAATGTAAAAAGTACTTTTCATGATTGTTTAATTGTTTAGCTTTGGTATCTGTACATTTACTTAAGGGGCAAATAGAACTTCTTCCACCCTTGGCTGACACGTCCCCACCCTCCCAGTATTGCCTTCTCTCTAAAAAGGTGCAAAAAGTTTAAAGCCGCTAAAGCCATTAGTCATTTTTAAAAATCTACTTTCCAGTAGGCTAGTGGTTTGTTTTAACACCACCATCATCCTTAGTGCAGGCTTCCATTGTTTTAACAGAACACATTTTAACCTCATGGCTCGGCAGTGGGGTAAGCAGTGCAATCCAGTCCAAACGGTTATCTGCCTTCACACAACGCATCTACCCATTAACAATGTCATTTTGTTCACTCCTATGCAGAGTTCTCCTCAAACATTATTCCTGCGTAACAGACTTAAGATGGGATGGGGAGCCTCATGCACAAAACATGACATCCTGGGACCCTCAACCTTCACCCTGCTCTGTGTTATTGAGAGTGAGTTCTTCTGGTGGGGTGGCATCTTTTCCAGTTGTCCCGGCATCTTTTCCAGTTCTCCCATTTTGAGGCGGACTAAATCGTCCCTGGATTTTCTCCCTAAATAGAAACCCCAAAACGCCCAGAATTACAGCAAGCACCAACAGGATTCCTCCTACAATCGCTCCGACATTGGGCCCAGTCTCATAAAACGGGTTCTCATGAGGAGGACTCTCCCTCTGTCCGATGGGGTTGACCATTTTGCAGTAGACGAATTGAACTTGCTTCGTCGTCTCGTTCTTAATCAGCGTGAATCTGTCGTCTGCAGACTTGATCCAGGGCTCGTTTTGGGCTAGGCCTATGTTCCAATAGTACTCCACGGGCCCGGCTTTGGACACGTCCCCTTCGCAGCTCAATATCCGCTCGTCGGCCGGTCCGCCAGGCTTTAACCACACATGAGGCTCCGGTACGTGCTCGATAGACACGAAGTTATACCCGTTGTCCAGCAGTTTGTCGTTGATTTCCACCTTGTACTCCCCGGCGTCCTTTTCCGTCGTAGCGCGGATCACCAAACGTCCAGTAGTCGTGTTTAATGTCGTACGTTCTTTGAAAGTGGAATAAATCTCCACTTCCTTGTCACCAGTGGCCCATTCTGCCACCAAATTGTCACCGTGCTTCCACAGGATACGGTTTGGAGGCAGGGGGGACCCGTCAGGAGGCCGCATCTCGATGTTGGTGCCAATTTTAAAATATTGAACTTCAATTTTGGCCCAAGCGAGGTGGAAACAAAGGAGAATGGCAAAAAGACGTTCCATTCCTCCAGAAAAAGTCGGTACCCGCTACATAAAACTGCCAGAGTTCATGTCAGGAGCAGAAGAACCGCACCCGTCAGCGCGCAGTGCGTAAAGACGCGGCTCACCCAGACGGTTAAGCCCCACCTCTGGGCTCTGCGCTTCCTTCTTGATTCCTCGCCTCGAAATAGGTGAGGAAGTCCCGCCCACAGAGACGACACAGCGAGGAAAGGAGGTGAATTCCGCACTGGGACCAATAAAGTTAGATTCTTTTCTCTGATGTCTGCTCCTGAAGCCTCCCTCAGGTTTACTCCTTCCTTCCGTGGTTTTCTTTAGAACAACACTTTCTAGGACACATTTGATTGACAGCAAACAAAATGGAGGATCGAGAAAAAGGAAGCGAGGAAAAAGAAATAAGATGCCGCCCAAGGAAACGAAACCGAAAGTGAGCTCACTGCTGCACATGCGTCAAGGGCAGCCTATGGTCAATACATAGAACTATACATGCCCCCTAGTGTCCGAATGATGCAATGACGCGTTAAGGCAAAGAATAAGTCTGTACAGTTAAACTTCAGCTTCCAAGACCAGTGATTTGTCCCAGGTATCCCTATTTTTGACCAATCTGATCCCTGCCAACAGTAAAGAGAGGCATATATTGTCATTTGTTTCAGTAAAATACAGAAAAGCTGCTTAAAAATGACCAAAACACAAAGAAAATGTGACTGTATTGACTCACACTAATGCTGAATGCAGAACAATTTTCCTTAATTACACACTCGTTTTACAATTTTATTATTACCAACCACCACAAACGCCCCAGTTTCTTATTTTGAAAATCTGGTCACCCTACTTTAGCTTTACTACTAGGGGTGTAACGATATCCAAGTCTCACAATACGATATCATCACAGTATGAACCTCAGGTGCGATATTTATTGCAATAGGGAGGCTCTCGATATTATATTTTACATAAGACATACATTTTACATACATACATTTTACATTCTAAAATGCTTTGGTCATTTGGTACATTTGTCATTAGGGATGGAACGATATCCAAATCTCTGTACAATATTTTCACCATAAACATCTCACCGTACCAGATTTATTACAATATTTTGTGGAGGCACAAAACTGAATCTGTTCTAAGCACTTCGAAATCTTTGTTCCTTGGATTAAGTCTTGTGAAGGAATTTTTAGAGGAAAAAGTAGCAGTTATTTCTTCATGTCGTCTGCACTGAAACAGATCAAAGGATCATGGTCTATGTAGTTCCTACTGTTTATTTATTTATTTATTTTTAACAATTTCTGCATCAGAACTATTCATTTAAGCAAAGAGACTTGTGTTTCGATATATTGTGATGTTCCACGATATTACTGTGAGACCTTTGACGATACGATATATTTCGGTTATTGTCACATCTCTATTTACTACAATAGCATTGAGTTGAAAGGTATTTAAAATGCATTGTGCAACATCGCTCAATTCTTGTTACTCCATGAAGATGGGCGCTGAAATGTCCTGAAATGTTCCAGTGGCATTAAATTCATCTTTCTTTTATGCAACAATAAAAATGTGCTCAAATATAGCTCAAAAACATGAATTATTACTGTGTTTTTTGGGGCTGCATCTCCACAGATATAACCTGGTAGTCGCATGCCGTTTCCATGGAGATAGAGAATACTGTGGAACATTCTGGTCAAAGCAATAACCCTTCCATGGAGTCTAGATGACGACTTTTTTCATGCTTCGTTAAACCACACACAACCTGAACACAAGTGAGACAGGACAAGCACATATTTATTCAACTTTAAGTATAAAACTTAATTTTAAAAAGGACAGTTACAGGTTGAAAACAGATGGCAGCTCATCGGCAGTCTAACATTCATACAAATATTTAAAGACACAAAACTAAACATGGAAAAAAAAACACACAATCCGCGTAGAGCAGAGTTAGTTCTGACAGCGCAGCGGTAGCCTGGACCTTTGTGGAGTGGTGTTGGACTCGCTCTCTGCTGCTACTTTGGGCCGGGAGGGGATCTTTGACTCTTTTCGGCTGCCTTTTTTCTGAAACAAGTTAAAAAGTGTCATTGCTAAACATTTAACCTTTAAAGTGGACGACAGACTTTTGGAACCATCTCGTAAGATCATCATGCCATTACTTGCAGTTATATTTTGATTCTTGTCGGTTTGAATTCTTATGTTTTGTCCATTTGAGGTGTGAGTGCTCAGTGCAAATGATAATTTTAGACTCTGAGCCATAAAAAATGTGCAGAAATTCGGGATGGGACAAGACACGAGATTGCGTCCATGAGATTGTATACACGAGGCAAGAGATTTTTTTTTTTTCCTACTTTAATTTATTTTATTCTATTATTTGTTGCATGTCAGTGTTTGTCTACATCCTGCTCCAAGTACCGCAGTACCTAATGTTGTGAACCTGTTCACTCATATGGCAATAAAAAAACATTCTGATTCTGATCTGAACATATTTTACGATTCAGTTTCCAGTTTTGGCCCCTCAATTTTTTTTATTTCTTTGATTTCATATTGTTTACTTTTTAATACTTTTTGGAACTGGAAGATGTGACTCACTAATACTTTACAACACTTTTTTGTCCAATCCAAATGTACCAAAATAAGATCTTGTGGCACGAGACCTTGTGCCATCCCTAGTAGACATTTTCAACTTTAAAAACGCCAAATTAAACCTTGAGATGAATAAGACTGAGTAACAAGGAAGTCACGTGAGCCAAGGTCGAGGTTTGTGCTAAATTTCAAAATGCCATATATGTGATCCTAAAGACAAAGCTTTATGCTCTTTATACAGAAAGTTTATACAGGCTGGTAGGTTTAGGTAGTGACCATCCAGATCAGAGTCATTTTAGGTTTAAAGTTGAACTCCGGCACATTTGAAGCTAAAGTCCGTTGCTAGAGGTGGTGGAATTCTGTCAGAAGCCAAAAAACAGCACAGATCAGTGTTTCCTCGGTGGAGATCTCACTGTGGCAGTGAGTCTGTCAAGGCAACAAACTAGTGTAGTGATGGGGGCAAGTTCTTAACTTCTCCGTAAAACACCAATTTGCTTCACACTGAAGAAGCTTAACACCACTTTAACCCATCTGACACCAGCCACGAGTCTAACAAACAAAACGCTCTGCCTGGTTCACTCATTTTTAATTTTTTTTTTTACCTTAAAGAATGGGACCCGTTTGCTCTCATTGAAGACAAGGTTTTCATCGATGAAGGACGGCTCATTGGCCAGGCTTTCATTACATGTGCTGGGCTCATCATCCAGAGAATCCTGAAAACACAGTCACCTCAGTTACTCATCAGAAAATACACTGGAATACACAATATCCCGACAATATTACATTGAGGAGTTAGTGGGTTAGTTTTGTAATACTGTGCGACAATGGTAAAGATATTCAATTCCATTTTGGTCTGTATACATTTTAGTCTTAAAATGTTCACATTAAAAGGTCCTATTCTATGCAAAATTGAGTCTTGTGAGCTTTAAGCTGTTAGAATGTTACCTTATCAAGAACACTCATACATGTGGTTTGTTTCATTCCCACAAGTTTGAGTCACGCTGCATTATCAGTCTGTCTACATCTCCCAAGCTCAAGATGCTCCGTTCCACCTTGTGATGTCATGTGGTAAGATAGGAAGTGCTCCTCTTGTTTTTAAACTCCACGCACCTTCACTAGAATGATTTGGTTCCAGAGCATCATCATTCTAGTGAAGGTGTGTGGCGTTTGAAAACACAGCAGAGCACTTAGGCCATGTTCAGACTGCAGGGCTTAATGCTCAATTTGGATTTTCTTGTGAAATCTGATTTTTTTTTTTGCGAGGCCGTTCACATTTCCAATTAAATGCGACTTGTCTGTGATCTCCAGTGTGAACTTTAAACGCTCCAAAAGTGTCTCACATGGGCACTGGAGACGCGACGTCACAGCAGCGAGCTCACTGTTTATGGAAGTCGCCTAAACATGGACGCTGCATTGAGCACCTGGAGATTTTAAAGTTGCCGTCGTACCACTCTCACAGGAAGTAACACGTCTTCGGCCTATTTCAGTAGCAAACACGTCGGCGTTTGCTGTATGGCTCATAACAGGAGCTTGTTACAGCACAAGAGTCGACCCTCTCGCTTGTTGATGACGTGTAGGTCGGATGAATGAGACCTGGACTTCAGACTGAAGTCACATGTCAAAAGATCGGATATGTATCGGTTTTAGGAGCACATATCCAAGAGGCCTGAGTCACATTTGAAAAAAATCAGATCTGCGTCATTCAGACTGTCAGTAAAAGATCAGATACAGGTCACATAGAGGTGAAAAAAAATCAGATTTGGTCAGGCTGCAGTCCGAACGTAGCCTTCCCATCTTACTACATGACATCACAAGGTGGAACAATGTTTTCTATTTTAGAGAAAAACTGCCTAAATATGCAGTGTTTGTGTGTATAAAACAACAACTCCAGGTATGTTTATGATCAGGACATTATAACAGATCAGAGCCCTTTAACCCTTGTGCTTTTACCTGGTCAACCTGAGTCTCTTCCTCCTCTTCTTCCTCTTCCTCGTCCTCCTCCTGCAGAGCAATCTTCAGAGTCTCCTGCCCCCTCCTCAGACTCTCCAGCAGCTCAGCGCGACTCCGCCCCTTTACCAGCTGACAGGGGTAAACGAAGTCCCGACGCTGGGGAGTGGAACCTGGGAACAGACCCGAACCAGGACCAAGCGTGAGAGGAGGAACAGGCTTTAGAGGAGGGGGGGAAATCTCCAACAGGCTCCTACAGCTCCGCTCAAACGGAGAGAGATACAAGACTACATTCATACTATAATACTCCCTACAACTGTGCAACTCACCCTTATGGAACAGATAATACTCCCTACAACTGTGCAACTCACCCTTATGGAACAGATAACCCTATGTCCTGTCAATCATCATATCTTTTCACACAACTTTTTGTATATTGCCGACATGTTTATTACTTATTTCCATTTTATTTGTACATATTTACATAATTCTGCCATATTTTACACCACTTGCTATTTTTGCTACTTATTTTGAATGCATCATTTATATTTTTGTTCTCCATGTTATTACATTATATTGTGATATGTGAGCTACTGTGGCCAAATAATTTTCCTTGTGGATCAATAGTCTGTCCAACTCCAAGTTCATACACATTTAGATAAAATTGTTATACTGCAAAGCTTCTTTAGACAGCAATGACATATTCGGATATAATCACGGTCATTAAAACTATTCAGAAATCATCAACGTTTGTCCACTCCAGCTCCTCACTGTGATTAGTCAGGGAGAGTTGCACAAGAAGTTGGCTTGATGTGTTGCCAGTTGGGAATACTGAATACACAATGAAAATAAAAAAATTAAAAAAATTAATATCCAACCTACCTAACGCAGCCTCCTAAATATTTGCTGTGAAAAATGTAAGCGTTTCCACAACTTTGAGAGGCCAGAGCAGAGTTTTTCCATCACACTACTAACAACAACTAGCATGCTAACCGCTGCTTTGACAAATGTTACTTCTTATCCTGTTCTGAATTGAACAGAACTGAACGTCTCACCTGTGGGGACGTCTTGCTGCAGCTCCTCCTGTAGGAAGCCCCTGACCAGCCTCTCACTGGTGTCCATGCGCTGGAGGAGCTCACCCTGCTGCAGCCCCACGGCCTCATGGTCCTGGGACGTCTGCCTCTGGAGGGTCTGGAGGGAGCTGTTCACCTGCTGCGTGTGAGTGGAGAGCTGCTCTGCTGTGGAGCCATGCAGGTCTGAACACAGGCTCTCCACGGTCTGTCAGAGAAAGAACGTGATGACCGAGGGCGACCAGGGACAGTTTTCCCTATAGATTCTACAGTATTCTCAGATATCTAAAATGTAGACTCACAAATGTTAAACTGATCATTTCTATTAGTGACTGAACCCAAAATAAATACTACTACAACAGTGTGCTTGCTTTCTACATTCTGTTATGTGAATTGCCACAATAAGCTGTGGATGGATGTAGAGGACGGAGGTGGTAAGACATGGCTGCTGTGGACAGATAAGAGCGTAATCTGTCTAAACTGTGAAATTAACATAGATCACTTTCACTTTGTGCAATACCAGAACCTCAAGTTACAATTTTGTGTTTTCTGTTGGATTAGAAAAATAATCTGGTAACGGCAATAACAAAAAATTATATTTAAAATTTTAGTTAATCTTTTGATTGAAATGGACATTTTTATACACTAAAACTGAATTGTACCTTCTCATACTTAACTTCATTGTCTTAAATGAAATATAATGGGAAAAAAATCATCATTTACCTGCTGTAGACCCAGGACCTCTGTGGAAACGTTGCCCAGAAAAGTGAGCTGTTCCTGGGCTTTAGTCTCAGCATGTTCCTTTGTTTTGGCGGTCCACTGAAAGTCCCTCTCAACCAGACCTGCCCAAGACACATGGACAAGGTTAAAATACCCTACAGGGACAATAAAGTGCCTCTGCATTTGACCCGTCCTTTGATGCCGCTGAGGGCACCTCATCAGGAGTAGTAGGTGCAGCAGTGCTGTACCCAGGGACACTTCTCCAGACCTTGAGATAGTCTCAGCCAGGACTACCTCAGCTGGAGGATTTGACCTGTTGTGCATGTTTTGAGTTGATGAGGGAAACTAGGGCCTAGAGGAAACACACTCAGACACCAGGAGACCATCCAAACTCCACACAAAGGCCTGGACGACCCAGGAATCCAACCCAAAACTTTCTTGCTGTGAGACGAGCACTAAGCACTCAGCGACTCTGCTGCCAAAACAGTCAAGGTAATGTTAAAAGTACATCTTTTAATTCTATTAAATTGCCTTTGCTTGCGTGTCATTTAAAAATAAAAAGTATAGTAAAAAAAGACAATTCTTAATCTAAAGCTTTTGTCATCATGTAGATAGAAAAGGTTGAATTTCAAACTCATTCCAACCTTTAAACCAACATACCACTGTAGATAAGGAAATGGCAGCCACACGCTCACTGCTGTTATTCTTACCTGAGACGGAGGTGTGGACGTGGGCACAGCTGGCCATCATCTCCTCCAGTGTGTGGAGCTTCTCCTCTGCGTTATGTCTGAGTGAGGAGGCCAGAGAGGTGGAGGTGGAGGAGAGGAGTTCTGCCTGGGAGCTGAGCTGCTGCTCCGTTGACCTGCATCCACTGCATATGGAGAGAGACGCATTATGGTATCATCAGGAGTTTACCGTTTTAAAGCAGACATTGAACAATCTCCATTAAAACAGTTACTCATTTTAGTAAATTTTAGTAAATCAAATTTAAGTATTCTTTTGACAGATTTTTCTTAAAACTTCTTTAAAATGTTTCCTTGTGCAAGTTGGAAGTTCTATCTCATGTCTTACATCTATAAAGTCCAAACCACAAGTACCTCATATACAGGACCTTTACTCAGACTTCCATCTGTGACCATTTTGATGTGTCCCAAATGTGACACCTTATTACCCAGCAGAGTACAGGTGGTATGTGCTCTGACCTGTTGACGTTGTCCTGTAGACTCTGCAGAGGTCTGTGCAGATCTCTGGAGGCAGAGCAGAGCTGGCTCAGGTCCTTCTCCGTCTGCAGACTCAGGAGGTTCAGCTGGTCCTGCAGGCACTGGATGGTCTGTCTCATACTCTGCAGAAACACACAGGATTTTTAGAGTCTCTTAAAATGCTCGGGCAGATTATTCTCATTAGAATGATTTTATTAAATATATACAATTACTATAAATGTAATGAATATTAAAACATTCATTTGTTCACTCCTTTCCACTTCAGCACACCCAGGCCAACATTGTGAATTTGCCTGATCAAGGAAAGCTTAAATAAAAATAAAGCCAATTGGAAGCCAGTTAAGAATGACCACAACTTTCTAGACAATAAAAATCTTAAATGTCTCTGGCCAAGTTGCCCCGGTTCAGACACAATGTATAAGCAGGTCAAGAGCTGTGCATCTAATTAGAAAGTATTTTATTGGTGTGAGGTTAGCATTACTAGAGGTCATTCACTTTACAAAGATGGAAAAACTCACTGTGCTAACTATTTATAAAAAGGTACAACGTCTTTAACACCGGCTTAAACATTAAACAAAAGTAGCTCCTTTACTTATACATTTTGTTGAGAGAATAAGTGGTTACTCTGCCTCTTACCGTCTGGTGCCTCTCCTGGGTCTGTGTGATCTTCTGCTCCAGTTTCTGGTGGTCCTCCTGCAGACTGCTCAGACCCTGCACTGTGCTCTCCCTCAGCTTCGACAAGTCTCCAACCAGAGCACTGAAGAACACGCCCATCTCCTTTATGGCTTCCACCTGCAATGAACAGAAAAGCAACTGTATAAAACATATTGTCCACAGCTAGTTTCATTTGGGTGAAATTTGCTATTACAGTCCCTGACAAAAGTCTTGTCGCTTATCCATTTTGTAGAAACAAAAGCTTATCCATCCATCCATCTTCTCCCGCTTAATCCGGCTGGGTCGCGGGGGCAGTTTGCTGCCCAATACTCATAGCACCTGACCCCCCGTATGAACCCCTCTGCAGGTGGTGAGCCCACAGGAGGGTGGACAACATGGTCCTTGATGTTAGTTCATAGGGGTCCGGGCATGTTTTGGGTTGATGGGGGAAACCGGAGTACCCGGAGGAAACCCATCCAGACATGGGGAGAACATGCAAACTCCACACAGAAAGGCCCGGGCAACACATTGAAGGTGTCAGCCACCTCAGCAGTGGATCTGGTCTTCAGCCTCTTGATAATTAACGCTTTGGTCTCAGGGTGGATCTTAGGCAGGTTGTCAGAGGTCAAGTTGCAGTTGATGTGAAGGTCTGGTGTGCTGGGGTTCTTTTTATACACACCCACTAATTGATCAGTAACTGATCATATTATACACACCCACTAAGTGACTGATCAGTAACTGATCACAGGTGAGGCTGTAATCTAGGACTGGGTGCATCATATGACAAGGCGACAAGACTTTTGTCTTGCCAAAATCTTACCTTTCTCTGTTCATTAAATGATCAATCTTTCTTCAGTGAAGCAAATTTATTTTAGTATATTGAGCATAATTTGGGAGGGTTTTAGCTTTCATATGAGACATTTCTAAAAGCAATCGATTAATTTAAAGTCAGGTTATAAGCTTTGTTTCTACAAAATGGATAAGCGACAAGACTTTTGTCAGGGACTGTATACAGGTTGGACACAGGCAGCAGATATGACATGTAACATTTCATAACTGCCTTCGAAATACCGTGTGTGCAAATCGTCCCTGCATTTTGGAGTTCACCGTGTTGATGACATAAGAGGTTTTATATCATAAAACTCAATGCCATTTCCTATATTTTTGTATTTTCTTTACAAGTGCCACATGACGACTATTTGAATCTGATTGGTCAAAGCGTCACAACTCTGACTTCTGCACAAACCTCAGTGCTGCTCTGTGACAACCGTACAATTAAACCATGTTAGAAGAGAAAAACATGAAAAGCTAAAGCACTTTAATGCACAAATGTGACCTTGATTAAATATAAAGTGATATACTTTGTTATGCATGTTTATTATTTTTTGCCATTGGATGTATACTAGCAGTTACCTACTATTGCAGTGCAGTATTTTATCCACAGCTGTTAACAGGGTTCCCACGCTTTTTCACTGACAAAATTTAAAAACTTTTTCATGACCTAAAGTGAATTTTCCATGACTTTACGGCACCTACATGTGTAGAATTGAGCACTTTTAGGGCTAAACATGAAACATTAACTCTTTCACTCCCCTTATGGTTTGGTATTATAGTTTTTTAACATTCAAAATCCTGTCAGTGCATTTGTCATTTTTTAAACAAAAAACCTTATTTTGTCTTGTCCTGTTGGAGCAGCTGGCAAATATATTTGGAAATAATCATATAGCCTAATGCAAACTTAACAGAACGCTGTAGTTGCATGAGAGAGATACTAAAATTGAAAATTATATTTTCAATTTCCATGATTTTTTCCAGGATTTCCATGACTGTGGGAACCCTGTGTTAAGAAATGGGGGACAGTGGTTCGTGGTCCCACAACAAACAAGGTCTGAGGCTTGATGCTCAGACCAAGTTTTGCTGTGTCCTTAGGCAAAGCACCTCACACTAGCTAGACTGAAAGTGGTGTGTGAGGGCTGGTGGTGGTCAGAGGGGCAGAAGGTGCAGATTATCAGCCTCGCTTCTGTCAGTCTGTCCCAGGGCAGCTGTGTCTACAATAATAGCTTAGTGTGGAGTGAGTGGATGAAGATAAGATCATCAGAAGAGTATTTGTGGTGAGACCTTGTCAATCAGAGCCCTTTGTGCCTCCACAGTTCTCCTCAGAGTGTCTCCGAGCTCCTTCACAGCACCCAGACTCAAGAGTGAGCGTGTGACCAGGGCCTCCTCAATGTCCTGCTGGTGCTCCTCCTGCGCACACGCACACGCACTTTCAATCAGGGTATACACAAAGCTCTGTTCTTTGGAGTCAAAATAAACAGTTAACGTTACAATAGTTTAACAATTTTGCAATGCACTCTGTGCACATAAAGACAAAAGACAAAATCACAAACTGGGACACTCGGTTTGAGGTTGTTTGTAATAAAATTGTGAAACAAATGCAAAATTAAAGAGAATTGTTTCACTCGGCCCATTCATGACTGATGTGCGTCAATATAGTCACATTTTCTTTGTGTTTTGGTTCATTTTAAGCAGCCTTTCTGTATTTTACCTAAACAAATGACATTTTTTTGCCTCTTTACTGTTGGCAGGGATCAGATTGGTCAAAAATAGGGACATCTGGGACATTTCTGGTATAAAACTGAGACAAATCACTGGTTTTGGATAAATCTACTGGGACAGGGGACACAGGGCTCAAAACTGGGACTGTCCTGAGGAAACAGGGACATCTGGTCACCCTAATGATTTCTCAAAATAAGCGTAGGCGTTGAGACAAAAAACTTCTGTGTTTAGAAAAGGAGAAGTATTCTCATTTGTTTAGTCTTTACCATGTCATCAGTGACCTCCACAAACTTTACACTGATAAATATAACACATATTTGGCTATTTGGACCACAAAACTGAATTTATATTTGCAATAAAAACAAATTTGACAGTCAAAAAATATAATGGTTTTATAGTTATGTCTAAGTAATATAATAACTTGGGGTGATTGGGTTCTTCCTAAAATAGCCCCCCTGTAACCCCAGAGTCTCACCAGCAGCTGCAGGAGGCCGTCCCTGTCTCGTGCGCTCAGACTCTCCTGCTCCTTCAGTCGGTCTCTGCAGCGCTTCCCTCCCTCAGACACCGCAGAGCCCACTCCACTCACAAACCTCTCCACGGTGGACAGAGAGCTGTGCAGAGCCGCCTCATTCATCTGCACCACACTGTCTGAGGACACAAAGCAGAGGACGGGTCACTCGCCGGGTCAGGAAGCACCGGGTTACAGCAGAACAATTTAGTGAAGAGATCTACCGGTGATTGCTATTTTTCTGACAAGCGTTACGAGTAGATTTGAGACTAAATCCAAATCCACTTTATTTCTATAGCACATTTTACAAACAGAGCAGTTTCCAAAGTGCTGAACAGAGTTAAAACATCAAGAATGCTAAAATTTGGTCATACCAGTCCTAAAACAATAAAACCAGTAAAACCAAATTAAAGCAACACCATAAAAATCACAAAGTAGAAATAAAATAAATAAATAAAATAGATAAGAGACAGAGGAGCACACAAACTCACGCAGTGTTAAAAGCTAGAGAATAAAAGTGTGTTTTAAGACGACTTAAAACACTCGATTGTGGGGGCTGCTCGGACGTGGGGGGGTAGAGTGTTCCACAGTTTAGGGCCGACTACAGAGAAAGCCTGATGCCCCCTGGTTTTAAGTCTTGACTTTGGCACCATGAGCTGGAGTTGGCCCAGGACTAGTTCTGAGATAAGTTTTAATAAAATTTTGTTCAAAGTTTGTATTTTAAAGAGCCGATATTACACCATTTTGTGATCCAAGTTGCGTTTCTTCATCACAAACATACCTGGAGTCATTCACACGTGTTCAACACACAAACCCTGCAGATTTAGGTTGAATCCCCCTTACCTCTACCCCTCCATCATGCGTATTCACATGTAGGGATGTCCCAGTTAGTTATGGCAGAGGGGTAGGGGAAAGCGGTGGCTCCAAACAAAGATTTTTCAGAGGCACACTCTAAACAGAGGGGTATGAGCAATTTCTCCAAATGCCTTGAGACTCAGTGGCAAGATCACAGCTGCCACGACCAAAGAGGCCAAAGAAGTTCATATATGTATTTTCTCCATTATGTATGGTTTAAAATGTGTGATAACCGGTGTATTGTCTTAAGTTTAACGTTGTTCCAGTGCGTAATGGTCATTTTCTTCATAAAATGCACACAAAAAAAAACACTAGTTTTACGCCGAGTAGTGTCACGTTATTTGTGACTTGAGTGATCGGTTGATGCACGGAAATAAAGTTGTGAACGAAATGCGAGCGTCCGTGCTACTCAGTTGTTGTTTGGATATTGTAACCCAAGTACTTGGTTTAACCCTTAGAGAAGCTCAGGTTGTTCTTTTGAATGGTATGCGTGTCATTCTGCTTGGACAGTAAGTTTACGTAAAAGCTGGCGGAGACTTCTGATGACATATGTGATTGTTGAAGGAGCGTCCCAAGAAGTAGGGTTTGACTTTCAACCCCGACCGCTTGTTACTCAGTTTCAAGGGGCAAAGGGTAGAAATTAGAAATGGGACTGGCCCTCAGGCTGTGTTCTTCCCAAACTGAAAATGTCATGTGGTAATACCGGAAGTTCTCCACTGTGTTTTAAACTCCAAACACCTTCACTGGAATCATTCGGATAATTTCAGCCCTGGAATTCCCAACCTCTACTGAACTAAATGTAAAAAAGTAAAAGAAAACTACCATTTCGTGACATCACAAGGTGGAACAAACAATTTTGAGCTTTGGAGATGAAGACGGACTAATAATAAAGGCTTACTCAAACACGTGTGAATGAAACAAAACAGCTCCAGGTATGTTTTTGAACAGCATTAAAGCAGGAGCGTTCAGAGGAACCGACACAAAGAACTATGTCAAATTATACACCAAATAAATGCATTAAATCACGTACCGATGGCCTGGGAGTAGCTGCGGAGCATGTCCTGGTGCTTGGAGCCCTGCTGCTGCACACTCTGCTGGAGCTGGTTGAAGGCGCCCTCCATCCTCTGGGCAAAGCTCTGCTGGATCTGCTGGTTGTGCTGCTCCACCTGAGATCAACATGTACACATGTGATGACAATACTCCGGTTATGTTCAAGCCGGGGTTCCTTCTGTAAGATCAGGTAGTCTCTGGAGAGTTCCTTTTTACAAGACTTGAATTGCAATAGCTATTTTAAACGTTTGTGTCCTAAATCAGGCTGGAGGCGAAGACTGATACTGACTGCAAAGTATCTGAGGCCCTCCACCCATCACGTATTAGCATAACTCGCCCTCTAGTGTTAAGGGGCCAGTTTCAGTGCTGAAACTGGAAATCTATTTAAACCAGCTGCTTTCATGTTCTTATTTCGACAATACTAATATTAGTTAAATCATATTTGCGCAGGGTTAGTGTGACCTGTGGACCTTTGGTGATTTGTAATAATTGCAGAGGATGCCTGAGAATCTTAATCCTGTGCGAATGCGCCATTTCTACTTTGTAAAAATAAAAAATTCTGCAGCAAATGTCCAACTATATTTTGCCAAACGTAGACGTCCAGTGATTATTCTAGTCCCGTGTGAATCTGCATCTCAGTGCTTGTTGTTGTAATTGTGTACCTTTTCTAGCTCTTTCAGCTTTCTTTTCTCTCTTAATCTCTGTCAAGGTCAGTAAAATAGTCATTTATGGACTTTACTTATCCCTTGAGATTGTGTTGCGAGTAACACAGAGATGAGGCAGCAATTTGCAAATTATCAGACATCCCCAGGTTGTACTTATCCCTTATAGAACTTTGGTCTATTAACATGTCTTTTCGTGTTCTGGGGGGAAAAAAACTTGCATCTAGCTGCTTTTCAACCATAATTCTACATCAGTGGTTCCTGGCACCTCTCCCGCCGTCACATCTTGAGCCAGAACCACACACACTGTCCAGTTAGATTACCGGTAGTTTATTTCAGTGACGTATATTAAAGGAGCTCATTGGTCACCTGTCATTTACAACTAAAACTACATTTCTCTCCGATCAGATGAACAGAGTTTAGTACTTGTACGCTCATTGATTCTACTCAAACCTCTCATGTTTTTCAGTCCCCTATCATATTGTTTTTTTCATATAGACAGACCATGTGTGGCTAATCCATCTGTCAATCACACCCATAAGAACTCAAGAGATTCAACTGTGCTCAGACTCACATCTTCATAAAGTATTGGAGAAGTGTGTACAGGATATGCCCAGGTTTGACTCCCCCAAATTTAAGACTTAAGACCTTTTTCAGACCACTTAAATGAAAATTTAGACCAACGTCACCACCATTATGTGGGCGAAAAACACCGGATCCAATTCTAATGACGACCATTACTCACTGATTTAAAGAACAAAAATACTTTGATGATAAACTCTCATTCAGAACTCATTTATAGTCGGATGCGTTGCTGCAAAACGGCCAAAAAATAATTTCTAACATTCTAACAAGACAAACTAAATTTTCACATTGTCTTGTCTCACATTGCACTGCAGCCCGGTGGAGTTCACAAAATTTTTTTTAAAAGACCTTCATGAAAAAAATAAGACTTGGACAACATAATTTACTTATGGCCTTCATTTAGGAACATGAAATTTAAGACTTTTTTAACCCCTGAAGACCTAAGGGAAATTTTAGTACATTTCTCCTCACTTGGATTTTTTTTTCTTAATTTTGCTTTTAAAACTGCCCCTTTTACCCTATAATGAAGTGTTCTACATCCTTTTTTCAGTACAGCCTGTTATTTCACAATCTGCTGCTGTAGTTGTGTCATGTGGCTGTAATAAAAACTATAGGACCAGAAACGGAGATAGAAAATAAAATTCACACTCTTTTATACAAAACACACAGCAAACATGTATAAACAACTTTTTGGACATAAAAATGCTTAATTTAGGGCCTTAGCTACAAAAATGCAAAATATCACGACTAAGTAAATTAAAAATATCCTTATTGCCCTAAAAACAAAAAAAAAAGTGCAATCGCTCCATTACCTTTCTGGTGCCAGTCATGGAAACAGCTCCTGTAAAGTCCAGGGCCAGAGCATAGAACAGAGCCACATAATTTCTGCATTTCCATGGCGTTTATTACATTTGTATTTGTTCATTTTGAGTGAAATAAACCATTCAAATAAAAATAGAAAGGGATACACAATTACACACACCAAGATGCATAATTTGCCATGCATGTGAGAATGAACTCCACTTAGAGCGTCTTTTTCAGTTGTTCTAAACGTACACACTCGAGAAGTCTCGACCATCTTGACTCACTTCACTCTTTGGCAAAGTTTGGCTCGATCAAAATGGACGGAACGCATGAGTTTGGGGAAAACAAAGTTCCTATTGGACACTCGTTTTGCTCACGTCATCACACAGCGTGAGTGTGACGTAGGATAAAGAGAAATGTACGGAAACCTCTATGTCTCTACTTTCAGAGGGAAAAATGTACATTTCTCTCTTTTACAGTTAGAAAGTTATGCACGGTTATATAAAACATATTTCTCTGTATCATATACGATACCGTAGGTCTTCGAGGCTTAAGACTTTTAAGACCCTGCAGCGACCCTGTGTGTATTCTGAATCACAGGCAAATGGTTCCAAAACTCCTCAAAAATGTAACTGGCTGGACATTTTGCCAGTTAACACAATAATTGTGGTTCTGAGTCACTTCTATGTGTATTTTGGGGGCTTGTTATAGTATTTTTATTGTGATCCCATTTGCAGCTGCAGTATATATATAGTATCACTCTACCTTTTTCTTCCGGTCCAGTTTGTCGTGCAGTCCTGAGACGTCACTGGTGCTGGCGTCAACAGTGTTCAGCAACTGAGGGGGGGAAAAAAAAACATGTTACATATACCAGTGGAGTTGTTATGTTTTAGGAGGAAATTCACCGTCAAAGTCTGATTTAAAAATAAAAATAAAAAATAAAAACCCTAGAGGGAGAAACCAACCACCAAAAAAGGGAAGAAAAGGAAGAAGTCCCCTTTGCCTTCAAAATGATGTTAAGTTAGAAATAAAACTGTTTAATGATGCACTGTATAATTTTTATGGTTCTTGTTATGGTGCCAACTGCTTGTTTCCATGGAGATGTCATTGTTCTGCCTGGAATGTTCCACAGTACGACATTAAACTGCTCTACTGTACATTTAATCCGTTATAAGTGGTTTAACAGCTCAAAAAATACCTAGAAAAACAGACATTCTGACTGTGAGCGGGGTCGCCTCTCCACAGATCTGACCTGTAACTTGGTCTGGTTTGGTGCCCATGAAGATAAAAAGGTTTAATGCCGTACTGTGAAACATTCCAGATGAAGCATTAACATTTCCATTAAGCTTTTGATGAACCCTCCACCAGAAAAGTTACACAATGCACCTTTAACAAGTTCTTATGAAGTGACACTGTTGTTGGTGATCACTTTTACAGTGATGAAGAGAGTATAAATGTATAAACACAACTGGATATTATAGATTTACATGTACCTGGCAGAAATATTACAAAAAACTGGTTTAGAGAAATAAATGTAGCATGAAGAACAGTAAAATGTCATTATACATTGGTTGTCCATTTCTTTTATGAACAGATGTAAAAACTTTTCTGAAACCTCGATTATAGTGTACAACAAAAAGAGCACTGTAGGAGCATATATGGTATATTATTATAATATTATTCCAATTCTTCCCAGAGTTTGGCTATTAAAATTCATTAGTTATTCCCATTATACACTGAGACTTTTTAAAATACATTACCAACCAAATAAAAAGGTGGAAATATAGTGAAATTCTTGAAACTTTGCATTCCTATTTAGAAATATTCAAAGCTGGAAATGATCAGGAATATATGGGAATTAAAAGGAATTATTTTAAATATTTATCTTTTTGCAATCACGATTATCAAAAATACAACTACAGAAATACAGGACTACATTCATATCATACTCTATACAACACAACAACAACTCACCCTTATGGAACAGATAATACTCCCTACAACTGTACAACTCACCCTTATGTAACATATAATACTCACTACAACTGTACAACTCACCCTTATGGAACAGATAATACTCCCTACAACTGTACAACTCACCCTTATGTAACAGATCAAATCAATAAAGCTGGTGTAAGTCTAACTCATATTCCGTATACAGAAATGGACTAAGTATGTGTGACGTCTCCACAGCGTCAGCGTCGCTCAAATGAGGCTCGCGATGCCAAAGTTATAGGAGCGAATCTGGAGCCAGGCTCCATATTTGGAAATCCGACCGCGAGTATCATAGCAACACAAGAGCCAATCATGATTTAGGTCGTTAAATGTGCCACCCTCCTCATGGCAGATGCATCATATATACGGACTATGGTTGTGATACTCTGCACCCACAGGACACTGGATTTACCTGATTCTGCAGAATAATAAGGAACCTTTTAGCTTTTATCATCAAACTTTAAATAGTAAGTTTAAGTCATTGATTTATGTTGTATGTTCTGTTATGTACGAACAACTACAGAGTCGCAATTTAACAAAATTCACTTTACTTTATACTAGTTAAATTAAGCTAGTTAATATTCTAGTAACATTAGCTATTGTAACTGTTTGAGATATTTTGTCATTTTATTTCAAAAATAGTCAATCGGGGCGGGAAAGCGAGAAGGAAACTTACTTAGCAGCGAAACGCACTAGCTGTCAATCAAACCTGTTGCTAACGCTAGGGGGAGGGCCCACAGGGAATGAAGGCGTCTGATTGGTCAGTTATTTATGTTCATATCTTAATTTAGGAACAAGATGCAAAATGAAAACTTCATGATCCAGTGTCGTGGGTTGATACGAACAATTTAAGACCAGAATGACGAGGCTCAGTGCAGCAGGTACGGAGAGAGAAGCGATAGATAAGATCCCAGTGTAAGTCAATGGGGGAAAAAGGAGAGGAGGAGCCAAAGAGCTTCCTGGAGCACTTCCTGTTTGGCACGCGGCGGCTAACGGGTTAGCTTAGTCCACTCATATATACGGTCTATGGTCTAACTACGATAATTTTTATAGTCAAGTAGTCACAATTAATATATTATTCTTCACAGCCCTAGTATAAACCCTAAGTACCTGTCCTGCGGTGTTGTAGAGGGACTCGTGAGCCACCGTGAGCTCCGAACACACAAACTCCTCCTGAGACAGCTTCTCTTTGGTCTGCTCCAGGTGTCTGCTCGTCTCCTCCAGCCTGAGACACAAGCACAGTGTTCTTCTACGCTCAGACCCACACAGATGTCCTAGACTTTTTAAGATTCCTCCTGTACCTCTGCTGCTTCTCATCCAGGTCCACCGTGCACTGCTCCAGCCTGGTCTTACTGTCCACAAACAGCTCCGTGATCTGCACAGAAAAGGCCATACATGATGAAAAATTGACCACTGTGAGCTTTAAGACTTGTTTATAATGTTACCTCATGACGCACATACCTGGAGTTGTGTTTTGTTTCATTCTCACACCTTTAACACACAAACCCTGCAGATTTACATTCTAACAAACAAAAAACTCACTACTATCAAATCATTTGGATTATTTCAGCCCTTGAATAGCCAATCTACTGAAAAAACTACCGCCTCAGAACTTTTTGAGATTGCGATGTAAACAGAATAAAGGATTACTCAAACACGTGTGAACGAAACAAAAAACAATTCTAGGTATGTTTTTGAGGCGTTAACAACATTATATCACGGATTTGTGCTCACAAGTGTCAATTTAGCTTAATATGGACCGCAAACTTCTGATCTGGCCAATATTTTAAAACTTCTATTAGGTTACTCATCTTGTTTTCAGATTTATTATCCACTTACTACTTCTGAGACCGCTTCATTCTAGTCTACATAGAGGTATTTTATTTTACTTGACAAGTTTTCTTAAAATAAATCTGCTGCGTGGACAGATAATTTCACTACTTTTAATTTGCTGATACATTTACATGTTTATATCTTAAGATTTGGCCAAGCTTTTTTGGAGTTTAGGACCTTTAATTGCATTGAAAACATGAAAATTCCATAGTATTTTGCAATTCTACATAATCAAAACATTTAGTAAAACATATCAGGGCATGTTTTCTATCTGGACATCATGTATTGCATTGCGTCGTGACCCCTGTATTAAGTAATGACTAGGGATAAATATTGTATTATAAAAGTTACTGAGCCAGGGGTCGGCAACCTGCGGCTCTTTCATCCTTCTGTTGTGACTCCCTGTGACTTATAAATAATGAGTATTTAATTACATAGTATTTTTATTTTAGTTAGTCTGTTTTTAAATGTAATTCTAAATTTGTAGATGATGGTCCTGTAATATTCAAATAAAACGTCTTTAATATTCGTTTCTCAAAATATGTGTCAAAGCCGCGATGTGCGACACCCGACACGTAGGCCTATCCCGCCCGGAGTTATGGTGCCTACACCAGCAGCAGGACAAATCAAAGGGAAAAAAAGTTTCTGAAGAAAACAGAACATTTAATGCAACGTAGGCAGATTCATTCACGCTCCAGTACACGTGATAAAATGACGACGAAACAGAAGCAGGCGGATTTTTGGTTCGCTGCGGGTGGATAATCTAATCTTGGATTTTTATTTGCTACAAGCAGGACTCAAATAGACATTTAGTAATAATGTGTTTAATGCAGCTATGAGCACATTTGTTTCCGTTTTAGAGAAATGAAACTTAAAACCACATGGTTCATTTGGATAAACTGTGCTGAAAACAGTTCGGTGCTGATGCTTCAGCTTCTGTCAGACTAAAGGACACGACTCAGTGGATTATTTGTGTTGTGTTTTCATTGATTTCATAAATGCAACACACTATAGTCTTTTATACAGCGCAGACAGGTAAAAAAATAAATAAAATCATATGCAGTGTGATCCTCATTTTAGGGTTTTGTGGCTCCGTAGGTCTTTTCTGTGGGAGACGCTCCAAACGGCTCTTTGAGTGTTTAAGGTCGTCAACCCCTGTCCTGGGCAATACACTCAGGGGCAAATAAAAAAATCTTCTCTTAAATCACAGCATTCACACACACGCTAACAAACCAAAACCACTACACCATGTCCACACGTGATCGCTAGAAACACAAATGTAACCCACCTTCTTGATCTCCTCCTCCATGGCGGCGATCTTGTCTGCGTACTCGGTGTTCTGCCCCACCATGCTCCTGGACACACATTATTCTTAACCTTTGTCCTTTTACGAAGCCGCTTTAATCACAGTGAAGTCATGGGACCTACTCGTAGTTCTCGGCAGACAGGTAAACCCCGTTCTTGTCCCGAGTGGCGGCCAGGTCTCTCTTCAGCCTCTCGATCTCCTCTGTGTACTCCTACGGAAATGAGAACAGAAACGTGAAACGATTTACAGACTACAAACTTCAGTCCTGTTATTTTGAAGCAACATGAGGTCTTGAGTACAATTTTTAGCCACTCTACCTCCCTAAATCATTTTCCTTTTGCATCAGTAAAGTAGATGTGTAAATCAGTGGTCTAAGGACATTAATCAAGAGTACAAAAGTGGGGAAACTACTACAAGTAAAAGAGTACAAGTGACATAAAGAGTAAATGTGAAGAAGTAATATCTGATTTATAAGTTGAAGTTAATGTAATTTTAAGGACAAAACATTAAATATTGCACAAAATCGCACACGGAGAAGTCGGGTCACACCTCCCTGAACTCGGGAAGAAGAAATCGCAGCCAAAATCGGGCAAATTCTCCTGTAGTGTGTGACGGCCTTTTGAGTACTGTTACGTCAATAAAATTATTGTTCAAGTAGTAAAATTATGCTGAAAAGTGCAGTTTCTTTAAAAGGTTACTCTAGTAAAGCAAGTACTATTAGTAGACATTACAAATAAATAATTAGTAATGCTGATGCTATCAGGCCAAGTTACAGGTATATAACAATAACTGTAGTAAATGGTTGCAATAAAATAAATACAAGATAGATAGGGGTAATGCCATGCTGTGGAACATTACAAGCAGAATGAAAAACTGGAGACAAGCAGATGATATGAACTTTGAACAGCACCTTCAAAAGCCTTAAAATACACCATGAAGTTGTAAATGAAGTGGTGAAAGTGTGAGCAGATGTCGTCAGTACCTTGATGAGCGTCCTCTTGGTGAGTTTCTGGTTGACCTCGGGTTTGTTCATGATGTTCTTGGCTCTGCTGGCGTAATCCAGTGTGCTCAGAGTTTCCTACAGGAGACGTCAACATTCTGGTGTTATTTTATTTCTCCAACACAAAAACCACAAAGCAGATCATGTTTTTAGAAGCACACACCTCCAGGTTGCTCGAGGAGGGAGAGACTGTGGCGATAATGGAGGTCTTTGTTCGACCTCCCAGAGAATCTTGTAAAATCCTGGTCAGCTTAGACTCTCTGGGTAAAGACAAACGTACTTTAACAGTTTCCTTTTAAGGCCTTAAAACTAAAACAGTTTAAAAAGCTTTATTACAGCAGTGGAAGGCCTTTTCCATGGCTCCTAATGTATGAATAATAAATGAAATCACAATTATTGAAAAGATTTGAAGGAAGGACATCAGTGTGCCCAAGAGAGATTAACAGATGACATGAAAGTAGGTGATGCTCCTCACAGAAATAGGCAGCTTTAAAAGTACTATAGTCCATAAGAAAAGTACAAACTTTTCCACTCAATGAAACAAGTAAATGCACATAAACATTACTGTAATTTTAATATAAACAGTTGTACAGCCCTAGCCCACTGATTTATTATTTCATGTACTTTCCATTAAGCAAAAATTGAAATGGGATTTTTTTTTTCTTTCATACAAAGAAAAAACCTGAGAACTACATCAATCCAGCTGTATTTATAGAGCACTTTCCATACAAAAAAATGCAACTCAAAGCGCTTTACAGTAGAGCTGGGCGGTATGACCAAAAATTGATATCACGGTATTTTTTTAATTATCACGGTATCACGGTATTTAACAGTATTTTTGTCTTTGTGGAGTGTGATAGAGTTGGTAATATCATTCCAACGTTTGCTTTTCTTGTCATAGACGGTCCCTTTAGACGGAGTGCGCGGAGCCGTGCCCGGGCGAAAAGGTGAAGAGCGGGGCTCCGCGCTCTCGCTCGGGCGCGGCTCCGCACACTCCCGCTCTCCGAAAAAGGGAGCCGTGTCACAAAACACTACACAGACGGTCCCTTTAGCAAACGCGCCTAACACTACACAGACGGTCCCTTTAGCAAACGCGCCTAACACTACACAGACGGTCCCTTTAGCAAACGCGCCTACCAGGGACGTCTGTGTAGTGTTTTGTGCTGCAGTGCCAACGTTACGCAGAGATTGGGGAGAAGATGCAGATTTTACTTTCATGCAATCTTCGTATTCCAGGATATGATTGTGGCGGAGGTGGTGAAGCAAGTTGCTTGTGTTGCCTCCTGCAGCTAAAACATTAGCTCGACAACACTTACAGATGATGCGTGTTTGATCCGCGTCAGATTTTTTTAAACCGAAGTATTTCCAAACAACAGACACGGCTCCCTTTTTCGGAATGAGTTCTGTGTCTGTGTCATTTTCTTCATCCATGCTCACCACTCAACTCGCTATCCTTACCTGGCTTGTTGGCTTGTTTGGTGTAACACTGAAAAACAGCCCCGCTCAATCTACCGCTGTGCGTTCCGCCGCTCTGTGTTGCCGACATATGCGCGCACACACGGTATGGCGGTAAATAAAAAATTCATATCATAAAAATAAAAATTACCGGTATACCGGTTCAAACGGTATACCGCCCAGCCCTACTTTACAGTGATTAAAAAAAGAACAATCCCACATTTCCCCTCCACAAAGCTAAACAGATGAGTGTAGAGATTATCTGACAATCCCACATAAAGCTAAACTAAACAAGTGAGTCTAACTGTGACATAACCATCTTTATTTACTACTAACTGAAACAGGAAACTATGAGATTATTATTGTGACAAACTATCTTTCATAACTCTTTCTATCTATCTCTATACTCTCTAGACATGACTGCACCATTATCTCGGTACCTGTACGGGATGTGGGGCCTCTTCTCCACCAGAGCAGTGATGACTCTGCCCAGCGTGAGCAGAGACTGGTTTATGTTTCCAGCCTCTCGAGCGCGCTTGTCCACAGCTCCAGAACGCCCAATGTTCTCACTGCCGGCCAGATCCACCTACAGAGACAATTATGAATGAACAATTATTGACACTATGGCCCGACGGCGAAATCCTTAAGTCGTTTTCCCTTTATGAATACAGGAGCGTCGGACTGCACGGGTAATATGCTATTTTTATATAGATAAAATGTAAGACAGGCCCACCAAGATGATTTGTACCCAGCACCCAGAATTTTCTACTATTTTTCATTTAAATTTGTTGATGAATTACTATACTCCTGACTTGATATATTATTAATTCAGAAAGCTTGATTTCATAAAACTAAGTTATGTGAACTAAACAGTCTGGTAAACTCCCATCTTATATCAAGTGCAATTTAAAAAGTTTATTTATTGTTTTAAATGTTTGCACTCTATGGGTCCACTGTATTTGAGGGAGTTATTACAGCCCTAGACTCCACCCAGAGCCCAGAGGTCAGCTGACCAGCTCCTGCTGCTGTGCCCAAAACTACAGGCTCAAGACAAGAGGTTTAGTTTAGTTTATCAAGACCCCAATTAGCTACTGAAATATCAATAGCTGTTCTTCCTGGGGTCTCAAATTCATTACATACATTTTGTATAATACATAAAACACACACGCAACCACAAGTCATAAAAGCTCAATGTGCAGTAAACAAGTAACCAAAATAAATCAATAACAAATAAAAGGTGACAGAGCCTTTTCTGAGGGAAAAGCCGCCCTCTGCCTGTCAGAAAACTCACCTCTTCTCCGTGGCATTGAAAACTAGGTCGACAGAATGTCTTGGTGTGTTATTGTAGTTTTCACATGTATTGTGCCATCTGTATATGTTTCTTCTGTTTGTTAACTTTTATGTTGTTAAGTTTTAAGTGGTCAGGTTTTAAGTGGTTTTTAATGTGCTATATAAATAAACGAACTGAAAAAAAAAAAAATCACTTAACATTTAATTCAATAGAGCTAATATTAATACATATACATTATTAATTTTTGCTTCTAAAATGTCCATTACAAGTTCATAGTTCTTATATTAATTTTACTTTAATCACAAATTTAATAACAGTAAACGCCAATATAAAAACATGACAGCTTTGGTTATTTTTCAAGCTTTTTCAAAATTAAATCAAATGATTTAGTGCAATTCCTTAGCAAAATTTGTCCCAAGCAAAATCTGCACTTACCAGATTGAGTTTGCCGATCTTCACCAGCTCCTCTCCATCCAGCGTGATCTCCTTCATGTGGATGGTGACGGAAAACACTGAATGGGAACGACTAGAGGACGGCAGAACACAGTACAAAAGTCACCTAAGCTCAAATGGGCTCATATACACAGGGAGTTTGTAGCCAACACTGTGACTGTGAGCAGAATTACCTGGAGTACGCGTTCATGAGTGTGGAGGCAGTCTTCCTCTTGGCTGATCCTCTCTCCAGAATGTGATAAACCTCATCTTTATTGTGAACCGTGATCTCCTCCAAACCCTTGACCACCACGCCCCGCTTGAGTTACAAAAGGATAAAGACAATTAAAATCACTTTTCTGTTTAGTGTAACAGGGATGTTCAATCTTCAGTACAGACTTTTTAAATGCCCCTTTAGAGATTTTACAGTAACTATTTTTCACATGTAAATTTTCAGATTCCACCTCCTTGGAAATGTTGGTGCTTTGCCTCTTCTGCCCTATGGCAATAACCTTTCCATCTCGCATTTATTTAAATATAGGTGTTTTTATTGCCTTGAAAATATACTAAAAGTACTACACTTTTTACCCAACAATGGCTTGTGGCAAGAGAACAATCCACCTTGTATGGTCCCCTCTGATTTTCTGACAAACACAATTTTCAGTACTTGCCAACAGGGTAGAAAGTGTTTTAAAGTAAGTACAATGCCACACATTAATATAGCCAAAAACTATAATGTTTTACTATCAAAGCTTGTCAGTCGACTGTTGTAATTGGCTAAAATTCCACTGAGTCCATCTTAACAATTTCAACTGGGCCATTTCAGATTGATAAAACAAGGGCAGAACGTTAGTCAGGTTAATGATGCTTTAAAAACAACACTAGAAATGTGGCTGAACTCTGATGTGCGTCTTCTTTACCTTATTAGAAGTTTTGAAAGCATTAATTGCTGCAAAACAATTTACAGACCTAATTATTGCAAACACACTGAAGTGTAATAACATTATGGCTACATGCATGTTACACAGTGCACCTTTAACAGACGAAAGGCATGTTTTTAGTCTTATAATTCTTTAGTTGCCTACATCCCTGCACACATTTAACGGGGTGATCCAGACCTTGTTGCGTGGGTCGTCAAACAGCTGTAGTCTCTCGTTCACGTCGTCTCCGGGGCTGAGCAGGTCGAACAGCTCTTCATTGTAGATCTCCAGCAGAGAAACTTTCACTGAAAACTCTGTGCCGTTCTCCGAGAGCTTC
This sequence comes from Odontamblyopus rebecca, assembly GCA_030686955.1. NCBI lineage: Eukaryota > Metazoa > Chordata > Actinopteri > Gobiiformes > Gobiidae > Odontamblyopus > Odontamblyopus rebecca. The sequence goes on from CM060662.1 coordinate 5,398,145, forward strand.
TCAAAGATCTGGTGCAGCGTTCTGGGGATGATGCCGGCCAAAGGGTCCTGAGAAGAAACAGAAAAATGAAGGTTAACAGAGGTTATTAGACAACATATTGCCATTTCTGTATCTGTAGCGACTCTGAGCCTTTGTCACTTAGAGAGGAGATCTACTTTCTGCAAACGGCAGTGGGTCAGACAGAGTTGAAGAATGTGTTTTGGCGGCTAAATTATGCAGGTCACACACAGATTGACGGAATCATGTAGGCCTACAATAGTATGGTAACAAAACAAAACTAAAAAATACAGCTACCTGGTCTCCCCTCTCCCCTCTCAGCCGGCGCCTTTGAAACTACCGAAACATCACACTTGTCCATGTGACCCCCGCCCCATAGCAACCAGTTACATCAAGATTACAGCTCCTATAGAATCCATTTTAATGTTCACAAGATTACTAGAAAAGCTCAGGATTGTCTATGCCTGATGTCCTTTACAACACTAAAATTTTACACTGTAGAAAGACAATGATTTGAGGGAAAATATCCAATCACAATTTTAGATACATGTTTTAATAATGGGATTCTGTTCAAAGTTATCGAAAAACAAATATGAGCTGAAACTGATGCAAGGCTCACATTTCAGAACATGTTTGTACAGATCTAAACTACAGGGTTAGCAGTTTTTTATGCAGAATAAGATAAAAAAAAATGTTTGTGGAGGATATCATGGTACTATCATGGCAATAGAGTCCATTCAAATTGTGATTTCCATTTGACTGTAGCCCTACTTTAAGGCATCCTAACCAAGAATCAAAACGCATACAAAAACAAGTTGTCCGTGACTGACTATGACTATCTCACCTCATTATTCAACAATAGACCCAAACAATAAAAATCATTTACAAAGAAGCTAGTACAAGAAACACTATGAAAAAAGTTGTATTTCCAAAACCAGTATTGCACATTCAGATAACCCTGCATTTATTTTGAAATGATTTTTAATTCACTGTTTATCCACTGGGACACATTAAGAAAATGTTATATACCTCTTCCCAAGTAAACTGTTCATCAGGGCTCCGATCCCCCTCCATAGTGAAGGTTTTCCCAGTACCAGTCTGACCATATCTGGACACATAACAGAAAGAATTTAAGCACTATACTTTCAAACGGGGAAAAAAAATGTATGTAAAAAGGTGACTTACGCAAACACAGTGCAGTTATAGCCCATAATGACCTCATCCAGGATGGGGCAGACCACACTGCGGTACACGTCGATTTGTTTGGCTGCTGGAGCAAAAACCTGAGGAAGAAACGCCAAATAAAATAAGGCCTGGGTCACAGATAGTCCTCATCTTTGGAGTTAAGCTTTAGGGTTACACAATATTAAACCATTGCAATATCAACAGACACTAGATTTCTCATCTCTGTATGGATCTCCTAAAGAACTCCAAATAAAACTTGCCACTTCAACAACAAAAAGTACATTTTGACAAGTTTGATGAGAAAATGTGTCATTGATTAAAGACATTCTCTGTTTAAGGACATGTACTGTTGATTGGACGACCAAAAAAGGAAGCGTGACAAAAGCGCAACAATTCAGATAATGCACTGATCCAGATTACAATACTATAGCTTTAAGTATCTGCAAATACCCAATATTAACAAACACCAGTGCAGAGACTGAAAACAGCATTTATTTCCATCAGTATAACAGAAAAAGCTGGATCGTGCATCCTAATCATTAGCAGCAGCATATGTAACCCGAGCTGTTGGGTCACTTACTGGTAAATACATTTATCACACATAGTCAGCACAATTTTGAATGAACTCAACTTGACACTAAATACTCAACCTTAATATTAGGTTCGACTACACATGACATAATGAAGCTGCTCACCATGTCAAAGGTGTAGGTTTTCCTGGCCGCTTTGTCATTGGGGCCTCCTGTCCTCACCACCACCTCCCGTCTGCTCTGGTCACAGTCAATCACACTGTACGAGGACTTACGCTCCACTGTGTTAAACGGCCTGGGAAATGCACAGAAATTATTTAGATTTTACATTTTTATACAATAGAACGAAAACTGTAGCACACATTATACTTATGGAGTCCATTTAAACTTAAAGGTCCTATATTACATGTGGACTCTTGCGAGCTTTTAACCATGTTATAATGTCGTTACCTCCTCAAAAATATACCTGGAGTTGTGTTTTGTTTCACATTTGTCTGTCCACATCTCAAAAATGCTCACTTCTACCTTGTGATATCACAAAGCAGTAGTTTTCAAGTTAACGTCTACCTTTTACCATTTCTTCGGTAAAGAGTGGCCATTCCAGGACTGAAATGAATTCAGAACGATTCTAGTGAAGGTGTATGGAGTTTGTGAGTGTTTGAGAGAAGAACTTTGCTTAAATATTAAGTGTTTGTGTATTAAATGTGTGAATGGAACAAAACACAACTCCAGACATGTATTACTGAGGAAACAACATTATAACATAGATTAAAAAAATAGTAATTGCTGTGCATTAAATGTTTTCCCTCTAAAAACAATAATTAGTTTAGTTTGTTTTTAAAAGTAGAGCAAAAGGGCCAACCAGGACCTTTTCTCTAATAGGTGGAAACGCAGCTTCAGGTAAAATTAAATTAAAATTAAATGTTATGTTCAAAATACTACATTTAACAGTTTCCCCTTTTACTTCCTCAAAAAGCTACATTCAGTGAAGTAGAGGAGTCTTATTGGTGGCTTATTGGTGGTGTTGTTATGTTTTATTCAACCTAGCACTATACTAGATGTTGACATATTGGATTAGCCTGAACAAGATCAAATGAAGGTTAACAATTTCCCATCATGCAATTTATGAGTGTGGCAACATTGACAAAAAGATGTTGATGAAAAAATATGCAAATTGGGGAGCATAGGAAAATACCATAATGACTGATGAATACAATTAAATGAATGCCATATCTGCATTTTTCACATTTCTGCACACAAATTACAAGAAAACACAAAAGTAGCAATCCAAAAATCTAACTTGCTCAGTGGGAGAAAGCACTGCCACTATTTTGGAGTCAGTCTACACTTTAGTAACATTTTCCTTACCTGCATCTGACCACCACTTGAATATTCCTCCCTTTTTCATCTCGTTTCACCCCGTTCCCATTGTTCGAAGCCATCGCTGTAGAGACACGATCACCTCTGCAAAAAGATCCTAAAAATACAGCGAATACACATAAGGAATCAGCATATCAAAGCTTTCTCCTCATCTAAAGTTATATATAAAAAATAAAGATGAGCTTCATTGTTGATTAACATAAAAATCAAAAGAACAAGTAACGATTAGCATTTAAACACGGCAGTTCTGTTTTCCATTACAAAAATGAGAAAGCCAAGATAACCGAACGCAGGATCTAGCAAAACGAGCTACACGTAACGTTACGCACCAGATGAACGTGAATATTTGCAATCACCCGTTGTTTATTAGAAGTAAAATAAAACCCAGTAACTCCAATAGATGTCTTCCGTAAGCGCAAAGTATCCGAGCTCAGCCAAACCCCGTAGCGCATTAACTCAAAAACTGACTCAAAATGGTCCGAATATTCAAAATGTACTTTTAAATTCAGTCCGTCCAATGGAACACAACTAACGGATACATAAAGGCTGCTATTGGCTAAATTCAGTCACGTGATGGTCTGAGCGCGGGGCATCTCGGGAAATAATGACTAGCTCAGCTGCTAACTGCTAGCTAAAATAAAATAAAAAGAACATTATTACGCAGCAAATTTATGTTGTAAACTTCAAGCAGATCATTATAAACATTATTGTTTACTCGTTGTTAAAATGTGTTAAATATGGTTAAATTTCACAAAAACGAACATGAATAAAGGCAGGAAGTAGCGTTTGTTTTGTTTTAGTACCACTAGATGGCGACATTGCTCTGTTCTGCTCATAGACTGTATATATGGTTCTGCTTTACAATTTAATTTAAAGTCATGGGTTAGTTAAAAAGAACGACATTATTATATTATATATTGCTGAAATTGCACTAAATTAACCTATTTACAAAAGTGATTAACTTAAATCTTGTAATTACTGGGAATAATGTAGATATGACTCGAATGCTAAGCCCGTGATGGAGGGCAAATTATGAATGATGCCATGAACCATTTTGTTTCTCTTACGTAAAGGTTATATTATGTTACAAATAGTTATAATTTGCATTCCTGAAGTGTTAAATCCCTCATACAGGCAATGTGTTACACGCCAAATGACCAAAACGTAATTCTATGCCTTAATTTAGGTAGCGTGACCAGATTTTCAAAATTTAAAACTGAGACATACCATACCAGGGTTTGGATGATTGGTAAAAAAAAAAAAAAAGAAATTGTGAAAAGAACGTGTAACATTGTGCGTTCTCGTGTCAGTCATAATCTGAGGGACTTCTGTTGCAGGATTTATTTTATTTATATTGTTTTATTTGAATTATTTTTTTTTCTTTATTGTAATTTGCAAACAAGGGTTTCTGTATTTTTGTATTTTGGCTAAACAAATGATAATTTATGCTCTTCTTTAATGTTGGCAGGATCTGATTAATCAAAAATTGTTTTAGTCCTGTTTTAGTCCTGGCTTAGACCTGTTGCAGTGCTGGTTTAGATGAAATCTGTTAGAAATGAGGACACCTGGGACATTTCTTGTATAAAACTGGGACAAATCAGTGGTTCTGTATAAATCTCCTGGGACAGGGGACACAGGGCTCAAAACTGGGACTGTCCCGGGGAAATAGGGACATCTGGTCACTCTGAATTTAAGGGTCTCACCTTACTTAAAACGGAGTTATGGAGTAGCCTAGTGTTACTTCTACATGTGAAATCAACACTGAAGAGTACACGACTGTAGCAAGCAAAAAAGGCAACTTCTGTCATTTATAATACTCAGGAGGACAACATACTTCATTACTAAAGTTATAGATTATACATTGTAACAGTTCTCGTGAGTAAAAGTTTTGGCTACTCTTCCCACTGTGAGTAAGTCTAAAGCAGGGGTCACCAGCCTTTTTGAAAGCAGGAGCTACTTCATGGGTACTGAGTATTACGAAGGGCCCCAGTTTGACACTCTTCTGAAATAACAAAGTAGCTCAGTTAAACTTCATTTATGATGAACAAGATGTTCATTTTTAAATTTGTATAATGCAAGGGTGATTAAAATAGCAACAGAATAAAATTAAATTTTAGATGCAGCTCACAGTGAGTTGTGCTGTTTTTAGAACTGGACAAAATCTTTATGTTGACAATATGAAAAGATTTGAACATTTGTGTTTCTTGCACCGCTCCTTCTGATATAATTTAGTTTGCTTCTTTTTTGTAGCTAACTTTTGAAAAACACCCGACTTGTCCATACATTTTGTCCTTCTAACTGCATCAAGTCAAACTGTGCTGTAGCTCCTCACATACTTTTGACTCATTAATAATTTCTTTGCACTTTGCACTTCTACTTGAGTCATTTTATTTTGACGTACAGTGCTCCTATTGAAGTACAGTTTTGCTTACTCTACCCACCTCTACCAGTGAATTTAAATTGACTACTGTATTCATAATGTTAATAATGATTTGTATAACAGGCAAACAGCAGTACAGTACTGTGATTGTGTTCTGTGACTGTCCACTCCAGCGCCCCCTACAGGGCTCTTCCAGAAGTGTGACGACCAGAGGGTTTTGGTGTCTGCTGTGTTCCTGTGCAGCCTCCAGAGCAGATACCAGAGGACCAGATGTTATTGCAAGACTTAGAGGGGCCTCAACTCTGCAATCTGCTCACAGAGAACACGTAAACACACACGCTAAAACATACACAAATACATTCACAGGACAAGTCTATGTTAATTCATTCATCGCACTGGTTAGTCAATATTACATTTGAATATTTAGCAGAAAGCAAGGTTATTTTCGGTTTGTAATCTTTTTCTAAAATAGTTCCCAGAAAATGAGTGGAAAGGGTTGGCAGAAGCGTTAAGAGGTGCCAAGACTCTTACTCAGTTCAGGTCTCTGGTGGCTTGGCTGGAAGGATAAATTCTCGGAAATCGATCCATGAGGTTTAAAAGGTTTTTTGACTTCCGGCATCTATTTTCACAGTTAAACTTAAAAGTGTGTTGTGTAACTTTTCTGGTGGAGGGTCTGTCAAAGGCTTTTCTCCATGATAATCTTGTTGCTTTGTCTGGAATGTTCACACTGCAATAAAGGATTTTCACCAGTCAAACACAAGTTTCTAAATCACTCTGAGTCTCCCACTGTAGCTTGTCAAAGCCTGATCTCGTCAGATCTCAGAGGCGCAGAAAGGCTGGGTCTTTCTGAGTACTAACTGTTTCTGAAACTAACTTGGCGACCACTGGGAAAATCAGGTGCCACAGTGGGGCGCCAGTGGCAAAAACGGCCATTGTGTCCTTAGGCAAGGCACTTCACCCACATTGCCTAGTATGAAAGTGGTGTGTGTGTGTGTGTGTGTGCGTGATGGTGGTGGTCGGAGGGGTTGATGGCGCAGATTGGCCTCACTTCCATCAGTAAATGGTAAAATTGTAAATGGTCACATTTTTATAGCGCTTTTCTACCTTTCAAGGCTCAAAGCGCTTTACAACAAGGAGCCACTCACCCATTCACACACACTGGTGTATGAATGTGGCAACAGTAGCTCACCATTACTGAGTGTGGAGTAAATGAAGAATGAACTGTAAAGCACTGATCACCTGTCTTGAAAGGTGCTATATAAATGCAATGATTAATTAATTAATTAATTCCAAACCTTCTTTCTGCTGCTTGATTGCCCTTTTTGACTGCATATTTCACTACTTGCAGCTTGTAATCTGCAGAATATGATTAACAGTTCATCGCCGTGTGATAAAATAAGTTCTGATGTTAAATGAACATTAGTGAGTGAGATACGTCTTAATGACCCGTATGTGTTAAATCAGGTGAGTGCATAAATGATGAGAAGAAACGTCTCAAACTTCAGCAGCCGGATATCCGCTCATACCTGATCAACACTAGAAATCTGCTGAAATCCTGACCCCCCCAGACAGGTCTGTGGCTCTTTCTGCAGGAGACAGTAGTGCGTTAAGTGACGGTGGTACTGGAGGATCTTAGAACTGTAGATCCATGAGGAGGATCCATGGAAGGAACAGGATTAGCAGGTACGCAAGCCTAGAGCGCCCTCTGGTGTCTGTCAGTGTGAAAATAACCAAAGTGTGAAAGTCTATATTTGAATATATAAGTCACCGGACCACCCAAACCATGAAAAATGGTAACTTATAGTTAGAAAAATTTCAACTTATTTAAAGGAAAATTTTTAAACTTTTCTCAGAGGTCTTAAACCAGCACAAAATATACACCACACTTGATTAACTCTGGCATGTATTAACATGGCGCCTTTATTCAAGTCATAGTCCGTATGTATTCTTTTATACAGTCTATGATTCAAGTCCAAAGACATGAATGTTGTCATTTGTTAGTTTTAAACCCCTAAGATTAGTGTCATTTTGGTGGAGCGATTCCTTACAAATAATTATAAGGAAACAGAAAGATATCTGGTTGGTAATGAAATGGCGGCTTCTAAAACTAAGTCCAGTTGTTATAGTTGAAGGCTTTGATAGCTGATATTTGTGAATCATAAAACTGGGCACTTCTTAAGTGGTTAAAATCCCATGGGAGGATGTTAAAAACTGAGCTCAAAAAACTAAAAGTTTCTAAGTCTGCTCAGTGTGTGAGCCGGGTACCCACAAAAGCAAATGTGTCTGTTCTCACAACGAGCTAAACTCCACAAGCTAAAGTCACGAGCTAAAGTCAGCGGCTCACAGCGGTGAAGCTAGCGGCCGCAGCACTAAACTTTGTTTTTTGTCCCCACAGACTTGAACTTCATCAGCTTCAGGGCTCCAGAGTTCAGCAGCTGCTGGTACCAGAACTTTGACCATTATTACTGTACAGACAAGTTTAGCTTTAGTTAGTGAGTCAGTCACATCATTCATTTGTAGTTCGCACTAACAGCTAACTCACTGAAATATATATATATATATATATATTTCTGTAATCTTTGTGTTTAATGGTCATTAGGCCATAGATGGTTCTATATTAAAAGGACAAACCTTTGAACACAGTTTAATATAATTACCCAACATGTTTGTTTGATTGTGCCAAAAATGACTGTGTGCTAACGCTACCTGTCCAGTATTTGTACAGAATGAATGAATCCTCAGTGGAGTTACATGTTTTGAATCATTCAAAGGGCTTTGCTTTGTCACTATTTCAGTAGAGAACAAAGTCTCAAAGGTTCTACTGTTGTATTTTCTGTTATTTAACTTACCACAATCCAGAGTATTTGATTTAATGTTGCTTACTTAGTTTAAATACGCATTATGTTGACTCTAGTTTATGTATGTCCAACAAAAAAAGTGTGATTTGAGTATCGACTGCAGTAATATTAATAAACATATTTATGGTTTACAAAGTGCAATAAGTGCCCACCACTCACCGAATCAAACCTAAGCTCTGCACACAGAACTAAACATCCTGTAATGCCACATTTGCTGTGATATGGCAACAAATCCTGGCAGCAATGCATCAGTCACAAAAGCCACTGTGATTGAGAGCGGAGGAAGCTCAGGGCTTTTTCTCTCAAGCTCAGATTTTTCTCTCTCATTTCTGAATCCTGATCTGCACATTTTGAAGACTAACCCTGAGAGTCCATGTCTTCAAAAACAGAAATGCAAATGGGGTCTATTTTTTATACTGCTGTTTATCCTCCTTCCAATCACAAACTCCTGTGAGGTATTGTAAGAACTTAAATCATTGAGCCTCCATTTGACGTAGTTTCTCTTTTGTCAAACAGGGCCGCAGGAAGAGGTCTCTGTCGCCCGCCCCTCAGACCACGCGAGCCCGTCACGGTTTCCACCCTCCTCTTCTGCTCCGGCCTGTTCACATCTGCACCTTTCTGTTGTCACAATTTTTTGTAAAGACATTTGTGTTAAACATGTGTGTTTGTGATGTTCTAGCTCCAGAGAGGGTACAGCCCAGGACCCTCCACCCCTGGGACCCCCGTGTCTCCTCAGCAGGTAAGACTCACACACTTGTCTCTACTAAAACCTGTCTCTTGGTGTTTTAGATTGTTTTACATGTTTTATACCTTTTCCATTTTTTCTTCCTTTTAACCAAAATTACACTTTTGTAGGCTTGTGCTCCTGTTGGGACCCGCAACCCTGGACCCTCCTCCTTGGGCTCCTCTCCGGCCCCTCACCCTGGTGCACAGGTAAGTCTAATGTTTCTCTGAATGAAATGATGTGCCATAGTTGATTGTTCAAGTCTTAAATTCAAGGAAACCTTTTCTGTTTTCAAAAGCCCTCCAGGAGCCCCACCGCCCTCGGCCCCCACACTTCTTGAGTGTCCTCATTTATGCCAGCATAGTGGGCTTTGTATTTAACATGTGTGTATGTTTTTGCAGCAGCCCGGAGAGCTGCGGCTGTCCCTCCCTCTGTGGGTCCATGTGTGGGACGATGCCCACTTCCAGCAGGTACACAGCAGGTACACAGCACTCTACTGTTCATCACATGTCGAATGAACACACAAAACTATAACGTGACTGTGCTCTTTCAGCTCCTTGGGCCTATGATTCCCAACCTGCACCACATGGACCAGCAGGTTTGGATGTACGTCTCTGGCCCGGACGCCATGCTGGTGACTCCCCCCTGGGCATCTGCCTCCACCATCCGAGAGGTCGAGGAGAGCATGGAGTCCATCTACAGTTTCAGCCGCACGCTCTAGGGCAGCGAACTGTAAGTCCCCAAGCTGTGGGGTTTAACTGTTCTTTTTTTCCACAGTGACAGGTAATGGTAGGTACTGTAAGATGGTCTCAGGTGAGTAGTACTGTGTCTTTTTACTTAACAGTGTCATTTTGAGTTCAAGGTTTGTACCACAGCAGGAGGATGCAACACTCCACTCCACACTGCTGCCCAGGCGTCATGTGTGAAGCCCTGGGATGCCATCGTTTACAGAACACATTTATTCACTCAAACCCTACATGACACCACAGTTTATCATGTACGTCACCTACAGCGCTACACAATATAGATAAGGGACGTCTTACTGACCCCGGCTGGGAAGAACTGCTGTTAAGACGCCACCCGAAGACTGTCTGAAGTTACTGTGGAAACATGTCAGGGTAAATACATCATCATATCTTTACTGTCTAATATACATTAACAGCTATTTATACTCGCATATTTTGTTTGTTTTTCAGCCTGGACGGCAAAGTAAGTTGACCGTGGTGAAGGGAAGATCTTTATGCGAGTTAAGATATCTGTGCAAGACGGCCAGGTGGGTAAACTGGACCAGAGTGACCCCCGCCTGACAGAATGTGTTCAAATATGACCTGAAGTGACACTATAAGACCGGTGAATAAAACAGACCCCCTCAGACTTCAGTTACAATGAAGATGGTGATGGACAGAAGAGAGATGCCTCCAGAACAAAGACCCCAGGTTTGCTGTAACTCTGGACACAGTCTAACATGTGTTCATCCCACACAGATTCAAACTGAATTTCTGCTCATAGATTCTTGAACCAGAACTGTGCTGTCATCATGAGTGAAGAAATGAGAAAAACACATTGGGCCCTCTACTGTCTTCCAAGTATATACTGCAGAGGAAGAGGTGAAATATTCAGAATTGCTTATAAAGAACAACAATGTTTTGGAATCTAAAATTGTGTCTTGCTTTTTCCGAGCTACTTCTGACAAGAGCCAACTTGACTACAGTAAAAAGGCTCATGGATGAAGTTCACGGGGGCTGTCCTGAGGAGAGGCATCGATACTGTCAAACAACAACAACACAAGAGGCATATTGAGACGAGGTTTAACGCCGCCACAAACCTTAGGCAGGCCTGGGAGGGCATCAGGGCATCGCAGACTAGAGGAGGACATCACCACCTCCCCGAGCCGACTGTCCCGCCGTGAAACTGAGGAACACATGAGGGCCGTGTTCAGGACCGGCTCGTTGTCGGACCAGACAGGGTGGGTCTTCTACTCCAACACGTCCCTGCACATCATGGGCCCCGGGTTCCAAGCAGCCATAGTCCCCGTGTCCAAACAGTTATGGCCACGTGTCTAAACGACTACACACACGTGGCACTCAGTAAAAATGTTTTGACATTTTCAACATATTTCTTTGACACGTTTTTTTGTCATTTCAAATTTTACAAAGTGAAATTTAATAGCTTCTGAAAAAAAATATCTTTTTATAGTAATGTCTACTACTTGAGGATTCACAGATACAAAAATATGAATAGGCCTAATTGACAATACAGTAAACAGATTTATTTTCTTACTAAAGTGAGGGGTCCTTGGAGTGTTCTTCGTGATAAATATACTCGATATTCTTCTAGCCCATTGCATATGAAAAACAGTTGCTAACAGTTCATAATGTACATAATGTGTGGCTGAATCAGGACAAAAAGAGACAAAAGACAAAAATGGTACATAAACCTCAAGAGCTATGAAGCAGCAGCGTTGGTGATGATGAAGGTGTCTATTCAGAGCATGACAGACAGAAGCCCCACACGTGGTTTGGAATCATTTATTGAACTGATTTTACTTTTATTGAGGCAAATGCTCACCCATGCCTAGCACTTTTAAAGCACTCTTTTTTTTGTACTAATACAATAGTCCAGATATCAACAGAACTGATCAAATTACATTAAACAAGAGTCTGAACTTTTGAGTTCCAACCCAGGTTCACTATTCGCTCCTGAATCCCAGACTTACTGTAGCATTAGCAATACATTTGTTTGGAGAAATCCTGAAATCCTGACTGCACTGTAGTGTAACAACTTTATTATAACCTCATGTATGTTCAGATTAAGACAAAAACACACGCTCAGTAGTGGTGAGTAACTCGGGTAGCCGCAGAGCACAGTTTCTATTCTACAGAGACATGTTTGCCACGTTACCTAAATCATCATCTGAACTCATAGCACAATGCACCCTTTCATACACTGTAAAAGAAAAAGAAAACTAGCATAATAATAATAATATATGATGTGATATAAACCTTAGTCTTGTTTATACAATAAAACTATTGCCTGGTTTTGATATTTTGATCAGTTACTTAAAGGAAAATACAGTGATGATGAAGAGTCATGTGAAACGAAACAAAACACAACTCCAGGTCTGTTTTTGAGGAAGTAACAACATTCATAAGAGTATTTTTGCATAACTAAAAATCAAACCTATTTAGCTCATAGTCATGTCTTTTGTGAAACACCACCAAATGAGCTTGTGTTTAATTGGTTTGTGTTGGTGGTGGTGGTGGAGATGCAGCAGCAGCAGCAGTAGAAGCAGCAGAAGCAGTCCTCCATCTGCCGGCCAATGCCCGCCCACTCAGCCCCCCGAGGAGGAGCAGAGGGCAGGCCTGGGACTGCAGTGTGCCCCTCTCACACAGATAAGCACACACACACACACACACACACACACACACACGCACACCATTCCAGCTAACAACCAGATAAACACACACACACACTCATACGATTCAAGTTAACAACCAGATAAACACACACATATACACTCACACACACACACACACACACACACACACACACACACACACACACACACACACATGAACAGACACTTACATAGAGAGAGAGAGAGACACACACACATGCACAGACACACACACTATTCAAACTAACAGCCAAATAAACACACACACTTATTGAAACATACACATGAACACACACTTAGACACAGAAAAAGAGAGACACACACACGTGCACTCACACACACCATTCAAATTAACAGCCTGGTACACACACACACACACACACACGCACACACACATGCACACCTGCAATTCAAGTTAACCCGATAAACACACACATACACAAATACACACACTAGTAATGGGACTTTCGGCTCTTTCATGGGATCCGGATCTTTTGAATGTGGTCATGGGAAAGAGCCGTTCAAAAGACGGGATCAATCAAACGGGAACCACTACTTCAACTATAAACTAATCACAAAAAATGAGAGAGACGACCGAGATCTGTTTAAAATGTTTCAAACTAACAGTGGGAAAGTGTTATTTTTAAAAATACACTACAACAAAAAATAATGTAAAAACTACTCTTAGTATTATGATGGCAGATGTGTTTTAGAGCATAAATCTGTCGCTCTTGTTGCCTTCTGTGTTTTTGTGCTGATTCTTGTCTTGGTTCAAAGTGAATCAAGTATAAAAATGCATAACAGAAAGAAAAAGATGTGGTTCTTTTAAAACTGAGATCCGGTTTCAACCATTCATTTAGGAGCAGTTCAAAAGAGCCGAACATTACATCACTAAATCACACACACACACGCACACACACACACACACACACACACACACACACACACACACACACACACACACACACACACACAGGAATGACTCAAGGTAATTTCACTGCTCCCACCTGGTTTTGACAGAATAATAACACTGGTGATAATTATAGCTTTAAACACAGTGATATTTCATCTCATCTGAACTCATTGTGCCATTCAGTCATTAATATTAGACAAATTATTGGTGACACAAAGACATGATACAGGATAATCGTTTCCTCTTCGTTACCTCTAATTTCTCACAGTGAAAAATAACATGTGCACCAAAATTAGGCAGGGCAAGTTTATTTTTATAGCACAGGTCGTACACAGAGTAATTCAAAGTGCATTAAATACATTAAAGTCACAATAATAAAAACAATTCAAAGTATAAATAATCATCATAAAATAAAAAATAAAAATGAGAGAGAGACCGTGAAATTCAACCGTGAAATTCAAACATACTGGCCGTAGTTGATCGTAAAGGGGCTGTTACAGACAAGGCTTCTGGTCCAAAAGTTTGAACAAATATGCCCTAAAACAGTCATGGCCGACCCGCGGCTCTCGAGCCTCATGCGGCTCTTTAACTAGTTTCACGCGGCTCTTCAGGAGCTTTTACATAACATGCGTCACATATGCTTGGCTGGCGTTACCATTCATTCAAGGATTGTTCAAGATAAGGAATGCCAAAAGTCTCACTCAGCAGCATAGTAAGAGAAAAATTGAAAATGAAAATGATTTTATTTTTGTTTGTGGACTTGCTTGAACTGAGAGTGTGTGTGTGTGAGACAGTGCACACAATGTTAACTGTTGAAAACAACTTTTACCAACTTTTAAACAATACTATCATGTTGGTGTGGTTATTTTCATTAAATCTGGTTGAGCATAGGCCTGTGTGTGCGTGTGCGTGCAGACATGATTGAGGAATGGGATGATGTTCATGTGTACCCATGTGTATAATGTGGCTCTTTGCAGTAACACAGAAAAAGAAGGGGCTCTTAGTCTTCTACTCGTTGGCCGCCCCTGCCCTAAAACAAGGCCATGGATCGGTACACATTTCTGTTTTAGACCCGTTCACACAGCTAATCAGTAGAAAAAAGTGATTTGGGTGTTTCATGGTCCTTTAAATGAGAGGGAAGAGTGGCGAATGGAAACTTTTCAGTCATACGCAAAGCTAAAAAATACATTTTGAGCCTGAGTTTGAACATAGTCAAAGCAGAGGTCTGTGTCACATCTTCAGGAAGACCGGAAATTAGGAACAGAAATGCAGCTGTGCACAGGGCTCTGCAATAATCCCGTTTTAATGGAGAGTAAGAGTCAGTCATTTGTAATCGTCAATGATCAGCCGATGTTTCCCATCAATACAGAAGACTACAGGTTTTTTATTTGCGTGTCAAACAATCTCCAAACTCATATAAACGAGTTCATTTTGGATAAAAAAAAAAAAAAAATGAATAAGTAGATTTATTTTATTTTTTAAACATAAAGATTGTAGAACAGTTGGATATATATTTTGGACACATTTATGTTTTTCTCTGCCTTATTTCATGTTCAAAGAATATTTTATTAATTTTATGTTTTATACATCAAAAAACTACTACATACAGGGTACATATTTGTAGCCTATATTTAGTTTCACGTAAATTATCAATAACAAAGGTTTTTTTGAGAGAGAGAGAGAAATGCTCGTGATCGTGCTCGATAATGATTTTTTTCCAGAATCGAGCAGCCCCCACCCCATAGTCTGAAATAAATGTCCAAAAAATGCAACTTTTTTACTCATTGAGTTATGATTAACTTATAAAAGAGATACACTGGTCACAAATGATGGATTAAAAATGAAATTAGACTTAGACAAACTTCACTGATCCACAAAGGAAATTATTTGGATACAGCAGCTCACACATCACATTGTTATATTATAATAACAAAGAGTAAAACATATAGACCAGGGGTGTCAAACTCATTTTGGTCCGGGGGCCGTATGCAGCCTACTTTGATCCCAAAAGGGCCGGATCAGAAAACTCAGTTCTCTCTTCAAGTTATTGTATTTTTCTCCGTGTCTCGTAGTGGTGTTTAAGATTATATTCCTCGAGCAACGCCACTTGTTCCAAACACACTGAGCACAGATTTCCCATTCACCTCTGTCAACAAATAAGAATTAGACTATTTTTCTTGGGAAATCCTGAACTCAGCATCTGCTTTTCTCATTTTTTGACATTTTGCTGATGAGGGTCACGGTCGACAGTCAAAACGATCGTCCTTTAAGAGCGTTTGGAAAGAGGAAAGTCTTCATTTGTGCTGCTCTGGTGGGAGTCGCAACGTACAGAAACGCCGGAGACGCTGCTATGCTGAACGGTGCAGAAAATTAACAGAAAAATCTGAAAATTTTAAGTATTTTAATAGAAAAATCAGCCGAGGGCCAGATTAAAGGTCTTGGAGGGCCGGATCTGGCCCCCGGGCCACATGTTTGACACATGTGATATAGACGATAATAACACGTTCAAAATAAGCAGCAGAAATAGTAAGAGACTGATGTCAAATACAAATATCACTCAGCTTTATACAAGATGTTGTCAGGAGAAACTGTGCAGAGATGAAATAACGGCTCACAGGACGCAGGTGTATGGAGTAAGTGACATTTATACTCCACAAATTGAAGGAGGTGAAAATATTTGTGCCACCATAATCTTAACAAAATGTATGGGAAACACTGGATCATCTTTTTTGAACGGAGAGTGCACTGCCAATCCTCACACCACAGACTCTGGAAGGAGAAATCTGACTCTGTGGAGGGTCCATCACCTGCTTATTTCCCTGAAGATGTTCTTGTCACACCCGGAATAACCCAAAATATGACATTAAACATATGGAGATCGTGGAAACAATGACGTGATGCCGCGAGACCAAGTTACAGGTCAGATCTGTGAAGCGGATGCCCTGCTCATAGTAAGAATGCATGTGTTTCAAGCCGTCTTTGTCAGCGATAAAATAAATACTGGAAATGGATGAAATACTGTGATGTATTACGGTAATAATTACTTCTAATAATACACTTTCACGAGAACAACACTGTATGAAATATTATTTATAAAAAACTTGATCATGAGAACAGTAAATGTCATGATATGTCACTGAATCGATTTTTTTCTTACCCCCCTAATAGTGAGGAACATTCTAGGCCAAAAAATAACATCTCATAGTTTCGGACCCTCACTAGAAAGTTACACAGTTCACTTTTAAGTTCAGAAAATGAAATATTGAAAGTCGTTTGTCATGTCGTCCGGTCCTAGTTCGTCAGAAATGATTTCCGAAGCGTATTTGAAATGAAGTGTATGTCAGTCCCTCCTGTGAAGTGTTATAAATACTCTGTGAGGATGTGGATGTTTCCGAGTGGGCGAAAGAACAATGAAAACAGTCAAGTAATTGTGAAATAAGAGATTTGTCACTGAAGGCCAAATGTGGAACTTATAAGCCACAATAACAACCCTGAGTGAGTGTTGAAATTTTGATTTGACAAACATAATACAAATGACTGACGATACTTCTAAAATTACTGATGCGCTCATAGTAACTACAAGATAGAAAAGTTTGCATTAAAGTAAAATTGACTCTTGTGAGCTTTAAGTCATGTTACAAAGCTGTTACCTCCTCAAAAACAGACCTGGACTTGTGTTTTGTTTCATTCACACATGTTTGAGTAATTCTGGTTTAATAGTCTGTCTACATTTCCAAAGCTCTAAATCACATGTGTCAAACATGCGGCCCGGGGGCCAGATCCGGCCCTCCAAGACCTTTAATCTGGCCCTCGGCTGATTTTTCTATTAAAATACTTAAAATTTTCAGATTTTTCTGTTAATTTTCTGCACCGTTTAGCATAGCAGCGTCTCCGGCGTTTCTGTACGTTGCGACTCCCACCAGAGCAGCACAAATGAAGACTTTCCTCTTTCCAAACGCTCTTAAAGGACGATCGTTTTGACTGTCGACTGTGACCCTCATCAGCAAAATGTCAAAAAATGAGAAAAGCAGATGCTGAGTTCAGGATTTCCCAAGAAAAATAGTCTAATTCTTATTTGTTGACAGAGGTGAATGGGAAATCTGTGCTCAGTGTGTTTGGAACAAGTGGCGTTGCTCGAGGAATATAATCTTAAACACCACTACGAGACACGGAGAAAAATACAATAACTTGAAGAGAGAACTGAGTTTTCTGATCCGGCCCTTTTGGGATCAAAGTAGGCTGCATACGGCCCCCGGACCAAAATGAGTTTGACACCCCTGCTCTAAATGCTCTGTTGCAGCTTGTGATGTCATGAAGTGGTATTTTTCAACTTAACATCAAACTTTTACCTTCAGTTCAGTAGAGACGAACAATTCCAAGGTCTAAATGATCCAAATATATAGAGTGTATTCTGTATATCGAATCCCAAGTCTCTTTGCTTAAATGAAGAGTTTTGATGCAGAAATAGCTAAAAAAAAAAAACAGAGGGAACTACATAGACCATGATCCTTTGCTCCGTTTCAGTGCAGACGACATGAAGAAATAACTGTTCTAAGCACTTTGAAATCTTCATTCTTTGGATTAAGTCTTGTGAAGCATTTTTAGAGGAAAAAGGAGCAGATTCACAGTTTTGTGCCTCCACAAAATATTGTAATAAATCTGCTACGGTGAAATGTATATGGTGAAAATATCGTACAGAGAGATTTGGATATCGTTCCATCCCTAACGACAATAAATGTTGTACCAAATGACTGGTCACAGCATTTTAGAAAGTCACTCTTATTATGTAGAATATCGTAATATCATGAGCTTTCCCACGATATCACAATAAATATCATACCGTGACAATATCGTATCGTGAGACTTGGATATCGTTACACCCCTAGTTGTTTAGCTAAATCAGGATAAGCCTACAAAGTTTTATCTGTTTACTCTTAAAACGTTAATATAACTCTTGATTTGGGGGTTAAACAGGAACTTTGGTCCAGTTTTACTTCATTAACATTTCCAAAAATGTTAAATTAACTCTAGAACAGACTGGACTCATATAAACCCTGAGAAAATGTTAAGATTGATTCTGTGAGAGTAAATTTTAACACTCCACTTTTTGCTGTGTATATAACGCTCTATATCGCACTGTGATCTACATTATTGGTTAATATTGTGCAATACAAAACCTCAAATATTACAACCGGCTCATTACAAATCAGTTATGCGTGTGCAGAAGTCCATATTTTGCACGCAACTTCACAATCTTTGTCCGGTTGTCTTGTCCCAGGCCGTAGCAGCTGACCCCAACTCCTCCAGAACATCTCCCCGGACAAGGCTCTGCTCTGTCCGTCCAGACCTTCTCGCCCGCATTCCCATCACCGTCTGAAGGGAGGTGGGCAGATCGGCATTGTCTCCCCCATCCCACTCACCCTCACGCTCCTCTATCTGCTCTTTTTTCTCTTTTTTGTCTTCACCAGCCCACACCAGGAACCCGGGGCGACAGAGATCCTTTTCCGGGGGCGAGCGGGGAACTCTTGGTGGGCCGGGCCTAAAGTCAAAACTGAAAACTGTGCTGACGGCGGCGGCGGTGGTGGTGGCTTCCGTGGCACCCGGCGGAATCTTAGAACTCCGAACGTTGGAGAGGAGAGGAAGCAGGTTCAGGACGGAAGATCCGACGAGGACTTTGAAGGAGCAGATAGCCTGGAGTGTGACGTTCTAGCAGGTGAGAGGGGGGTTGGCGTCGGTCGTTACTTGGGTTTTTTGTCGGAGTTTAGGCTCGGATGAGTCACAATGGAATCCAGATTTGGTTTGAATGAATGGGTGATGAAAATACAGGGATATCACAGCAGCAGATTCTAGAAAGTTGGTGCAAAACTATGAAAATTAGGCTGGTTTATTTACAAAACATGAGCTGAAATTACTTAAATTCAGAAAGTTAAGTAGTAGTAGTTATTTATACTTTGGATATTAAGTTCTAGGGGTTTGATGATTTCAGTTTCAAAGTATTTTTGACCTATTTTTTAAAAAAAATTTGAAGTTGTAGCAGCTGCCGTTTGAGTAACTGTAAAATATAGATTTCCAGCAATTTTTTTATTCTTTCTTACCACTTTGCAAGAATAATTTTACGGCAATACGACGATGCAGAGAAGCAGGATTAGGAAACAATCATTAACAAAAATCTATTTAAAAAATAATTCTGAATTCAATTTTTTTTTTTTTTTTTGTATTGAAATTTCTTTTTGCCTTCTTGGTTTTTGTTACATGGACTCTGCAGATCACTCTTTATGGTGAATACTCCACATCTCAAGTTTTTACAATAGAAAAAGGCCAAAATTTCAATTCCATTTTGTTGCAATTAGTTTCATTTTTGTGTTTTTTTGAATTCTCACTTTTTTTTGCTGTTTTAACTCATCTACTATGTCTACTCCAAAGTATTTCCAAAAGTACTTTATATTTACTTTTTTATTTAGTGGAACTGAAGGTATTTTTATTTAAACACTAATTATGAGAAAATATAAGCGGTGAAGTCATATTTTCAGCTTAGAAATGGGCACTGAAAGCAGTTTGAGCTGAATCTCCATTGTCTTTTGTGGTGATGATAAAAGCTGAACCCGGCAGGAGGAAGTTGGGGAAAGGGCTGAACAATTTAAAAATAGAAAAAGTTGTAAAATTGCAATTGTGGTTTTTCTAAAGGAGAATTGATTTGAATTTGAGAACGGATTTGAGATTTTGTTCACTCATTTTAAACACAAGATCTCGCGAGACAAGTTGGTCGAGAAAAATGATCTTGTGAGATTTTTTTTTTGGTTTCGTGTCACATTTGGATCGGACAGAAAAGGGTTAAGTCGAGTTACATCTTTTACAGTTCCCAAAAAGTCTTCGAATGGGAACAACAATATGGAAAAAATCAACAAAATACAAAATTGCGAGGCCAAAACTGAAAACTGAATCGTGAAATTTACATATTAGTTGGGAGTTAAGTTCAAAAATCTCGTCTTGTCTCGTTCTCGTGACTGAAATCTGAACTGACAAACATATAAAACAAGAATAACATTACAGAACATGTTTGTGCAGATCTAAACAACAGGATTAGCCGTTTTTTATGCAGAATAAGACGGAGATTTTGTCGTTTGCGGAGGAAAAAATGGTGCTAAGAAACTGCAGGCTTTGCGATTTGCTAATTACGTCCACTGAAACTGCAATTTTTATTTCACTGTGGTCTTAATTGTAGTTTTATTTGCCAAGTTTTTCTCCTTTTCAATATTATGTTTTGTCTCCTTTTTGCTCAGTATATATAAATATTATTATTGATTATATTCATTATTTAAAATGGTTGTGTTGGTGTCTGTCTGGTATGATGCACATTATGAATAAAAAAATAAAATAAAAAGACTTTAGTTACTTTACTAACGTCCTCTTCGCAAACAAATAAAGATTCTATGCGTAAAAGCTGCTAATCTTGTAGTTTAGACGTCTACAAACATGTTCTGAAACGCATTTGATTCTTGTTTTAGTTCAGCAGTTTTGAGTTCAGTTTTCTCAAATATCAACACTTCAAATTTAATCCTGATTTTAGAACATTAAAGGGAAATCGTGTCACAAAAAAACAGAGAAACTGCTTTAAGATTTTAAGAGTTTTCCAAAATTCTTGCGCCTTAGTGTTGATCTTTTGTCTTTTTGAAGCTGTTTCACGACAGAACCAGCTAAGAAAGTCCCACTCATTTAGTTTAACTCACTGATAATATCTCATAACTCTCAAAATGTGCATCAGCTGCCGGTAATTCCGAGTTAGCAGCGAGTCTTTGTAAGTTTTGCTATAGAACGAGCGGCTGGTCTGGCTCACGAGCTGCTTTTCCTACAAGAGCCGACGGCGCGGTTACGTAACGTCGTTTGTTTTAATTGACATAATTGGTTTTGTAGAGGCCGATACGGAAGAAACGTGCAGACTTCTAATGGGGGAGATGTTCACTGCTTGATTTGACTGGTGAAACAGAACCTAAAGACCGGTATTTTTGTTTTATATCAAGATAAGATAAGATATCCTTTATTTGTCCCACAATGGGGAAATTTCAGTGTTGCAACGCACAGTAAAGAGAACAGCAAGAAACAGTAGCAGCAATAGAAGCACAGTTAAGTTAAAAATAGACAAACACTATAAGGATCTATAAAGATAAGGATTATAAAACTATGTATCATATAAATTGCTATCTTAAGATAATATATACAATAAATTGCAATCTAAAAACTATATATACAATAAATTACTATCTTACATTGTGCGCTATGTAACTTTTCTGTTGTGTCTAGGCATGTACCACAGTGTGGCATTAAACTTTTTATTTTTAACAATAAAACAGCACCTCGAAAAATAGATATTCCACTTTACTCAGTGCACGTCTCCGCAAAAATTGGCTCCATGGAAACATATCACTTTAACATTATACTGTGAAAAATTCCAGGCAAAACAACATCTCCACGGTGACGAAACCTCCTGCATGAAAGTTACACAGCGCGCCTTTAATTTTGGATTATGTAAAAAAAAAAAATCCACATAATCAGGGATGTGACAATAACAGAAATATCGTGATATCGTATCGTCAGCAATATCGCGTTCATAGTTATGGTGCATAATCAACTAAAAAAAAAACAGAACTGCATAGACCATCACCCTTTGCTGTGCTCACATGAAGAAATAAGTGTCATTAAGCACTTTTAAATCTCATTATTTTTGGATATTTGGATTCGAAAAGGAGCATATACACAATTTTTTTTGCCTCCATAAAATATCGCGATAAATATCGTACCGTGAGAGCAATATCGTGAAAATATCGTATTGTTTTTGAGAGCATAACTAGTATAATAAGCACGTTCCTGCTAATTAACAGTTTGAAATTTTAGTGTTTGGTGTGTGTTTAAGAACAGAGCAGTTTTTATTTTGTGACACTGTTTTTCTGTTTCAATATGACAGAAAAGAATTTGTTTTTTTATCTGCTATTGACTGATTTGATTTGATTTTCAGTTCGATTTTGTTTCGTCAAATTAAAAACAAAATAAAAGCGGTTTCAGTTTTCATTTTTGGAACAACGCAGACTTTTAAATATCGCCATTTAATGCAAAAATAAGTCTGACAATTAGAAATAACTGAATCTTGGTTAAATTTGTTAAAATATTTCAATCATATGCCCTGATTATGTGCAATAGTTTTACCCTGATTAAAAAATAAAAGTGTAGCTGCAATTTGGGCAGGAGCTGCTATTATAAAAGTGGTACCAGTGATTCTTGTGTCCGTAGCTTCAGTCCGTTCTCAAATGCTCATTCTGTATTTACAAATCACCAAACTTGAACTGAAATAATATTGTTTTTCTTACATTTTTTAATCCTAATAAGTTGCATTCGCCTAACGTCACAACATTAACTGTCAGACTGCGGATTTGTTGGCCTCATTTATGGTTCATATCTCTGTAATTACGGGCTTCTCCACTAGGGGCGTAACAATAACGTAAATATGGTGATATCGTATCGTCAGAGGTCTCACAATAATATCGTGGACCATCACAATATATCGAATCCCGAGTCTCTTTGCTTAAATGAAGAGCTCTGGTGCAGAAATAACAGAGGGAACTACATAGACCATGATCCTTTGCTCCGTTACATGAAGAAATAACTGTTCTAAGCACTTTGAAATCCTCATTCTTTGGATTAAGGCTTTTGAAGGCATTTTTAGCAGCCGTAGTCTCCACAAAATATTGCAATAAAAATCGTACCGTGAGATGTATATCGTGAAAATATCGTAAATATCGAGATTTGGATATCGTTACATCCCTGCTGTCCACACAAAACAAAAACTGGTACAAAGTTAATCGATTTCTCTGTCAGTATCAATAAACAAAAGTGAAATTCTTCTTTTTTTAACGATAGCTTCAGAAACTGTCTGCGGATCCAATCACCAAATAATAATAATGTTCAACAATTATACATTTATTAAGTTTAAAAACCGGTTTAACTCCCGTAGAGGTTTCCATTTAGAAAATCTAGCACCGTTGCCATAGAAATTAACAATTCAAACTCAATATTACATCTTTTGAACGGGCAAAGATTCTGAAATTATCACCTACAAACCAGAAATTGAAAACCCTCTGTGCAACATCTGATATTTTTAAATCCAAGACTGTAAACACTAGTCCTGTCATGAAAGCACATTTTGAAGTGTGATATATGACGATAAACGACAATATTCTAAACCATAAAGCAGAATTATTCCCAAAAAAACATTCTAAATGTACAAAACAAGAGCTGAAATAAGCAAATCGCAGAATGCACCACAGTTTGTATCTATAACGAGTCAAAAAAGTCATTTATTCGACGCTCTACAGCTCAAATCTCATCATATATCGTAAAAAATAACCAAAAATATCCCATTACTGCAAAGAAAAAATACTGTTCCACATACAATACATCGATATAGTATTTATAGCGATGGGTTACAGGGGTAGCAACAAAGTATTAAAGTAAAAGTACAATAATAAGCCCAAATTGTGGATATCTGTACTTCACTTACATAGATTTTACATTGGTGCTCTTTACTTTTACTTCACTACATTTCAGATCTGGACTGAAAAGTAAAAAGTACTTGAGAGACTTTTTTTAGCCCGTTTAATCAAATTTTCTGTACTGAGCAAAACCAAAAGGCCCAAAACATCCGAAATCAATTGAATCACTTAAAATCAGCTAAATTCTGCATCAAAATCGTGATATTTCATCCTTTAATTGTACTAAAAATCTCTGCAAAACGCTTTTAAGTACATTTTTAAACAGGCACAGGTAGATTTTTACTTTCACTCGAGTCTGTACTTCAGTATTTCGTCCACCGCCGGCCTGGAATCGTTCGAATCACTGAATCGTTTGGACTCTGAAGCGCTCAAATCGTCTTCTAATCGTTGTATTGAAAAGCACACAGCCCCGCGTATGTCCCTGCCCACTCCTGCGTGCCGCTCCGGAGCTAATTGCCCCGGTTTGGCGAGGTTTTTGGTGGTTTTGGCGGGGGCGGACGGGGGCGGACGGGTGATGGGACGTGGAGAGAGAGGAGCCGGGACTCACTCTGCTCCCACAGATAGTGTCGGGGCATTCACACCGAGGCACGGCTGTCTATTATCTGACACTCACGAGTCAATACCGGCCCCATGAATATGCAGCCGCAGCAACTCCACCCCCATCCTGAGTCACTGCTTACACACGGGACAATTAGTCTTACAAGGACGCCTCGAATCATCTGCGGAAAATAAATGTCTGATTGCAGTTTGTCCGGGGAGCGCTCTGATTCTAGTTTTGCGATTATGTTTCAAGAAGAGGATTCTGGCATTTTTAACTTAAAATTTGAACTGATACAAGAATCACATTTCAGAACCTGTTTGTACACATTTAAACTGCAGGATTCACAGTTTTTATGCAGAGTAAAATTTTGTTGTTTTAGAACAGGGGTGTCAAACTCATTTTGGTCCGGGGGCCGTATGCAGCCTACTTTGATCCCAAAAGGGCCGGATCAGAAAACTCAGTTCTCTCTTCAAGTTATTGTATTTTTCTCCGTGTCTCGTAGTGGTGTTTAAGATTATATTCCTCGAGCAACGCCACTTGTTCCAAACACACTGAGCACAGATTTCCCATTCACCTCTGTCAACAAATAAGAATTAGACTATTTTTCTTGGGAAATCCTGAACTCAGCATCTGCTTTTCTCATTTTTTGACATTTTGCTGATGAGGGTCACGGTCGACAGTCAAAACGATCGTCCTTTAAGAGCGTTTGGAAAGAGGAAAGTCTTCATTTGTGCTGCTCTGGTGGGAGTCGCAACGTACAGAAACGCCGGAGACGCTGCTGTGCTAAACGGTGCAGAAAATTAACAGAAAAATCAGAAAATTTTAAGTATTTTAATAGAAAAATCAGCCGAGGGCCAGATTAAAGGTCTTGGAGGGCCGGATCTGGCCCCCGGGCCGCATGTTTGACACATGTGTTTTAGAAGGAAATGATGAAACTTTGAAAATTGCAGACTTTGCGATTTTGATTCAGTTTAGTTTAATCTTGCAGCCCTAAATATAATAAGGCACCTCTAGTTAACACTAAGGATGCTTGACTTTGTGTATTGTTTATTCTTAACCCGAGCCCATTTTTAGACCTCTTTAGACTAAGAGACAGAGCAACTTAAACCAGAACTGAACCTGGACTAGACAAGGAATAAACCAGAACTAGAACATGACCAAACCATGTCCACGTTTGGACTTAAAATAGACTAAAACTAGGATGAGCATAAATCCGAATCAGAATCCGAAAGGTTTTATTGCCGTATGAGTGAACAGGTTTACAACATTAGGAAATTGCTGCTGTACTTGGAGAACAAACACTAAACAAACACTAAACATGCAACAAATAAAATAGAATAAAATCAAGTAGAAAACAATAAAGTGAAGGAATCCACGGCAGTTTAACCGACATCTACGTGTCTATATGTTCATCACAAACAGACCTGGAGTTGTGTTTTGTTTTCTTCACACGAATCCTGCGTATTTAGACTGTGTTCTCTCAAATTAGCAACACTCTGTTCTACTTTGTGATGTCATGTGGTGATACAGGAACTCCACACACCTTCACTAGAACCATTCGGGTCATTTCAGCCTCTACTGAACTAAAAATAAAAGGAGCTTCATGACATCACAAGGTGGAACGCAGCATTTTGAGCTGTGGAGATGTAGACAGACTGATAATAAAGGCTTACTCGAACATGTGAGTGAAACAAAACGTGACAAAAAGCTCACACAATTCAATTTGGTGTAACGTAGGACTTTTAATAAACCTACAGAGATTTTAAAATGTGAAAATACGTCACTAGATTCATTCAGAAGTGTCCTGACTCTGTAGTGCAGGACGGGGCAGTTATTTGTTCCATGGGGCCACGTGAGAAACAGGAAGTATTGTGGAGGGCGCGGCCAAAATGCTCAATTGTGCATAATGTTAATTGTTTCTTCATAAAAAGCAGTAAAGCAGCAGACTGGTGGGAGTTTATGTTATGACTAAGCAAAGAAAAAGTGAGGCTGTCTGATAAAAAATGTCATTAAAAACACCTGTAAAGTAAAATTAACACACCTCTAGTCCACGCATGAGGTTAAATGATAAAATATGTTTATTTTTTTCATTTAAATTGATGTTAAACGTCTGATTTAGTGCGATACGTGTAGTGACCCAGCAGCATATCAGGTGCACTTCTTTTGTGTACTTCTGTCGCTATGGACTTTTGCACACTTTGGTTTATGGTTCATTTCGAGCATAGTACACAAAATCGTATGTACAGACATGCAAACTCCAAATACAAGAAACAAAAGAAAGAAGAGAGAGAAAAATAAAAAATTAAACAAGGACAATCAAATTTGTTTACATGCATTTCACCAAACATGAAGGATTTGGTTGATAATGTTTATTTTCTATGTCCAATCTCGAGGTCTTTCAGGCTTTCACACAGCTGCTCCAATTACTAAGCAGCTCATTTTTGCCAATAGCTCAACTCAAGAATTAATCCAAGCAGAAAATATGAAGATATCAGTGTAAAATTAACAATAAAAAGCTTCTGCTTGATAACTCCAGGAATATATAGTCAGGATGTTTACCACTGTGGACTAAAATGCCTGAAGCAGTCGGCCTTGGAGGCAAAAAAACGTGGCTGTTCCGCTTGTTTCCCAAAAGCGTCATGACGCAGACATTCAGTGAATAAAGTGAGGGGAAATTAGGCTCATTTATAAATGTCAAAATCTCTTAGATTCAATAATCCGTTACCCACCGTGTGAATACGCCTCTTTTGTCCAAACTGTGAATACATTACAATTTGAACGTCGAATTTTCAGGGTTCCAGTCTGACGTCTGATAGTCCAGTTACTGAAGTGAAAAAAAAAAAAAAAAACCTTGAGTGATTTTAACCCTGTAAAGCCCAAGCCATTAAATAAGTGACAGAAAATCCCAATTCTTTCTATTTTTTCTATTCATTTCAAGCCTTTACTGGTCCCTCTGAACAAACAAAAACATTTTTAAATATCAGTTTCCATATATGAGTTTCATCATCAGGTCACAATGCTCTTTTTTCCTGAACAAACAAAAACATAAAATACAAATAAATCCACAAATGTGTAATTCTAAACATAAAAAGTCCTTCCATGATGCAGTAATAAGAAATCCACCACTGGAACTGGCTGGAAAACATAACTTTTTTGGTGTTGGTTTGTTTTTGTTGTTTTTTGTTTGTGTTTTAGTTACACTTTTATGTTTTATTTTATTATGCTCAAATAAACACTGATTTTAGTTATTTTTACTCTTTTTGTGATGCACTGCATGTATCTGATTGTACACATCAGGTTTTTCAGGGAAACAAATATCACACTGCTCATGAGGAAGGCTGAAAAACTCATGTATCAAATATGATACGTTTGGCGTTATAGGGTTAAAGGTGCAGATAGTCATATGTGATGTCATTGTGCACTGGATGGAAAAAGTGGTTGGCTTTTGTGTTGTTGTGTGAGCTTTAGACGTCTTAAAATGGCTTGAAACCATAATCTATTTAGTGTATTATTTATTAGTATCTATGGCGTGCGACTGGACCTTTCTATTTTCATTTTGAACAGGCATCGATCAGACGTTGTGTGTCTTATTTATCATGTTTATTGAAGTGTCTTTTCTCATCCAAACGGGTTCATGAAAAAAGATCAGCTTGAAGGCCAGGTCAAGGATGCATATATTTGTATAGTTTTTATCATCCAGTCAATAAAAATATGCTTTTTTGGAAATAATATCTAATTTTACAACGTATGTTTTAATAATACACGACAAAAAGGATTTTCTAGCAGAGTTAAACTGACTTGAATTAAGCAGATTCATCTTAAAAGACCAATTTTAAGATATTTTTACTTAATAAGATGAGATTTTTTTGACTTTTTCTATTAACTCAGTCCAGGTTAAGCCTCTTTCACTTCCTTCTCAAACCAATAAGGTGAAAAATCTTGCCATAAATACCATAAAGTCCAGAAGAATTGACCAAAAGAACATGTTTGTGCAGATCTAAACTCCAGGGTTAGTCATTTTTACACAGAATAAGACGTTATTTGCGTTGAAAATGATGGTTTTTTAAAGATTATAGCCATTCTTTACTAATAGCGTCCATTAAAATTGCTATTTCTATTCAATCATGAATCTTACAGCCTTACTTTACGCCATATTTGAAAGAACACGCTTTATTTTTTATTTACATCCTTTTCACATTGTTTTCTCTAGATTATACCCTTGATATTCTCATTTTAACATCTCTCCAGTTCGATAAATCCTCACACGTTTCCATCTGAACGTGAGTCCAGGACAGAGGAGGTCCCAGCCTTTGTCAGGGCATTGGCTCCGCACACAGTTTTTGGTGTGTAATTTTCCCATTACAATAATGACATGTCAGGAGGAGGTCCCGGGGTCATCGTAAAGGCTCGGACAGCAGATGACCACATAGATCACGCACGTCAAACCCCCCCCCCCCCTCCGGCCTGTGGGCACTGCCTTATCTGGTCCGCAAATATAATTATAGGGAATACATTCGCCTGTTATATAAGACAATGGTGGCTTAAAGGTGGACCGTTTTGCTCTGCCCAGTGACATTAAACAGCTCCACTTTACGTTTATCCAGTTACGAGCTCAAAAATACCTAGAAAAAAGATTCTGGCTTTGAGCGGGGTCGCTTCTCCACAGATCTGACCTGTAACCAACTGGTTTGGTCTCCACGAAGATAGAAAGGTTTAATAATCATGCATACGGGGAAAGACTCCAGACAAAATGAAACAAGAGAAAAGTCACACGATGCAGGTTTAAGGTGCTGTTTTGTACCAGTTTTCCACATCTTACCGACATTTTCTGAAAATTTTCGGATTCTAGAATGTGGCAAAAGTCAGATTTCCCTTTCATTATATTGTACTTTGCCATCAAATATCTAAAAAGTAAATTCACAAATGTTGAAGCTGATCATTTTGACTAGACCCAAGAACTCATCATACGTAATACATTACAACACAGTCTTTATTAAATTTTATAGAGTGCAGTGATGACAACTGAAAACCTGCAAAGAATTCATATAATTTAGTCCATTTTGATGCTAAAATAACACTAAAAGTCATTTAAAAATCAGTTTCAATGGTCAAAATCAACAAACCGCAAAGACTATTGGTGCCACTATTTACAAAATATGAATCTTAACTTTAAAATATGGGATCTTATTCTAGGCCAAAGCTCCTAACCCTGTATTTACCCCTTTACAAACAGGCCCCTGTGCGTCAGATGCCCTCCCTGTGTCTCCATGGGGTCTTATTCTGTGTAAAAGTGTCCTGAAATGCAGGGGATTCTATTATTGCAGTTTACCACCTCAAATTTGAGCCTCTTATTACATCGTTAACTGAATCTCGATCATAATCTGTTATAATCTTCTGTCTAATTGTGATTTTTGGTTTGATTTTTTATGTTTTAACGCTAGGATTCTGTTCAAAGTTCACATTAAAAACACATCCGCAAGAATTGACGAAAATCTGAACTGACAAACTAATATAAGAGTCACATTTCAGAACATGTTTGTACAGTTTTTATGCAAATTAAGACAGTAGATTTAGTTTTTTTGCAGAGGAAATTATGGTACCTCAACATGATAAATATCGACTCCCAAAAAATATAGTTGCAGCTTGCATATATTGAACCATAAGTCGATATAGTATCACTTTATAATAGGAATACCTCCAAATCATATGTATATTAACCATAAAGTCCACTATATCAGCTACTTTACAGTTATTTAAATTACAGGTGGTTTTTCTAGCTCAAAAATAGAGATTCTGACTGTGATCGGGCTCGCCTCTCCCCAGATCTGACCTGACTTCTCTGTTTCATATATTTTTTATTCTTGTGCAACAAAATATATCATTCAGACGACATATGTACACACACAGCAAGAACATAACTTACAGAAGTATCAAAAACAAATCACTCAAACCTTAAAGAAATATGAATACGAGTAGAGTCAGACTATAATATAATAACAATAATAGAATTGTAATAAATACTCTATTACAATTATTAATAAAAATGTAATAAAATGAATGATAATTAAATAAAAATAATACAAAAATAATAATACATGAAAAAATACCTAATAGCAATAAAATAAAATAAAAAATTGAAAAAAAAAAAAAAAAAGGTTCTGTAAGCTCTGGTTTGGTCTCTATGACGATAGAAACATTTAATGCCATACTGTGAAACATTCCAGGGAAAGCAATAACATTTCCATGGAGAAAAAAAACAAAAAAAAAACAGACCCTCCACCAGAAAAGTTACACAGTGCACCTTTACTGAATCATTTACTACAAACTACAAGTATGTCATTATTAGTACATGAGTAGTTCATGATTAATAAACATTTGTAGATGAACATTTATGAATGAATGAATTCATAATCATATTTTTTGTCCACGTTTGTGTGATTATGAAAAACGTGACCATCTTTAGTCAATGATAAGTTGTTTAATACCTCGTTTAATACTTTTCTATCGTTATGGAAACCAAACCAGACCATGTTACAGGTCAGATCTGTGGAGAGGCGACCCCCCCTCACAGTCAGAATATGTTTTTTTGAGGTATTTTGAGCTGTAAAACCACCTGTAATTAAATAAATGTAAAGTAGAGCTGTTTAATGTCATATTGTGGAAGAGTCTGAGCAGAGTAATGACATATCCATAGAAACGAGAAGACCAAAAAGTTACACAGTGCACCTTTAATGATAATAATAAAGATTTACAAGCGATTAGCAGGTATGGGCGTATTATAAAGTGTGGTTTTTGCGTAGCAGCTTTAGCCGTAGCGTCAGGCGGGCGAGCCCAAGTCGCCGCGGTTTTACGAACGAAGACAAAGATCGGTGCAAACAAATGCGCAGATGACAGATGATTAATGGGCGTGGTGGGGCGCGAGGAGCCGCTGGACCCCCGGCAGACACCCCGAGCGGCCGCACACAAAACCGGCACCCCCCACCAGGCCCAGTGCCCCGAAGAGCGTGGGCGAAGGGTGCACAGGCCAGGGTCCCACAGGAGATGACGGGGGTGTGGGGGGGAAGGGTGGTCAGCACACACATTAGAGAGGGCTCCACGATGTGCAAGTACGGCAGGGCGGTTTGGGACATTTCCAAAATCTCAGCGTCGGCCCCGCTCCGAAAACCATACATAACGCTGACAAGAGGGCCGGGGCCATTGATCATTGGAGGAAATTCTATAGGATACGTGAGGCTTTACTTTACAAGCTTTACAACCCCCGATTTAACATTCACGTCCTGAGAGTGAGAAACACAAGCGGGATGTGGAGCGGGGACATAAACGACACTTTTTTGGGTGTAATGCAAGAGAAAGATTTCGCTGCTGTTTACATTGTACTGTGCGATAAATTGAATGAAAAGAAAAATACATGAATGTTAAATCTAATCATTTTTATGAGTGGCTAGACCCCAAAACTCACTGTATTACAACAAAAAACCTGTATTCCAACTACACAGCAAAAACTGGAGGGTTAAAATTTCAAGGTAAAAATATTTCTGAGTTGTTTTAAACACAAAAAGTGTTAGTTTAACTCTTTGAAACTGTTAAGGTTAGGGTTAAGGTTAGGGTTAGTGTTCTTTCAACAACCCTTAGTGTTAATTTGGCACCACCACTTCAAACTCCCGCGAGAGACGACCATTCTGAACCAGTTTTCTACTTAATTTCATCTTAGATCAACTAATATAAAGTGATTTTGATTTCGGGGTTAAACAGGAATTTTTGTGCAGCGTTACTTCACGAACATTTCCAAAAAAATGTTAAGTTAACTCCAGAACAGATTGGACTCATATGAACCCTGAGGAAGTGTTAAAATCGATTAATTCTAGGCTTATATAATGTTATGATGCCATCTGTACTTTGCCATGGACTTTCTTTCCATTAACATTATCTTTTCTTTTCTTTGACATTACCTTTTCTTCTGGTACACAAATGATCCATTTTTTTTGCCTTCTTTGTCATTATTATTAGTTTGTGCGACTGTAAACGAACGCGACAACAAAAGAAATCCTTACATTTTGTCATTGTGGTTTATTTTGTACGATCAGAAACGCTAAACTTTGGCGCCTTCTTTATCTTTATTATTACCATATTGTTCGGACCATAAGTCGCTCTGGACTATAAGTCGCAGCAGCCAAAAATGCACAATGAAGTAGAGAGAAAAAAAGTCGCACTGGCCTATAAGTCGTATTTTGGGGAAATGTATTTACTAAAATCAGCGACCAAGAACAGACGCTTCATCTTGAAAGACAAATTATAGTAATAAGAACAGAACAGAGAAGAACAGGCTGAACATGCATCTGGTGTGTTCATGTCACATATGAACAGTTATTCACAAAACTAGAGCAGAAACAACAGAACACGTTTACCAAACTCTCCATCTCGCTCCAAATCACCAAATCCACTGAATTCTTCATCCTCAGTGTCACTTCGGAGCAACTCCACCAACTCCAATCAGTTTTTTTTTTGTTTTCTTCATTGCAGTTCGAGTTTCCTCCACTTTTCCCCAGTCCCTCACACTCACTCCCTCACTCTAAACCATATGTGTCAAACATGCGGCCCGGGGGCCAGATCCGGCCCTCCAAGACCTTTAATCTGGCCCTCGGCTGATTTTTCTATTAAAATACTTAAAATTTTCAGATTTTTCTGTTAATTTTCTGCACCGTTTAGCACAGCAGCGTCTCCGGCGTTTCTGTACGTTGCGACTCCCACCAGAGCAGCACAAATGAAGACTTTCCTCTTTCCAAACGCTCTTAAAGGACGATCGTTTTGACTGTCGACCGTGACCCTCATCAGCAAAATGTCAAAAAATGAGAAAAGCAGATGCTGAGTTCAGGATTTCCCAAGAAAAATAGTCTAATTCTTATTTGTTGACAGAGGTGAATGGGAAATCTGTGCTCAGTGTGTTTGGAACAAGTGGCGTTGCTCGAGGAATATAATCTTAAACACCACTACGAGACACGGAGAAAAATACAATAACTTGAAGAGAGAACTGAGTTTTCTGATCCGGCCCTTTTGGGATCAAAGTAGTTTGCATACGGCCCCCGGACCAAAATGAGTTTGACACCCCTGCTCTAAACTTATCTTTCTGCTGCTCGATTACCTTTTCGGCTGCATATTTCACTACTTGCAGCTTGTAATCAGCAGAATATGATTGACAGTTATATATATCTGAAATGATATATTTTAATATATAAGTCGCACCCGAGTATAAGTCACAGGAACCACCCAAACCATGAAAAAAAGTGCGACTTACTGTACAGTCAGAAAAATACGGCACTTTGTACGACTATAATATGTCATTTATTTTACTCTATGTAAATATTTGTAAAGTTCCCTGATCAATGTACATAAGAAACCACCTCATTTTTGAAGCTATGTCCAGAACAGGTGCGGATTAATATAATTTTTTTCTTCTCCGCGCTCCTTTTTGAGAAATGTGCTTTTCTGGTGTTTACAGTGTGTACGTAGTATGTGCAGGATTATTCTTTCTCTCGTGGCACAAGCGCGAAATAAAAACAAATAAATCAAAAGTGAATCAAAATGAAAATTCCCAAATGTTGAATCTGATCATTTCTTTTTGTGACTAGAGCCCGAGAACTCACTCTGTATGAAATATTATTGTCCTGTAGAATGTTGTGATGTCATTCAGTTCAGATACCGATATCAATACTCTGACTCTGAGTATCAAATATGAACTAAAGTCAGCGTAGGGACTGAAAATGCCACTTTTTCCACTGTTCAAACATTTGATCAAATTGTGTTTCGCAAGTTATTCCTCCTGCAAATAACTACATAACAGATCAGTCAGTAAATAGTTGTATTACACCAGATCAAAAGTCTAACCTGGATATGATCTAGTTTTAGTCCTTCTGCTGCACAGTGTGATTTGAATATGCATAATTGAAGGTCTTTTATTGGGGAAAAACAAAGTAGATTCAAGTGTAATACATATTTCCCATCAGTACCACATTATTTATGACCTGTGAAATTCAAAGATCTCGAATGTAATTTACTGAAGGCACTGTGATGCTATAAAGTTACCTCTGGCCTATAATGACTCATAATATATTTGATTTATTCATGACGGTGCGTCTAATTATTCACTCTGGGCATCATAAATCACTGGAGCAGCAGACCTATTGTGTAACTTTTCAGAGATTTAAACCGCGCTGTAGTTCTTTCACCGCGTCCTCACCCGAACTGTTATTTAGAGTGATTAGCGCACGCCTGAGTCATCTTTAATCGCTTATTTTCAGCATGCCATTTTGTCGATCAACCCCAGATTTCACCGCCAAAGTACACGCCCACCGTGACGTACTTACTTTGTGCACATATTAAATTTTCCTAGTCAATGGTACATGTAGGATTCAGCATCATGTAGTCATTTTTGTATGAATGAAAAATAAATCCATGGCTCGTAAGTGTATTTTTCGGACTATAAGTCGCTCCGGAGTATAAGTCGCACCAGCCAAAAAATGGACAATGAAGGAGAAAAAAACATGTATAAGTCGCAGTTTGGGGGAAATTTATTTGATAAAATCAGAGACCAAGAACCAACATTTCATCTTAAAAAGGCAAATTATAGAAATCATATGTAGGATTCGTATATTTGGAGCACCCGAGGAAAACTATTAGAACTCCAGACTGTCCATGTGAATGTCTGGGTCCACAGAGTTATTTTAGAAGTCAAACCAACCTCACATTTGAAGGATTTCTGTCTGAGCAGCAGCAGCGAGTTGCACTTCCTGATAGAAAGCTCGGCAGCGGCGGACTGATATATGAGAAAATAGTCCCTAAACATGCGACGATTCAGGCGACGCAACGGTTAGATTCATTTCACACAGGATTCTGTGGACACAGACGTTCACAGGGACAGTCTGGAGTTCTAATAGTTTTGCCTCGGGTCTGTGGAGTGGCTCAGACAGGAAGATTATTACTGTTTGTCTGCACTGTACGGTTCAGGATTATTCCACTATTTAATATGTACAATTAGCATTTTATGCACATTTCTCTGACCTGGCCAAGATTTTAAAACTTCTATCAAGTTCTTCATCTCGTGTTCATGTTTATTATTGACTTACTAGTTCTGAACTGGTTGTACACTGGAAAAAACTCAATCGAGCCACGTTAAGATGACTTGAATTAATAAAGTTTTACCATGATTTGAGTGAATTTCACTTGACAAGTCACATGATCTGAAGACTTTTTGTATTTTAAACATGAAAACACATCTTACTACACTTAAAATAAGGAAAACAACTTTTGGATTTAAAACTGAATTGAGGAAAACACATCATTTTACTGGTCAAAGTTGAATCTACTCAAATAAAGTGAAATGTTCCTAGTTTAAGTCATTTTAACTTACGTAGATGTGTTTTTTTTCCCAATGTATAATCTTAAAAATGGTCATATATATATTTCTTTCATGACTCCGCTCATCTTAAATTTAGGCAATAAATGTTTAAAAGAAGCCACGATCTATTTACGACTATTCATTCATTCAGACCATTCATACTAATCTGTTTTTTACTGTGTATCTGTGTTTTTTTTACGATGTTTATCTGTTTTTGCTGTGTTTATCTAGAATTTAGCAGAATTTAATGCTTTTTATCTAGAATTTGGCATTTGAGAACTTATTATAGAGCCAGGAACACTAATCCTAAACTGGTTTTAAGTCTTTTTATCGAGAATTTAGCAGAATTTAAAGCATTTTGTCTCGAATTTAGCAGAATTTAAAGCATTTTGTCTAGAATTTAGCAGAATTTAAAGCATTTTGTCTAGAATTTAGCAGAATTTAAAGCATTTTGTCTAGAATTTAGCAGAATTTAAAGCATTTTGTCTAGAATTTAGCAGAATTTAAAGCATTTTGTCTAGAATTTAGCAGAATTTAAAGCATTTTGTCTAGAATTTAGCAGAATTTAAAGCATTTTGTCTCGAATTTAGCAGAATTTAAAGCATTTTGTCTAGAATTTAGCAGAATTTAAAGCATTTTGTCTCGAATTTAGCAGAATTTAAAGCATTTTGTCTAGAATTTAGCAGAATTTAAAGCATTTTGTCTAGAATTTAGCAGAATTTAAAGCATTTTGTCTCGAATTTAGCAGAATTTAAAGCATTTTGTCTAGAATTTAGCAGAATTTAAAGCATTTTGTCTAGAATTTGGCATCGGACAACTTATTATTAGACCATGAACACTGATCATAAACCGATTCTAAGTCTGTTTATCTCAAACTCAGCCTGCATAAACTTATTTCCAGCCCATGAACACTCATAAAACACTCATTCTAGTCTGGATGTCATTCATTTAGACGAGTTAAATGATCTTGCTGCATGGACAGATCATTTCACTACGTTTAAGTCATTTTCTGCTCGATTTAAGTGTTTCTGTGTTACACTTTGGCACAGCTTTGTTGCTGTGAGCGTTCCTCTCGCCCTGAACTTGTATAGGGCGTATATGTCATATATAAAGTACATTACATAACCCAGAACAATGGCCTCTTATTGTCCAGTGTAAGTGTGGAGGAACTTACAGGAAGGCCAGTATAAGGCAGCAGCAGCAGCAGGAGCAGGAGTGTGTAGTGAGTGGGAGGCTTGTGTTTGTGTGTTTGTGTGTGTGTTTGTGTGTGTGTGTGTGTGTGTGTGTGTGTGTGTGTGTGTGTGCATGTGTGTGTGTGTGTGTGCGTGAGCCCCCATCTGTCACAGAGTGGGCGGCAGCCACACAATCTCTACACAACAACATTTTTGGAAGTGTGGGCGTTCAAAAGCCTTCTTCTCTCTCACAGCCTCTGCTCCTCTGCTCTCTCCCCTCTTTCTTTCTTTCCCTCGCTCCCTCTCTCTTTCTCTGTCTCTCTTTCAACTTTCTCTCTTTGTCTCTTATTTCTCCTCCTCCTCCCATCTCTTTCTCCTATTTCTCCTATCTCTCCGTCTCTTCCTCTTCTCTCTCTTTCTCGCTGTCTTGTTTGGTCTTTCTTTATTTCGCTCCCTCTTTCTGTCTTTCCCTCTTTTCTTATTTCCTTGCCCTCCCTTTTTCCTTCTTTACTTCTCTCCCATTGTTTTGTCCTGTCTCTCCATCTCCCCTCTCTGCTCTCCCTCTCTCGTTCTTTTCTCAGCTCTCATCCTCATTTTCTCTTTGTCTCTCTCTCAACTTTCTCTCTTTGTCTCTTATCTCTCCTCCTCCTCCTTTCCTCCTCCCTCTTTTCCTCCTCCCTATCTGCTTTCTCCTTTATCTCTCCTCTCCTTCTCCTCTCTCCCATCTCTCATCTCCATCTCCATCTCTTCTCTGTTTCTTTTGTCCTGTCTCTCTCTCTCTCTCTGCTTTCCTTCCTCTTCTCTCTCTTTTCTCTGTCTTCCTCCCTCTCTTTCTTTTTTCTCTCTCTCTTCCTCCCTCTTTTCTCAGCTCAGTCTATTTTCTGCCTCCCTATCTGCTTTCTCTTTTCATCTCTCCCCTCCTTCTCCTGCCTCCCATCTCTCCATCTCTTCCTCTTCTCTCTCTTTCTGCCTTGTTTCTTCTTTCTTTCTTTCACTCCCTCTTTCTGTCTTTCTCTCCTTTCTTATTTTCTTGCTCTCTCTTTCTCATTCTTTACTTCTCTCCCATTCTTTTGTCCTGTCTCCCTCTCTCCCTCTCTGCTTTCCCTCCTCTTCTCTCTCTTTTCTTTGTCTTCCTCCCTCTTTCTTTTCTTTCTCTCTCTTATTTCTCAACTTTCTCTTTGTCTCTTGTCTCTTCTCCTCTTTTCCTCCTCCCTCTCTTTTCAGCCTCCCTATCTTCATTCTCCTTCATCTCCCCTCTCCTTCTCCTCTCCTCTCTCTCCCATCTCTTCCTCTTCTCTCTCTCTTTCTCTCTGTCTTGCTCCCTCTTTCTTTATTTAGTTTGCTCTTTTTTGTTCTTTACTTCTTTCCCATTGTTTATCTTGTCTCGCTCCTCTCTTCTCTCTGCTCTCCCTCCTCCTCTCTCTCTTTTCTCTCTCTCATCCTCTCTGTCTCTTTCTCAACTTTCTCTCTTTGTCTTTTGTCTCTTCTCCTCCTCTTTTCCTCCTCCCTCTCTTTTCAGCCTCCCTATTTGCTTTCTTCACCTCTCCTTATCTCTCTCCTCCTCTCCTTCTCCTCTCTCCCATTTCTTCCTCTTCTCTCTCTTTCTCTCTCTTTCTCTTTTTCCTTCTTTCTTTCTCTCCCTCTTTCTGTCTTTCTCTCCTTTCTTATTTCCTTGCCCTCCCTTTTTCCTTCTTTACTTCTCCCGTTCTTTTTTCCCGTCTCTCCTTCTCTCCTCTCTGCTTTCCTCTTCTCTCCCTTTTATCTGTCTTCCTCCCTCTCTTCTTTTTCTCTCTCTCTTATCTTTCTGTCTCTCTCTCAACTTTCTCTTTGTCTCTTATCTCTCCTCCTCCTTCTCTTTTCAGCCTCCCTATCTGCCTTCTCCTTCATCGCTCCCCTCCTCTCCTTCTCCCATCTCTCCATCTTTTCCTCTTCTCTCTTTCTCGCTATCTTGGTTGGTTTTTCTTTATTTCTCTCCCTCTTTTTGACTTTCTCTCCTTCCTCATTTTCTTGCTCTCTCTTTTTCCTTCTTTACTTCTCTCCCATTCTTTCATCCTGCCCCCCCCCCCTCCCTCCCTCTTGTCGTCCTCCTGATCTCTCCGTACCATCAAGCTCACTGTGTGAATCATGAGTCATTTCTCAGGGTCGAACAGCCACAAGAGCAGAAGGAGAGACTGACGACCGAAATAGAACCAAAGAGAATTTCACATTCACAGCTCTGCAGGTGGATCTTAGGACGCGAGAAAAGATCAGGAAATTCCAGGAACATTTGTCGTGTTTTTATTTATTTTATCAGGATCCGTATGACGCTTCTCTGATAGTGGATCAGTTTGTCCTAATGTTGTTTCCTCGTCACAAACAGACCTGGAGTTGTGTTTTGTTTCATTCACACATGTTTAACACACAAACTCTGCACATTTAGGCCGAGTTATTTTCTTAAAAACACTCTGTTCCACCTTGTGATGTCATGTGGTGATACAGGAAGTGCTCCACTGTGTTTTTATGCTCCACACACCTTCACTAGAAGCAGGTGGTTCAGACCTGGAATTGCTGATCTCTACTGAACTAGAGGTAGCTGGAAAACTACCACTGAATGACATCACAAAGTGGAACAGAGCATTTTGAGCTGTGGAGATGTATAATAGGATTTATTCATGTGACGTCACAAACCAGGAAGACGTTTGGAAAGATGCAATTACAACTTCCAGTAGGCAGTACTTCCTGTGTATTCACAGCTGTAACAGGTAAAACTACAGCAAATAGACCAGAAGAACCATCATCACATCTTTCCCAACGTCCTCCTGGTTTGCGATGTAAGCATGCAGGAGTGTGGTGGCTAGCACTCACGCCTCACAACAAGAAGGTTCTGAGTTTGATCCCTGGGTCGCCCGGGCCTTTCTGTGTGGAGTTTGCATGTTCTCCCCGTGTCTGGATGGGTTTCCTCTGGACTCCGGTTTCCCCCATCAACCCAGAAACCTGCACTGGAGGAGTGAAAGTGAAGTGTGTGTGACTGATGGTGGTCGGAGGGACCATTGCGCCGCTTGGCAGCTGCGCTTCAGTCATTCTGCCCCAGGGCAGCTGTGGCCACAACAGCGGTTTACCAGTAGTTGGAGTGGATGAAGAAAATAATGCTCTGTAAAGTGTCTTTGGGGACATGTGTCTGTGAAATGAAACAAAACACAACTCCAGGTCTGTTTTTGATGAGGAAACAAAATTAGAACAAAGCAAAAAGTTCACAAGACAAGAGCTATAGGACCATTAAAAAGCCTTTTTACTGTCTTATAAACGTGAAAAACAACTGCCGTAGTTCATTTTAAACAGTCTGAGGGGCTCCACAGCCTGGCAAATCCAGACTCATACTGTATAATAGAATCCAAGATGGCGCCGCGGACGGTTGCCCTGGTGTTTCGGAGCGTCGTCCTTGTCTTGTTTTTGTGCGTGCACTGATCACTGATACTCTCATACTCTATATTATTATACTCCTGTAAATTTGTACATTTTGTTAGATTATACTATAGCTTTATTTTATTCTATTATTTGTTGCATGTCAGTGTTTGTCTACATCCTGCTCCAAGTACCGCAGCAATTTCCTAATGTTGTGAACCTGTTCACTCATATGGCAATAAAACACATTCTGATTCTGATTCTGATTCTGATTCTATAAAACATACAGAGAGACATCAGTCTGGTCTCCACACACTCTTCTCAAAATCAAAGATCAGAGCAAAGTTTTATGGTAACGTTAATAACAACTACCATGCTAACAGTGAATTTCCTGAATCTCAGACAGTAAAACACTATAATTAGACATATAGTATATGTATTGGGAAAAACTAATTTTGTTCAAAAAAAAAAAAAAAAACAGGTACAGAACCTTTGAGTAAGTCTTCCAGGTAGAATCCAGGGCAAAGGAGCAAATTTAATTTGTCTGACCAGAACTGAAGAAGCAGCTTGGATGAGCTGCATTCGACTAAATAATCTTTTGTCCAATTGACAAATTGAATTCCGTCCTTTGCCATTTGATAAACTCAAAACAAACCATTTTTCGTCAGATATTCTCTTCGTTTGATGAGTTAATTGACTTCACTGTGCACTTTTTAAGCACGTCTGCATTGACATTTGAGAGAAGACTGAAGTATGAACTGATCACAGGCTGTAGAAATGGACATACGTAACCCTGTAGCTGCTGCGGTCCAAATGGGAAGTGAAGCTGGCGGCGCAATCAAGCCAGAGCTCCATCAACTCCAATTCACTGTGTAGAGAAAAAGTCGCCCCTCTCTCTGTAACTGCTGCTGTCACACTCCTCATTTTAGTTTTGACAGGCTCATCCTAACCATAGACTGTATAAAAATGTGGACTAAGTGACCTGTAGTGTTCAGCTCCAGTCAAATATACCTCGTGATACAAACGGTTACAGGGGCCAACGGGAGCCAGGCTCATTTTTAATAATAGGATTTTTTTTAACAGACAAAATAGCCCAGAGCTGGACATTACACATAGGCCCTTTGGTTGACTCTGACCAGCCCATTAAGATCATTTGGAATTACAAAATAAACATATTTGATCATTTTACCTCATGCATGGACTAAAGCTGCATTGCTTTTATTTTAGAGGTGTTTTTTAAATGACATTTTTTATAAGGCCTCATTCTTTAGTCATAACATGTACTCTTACCAACTGAGGACTTATGCTGCGAGCCACTTGGCCCCACGTAGTTCTGATGTCAGTGCCCATGTCCCCTCTGCCTGTGCACTGAAAACTGCAGCATTTGCACCGTCACTAGTGAACACTTTAGTCCTGAGTCTGTTTCACTGTTATGTGTGTGTGTGTGTGTTTGTTCTGTGTCTGCAGGTTTTGTACACATTTTATTGTAGAGTAGTTTATGTGTATTAGCGAGTAGTTTTATTAAATTTTGTGTGCACTTTGGAGGAGCAGCTTCTCATCTCACAATGACATCTGACAATAAAGGCTTTCTATTCTATTCTATTCTGTTCTATTCTCCCAGGCTGATCAGCGCGTCAGAACAATGATATTTACTGCTTTTCTAAAGAAATACAATTAATATTAGGCAGAACTGAGCCTGGCCCTCTGCAATATGTTCTGTTTCTCATGTGGCCCCATGGAAAAAATAATTGCCCACTCCTGAAATAGCAGGAAAAAAATCCCAGGGTCATGTAGACCGGGTTAATAGGAAAATTTGATGACCACAATAGAGCAGCAGTTACAGAGAAGGGACAATATACCAGTGTAAGTCAATGGGAGGCAGCATCAGAAGGAGCAAACTCCCTATGTGGAACGTCAGCTCTGTCCGTTTATATCTACAGTATAGTCCAGGGGTGTCAAACTCATTTTGGTCCGGGGGCCGTATGCAACCTACTTTGATCCCAAAAGGGCCGGATCAGAAAACTCAGTTCTCTCTTCAAGTTATTGTATTTTTCTCCGTGTCTCGTAGTGGTGTTTAAGATTATATTCCTCGAGCAACGCCACTTGTTCCAAACACACTGAGCACAGATTTCCCATTCACCTCTGTCAACAAATAAGAATTAGACTATTTTTCTTGGGAAATCCTGAACTCAGCATCTGCTTTTCTCATTTTTTGACATTTTGCTGATGAGGGTCACGGTCGACAGTCAAAACGATCGTCCTTTAAGAGCGTTTGGAAAGAGGAAAGTCTTCATTTGTGCTGCTCTGGTGGGAGTCGCAACGTACAGAAACGCCGGAGACGCTGCTATGCTAAACGGTGCAGAAAATTAACAGAAAAATCTGAAAATTTTAAGTATTTTAATAGAAAAATCAGCCGAGGGCCAGATTAAAGGTCTTGGAGGGCCGGATCTGGCCCCCGGGCCGCATGTTTGACACATGTGGTATAGGATATTAACCCGCTCTACGTGATCCTGGTGTTTTTTAGTCCACAAATGGATCCCTGTCGCTAATACAGTTCGAATAAAAAACGGCAAAAGGCAAGATTACTCAAACAGGCACGGGATGATTCAGAAGAACGTTCTGTCTGGTTTCACATCTGCAATCTAATGATAACAACGAGATAAACTTACAGATGGTGGTTAAAGAG
The DNA here is from genome assembly GCA_030686955.1 of Odontamblyopus rebecca. Lineage (NCBI taxonomy): Eukaryota > Metazoa > Chordata > Actinopteri > Gobiiformes > Gobiidae > Odontamblyopus > Odontamblyopus rebecca. The sequence continues at coordinate 5,441,222 of CM060662.1, forward strand.
TGTAAATGTTGAGCCGTATTCCTTTTTTGGTAAGAAGAGGCCAGTGTAACAGCAGCACGGGACCCGCTGACCTTTGCTGTGAAAAAGGAAATAACTCTAAATATAGTTAATTGTTGACACATATTGAGTCAGTCTTTCGTAATATCTGCTAAAAATACTCACAGTGGCATGAGGTTAAAGTTCATGTGACACGTTCAATTAGTCATTTCACTGACACTTATTTCATCGTTATATTTAAAGGCTCATTGTGTAACTAAATGTTTTTCTTCACGCAGATGTCATTGCTTTGTTTATAATGTTTCACAGTGTGATATTGAACCTTTCTGTTGTCATGGAGATCCGTCCAGACCCATATCTATATATTCCGGGTCAGATCTGTGGAGAGGCGACCCCGCTCACAGTCAGAATATGTGTTTTTTCTAGGTATTTTTGAGCTTTAAAACCACCTGAAATTGAAGAGATGTGAGGTAGAGCTGTTTAATGTCATACTGTGGAACATTCCAGGCAAAGCAATGGCATCTCCATAGAAACAAGCAGGCGATGGAGCTCTAAAAAAGTTACTTAATGCACCTTTTTTTGATAATGGATTAAAAACTAGATGACATAGGAGAGATTCTGTTTTAGGATCTTTGTATTTTTCTTGGATTTTTGGATTTTTCTTGAATATTTGCACCTTTTTTTGGATCTTTGTACTTTCCTTTTCAAAGTTTTCCCCTCAAACTGTCACTTAACTGATGCAAAATTAGGATAAATATCGATCACAACAGGAACTATCTCACTAAACCAAGTCAGAATTAGAAAAAGTTTTGTTCGGCACTTGATGCTGAATCCTCTTTCAGCTGAGACAAATGTGATAGACGAGCTCGGATTATTTTAGTGCCATAGGGCTTCTATACAAAACTTCTATCTGTCGACAGATTGAAGGTTTCAAATCGTTTGGTTAGATCAGATTTGAGATTATATTAGGAAACTATACTGTCAGATCATAGATACAAAACTTGCTCCACAGTGACACAGCAGCTCCATCACATAAACACTGTTCAGGGACGTCACCCACAGATCTGAACTCACAGGACAATCAAACTTAATCTGCTTTCAGTTAAAGGTGCACTAGGTCACTTTTCTGATGGGAGGGCCACACCTGCTTGTCTCCATGGTGATATTATTATGTACAGTGTCCACACTTTGGCATTAAAGATAGCTGCCCAGCATTTATTTACTCAGATTTAATATTGAAGAACATGAATTCTTTTGGACAGCCTCACCTCTCCACAGATCTGACCTGTAATTTAGCCTGGTTGTCTAAATGGAGGTAGAAGCTTAATGCCACGTTGTGGAACATTTCAAGGACCAGAAAAAATACATAAAACAATTTTAACTTTACTGATTGTGAAAGAAAAGTGTAGGTGCGGCTTTTGGAGCATCATGTTGGAGATGTTGACCCCAAACACTCTGAGACTCTAAAGTTCAAATGTGCAGCAGTTTGAGTAAATCTGAGGAAAGTGGCCAGTAAAAAAGAGGAGCAAAGTCCAAAAATATAAATTCAGCTACAAACACATGAAATCAGTGGTTTATAGTCAATATCAATACTAGGTGTTTAACGATATCCAAGTCTCGTCCCGGTGTGAACCTCAGGTATGATATTTATTGTGATATCGTGGTAAAGCTCACGATATGGTGGGGAGGCTCACGATATTATGATATTCTACATAATAACAAGACTGACTCTAAAATGCTTTGACCAGTCATTTGGTACAACATTTATTGTCATTAGGGATGGAACGAAATCCAAATCTCTCTGGACCAGATTTTCACAATAAACATCTTACGCTACCAGATTTAGTGAAATATTTTGTGGAGGCAAAAAAACTGTGAATATGTGAATCACAAGACTTAATCCAAAGAACGAAGATGTAAAAGTGCTTAGAACAGTTATTTCTTCATGTCGTCTGCACTGAAACGGCGCAAAGGATCATGGTCTGTGTAGTTCCCTCTGTTTTTTTTAGCTATTTCTGCATCAGAACTGTTCATTTAAGCAAAGAGACTTGGGATTCAATATATTGTGATGGTCCACGATATTATTGTGAGACCTTTGACGATACGATGTCATGATATTTTGATTATTGTTACATCCCTAATCAATATATATTTCCACAATTATTACAGAATTATTTTAGGGGCTCTGAACGTTTTAACCACTTAATAAAATGGGTTTCACACTGTAGGAACATATTGCAGTTGCACATGTTCACACAGAGGAGGACACAGCTCCACACTGCTTTACATTTCTGCAGCAGTGTTTCTTTGAGCTAAAACTCTTTTGTTCACCACCACAGTTCAGCACCACTCCGGCGCGCGCTCTGAGGTCTGAGGGCCGCTCCAGCTCGTGGTGCCTAAGACCAGACTTAAATCCAGAGGGGACAGAGCTTTTTCTGTGGTTGGTCCTAAACTCTGGAACGCCCTGCACCCCCCCCCCCCCCCCCACATCCGAGCAGCGCCCCCTGTGGAGTGTTTTAAGTCTCGTCTTAAGACCTACTTTTATTCTCTGGCTTTTAACACTGCTTGAGTTGTGTGCTCCTCTGTGTCTTTTATTATATTTTAGGTTTTTTTTTATTATTTTATTGTTCTTAGAGTATTTATTTTTTATTTATTTTATTTTTTTAGTGTTTTTATTATTTTATGGTATATTTATTTGTATGCACTCTGGTAGGGCATTTGATCACTTGTTTATTTTAAACAGTTTCTGTAGTTATTTGTTTATTTTAAATAATGGTTTTGTGCAGCACTTTGGAAACGCTTTCAGTTTATGAAATGTGCTATATAAATAAAGTGGATTGGATTGGATTGGACAGTTCAGAATATTCACAATCACAACTGAACCTGGTGACTGCCTTCACCTGCAGACAGAGAACATAGAAGTTGGTCTCATTCTCAGTTTATGGACAGGCCTAATGTGAAAGCTCAGAACCTATTTTAAGTCAGGTATGTCCAAACTAAGGCCTAATTTGGCCCTCAGACCAATTGTTTTGGCCCTCAGGCTTCCAGATGAATTGGCCCATATTACCAAAGGTCGTACTTTTTACTTCATGTTTTTTAAATCTACCTTGATCAAGCAAATGTAGTGTGTCCTTCTGAGGGTCTGAGCCTGAACAAAGGTCTGGAGGGTCATTCAAACCTGTTATAAATGCACAGATTAGAATTACTCACAGTTTTGACCGCCAGTCTACGACCCTCGATCGGCCCTCACGCTGTGTTTTAATATGTGGCCCGGGATGAAAAAAGTTTGGACACCCCTGATTTAAGTGTCAAGAGTTATTTTTCTTATCTTAAACGTAGTAAAATGTAATTTCACAGTTTAAGTATGAATCGTCTTGTTCAATTGGCAGATAATTTTGCTTCTTAAGTGAAATTTACTTAAATTTTAATAAAATTTTCATAATTCAAGTCATCTTAACATTCTCAGATTCAGGGACGTGCTCAGGGGGGTTGCTCTGGTTGCCCTGGCAACTGCCCGTATGGCCTCCTCGACTGAAGTTGCCCTTCCAGGGGAAAATAAAAATAATAATCTTTTTTATGTTTTTTAATCGGTCGAAGCAAACAGGTTTTCATGTATGAAAATGCCAATACTTAAAAAGTAAAAATAAAATAGTCGCCTCATTCACTTACATTAGGGCACTCGACGCCAGATTCGCGCCGCAAAACGCCGGATGCCCTGGTCCCGCCTGCACATAGACTTCACATGTGAAGAGATTGTCCCGGTTGTCGCGGTTTGACCATCTGCCTTGACGTTGTTGGAAAAGGTGAGATTGAGATGTAGAACAAATGATCACTTCAAGTTTTATGAAAAATGTGAATAAATCTGGGTTCAGTTTTTGCCACGTTTAACCCAAATAGTCAGGGTCAGGGTTAGACAGCAGAGCTCCAGACACCAGCCCGTTCTTTTTACAGTACAGGTCGCTCATTTCATGGAGGCAAACTCAGCTGCAGGTCTCCTGATGACTTCTAATTCTAACATTTCATTTTAGCAGTGAATGATGGAAGTAATGCACACAATTATTTCATTCTAAATGGTTAATATGTAGTAGTAGTAGTAGTAAGTAGTAGTAGTAGATGTAGTAGTATGTAATGAGTGATTCAGTGTGATTTTTAAATGTTTTCATGTCAGAGCAACTGCCTCTCAAAATTCCTGTGCACGTCCCTGCTCAGATTTGAGTTTTTGCATTGTGAGCTGCAGAGGCTGACTCATGATTGGTGTAGGTGCTGGGGTTTAGGTCGTGACAATTCAGATCAGAGAGAGACATTTTAGGTTTAAACACACCGAATCAGCAGTGCATTTATCACTCAAAGCTGTATTTGTCTTGAATATGTTTACCTCGTACCTGGGGACACAAGTTTAAGAAATTTAAAATCAAAATCTGACACCCAGCTCCTTTTAACTGAAGTCTAAACGTTACGACACAATACAAAAGACAACCAAGATGAACCAAAATCTCAATTAGGCCTGCACCATCCACCCACGTGCGTCTTTTCATTGGGCAAAGCTTAACCAAACCGCCTAACCAGCTGTCTCCGTGCGGTCCTCCCCGCACAGACACTGTTCTCCTGTAGGTAATCAAGCCATCCATCTGAGGCGCCAACAATAGACGTGTGCAGTGCGCGCTGACAGGTCCAAACAAACAGCTCCCTCCGCGCCGCAAGCGTCTGTGTGGGCTCCGCTGGCACCGTTTACCCGGATACCAGCCTTATACGCACACGGGGGATCCTCGCATCACCGGACACGCCTTGTATGGAGAGGGGAGCCACCGGAATTCCGAAGCACCATTCGCTTACACCTTCGCGCGAAACACTAACTGCTAAATGTTTGCATAAAAGCTTAAAAATGTTGCTTAAATTAAAATGTGTTTTGTAAATGGAGTGCGTAAAAATGTGTGGTTTTGTTTATTTGGGTTTCGTCACGTCAAAACGTATCATCCTATTTTCGGAGTTCCCTCTCCTTAGTCCATATTTGGTGTGTGACGCACGGGGGACACCCAGAGATCCCCTTTATAATCATAACACGACGGCCAGGAGCTATTTACAAACGCGCAAGAGGAATAAAAACATGGAGAGCGCTTCAAAAAGCCAGAGGCAGTCAGGAGGGATGATCTGAGGGGACGCGGTCTCACCAAACACGGACAAAATGACGGCGAAGACCGGAGACGAGGTGTGCGCGTCTTATGGAAGTCTCATGGACGTGATCCCCAAAGACGTGTTCTCCACAGAGGGGATCGTGTTCAAAGAAGAGCCCCTGGGGGAGGAGGAGTATGGGGGGAAGAACGGAGCCGGTAAGTCCCACGTGAGGCCGAACCTGTGTCAGTGTGGGGCGTTTGGGGAAAGTGCCGCGCGTAAAGATGAAACGATACGTGTCTGTCTGAAGTGATGTGTTTGGGTCACGATGTTGTGCTGTGCTCACTGTAGTCCACACGCACGGACGGTGCATGAGCGCTGAACTGGTCTTATACCAAATAAAACCTTTATTTACTGGTCACTTTCCAAATAAGACGCGGAGCTTCTCTCCATCCTGAAGTGTGATAATAGTGTGTGTGCATTGTCCTAATGCGGGTGCTCGTCTCTGTCTCACAGGTGCTCTCACGTTCGGCCAGAAGGACGAACCACCTGTGCACGCGGACCTGACGCACTACGTGGCCACTTTACGCACTCAGCCGTTGTCGTTTACGGCCAAGTTCTCCGTGGAGTCTCGCAGCGCACGCGGGCCGTGGACCCCTGAGGACCTGATCAACGTGGTGAGCGCAGACATCAGTGTCCCAGACCTCACCTCCGCGGGGGCGTCTCCGTGCGCGTCTCCACCGGACACCTACACATCCTCAGGAGGGAGCGCGGCGGAGGGAGAGCACGCGGGGGAAGGCGTCATGGCGCACGCGCAGCCGGACCTCAGTCACATGTACGCGCACGCTCACGCACACGCACACCCACATGCGGCACCGTCCTACTCGTGCAGTGGGGACGTGTACCAGGACCAGAGCGCGTACATGGCTTCGTCCGCGTGCGCCATGTCCTACCACGCGCCTCAGCCCACGGTGGACGGGGCCGCGCTCCTGTCCTTCGTGCCCGATTACAGCGGCTTCTACCCGCAGAGCTGCCAGCGGGAGGAGCGGAAATCCCTCCCGTACTCCCTGGAGCCACTGCGCGTGCCCCCGCCCCTCACTCCGCTCAACACCATCCGAAACTTCACCCTGGGCGCACCAGGCGCATCTACAGAGGGGCCCATGGCCGCGGCCTTTCCCGCTCACCAGAGCCTGCCTCTGAGGCCCATACTGCGGCCCCGAAAGTACCCCAACAGGCCCAGCAAGACGCCCGTGCACCAGCGGCCGTACCCGTGCCCCGCGGAGAGCTGTGACCGCCGCTTCTCGCGCTCAGACGAGCTGAGCCGCCACCTGCGCATCCACACGGGCCACAAGCCGTTCCAGTGCCGCATCTGTATGCGGAACTTCAGCCGCAGCGATCACCTGACCACGCACATCCGCACGCACACGGGGGAGAAGCCCTTCTCCTGCGACCAGTGCGGACGGAAGTTTGCGCGCAGCGACGAGCGGCGGCGGCACATGAAGATCCACCTGCGGCAGAAGGACAAGAAGGCCTCCGGCTCCTCCTAAGCCTGAACTGTGCAAACACTGAACCCGGGCCCTCTGCTGCACGCGCACTCATGTATGCGAACCACGCACTGACGTCAGTCCAAGCATATTTATTCACCAGGTCTCACATGACAGTATTAAAGTGCCCCATGTGACCCAGAACACAGAACCATGACAACAACAGGCCTATATGAGGAAGTACGTGCAGCATGGCCCGCACCAGCCCCTCCCAGTTCGCACTCACACATGAACCCTCATCCACAGCTTGCTTTTGTGCTCTTGGGCAAGGTGTCGTGTCTGCTTACAGTTTGTGCTGCTGCTGCTACTCAGGGATTTGGAGTCCAGGTCAGAGGGCACGTAAGAATGCAAAATGTCCTTATGCAAAACACTAAAACAAATCGATTTAGCAGTGAGGAATTTCATTTGAATTAAAACCAATTTGTAGCCATCACCACCACATATGAACATCATCAAACTAAACAGGTGAATACATTTGAATACGACTGTTTGGGAGGAATTCAAACATTCTTTTGAATGTTGAACTCAGATGCAAAGTTCTGCAGACTGTTTTTCCCACTTTGTAGATGTCTTTTGTTTTTTATACGTCGGGGAGGTTGTTACCAGATTGTAGCGTGACCATTTATTCCTGTTTGGCAAAGATTTGTATTTTTGAATGTTTGTAACTTTTGGAAGAGCCTGAAGGATATTTGCGATTGTGTTTGTGGTAATTGATTTTTATGCAACAAGCCGAGCGCTGGAGCTTTGACTGTGCTGGACCGATGACGCTTCTTGTCGATGCAATTAAAAGTTCTCTTGTACAATTGTTTACGTCGTCATGGTTACTGAGTATATCTGCGGTGACTGAGGTAACTTTTCTATATAAAACGTCTTATACTTTAGACAAGAAGTTGGCCACATTATGTCTTTTACACACAAGTAAAAAACCAACTCAAGCCTTAAGCGTTCTGGTGGAGGGTCTGCCACCTGCTCGTCTCCATGGAGATGTTATTGCTTTGCCTACAGAAATAAACTTGGTAATCACAATGGAGACTGATGAACGGTCGGATCTATGGAGAAGCAAGGCCACGCATGGTAAGAATTCACGTTTTTTACTTTATTTTTCTGGCTATAAAACGCCTGTAATTGAACAAATGTAAATTAGATGTGTTAATGCCCTAGTGTGGAATATTCCAGGAAAAGAAATAACATCTCCACGGAAGCAAGCGAGAAGCAAAGCCTCCACGTTAGAAGTTTCAACTTTAAAACGTTCTACCGTGTTATAAAGTTCCAAAAATATCCTTAAAAAGGTTTTAAATCATCCGTGCATGTTTAAGTAATTTAGTGATCTCTCCCGGGCCCTGTTCACCCACACTCCCGCGCGACAATTCTCCATGAATACACAAAAACTGTGCACTACGACTTCACAAATCTGATGCGATGTGCAGTAGTTTCATTGGAAAAAGAAACGAAAATCTGACTTTCCAATTGAAGTGAAAATTTTGTGTCCTAATAATTTTTGTACAATGTTTTTCCACTCCAAAAACCACTCAACCATTTACGCGGCGGGTTCAGTGTCTTGCCCAAGGACACGGCGACAGTGTTACATGGGCGGGAGCTGGAATCGCGCCGCCGACGTCCAGATCATCGGACAAATGTGAGCGAATGTCATCTGTGTCCAAAAAAAATAAAAAATCATAGAGTAGTGGCAGATTAAAGCAGACTCGAAACCAGAAAAGTTACGTCATGAAGCTTTATGTGATGCGGAATAATCTGAAATATCCAGAGAGAGTCATGAACAATGCTTTAAAACACGACGTCATTTACAAAGAAGTCCAAACACAACAGTCGCGTCGCCACTTCTGCAAAACGACTTCTGTAACTGAGAAGTCACTCGTTTTTGACACGTTGGTGAAATAAATCTCACAGTCTCCTCTCCGCCACCTGTATTTGTGTTATTTGGACCGTAGACTGTAAATATAAAGGGACATAACTAACCTGCTCCAAACACGTTCCAAAAGGGAAGTGAGCATGTGGGCGTGTCGGGCTCAAAACATCCACATCCTTACGGTGTATTTTGGCAACACTTCACAGGAGGAACTGGCAAACCCTGGATGTTAGTTGTGCTTTGTATACAAATTGTAAAAAGTGTAAATACTTTGGTTGTGGTAAACTAATACATCGCTTTAAAACAGAGTGAGCACCTGTTCTGGACTAAATATTCTAATTGGAATCAAAGTTTTTCTTGAATTGGGCCTGATCACATGGAGGGTCAGCTGCCTATACAGTACACCCCCTCACACTTCTGCAAACATTTAATATCTTTTCATGGGACAACACTGATGAAATGACACTTTTATACAATGTAAAGTCGTCCACTCAAAATAACTCGACACACAGCCATTAATATCTAAACTGCTGGCAACAAAAGTGAGTCCACCCCTAAGTGAAAATGTCCAAATTGGGCCCATTTAGCCATTTTTCCTGCCCAGTGTCATGTGACTTGTTAGTGTTACAAGGTCTTAGGTGTGTAAGTGGAGCAGGTTTGTTAAATTTGGTGTTTTCGTTCTCACATTCTCTCATACTGGGCACTGGGAGTTCAACATGGCACCTCATGGCAAAGAACTCTCTGAGAATCTGGAAAAAGAGTTGTTGCTCTACATAAAGATGGCCGAGGCTATAAGAAGATCACCAACACCCTGAAACTGAGCTGCAGCACCGAGACCTGTCCTGTTAAGTCGCTGTATGGTTTTATACAGCGACTTAACAGGACAGGTTCCACTCAGAACAGTTCTCGCCATGGTCGACCAAAGGAGCTGAGTTCTCGTGCTCAGCGTCATATCCACATGTTGTCTTTGGGAAATGGACATATGAGCTGGAGCATTGCTACAGAGGTTGAAGGGGAGGGTCAGTCTGTCAGTGCTCAGACGCCACACACTGCATCAAAATGGTCTACATGGCTGCTGTCCCAGAAGGAAGCTTCTTCTGAAGATGAAGCACAAGAAAGCCCACAAACAGTTTGGTAAAGACAAGTAGACTAAGGACATGGATTACTGGAAGCAGGTCTTGTGGTCTGATGAGACCAAGATAAACCTATTTGGTTCAGATGGTGTCAAGCGTGTTTGGTGGCAATTAGGTGAGGAGTACAAAGACAGGTGTGTCTGGCCTTCAGTCAGGCATGGTGGTGGGAGCGTCATGGTCTGGGGCTGCATGAGTGCTGCCGGCACTGGGGAACTACAGATCATTGAGGGAACCATGAATGCCACATGTACTGTGACATACTGAAGCAGAGCATGATCCCCTGCCTTCAGAAACTGGGCCACAGGGCAGTATTCCAACATGATAACGACTCCAAACACACCTCCAAGGAGACCAGTGCCTTTCTAAAGAAGCTGAGGCTAAAGGTGATGGAGTGGCCAAGCATGTCACCAGACCTAAACCCCACTGAGCTTCTGTGGGGCCCTCCTTTAATGGAAGGTTGAGGAGCGTAAGGTCTCTAACATCCAGCAGCTCTGTGATGTCGTCATGGAGCAGTGGAAGAGGATCCCAGTGGAACCTGTGAAGCTCTGGTGAACTCCAGGCCCAAGAGGATTAAAGCAGTGCTGGAAAATAATGGTGGCTACACAAAATATTGACACTTTGGGCCCAGTTTGGACATTTTCACTTAGGGGTGGACTCACTTTTGTTGCCAGCAGTTTAGACATTAATGGCTGTGTGTCGAGTTATTTTGAAGGGACAATAAATTTACACTGTTATACAAGCTGTCAGGGTTTGGTGTTTGTTATGTGTTCCCCCTCCCTTCTGTGTCTGTCTGCTCCTCTCGGGGGCGTGGCTGGGCTAATGCTGCAGTGTGGATCACCTGCTCGGTGGTTCACCTGCAGCTCATTGTCTCATCAGCCCCACTACTTGGTTCTGTCCTTGTCCTTTGTTCGGTGTCAGTTCATTCCTCCTCTATCCCTTGTCCACGTCCACGTCCTGCTTGTCCACATCGTCCTGCCTGCCCTTGTCGTCCAGTCTGTCTACCTGTGAGTCTACCCCAGTGTCTTCCCTCCGTCTATGTCTCCAGCCAGTTTCCATCAACACATCCTTCAATCCCGGCAATAAACCTGTTTAAACATCTACCTGCGCCTATGTCTCTGCTTTGGGGTCCTCAACCACACTCAAACCATGACAGAATGAACTGACCACTTGGACCCCGCAGAGTATAGAGCATTGGCAGGCTCCAATTCCCAGTTGCCTCGTTTGTCCTCGTTTGTTCCTCTGGAGCGTTCTGCAACAGACACTAACCCTACTCCTGTCCCAGCTCCTGTTTTCTCTGCCTCCATGTCCCTTGAACTTTGTGGACCGCCGCCGCCGCTGGACACTTGTCTCCATCTGGGGTGGCCGTATCCCTTCTTCGGCCGCTGCTGGACCCTCGTTTCCGTCCGGGGTGGCTGTGTCCCTTCCTGGGCTGCTGCTGGTTGCTCCTCTCCATCCTGGGTGCCAGTTTCCCTGCTTGTCTATGTCCTCGTCCTGCCTGACCTTGTTGCCCAGTCTGTCTACCCGTGAGTCTACCCCTATGTCTTCCCTCCGTCTATGTCTCCAGCCAGTTTCCATCACCACATCCTTCAATCCCGGCAATAAACCTGTTTAAACATCTACCTGCGCCTATGTCACTGCTTTGGGTCCTCAACCACACTCCTACCATGACACAAGCTGTACATGGACGACTTTACATTGTATAAAAGTGTCATTTCGTCAGTGTCGTCCCATGAAAAGATATCATTAAATGTTTGCAGAAGTGTGAGGGGTGAACTCACTTTTGTGAGATACTGTATGTGTATATATATACACACTGTAGGTGTGAAACTGAACCTTTCCTGTGTTGTGAAGAAGGGCTTGACCTGAAACATCATATTATGGTGTCACTGAAATAAAAACTGGGAGCTTCAAAGAAATGCACTGCGGATCTTTCTTCTTTTACACAGTTTTTGTCTTTGGACCCAGCACAGTCACGATTTCTGTTGGCTGTGCCTGTCTCTATCTACCAGGATTATAAAAAGATACACACAGTATAGTTTTAACTTTGAAATTTGCAGTTAACACAACAAACTCACATTTCTTCCTCCAATTTCTTGCATCTGTTTAGGGTGACCATATTTTCAAAATAAAAAACTGCAACATCCCCAGTTTGTGGTGTTTGCACTACAAAAAGGCCTATCAAAAAATAAGAAAAAAATTCTAAATTTTGAGGTAAAAATGCCCTATTTTAAGCGAAATTCTCTGCCAGTGCACTAAGAAATTTTCACTTACCAAGTTTTCTTAAAAGGAGATGAAATATACATCTTGTTCTAAGCAGAAAACACCAGTTTCAAGTATTTATGGCAAGATTTTTCACCTTATTTGAGAAGGAAGTGAAAGAGGCTTAACCTGGATTGATTTAATATAAAAAGTGCTTAGAATAAGTTGTAATATCCAGATAAGATAAATCAGGATGAAATATCTTGAAAGAAGTAAAAAAAAATCTCATCTTATTAAGTAAAAAAATCTTTGATCTTTTCAGATGAATCTGCCTAATTCAAGTCAGTTTAACTCTGCTAGAAAATCCTTTTGTGTGGTAAGAATAAAATTACGAAACAAGTGCATCATTAAGGAAAATTGTTCTGTACTTGGCACTAATCTGAATCAATATAATCACATTTCCTTTGTGTTTTGGTCATTTTTAAGCAGCTTTTCTGTATTTTACTTAAACAAATGTTAACTTACGCCTCTCTTTACTGTTGGCAGGGATCAGATTAGTCAAAAATAGGGACACCAGGGATATTTCTTGTATAAAAAATGGGACAAATCAGTGGTTTTGGATAAATCTGCTGGGACAGGAGGGGACACAGGGCTCAGAACTGTCCCAGCTAAACAGGGACATTGGCTCACTTTATGTCTGCTCCACAGACTGTGAATATAAATGAACATATAACCCACTAGCCCTGCATTCCAAATCCAAAGTGAGCATGGGGGCGCTTCCGGCTCCACTCGACTCTGGCTCCGATTAATTTTGTATTGAAAGAAACCTCGCCTCTTTCTCTCATTTTGGTCTTAAAATGTTCATATTTTTGTCCATAAATCAATCCCTCAGCTTTCTAATTCGCACCTGTAACTGCGCTGGCCTCGGTGAGTTTCGTTTGACTGGAGCCGAACGCTGTGGGTGACGTCAAACTCGACTTCTTTTCCCAGTCTGTTTTCAGAGCGTCTCTTCTCAGACGGACGTGTCTGTGTTCGGAGCTCCACTGTTCTTTGTCCTTCTGAGAGTTGAGACTGACAGGAGCTTTATGTGGGACACAGGGACACGGCAGGGCTGCTCCTGTCACTGCTCCTGTCACTGCTCCTGTCACTGCTCCTGTCACTGCCCCTGTCACTGCTCCTGTCACTGCTCCTGTCACCAGCTCCTGTCTCTGCTCCTGTCACTGCTCCTGTCACTGCTCCTGTCACTGCTCCTGTCACTGCTCCTGTCACTGCTCCTGTCACCAGCTCCTGTCACTGCTCCTGTCACTGCTCCTGTCACTGCTCCTGTCACCAGCTCCTGTCACTGCTCCTGTCACCAGCTCCTGTCACTGCTCCTGTCACTGCTCCTGTCACCAGCTCCTGTCACTGCTCCTGTCACTGCTCCTGTCACCAGCTCCTGTCACTGCTCCTGTCACTGCTCCTGTCACCAGCTCCTGTCACTGCTCCTGTCACTGCTCCTGTCACTGCTCCTGTCACCAGCTCCTGTCACTGCTCCTGTCACTGCTCCTGTCACCAGCTCCTGTCACTGCTCCTGTCACCAGCTCCTGTCACTGCTCCTGTCACCAGCTCCTGTCACTGCTCCTGTCACTGCTCCTGTCACCAGCTCCTGTCACTGCTCCTGTCACTGCTCCTGTCACTGCTCCTGTCACTGCTCCTGTCACTGCTCCTGTCACCAGCTCCTGTCACTGCTCCTGTCACTGCTCCTGTCACTGCTCCTGTCACCAGCTCCTGTCACCAGCTCCTGTCACTGCTCCTGTCACCAGCTCCTGTCACCAGCTCCTGTCACTGCTCCTGTCACTGCTCCTGTCACTGCTCCTGTCACCAGCTCCTGTCACTGCTCCTGTCACTGCTCCTGTCACTGCTCCTGTCACCAGCTCCTGTCACTGCTCCTGTCACTGCTCCTGTCACTGCTCCTGTCACTGCTCCTGTCACCAGCTCCTGTCACTGCTCCTGTCACCAGCTCCTGTCACTGCTCCTGTCACCAGCTCCTGTCTGTCCATGAGTAAAGGACTGACACTGTCTCCACTCTCTCGCTTTTTCTCTCCTTTCTCTGTCCCTCTTTCTCCCTCTATAACCTTCCCTCTGTGATTCGTGCTCCTTGTACCTTTCCCTCCTCCATCCCACACCCCGCCTCCTTCTCTCTCTTTCTCTCTATCCCTCTTCACTCTCTCCTCTCTCTTCCCCTCTCCTCTGTCACTCATCTCCCCTCTCTCTTCACTCTCCCTCCTCTCTCGCTCTCTCTTCTTCACTTTCCCCTTCTACCTCTCCTCTCTACCTCTTCTCCCCCTCACTCTCCCTACCTCTCCTCTTTCTCTCTGTCCCCCCTCTCTTCCCTCTCCCCCTCACTCTTCTCCCTTCTCTTGTCACTCTCCTTCCTCTCCCCCTCTCCTCTCTCTCGCTGTCCCCCCCTCTCTTCACTCTCCCTCCTACCCCCACTGTCCTCACTCTCCCCGTCTCCTCTGTCTCTTCCACCCCCTCTTCACTCTTCCTCCTCTCTCCCTTTCCTCTCTTCACTCTCCCGCTCTCCTCCCTCACCCTTCTCCCCTCTCTCTTCACTCTCCCTCCTCTTCTCCTCTCTTTCTTCTCCCCTTTTTCTTCACTCTCCCTCCTCTCCCCTCTCTTCTCCCCTCTCTCTTTGCGCTCCTTTCTCCTCTCTCTCTCCCCTCTTCCTCCTCTCCCCCTCTCTTTCTTCTCCCCCTCTCCTCTCTCTCCTCCCTCTCTTCACTCTCCCTCCTTTCCCTCTCTCCTCTCCCCTCTTTCTTGATTCTTCCCCTCTCTTCTCTCCTCTCTTTCTCTTCTCCCCCTCTCTCCCTCCTCTCCTCTCTCCTCAGTCTCCCTCTCTCTTCCCTCTCTCCCCTCTCCTCTCTCGCTTCACTCTCTCCTCTCTCTCTTCTCTCTTCCTCTTCTCCCCCCCTCTCCACAGTACGGAAATAAAGTTGGAAATCACAATGGAGACACCGTACTGACCAGATCTATGGAGAAACGAGCCCGCACACGGTAAAAATTCAGGTTTTTTAAGATATTTTGGAGCTTTAAAACATCTATAATTGAGCAAATGCAAAGGACTTTCCAAGGCATTAAACCTTCTATCTCCATGGAGACCAAACCAGACCAAGTTACAGGTTAAATCTGTGGAAAGGCGACGCCACTCACAGTCAGAACCCCGGTTTTTCTAGTTGTTTTTTTTAAGCTATAAAACCACCTGTAATTGAATAAATATAAGGTAGAGCTGTTTAATGTCACACTGTGGAACATTCCAGGCAGAGCAACAATGCACCTTTAAGACATAGAAGTGCATTACCTTCGATGACCACCGGATGGACCCAAGTCGCCAAAAGCAACTGTAAAAATTAAGCTAAGTGGAGTTTACGATTATTGTTATATTCAAGCCACAACTGAGACTTTGGGGCTGATGTCATCAACACTCCCCCGGGGGTGTGATGCTAACTGTAAGCACTGCTCTGTCTTTGTTGGACTTTAATCTGAGCTTTATTTTAACACAATCTTAGAAAGAACTACAACAGAAGAGCTCATTTGTGCCATTAAACAAGTCCCTCGCACATAAAATTACAGTCCCAAGTTGTCTAGCATCACCCAACAGTTCCTCAGTCACTCTCAGCTTTTTGTTGAAAATCAGACTCCATCACAGGACCATGAACGTTCGGACTGATCACAGGCTCCTGATGTGCTGTGTAAATCCAGTTTGTGTTTTTCTTGAGTTTTCAGTCTTAAAACAAATAAAACACACAAAAGGGCAAATGGTTTAAAGATGACTCAAACAAAATATGGACTTTATTATCAGCAAGGTGTGGAAGCCCATTTCTGCAGTTTTAACCTCATCTCGTTTGGACTAAACCAGCTCCATGGAGTCACAGAGCTTTGCACGTCATGTAGGATTTGTGTGTTGTGTTTTCTGTCTCTTGCCTTTTGAAAACATTCACAAATGAACAAAGAAATGGAGCGATGTGGAGATGCCCTGAGCTCCTGGAGCACGGCCTCCACCAGGAAAATGACCGAGTGCTTCCATGACAAGGGCAGATTCAGGGTCGACTGTAGAACTCATGATTCTCACTTTTAAACTCATAGTTACGACTTTTAAACTCATAATTGCAACTTTTAAATTCATATTTCTGACTTTTAAACTCATAATTAAGACTTTCTGTGAGGCTTTACTTTTTATTAACCCTGTAAAGCCCAAACCATTAAATAAGTGTCGGAAAATCCCAATTCTTTCTATTTTTTCTATTAATTTCAAGCCTTTACTGGTCCCTCTGAACAAACAAAAACATTTTTAAATATCAGTTTCCATATATGAGTTTCATCATCAGGTCACAATGCTCTTTTTTTTTTCCTGAACAAACAAAAACATAATAAAATACAAACAAATCCACAAATGTGTGATTCCAAACATAAAAAGTGCTGCCATGATCCAGTAATAAGAAATCCACCAATGGAACTGGCTGGAAAACATAACTTTTTTGGTGTTGTTTTTGTTTTTTTGTTTGTATTTTAGTTAGACTTTTATGTTTTATTTTATTATGCTCAAATAAACACTGATTTTAGTTATTTTTACTCTTTTTGTGGTGCACTGCCTGTATCTGATTGTACACATCAGGTTTTTCAGGGAAACAAATATCACACTGCTCATGAGGAAGGCTGAAAAACTCATGTATCAAATATGATACGTTCGGCGTTATAGGGTTAACTGGCGGAAATGGGCTTCCATAGTAAGGTGACTCAATATCGTAGTGGAACCTTCTCCAGATCTTGAGCAGTCATCTTGGACTGGAGCAGGAGCAAACTGGAAGATCATTCGTTTTGTGCATTTGAGAAACTGGAGCACTCGGTTGGGAAAAAATACAGAGATAATGCACAAATGATTTCAACACTTCAGAATGGGAGGGAATATCTCTTGTATAGAATTATTAAAGACAAACGGTTACGACCCAGCTCAACTAGGGTAGAAATAACAAAAACGGTTAAATCGAGTGATCATTTAATAAACAGGAATGTAAGAGGTACATTTAACAAAGGGAATCCAAAATATATCACACAAAATGACCTTAACGAAGAAACAAACAAAAAAAAGTGCGCCAACCAAAAAGACACAATACAGAACCAAACTAAACTACCATCTTACACACACAAAGTCAGACTAACACAAGCAAATTTCTCTGATCCGGTCAAGATTTTAAAACTTTTATCAGGTTCTTCATCTTGTTTTCAGATTTATTATTCACTCACTGGACCAGAGGCGGCTTCATTCTAGTCTAGAGGTGGTTTATTTTATCCTCTTGAGACCCTGTGGCCCCACACGAGGACATTACATTTTTGCCTCTTAGCACCATGATTTTCAATTATTTTAAACTTTCACCTGTAATCAACTAAAAACCTCTACAGCAGCTCCCAAAAGTAAAAAAAAAAAAACTGCATGGTAAAGTTTAGATGCAAAATTTATGAATAACACCAATGTATTTATGTACAATAATGTCTCTTCATGTATCTTAATGTCTCTTCATTTGGCATTAAAATTTGACACATTTTATTGCCCACAGCAGACGAGAGCATCAGGAAATGTCCTCGTTTGAAGACATTGGGACTGTGTTATATTATTGATTGTACATGTTGTTAGGTAAACTTGGGAATATTTAGATGAGTTTACAGTTATAAATTGCTGGACGTTTCTGCTGCTATAGGGAAACTGCTGCCTGTCTCCACTTTTTGCACCTCTACTTTTTGACTTTTTGACTGAAAACCAGAAAAAATTAAAACTGTGGACCACATTTTCAGGCCTGTTTGTGTGTTTTTAACCTCACTCACTGAACCCCAACCCGCTCACGGTCGACCTACGTCACATTTGGCAGGTTTAGGGCTTGAAATAAACAGCTAATTGCTGTTTGTTTGTTTTTTGTAATTTATTTATACATTTTAATGTTTTTACATTTTTTAACCAATGGTGTCATACAGAAGACTTACTTAGTAGGTCCTACTTATCCCAAATAGCAAGAAGAAATGAAAAATGCACAGCAGACAAAAGCTCGGGTCTCAGGAGGCTATGAGAACTTATCAAAGTAAAGTAAAGATCTTGCTGCGTGAACAGATCATTTCACTACTTTGAAGTCATTTTCTGATAGATTTAAGTGTTTATATCTCACATTTAGGCTGAGCTTTTTTGCAGTGGCTGATCTTTATTGTCCATTCCCTGTTAGACAATGAACTTATTTGTGTGTCTTCATTATATCTTTGCTTAATTACATATGAATTCAGATAACCCATGTGATATGAAATGTATTCCACGTGTTCTTTATAAGTGTTTCTTATTTACTTTTACTATTTATTTATCATTCTTTACTTCATCCTGTCAATGGCATCTGTTTTTGTTACTATCCGACTTGTGTCTTGTCTTGAAATTACTTATTAATAATTAAAAAAAGGCTCTATTCACGCTTACGTCACAAACCAGGAAGATGTCGTCGCAGTGTTCCGTTATGTTCAGCTCATCAACAATTCCAACCACACCTCAGTTTTCGTCGTTTCCCACTGACGCACAACTCTCTCTCGCTCTGGATACATGTGATTAGAAGAGACGAGGGCGCCAAATTCCAGATGATGATGATGCAGTCTTCATTTTACCAACCGTCACACTTACTTCAGTGGGTTTGATCACGGCCAGTTGAGCCCAGTGTCAGGATCTACATCGGAAGTTGTCGTCGTATGTTTTCAAATTTCTTCCTGGTTTGTGACGTAAGCGTTGGCCCGGTGTAGGCTCCAGCAATCAGGGACCAGAGTGCAGCAGAGAACCCAGGCCGGGCGGGAGAAAAGACCACCAATCAGCAGCAAGGGCGTGACAGAAATCCATACAGACAGCAAAGAAATGAATTCAAACACACACAAAACAAGGCACAGAACTGGGGTTGTGGCGCGTCACACAATTAAACAAAAAAGAACTGTTTATTTTGCCTTTGTTTGCTTTCCCTCAGACCTTAAAACCCGTTTCATGTAAAGCAGATTGGAGCATACAGAACAGCACTATACAGACAGATTATGAGGACATGCCCTTTACAGGAGGCAACAGACTCTATTCACTATTACTGGAAGACGTTTGGAAACATGTGGATGATGACTTCTGGTGTCGCTCCCGACCAGTGGTGGCCGGTGAATAGAGGAGCAAGTGCCGCTCCCTAACTTGACCTTGATAAAAAAAAGGGGAAAAAAAGGATAAAGTTCTTATTTTGTATGAGGCTTTATGTTTAATATTTTGTTTAAAATTAAACCCTGTATCTGCATAGACATATTTTTATCATGTTAAATGTGCTCATATCGCTGTATTTGAGTCACATGTGTGGAATTTGAGTGGGGAAAGTCGGAGCACCAGAGGTCTATGGAACTGCCTGAACTTTTCAGAAAATTTGACGTCATGATGTTTTGCCCATTAGTTTACATTACATCCCTGAAATACGTCCTGGTGCGCAGGATGGGGGCGCACTCACATCAAGTGATTGGTCTTTAGAAACATTATCACAAGTCTGACCTATGAGGATTCAGCGGCTCTGTCCCGCCTCAGCCCAACTCTGCACTGGCGGCTACTGCTACAGGATAATGCTACTGCCACAGGCTAATGAATGGAGAACTACAGAGCTGTGTGCTATACAGTTAGGCCAAGCTCAACTTCAGTCAAAGTGTGTCCGAGGAACAGTTTTCAGGGAGTAACATGTTTTCTTTTCAGCGGGACCCTTCTGCCGAGAGGCATTAAGCTGAAATGAGTGCATTTGGCTGCGGCGACATCCTACGGCTCTTGATTCACACACTGGCTAATGGGGGCTAGCTACTTTCACCTAAACCTCCACACAGGAGAGCAGGAGGAGAGACCCAAAGCACCGGACAAACAGACACAGACTGAAACCTGCGGCACCTGCTGCCGGGGCCGGGGCAGTAGCTAGCTGTTCTATCCACCTCTGCCTGCTCAATTCTGGGCGTAAAATTTTGGTGTGAGTGTAGCGCGCAGAGGGCTTAAGTGCACCTAGTGGCCTGGTGCTAATATGTACTGGTGTGACTTTCAGATTGAAGTGGGAAGTGGGATGAGTTTTAGAACCAGCTCATGCACTCGCCTCCAGGACCTTGTGTCACGGACATGACAAGATGGGGACATATTGGACACAGAACCAACAGGACAGAGAATAGAGGACACACTTTGCATCAGTCCTCTGGAGAAGGTAAGAGGCTTTTTTCATTAGTTTGGGGGCAAATCTGAGCATGATAAACAGGTAAACAGTGTTATAGTGTTAATAGATAAGTGTGTAAATAAATGAGCGACGGACGGAGCCGCTCCAGTGTTCTGCCGTGAGCTGTAGGAGCAGCACTGATGCCGTGTTGTGACCGTAGCCTCTTATTTTGCGGCACTTTCCTGACGTTGTTGGGGCTTGGTGTGAGTGATGTGTTACGTTGTGTTGTTGGAGTTGGGTGTGAGCAGGTGCATCAGGTTGTGCTGCTGTGTAAACTTTGCGCTTGGCTGTGCGTTGTGCTCTACATAAAGTTCAGCCAATAGTGACTAAAATGACAGGAGAGTGCAAGGACAGCTATGTTTGAACCAGGGTCCTTACTGGCGGCATTCAGTGGTCACAACAGTGTGCTGTTATTTACGTTGGACATAACGTTACATGTTTTACCATGAGACATTGGGTAAATGATGGCACTGTCTAAAATTCTAAAAGAGGACTCTGAAAATTGCGTCTTTCAAGATGAGTGGACTGAAGCTTATGCGTTCATTTTGCCAGTAGTGAGTTCTACAAGGCCAAGTGTGTCTTATATGTACGGAGTCTGTTGCTTTTGTTAAAAGTGCTAATATCAAGAGGCACTACGAGACAAAACACAAAACAAATTACCCGCCAGGATCGGCGATAAGGGCACAGAAAATACATGAACTGAAAGGACAGTATGAGCGTGCAACACGTGTAATTACACAGACACTATCAGCACAACACCGGGCATACGAGTGCTCACTACGAGTGTAGTGGATTTTGGGCAAGCACAAAAGCCTTTCAGTGACTCTGCAATGGTAAAGAGTATGGAGGCGATGGCAGAAACGATTTTGGAGGGAAAAGAGGGACAGCAGCTTAAGCAAAATGTCTGACAGATTCCCGTCATCCACAACAACAAGAACAAGAAGAGCGGAGCTGCTCTCCGCAGATGTGCAGTCCCAGCTCGACAGCGCCATTCAAAGTGCTCTCTGCATCGCATTAGCTGCTGATGAATCAACTGACGTGAGTGACAATGCACAACTTTGGTGTATGTCAGATTCTATCATGAAGAGAGTAAAACATTTGTAGAGGACATTTTAGGCATCACGACTTTGAAAACACCTACAAAAGGAGAGGACATATACTTAGCCATAAAGGAAATGCTGACACAGAGGGGAATAAATCTAATATTGTACATTTAAATATATTTGCACTAAAATGAATGAAAGAAATACTTGTTGGAAGAATAAGATAAAAATGTTTTCGTGCCAATTTAACTACGCATTGCAATTTAATAAAAAGTCAGAAAAACTAAATTCTTGTCTGAATCTTTTTGCATGTTCAGACCCTGGTCCACCAGGCTGATGGAGTTACTGGACCTTTTGCCAATTTAGTTGGGAACCCCTGATATATCGAATCCCAAGTCTCTTTGCTTAAATGAATAGTTCTGATGCAGAAATAGCTTAAAAAACTGGGGGAACTACATAGACCATGATCCTTTGCTCTGTTTCAGTGCAGACGACATGAAGAAATAACTTTGAAATCTTCAACATTTATTGTCATTGCCTCCCTAATGACAATAAATGTTGTACCAAATGACTGGTCAAAGCATTTTACAATGTCAATTTTGTTATTATGTAGAATATCATAATATCGTGAGCCTCCCCACTATATCGTGAGCTTTCCCATGATATTGCAATAATTATCGTACCGTGAGGATAATACCGTGATGATATATCGTGAGTCTTGGATATTGTTACATCCCCACTGGGCATGTGATAAAACCATGGATCCAGCAGCAGCAGCTTTCCATGGGGGACAGGACTATACATCAAGACCCTCCCTAAAGCCCGTCACTGTTCAGCACGTTTTATTTAATTATTTTTTATGCGCACATGTTTCCTAATTAGTATTTTTTAGCAATTTTTAATAATAGAAAATGTATGTTTTTGATTTTTGAATAGAAAACAAACATTTGCACATTATGTAACCTTTTTGGTGAAATGTCCAAAGCCTCGTCATCTTAGTCTTCAAATGTTCATGCTAACCCGCTCCACCTGGTCCTGGTGGGTTTTTTTGTACATAAACAATGTAGTAAAATTGGAAATGTATTCCTTAAGTATAAATGTATTCCTTAAGTACTGGAAGGGTTTCCTGTACTTAAAGAATGGGATAACAGAATTACACCATAATATCACTGCTCATATAATCATATTATATATTATCCCCATAATTCCCCATAATTGTAATATGTGGTATTTTTTTATTTTCATTTGATTTTCCATTTCATCAAATTTCATGACATTTAATAAAGGTGAGAGTCTTACCTTTTAAGTGCATTTTATTTCATGTGTTTATGTGCTTCAGAGGCTGTGACATTAAGGTTTTCATAAACAAAATTCTTCAGAAACTCTCAGGTTATGATAAGGACAGTTTTTTGCAGGTGTTTTAGGTGTAAAAGGGTTCAAATAAACTACCTCTAGGCTAAAGTTAAGTCTCAGAATTAGTAAGCAGAAAATAAATCTGGAAACACAATGAATAATCTGCTATAAGTTTTAAAATCTTGGCCAGATCAGAGACACTTGCAGCGTATTTCAGACCATAACTCTCAAGTGTGAACAGAATTAAAGGTGAACTATGAAACCTTTCTGTTAGAGGGTCTTTTCTATCTCCATGGAAACCAGCAACATCACCAGAAAAACAAGAAAGAAAAGGAAAAAAACAAACAAACCTGTAATCATAAAGACAGATATGTTTACAACTGCATAACAATGAAACCATCCAAGCTGAGCAACAGCATCTCCATGGCAACAAGCAAAACCGGAAAAGTGAACTTCATTGGAATTTTTAGAGAGCAGGAATTTGGGTCAGTTTGGGTCAGCGGCTTCTTGCGCAGCGTTCAGATTCGGCCTGAAACGTGAGCCTCCCGGGGCGGGCCGAGCGCTTCCCAGTCCACATTTTGCGGCGCGTTATTGGATCACCGTGAGCGTATCTCGTGTTATCTCCTGAAATCTGACCTCGTTTGAAGGCAGCACCTGCACAGCCTCAGCCGCACGACACGAACCAGCCAAAACAAGCGGCCGTGTTAGTATTTTTAGCATCACGCCGCTCTTTCTAGGAAGGCCGTGTTTTCAGGCGCGTGTCGGTGAATATGTCGGGGGTTTTTTAAGTGTAAATGATGCTTAGAAAACGGATTGAGCTAAAACTTTAGTAGATCAGGAAAAATAGTGTGGGTTTTTTTGTCGTTTTTTCATTTTGGTTGTGTTATTTGTACTGAATAACTTCGAAAAACGTGCGTCCCTACAGTGAGCTCAGGCTCGCATCTCCACAAACCTGACTCGTATTGGACCGAGTGTGCAGTGAATGAACAGTGATCTGTAAATAAAGCTCTGTGAAGCATCTTTGGGGACATGTGTCTGTGAAAAACTGCTGTATAAATAAAACACTTATTGATATTTGGCTTGTTCCTTCAGTCAGAATATCCCGCAGTATGGCTTAAAACGTATCTATCGCCATGGAGATTGTTCTGTTAAAGGTCCTAGATTACACAAAATGGACTCTTGTGAGCTTTGAGCGTGTTAGAACATCGTTACCTCCTCAAAAACAGACCTGGAGTTGTGTTTTGTTTCATTCACAAACGTTTGAGTAAATCTTTATTATTAGTCTACATCTCCAAAGCTCAAAAATGCTCTGTTCCACCTTGTGATGTCACGAAGCAGTTTTAGTTTTCACATTAACAGCTCCTTTTACCCTTGAGTTCACGAGAGATCGGCAACTCCAGAGCTGAAGGTGTGTGGAGTTTAGAAACACACTGGAGCACTTCCTGTGTTACCAGATGACATCACAAGGTGGTACTGTTTTTTTTTGTTTGAGAAAATAAAATAAAATATGTGAATGAAACAAAACTCAAACTCCTGGTCTGTTTGTGATGAGGAAACAACGTTAGGGCACAGATCTGGGAACAAAAAATATAGTCGTCAATGTCAGTTTGAACTTTCTGTTTCCATGGAATTGTGCAGGTGAAGTTCCGCACTGTAGCTTTAAGGCAGGGGCGTCAAACTCATTTTGGTCCGGGGGCCGTATGCAGCCTACTTTGATCCCAAAAGGGCCGGATCAGAAAACTCAGTTCTCTCTTCAAGTTATTGTATTTTTCTCCGTGTCTCGTAGTGGTGAACGATCGTCCTTTAAGAGCGTTTGGAAAGAGGAAAGTCTTCATTTGTGCTGCTCTGGTGGGAGTCGCAACGTACAGAAACGCCGGAGACGCTGCTATGCTAAACGGTGCAGAAAATTAACAGAAAAATCTGAAAATTTTAAGTATTTTAATAGAAAAATCAGCTGAGGGCCAGATTAAAGGTCTTGGAGGGCCGGATCTGGCCCCCGGGCCGCATGTTTGACACATGTGATTTAAGGTTTTACTCAAAAGAATCTTGTGACGTTTTTGGCGGTGTGGCTATAGGCTTATCTCTTACTCGATGTAATTCTGTAACTGTTACCTAGCAACCAGACTGTTACCAAGGACCAAAATGTGCCTAAATTACGCAATAGTTATGATTAAAAAATAAATGACACTTATTTTGTTAAATTAAGAAAATTGTTGCTTTATTTGAATTTATTTAACTTGTCTGTTGTGTGTTTTTTTTAATTCAAGCAACATTCGATTTTGTTTTTTTTATTTTGAGTCCAAAATGTTTCTTATTTTAAGATGTATTTTCATATTTTAAATACAAAAAGTCTTGTTCCGCTGGCCGATCACAACTTTCTTAATTCAAGTCATCTTACCTTGCCCAGATTTGAGTTTTGGCACTGAAGTCTGTAAGTGCATTTTTAAACAGGCACTTCAATACTTTTACTTCAGTCCATTTTTCCGTCGGATACTTTTACTTGAGTATTTCTTCACTCTAGTACTGATACTTTTACTTAAAGGTGCATTGTGCAACTTTTCTGGTAGAGGATCTGCGAAGATGTTCTCTCTTTGTCTGGAATATTTCACAGTATTAAACCTTTCTACTGTCATGGTGACCGAACCAAGTCACAGGTCAGATCTGTGGAGAGGCGACCGGAATGCCTGTTTTTCTAACTATTTTTGAGCTATAAAATCACATGTAATTGAATAAATGCGTTTAACTGATGTAAAACAATGATAAACCCTGACCACAGGTACGACCCCTCCACACCAAAGCATAATTAGCAGGGGTGTAACGATATCCAAGTCTCGCGATACGATATCGTCACAGTATGAACCTCACAGTACGATATTTATTGCGATATCGTGGGAAAGCTCACGATATTACGATATTCTACATCACATGTGTCAAACATGCGGCCCAGGGGCCAGATCCGGCCCTCCAAGACCCTTAATCTGGCCCTCGGCTGATTTTTCTATTAAAATACTTAAAATTTTCTGATTTTTCTGTTAATTTTCTGCACCGTTTAGCATAGCAGCGTCTCCGGCGTTTCTGTACGTTGCGACTCCCACCAGAGCAGCACAAATGAAGACTTTCCTCTTTCCAAACGCTCTTAAAGGACGATCGTTTTGACTGTCGACCGTGACCCTCATCAGCAAAATGTCAAAAAATGAGAAAAGCAGATGCTGAGTTCAGGATTTCCCAAGAAAAATAGTCTAATTCTTATTTGTTGACAGAGGTGAATGGGAAATCTGTGCTCAGTGTGTTTGGAACAAGTGGTGTTGCTCGAGGAATATAATCTTAAACACCACTACGAGACACGGAGAAAAATACAATAACTTGAAGAGAGAACTGAGTTTTCTGATCCGGCCCTTTTGGGATCAAAGTAGGCTGCATACGGCCCCCGGACCAAAATGAGTTTGACACCCCTGAGCTACAGAATAACAAGAGTGACTCTAAAATGCTTTGACCAGTCATTTGGTACAACATTTATTGTCATTAGGGATGGAATGAAATCCAAATCTCTCTGTACCAGATTTATTCCAATATTTTGACTGTGAATCTGCTCTTTTTTCCTCTAAAAATGCTTCACAGACTTAATCCACAGAATGAAGATGTAAAAGTGCTTAGAACAGTTATTTCTTCATGTCGTCTGCACTGAAACGGAGCAAAGGATCATGGTCTATACAATTTCACAATACTTCGGTTATTGTCACATCCCTAATAATTAGAAAAACACACTTATATTCTGTATTTGTATTGGGTTAAAACTGCAGACGTGTTGAGTGGCAACAGAGATAACACCTCACCACTTTATAACCGTAAAAGTCAATTATTAACGCTACAGTTCACTTTGACCAGAGACAGTAAAATAAACAGATGGTTATGTAAAGCTTTAAAGCGGCATTAAACGTGATTTGAAACGGCACGACAGATTCCAGACGGGCAGGATTCACTCATATATTGTTTTGGATATTCCAAAACGGAAACAGGAAGTCATTCTTTCGTGGCCCAATTAGACTCCGACACCTTCAGATCCGTCCTTTGTTTTTCCAGTTGTTCTGACGCTTTTGAGTCAGAGGGTCGGTATTTAAGTTCTGATTTCACTCACGTTATCTATTCACGAGTCGTGTTTGCTATAAAAACATAAACTCTCACTATCAGTTTTATCTGTCTCCAGATTTATGGATTACAAATCTTTCCATTTTTTTTATATTGTCTTTCATTTATTTAGACACATTCTAGCTCATTATATAAAGATGCGCTGTGTAACTTGTCTTCCGGAGGGTCTATCGCCCGTTTGTCTCCACGGAGATGTGCTCATAATGTTCCGCAGTACGGCCACGAACTTAAGAATCTCCGTGGAGACTCGCGAGCCGAATTACAGGTCAGATTCGTGGAGAGGCGAGCCCACTCAAAGTAAGAATGGATGTTTTTTTTAAAGATATTTTTGAATGATTAATAACAATAAATGCAAGACAGATGAGTTTAATGCCATAGTGTGGACAGTTTAAACCAAAGCATAGACATCGCCATGGAGACAAACAGAAAGGTTACACAGTGCACCTTTAACATGTCAACGAGGTGAACCCATCTCTACTGACTTCGATTGTCTTTAAAAAAAAAAAAAACACCAAGAAGTTAAGGTACAAAAGAAGACAAAATGAATGTTTTTGGATTCATAATTAATATTTTAACAAACTAAATACATGGACATGGCAGGGTCTGTGATTTGCTGAATGAAAATGTTTTTAAAATGAAAAAAATCCTAAATCAAAATGAATTTCATCTTAGTTTTGTCTATGTTAAGTTTTCATAATAAGGCCAGCACTAAACTGGAATCATAGTGCACATATATTAGGGCTGCGCATTGCCTTGACTGACGATACGACACCTCATACTAAAAGAATTGGATATATTGCAATAATTAATTCAAATAATAGTCAACTCCACCTTCACAAGAACAAAATTGTATGAAATATAATTTAATTACCTTTTTTAAATCATGAGAACAGTGAATGCAACTAATGTATTTTAGTGAAAAATATTATCTAAAAAACAGATTCAGATGCATTCTGAATCGATTCGAGAATTGTGCAATAAAGTATCACGATATATCACTGAATAGATTTTTTCTTACACCCCTAATATAGATTAAAACTGACTGTCACTGGTGTTGATCCTATTAACACTGATTATGTTAATGACTAATGAGATGAACTAATGGACGGTGGCAGGGCCGGCCCCCCCATTAGGCAACATAGGCAAATGCTAAGGGCACCGCCGCTCCACTAGGGGGCACCGAGCGCAAATATCGGCGATGGGGGATAAAATCCTCCACTGTCTAAAACATCGTCACTATGAACCGTTTGATTTCTTGTGAGTATCTGTACTCTGGCAGTATTTTTTATTTTTTTTGCAATCCAAGGGGCGCCACCTGAAATCTTGCCTAGGGTGTCAAAATGGTTAGGGCCGGGCCTGGAAGGTGGGGAGGAATGTGCGCAAAATTGTCCTGTTACTTGTATTTTATGTATGTGTATGTATCTTATTTTATGTGTTGTTGTGGATCTGTGTGTTTGTACCTGTATGTTGGACATTATTGGCACCTCTTCAAAACGAGATGCTGCATCTCAAGGGGCCATGAATAAATTCTAATTCAGTTTCAAAACACTGATAGAATATTGCTACCAAAGTGCTCAAAAGCTATATTATAATCTTTGAATCTATGGTACCAGTCAACAGTCTGGACATACTTTCTCATTCAGTGTTGTTTACTACTTTTATGTATTTACAATTACGATATATATGGAAGACATCAAATACATGAAGCAAGATGCATGGAATTAGAAAGTTAAATAACTCAAGTATTTTTTTTTTTTAAATTCGAATCCTCAAAATAGCCACACTTTGCTTTGTTGACAGAGCTGCAAACCCTTGGCCTTCTCGCACTGAGCCTCTTGAGGAAATCTCCTGAAATGGTTTTCACGTCACAGCTGTGCACGGTCAGGGTCAAGAAATGCCAAAAGTGCAAAGCAGTGATCAAAGCAAAAGGTTACGACTATTCTGACTGTATTTTGTGTTTGTTATGCTCCATTTGTGTCAGTTTTGAAGCCTTCGCTGAGAATCTACAATGTAAATAATCATAAAAATGAATTACGTAGTCTAACCAACTACTCAAAAATACTCAAATATACTACAAAATCATGTTTCGTTGCTGCCCTACTTTATTGACATCAGACCTCCTTCCATAGGGTAATATAAGGTGCAATAACATACAGGACTGTCCCTTCCTTTAGAGTCAGTTGTCACAGAGTCTCCGAGGCTGTTGTTTCATTTATGACACTAATATCCTGTACAGCAGAACTCTCCACTCCGGAAGCTCCCGTCCACCTCCGGGCTTTGTTTGTCCAAGAGAAATTACACCTGGGCTATTTCATTTCACCTGTACGGCCGAGCAGTCAGCAGGAGAGGAGCAGGAGCAGTAGTACTTGTACTTGTAGTAGTAGTAGTAGTTGTTGTAGTAGTAGTAATAGTAGTAGTAAGCAGGTGGAAGCATAATGTACTAGTTCACGTTGAGATCACAGTCTCGTCTCCCCTCTGTTCCCTCTGACTAGGGTCCTATCGGCCTCTGTCCACTCACACGGGTCTGTCGTAGCACTAGAGGAGATTTCTGTGTGATAAACCTCCTGATGAGGCGTGATAAGGGTTCAATTAGACCATGTTAGGATTATTACAGCAGGGAGTCTTTTAAGACTAAAGATAGAAGGGCTTTCCAAACTCACAATATTAAATGTAAAGTTATCAGTGCTGGAAAGACCAGTACATTCATAATTTCTGACAATTAGCTACATGTTGAAATGCCTCACAGATTGAGTGACCCTTGACCGTGTCCGGTACAGAGTGCACAGGGGACCCAGAGGAGAGAGGGGCCGCGGGATCAGAGGTAGACCTGCGGCCCGGGGTACGGCTCTGCCCCGCACCAGAAGTCCGCGGGCTGAGAGATCTCCCGGAGCCACATCTCCTGCCCCGGCTGGCCCGCGCCCTGACCCTCGGCTTCTGTCAGGACCGTGTAGTAGTGACAGTCTCTGCCGTTATCCGGGTCGTACGGCGGGGCTAGGATGTCCATGAACGCCGTAGGACCGTCCACCGCGTCGATCTGGTGGAGGTTGTCCCGGTCCGGGGAGAGTACGCAGGGCCCGCTCTCCGGGGTGAACTCTCCCGTGGAGCGCAGCACCGAGCGCCGCAGAGAGTCCGTGTGGGCCTGGGGAGGGCTGGGCCGCTGCAGCCGGTCGAAGCAGCTGATCCGGACTTTTCCGTAGAGCACTTTGAGCATGCCGTACATGTCCGGGTGGTCGTGGAGGGGGATGGAGGTGCCGCTCTTGAGCAGAAATATGCCCATACTGAAGTGGTCCGTCTCGCAGATGTGCATGTACGTGACCGGGGGCTGGTAGGAGCGCGCCGGGGACAACCCGCCCGAGCTGTCCGCATTCGGCGGGACTAGCTTCAGATCCGCCGCGCTCACCTCCGACATGAGGCTCTTGAGCTGGCCGTGGTTCTCCTGGAAAGTCCTCCCCACCTCCTCTCCAATCCTCGGTGGGTTCCTGAAGGTGACCAGCGCCTGTCGGGCTATCCTCTGCACCAGGGAGCTCATGCTGCTGTCTCCGGGAACCATTCCGTCCGAGCAGCGCACACGTCCGCACAACTCCGCGCGCAGCTCCGCGTAAAGCTCCGCGCGCAGCTCCGCGCACTCGCGCTTCTGCCGCGGCTAGCGCTAGCGGCTTAGCTAGCACCGGAGATCGTCTATTTATGCCACAACCCACTCTCCTGAGGAGGTTTGAGGCCCCTGCTTCACTTCACTAATTAAAGACGCACGCAAATCCCCTCAGTACGTTTCACATCAGAACACTAGGACAGGGCCCAGTGTGTGAAGAAACACACAGAGAAAAGAATACAAACACGACAGGCTTTGTTAAGTGGATTCAGAGCGCGGACTGTAGGACAGAGCGCAGGTTCAGAGTGAGGCTCCTTGTTCCCTTTGATCTGGCCAAATTCTTTTTACGGAGTTGATTTTGTCGCTTTTTCCGTCCTCAGTGTGTGAAACTAATGAAGCTAATAGGCGTATCGAGCCACAACATGTTCTACTGTTTTATTTACTTGTGTCAACTTTGTAGATGCGAAAAGCCGCGGGATAAACTGAAAAGTGTTCCCCATTTTTGAATATCTGTCAAACACGTACGCATCTCCCGGCACCAGACCACCGCCACGCGCCCTCCGTTAACACCTGGGGCATTATGGGAAGTGTAGTCATGGACGTAGCTTTGATAAAACCGTAAGCGATTAAAAGTTATTGGGTTTCATAAAGTGTTATAGTCTGGGTCTAGAACACCCCTGCTTTAGAGTCGCGCGTGTTACAGTGAATTCTACAAAGACCTATTCACATACCCTCTGCATCTCTCACAGCCTGCAGTGTTCACTTAAAAACAATGAATATATGAATTCACTTTATTAAACCGATTTGATGTGAAATTTGCATTGCATCAGGCTTAATTTGTAAATCAGCAGTTACACATTTGGGTTGGTGCGGTGAGTTGGGGGAACAGGAAACAGTAACAGATCCCGTCATCCTGATCCCTTTAGAGACTTATTTCTGCAGAGCCAATAAAATCTTCAGGGTCAAATGAAGCCCTTGAACCATGCAGAGAGAGACCAAAACAACTGCTTTTGCAATGGCTGTATTGAAAGGTTAGTCTAGGTTTGCCGCTTACAATAAAATACTGATAAAACTGTTCATAATTAGATGAATTTCCCATATCGATCAATGAGGGAAATGTTTACAACATTATGTGACAGAAGTTTGACCTGAGCTTCCGGGTGCCCACCTGTTTAAAGTCTAAAGTCTATTGTGGCCTAAATAAATGGTCAAACACAGTTGTCCTTTCAGAAGCTTTACAGCCAGTGACTGACAACCTTTGTTTTCATAATCCAATTCATTTTAAACTGGTTCCTAAAGTCCTAACCAAACATATTTAGGGTTTAAGTCAATACTGTCCAGTCAACCATGATCAAAGTTTGTTTTAACCTATAGACCGAGTTTAGACCTGGTTCCATCCGGGTTTAGTTTTTAGTTTCATGGAGCTTTCACACTTGCATACTCAATACTTGCCTAATAAAAATGTGACTACACCCAGAACTAAGCCTGGAGACTGGGACTATAACAGGACCAAACCAAGTCCACATCGGGGCTAAACTGGGCACAATCCAGGACTAAACCAACAACTGTGAAACTATAATATATTTTAAAATAGATTGTTTATATTTGATTTCATGTGTATTTTAATTATCTTTTGTGACACAAATTTAATGAAATAACAAAAGTAATGTGGTAGTACAGCATAACCACACTGCTAGGCCCCTTATATTTATATTTAGGCCTATTTATAATCTGTTTAATTTCCCTTTCTCTTGCTCTCCATTTTTAAATAAACACTTTTAGTCACTGTGCTCAACTGATATCCTTTCCCTTCATCGTCTTTTACTACAATCTTAAAACATAATCTCTCTCATTTTAATACAAAACTCACTGGTATCGATACTGCAGTAGTTGCCACGATCTGACTTGATATCGAAACAAAAATCACTGGCATCTCCCATCTCGGTGCACTCGACCATTCTGAATAACACTAAAGTACAACCCCATAACTGCAGCATTTCATTTCTTCACGATTTTGTCCATAAAGTTGTGCGAGCGTCCAATCCCTGTGTGGGAGGAGACGGGCTGACTCAGGCTGACTCATCTGGAGGAGGTCTGATCAGAGTGCGGAGGTAGAACCATCATGGAAGTGTCTCCACAGGGAAACTCCCGCCCCCGCACCCCATAAAGAGGCACCATGCTCGGGCATCTTTACGCACGTCAGCCTCCGAGCGTGGAAGCTACGGAGCTACCGGGAAGGAAACCAGAGGCCACCTTCGGTCATTTTAACATTTCATTTTTAAGATTTGTGAGTTTTAAAGATGAAGCAGCGTAATGAATTCCACTTTTTTTCCTGAAGATTAATGTCACACTTTATGTATTTAGTGACGCATATATCCAGATCTTGAGCTAGTCTTGGTCAGGACCAGACTGTATGAAGAAGTGGACTAAAGGAGTGTGATGTCATAGCGTTCAACTCCAGTCAAATGAAGCTCACAGAGGCTAGCAGCGGCAGATTAAGAATAGAAATTTATTGGCGGACAAAATAGCATTATCATAACAAAATCAGCGTGCATCCCAGTAATGAAATGACTGCACATCGCATCTGGTTTGTCAGGTTGTGGTTTATTGTTTTGTATTGTGTTGTTGTGTATCTATGGAGAATTGTCATGTGGGAGAGTGGATGACATAGGCTTGTGGGCGGAGCTTTGGACAGAATCGTACTTCTAACTGTAAGGAGGGTTTGAATAGGACCTGGGAGAAGGGATGTAACAATAACCGAAATATGGTGATATCGTATCGTCAAAGGTCTCACAATAATATCGTGGACCATCACAATATATCGAATCCCAAGTCTCTTTGCTTAAATGAATAGTTCTGATGCAGAAATAGCTTAAAAAAACAGAGGGAACTACATAGACCATGATCCTTTGCTCCGTTTCAGTGCAGACGACATGAAGAAATAACTGTTCTAAGCACTTTGAAATCTTCATTCTTTGGATTAAGTCTTGTGAAGCATTTTTAGAGGAAAAAGGAGCAGATTCACAGTTTTGTGCCTCCACAAAATATTGCAAAAATCTGGTACAAAGAGATTTGAATATTGTTCCATCCCTAATGACAATAAATGTTGTACCAAATGACTTTTCAAAGCATTTTAGAGTCAGTGTTGTTATTATGTAGAATATCGTAATATCGTGAGCCTCCCACCATATCACAATAACTGTGAGGTCCATACTGTGACAATATCGTATCGTGAGACTTGGATATCATTACACCCCTAATAATTACGCTTTGGTGTGGAGGGGTCGTACCTGTGGTCAGTGTTTATCATTGTAAATGCATTTATTCAATTATAAGTGACTTTATAGCTCAGAAATACTTAGAAAAACAGGCATTCTGATTGAGCAGGGTCGACCTCTCCACAGATCTGACCTGTAACTTGCTCTGGATTGGTCTCCATGAAGATAGAAAGGTTTAATGCCAAACTGTGAAACATTCCAGACAAAGTGATAACATCTCCACGGATATCGTTCCATCCCTAATGACAATAAATGTTGTATTAATAAATAAATCTCGTACCGTGACAATATCGTATCATGAGACTTGGATACCGTAACACCCCTACCTGGGAGAGATCGCTAGATTACTCAAACATGCATAGATATAAAAAGGGGAACAGCATTATAACATGGTAGAAAGCTCAAAAAGTCCATTTTGTGATACCCCATATTAAATGTAGACTGAACAAAAAAGTACTGAGAATTTGAGAAATACAGATTCCCTCTCGTATTACGCTAATGTCACTGCTCTGCACTTCTCTGCTGTTCTCATGTGCAGACTGAGTATCTGTTACACACTGGGGCCTCTGTTACACCACACTTCTCCGTGCAGTGAGCTCTGGCACCTTTGGACGGGCAGTGCCAAAACCAAAACAAAACCAGGAAACTGACTCTTTGGAATCTCACTAACATCGGACTCTCGCACGGGCTCCACCTGCAGAGTCACGGCGCTGTGGGCAAAGACTTAAAGAATGTTGATTTGGAATGGAATAATATGGCACAGGGTGGATAAGGCTTATATATAAACTCACAATACAAACAAATCTACGACGTGACACTTACTGACCAAGTACACGTACCAAAAAGAAGATACAAAAAATATATAATACCAAAATTAGCATTCATTTGAGCCTGAATAACTTGTACATTTAAAGTGTGATTCTACTTTATGTATAGACTAAAGTATAATCCTATAGACTGTA
The DNA here is from genome assembly GCA_030686955.1 of Odontamblyopus rebecca. Classification (NCBI taxonomy): domain Eukaryota; kingdom Metazoa; phylum Chordata; class Actinopteri; order Gobiiformes; family Gobiidae; genus Odontamblyopus; species Odontamblyopus rebecca. The sequence goes on from CM060662.1 coordinate 5,475,703, forward strand.
GGAAGAAGATGTTATCACTTTGTCTGGAATGTTTCACAGTTTGGTATTAAACCTTTCTATCTCCATGGAGACCAAACCAGAGCAAGTTACAGGTCAGATCTGTGGAGAGGTCGACCCTGCTCAATCAGAATTCCTGTTTTTCTAAGTATTTCTGAGCTATGAAGTCACTTATAATTGAATAAATGTATTACTAAGGGAGTGCGGCATCACCCATAACGTTCAGCTCCAGTCAAATAAAGATAGGAATTGATTTATGGACAAAATAGCGGGGAAAAAACACCAGAATTAGGTAGAGCGGGTTAATATTAATATTTTTAGACCAAAATGACAAGGCTGACAGCAGAAGTTAGAGAGAGAGAGAGGACCAGTTTTCAGTATAAAGTGAATTAGAGCCGGAAGTGCACCCATGCTCACTTCCTATTGTTAACATGTATATATACAATTAATAATATAAATTACAATTATGATTACATATTGTATTCTTCATTCCTGATGAGGCTTTGGCCACATACGGTATGATTAGAATAGTGTATGGATCACTTCCTCTAACAGTGGCTGTGTGAGGTTAGTGTCAGGACATAGGGACGTAACAATAACGCAAATATGGTGATATCGTATGGTATCACAATAATATCACAATAATATCGTGGACCATCACAATATATCGAATCCCAAGTCTCTTTGCTTAAATTTATAGTGCTGATGCAGAAATAGCTAAAAAAAACAGAGGGAACTACATAGACCATGATCCTTTGCTCCGTTTCAGTGCAGACGACATGAAGAAATAACAGTTCTAAGCACTTTTGCATCTTCATTCTTTGGATTAAGTCTTGTGAAGCATTTTTAGAGGAAAAAGGAGCAGATTCACAGTTTTGTGAACCTCCACAAAATATTGAGCTAATATGGTAAAGTGAGATGTCCGTCCATCCATCTTCTCCCGCTCCATCCGGCTGGGTCGCAATCCTCTGTGCACCTGAACGGTGAGATGTATATGGTGAAAATATCGTATTGATTTGGATTTCGTTCCATCCCTAATGACAATAAATGTTTAATAAATTATTAATGGCATTAATTATTAAATGAATGGCATTTTATAATATCAGTCTTGTTATTATGTAGAATATTGTAATATCGGGAGCCTCCCCAACATAACATGAGCTTTACCAAAATATCGCAATAAATATCGTACCGTGAGATTCATACCATGACGATATCGTATTGTGAGACTTGGATATTGTTCCAGTCCTAGTCAGGACCTTCTGTTTCAGCCACAAATGGTCAGATCACATTTGTGTTGATTTCCAGACCATTGTTTCAAATTCAGAACAGAATAAATTACTGTTGCTGTGATAACTACACAAAAACAACAACGGTGCAGCTATGGAAAGTCACATACAGGACAAACTGCACAGCTGTTTTACAAAATTATGCCACTGCTAAAGGTCCACTGCGTAACTTTCCTCAAGCCCCTGTTCCCATGATGCCGAGGGTCAGATGTGTGGAGAGGTGAGTCCACTCCCAGTAAAATGCATGTTTTTCAAAGGGATTTTTACCCATAAACACCAGTAGTTTATTAAACAGGTCTGACAGATGAGGTAAATGCCAGTTACATTCACTTCAAATTCTAAATCAGATTATGTCCCGACAGTTACAATTACTCTCACTTGATTTTCACCTTTCATTTTTACTTGTGTACTTTCTTAGACCACGACTTTGTACTTACTGTACTTATTATTTCATTGCTCCATTATTTGGCTTCTCTCCCACCTCTTTAGTAAATAACTGGAAGTTGTCTTAAAAAGCAGATAGAGAGGATTAGCGCTGTCCCTCCTCCTCCCTCTCCTCCTCTCCTCCTCTCCTCCTCTCCTCCCCCTTTCCTCACCCGCCCACTCACAATGTGACTGGGCCTAATATAAATACCACATCTCAGCTCTGGGTTGTGACGTCTTCCTGTCAGGGCAACATGTTGTTTTTCGATGGTGAGGAGGAAGTACAGGGCTGCTGGAAATAGATCGCACGTTCAATTTTAGCCCTGATGCCTCGCCAGAATGGATGGGGCTTCTGGCTCCCTCCAAATGAAATAAACAGGGCAGAAATGATGAGGACACAACACGCTAACATACAAACACGAGCTTGTGTGATTACAGCTCTATTTACAGCACTGTACTGTACCAATACGGGGTCAGGTCATGTTTGGTTGTGAAAATCTGCAGAAATAATCAAATGTTTCTATTAAAGAGGGACTAAAAACCCACAATTTCAAATAAAGCTCCTCGTCTGGGAAGTACCTGGAGGACTGAAGGGAAGTGGGAGGGGGGAGGAGGGGCGGGGTCTAGAGCTGTAACGAACAGTGTGATTGGTCTAACAGGTATTCACACACCTCCGTGAAGTTGGCCCTCATCAAAACAGGAAGAAAATTATAGAAAACGTTTGTATTTAGTTTGTGCTGTTTTGTGCCGTGACAATTTTCATTTGTGTGAGTTTATTGCTAAAACATCATTTCCGCTCATCTGGTGGCGGCAAAACTCCACAAAACCAGTGCAGAGAAACGATCTGAGGCTGTGGAAAAGTCTGTCACAGCACCAGAACAGCACAAATGAAATGCAAACGTTTTCTATAATTTTCTTCCTGTTTTGAGCTCTATTTAACATTTTGAGGGGCTGGATGACGTCATCGGGCGAAAATAAAACTGCAAATATCTGAAGAACCAGAATCGCACAAACAAAACTTTTTGCAGCACAAACGAAGCACAAACGATTGACACAGTTTTTGTGTAGGTTTGCGTTTGATGGGGGCCCAACTTCACGGAGGTTATCCACACTTCAGACTCATCAGAAATATCTGGCTGCAATAAAAAGCAGTGCTGTGTGATGTCACGTACTACATGAAACTGAAATTAATTCATTCACAAGTTCACCTCACAGAAACGACAATGCTCATGGACAGACATGTTCACTCTCTGCTTTGTTTGCTTTGTTTGTTTGACCAATTGTTTTGGCCCTCAGGCGTCCAGGTGAATTGGCCCAAACCGCAAGTCGTACTTTCTACATGTTTTGGAAATCTACCATGATCAAGCAAATGTAGTGTTTCCTTTTGAGGGTCTAAGCCTGAACAAAGGTCTGGAGGGTCATTCAGACCTGTTAAAAATGCACAGATTTGAATTCCCTCACTGTTTTGACCCTCAGTCTATGACCCTCGATCGGCCCTCACGTCGCTGTGTTTTAATATGTGGCACTTGATGAAAAAAGTTTGGACACCTCCGGGTTAAACCAATGAGCGAATGAATCCTAATGCTGTGAGGTCAGATGGTTTCCACAAAGTGAAAAGCGGCTGATGAGTCGGGCTCAGTACCTGGAGGACTGAAGGGGAGAGCGAGGGGCGAGGAGGGGCGGAGTCTGGGGCAATAACAGGTTTTCACACTTGAGACTCATCAGAAACATCTGGAAGTATTGAGACATGAGACTTGGATATCGTTACATTTTAAACATGTACTTTAATACTTAGATTTACGTAGATTTGTACATGTGATTGAGTACTTTTTTGCTAGTATCTGTACTTTAATTGAGTACTTCGTCTACCACTGATGTGTCAATATACATTATCTTCCACCCTTCTGCACGGCTATAACAAACAACAACAACAAACGCACCACAACTATCACGTTTTCCATTCAGCTTAATCATTGTATTTTATGAATTCTAACATAAGCAAATGAGTCTATTTATACTGTGTTCTTATGCAGATACTGAGCAGAGACAACAGACATACAGCTCCATCTGGTCACGCACATTGGTTTTGTTGAACATATGGAAGAGCACATTTCTGGCCTCCACTCAGACATCAGTCAGATTACTGTAGTACTGTTAATTCATGGTAAATACTGTCTGTCAGTGTCTGTGTGGGTGTATTACAACTATTTTAGTCTGTGATCTACAGCAGCGTTAATAGAATTCTAACACCTCCCACTTCATTTAACAGTTTTTGTTTTTTTTACATAAGTTTGGCTATTTAAAGTACCATTATTTAACCTTTCCCATAACAACATCCTTATACTTTATTGTTTTGGGGTTTTTTGGGATTTAAACTGGGTTTATTTGCATTTTAGTGCAACTTTTTAAAGGGCCTGTACTGTTTTTCTTGTAATTGAAGGGCCCTATTACACAATTTTCTGTATGTTCTAATGTTGTTTCCTCACCACAGACATACTGTAGCTTAGAGTCGTGTTTTGTTTCATTCACACGTTTAACCCTGCAGATTTATGACTGTTGCACTGTTGTGGATTTTTTAAATCTGAGGAAACTAAAACTGGAGAAAAGTTGTCTTCAATCAAAGAGTCTGGATGTATTAAAGCAATTGTGCACACAATTACAAAGAAAATGGAAAGCCAAAACCTGTCTGTCCCTGATCATACACATCAACACCAAAACAAGCTTCTTATACAGTTTGCAAACGTCATCAAATCAACATGAAAGAAAAACATATACAGTCATGTGAAAGAGTTTGGACCCTGATCATTTTCAAGATTTTCCTTTATAAATCATTGGTTGTTCGGATCAGCAATTTCAGTTAAATATATCATATAGCAGAAAAACACAGTGATATTTGAGAAGTGAAATGAAGTTTATAGGATTTACAGAAAGTGCAATAATTACTTAAACAAAAGTAGGCATGTGCATAAATTTGGGCTCCCCAACAGAAAAATTACATCAGTATTTAGTAGATCGTCCTTTTGCAGAAATAACAGCCTCTAAACACTTCCTGTAGCTTCCAATGAGGGTCTGGATTCTGGTTGAAGGTATTTTTGACCATTCTTCTTTACAAAACATCTCCAGTTCAGTCGAGTTTGATGGAGCCCGAGCATGGACAGCCCACTTTAAATTGCACCACAGATTTTCTATAATATTCAGGTCTGGGGACTGAGACGGCCATTCCAGAACATTGTACTTGTTCCTCTGCATGAATGTCTTAGTAGAATTTGAGCAGTGTTTAGGGTTGTTGTGGAAGTATCCAGCCCTGGTGCAACTTCCACTTTGTCACTGATTCTTGAACATTGTTAGTTATTCTTCAACTTTAACAGGATTTCCAGTCCCTGCACTGGCCACAGGTCCACAGCCTGATGGAACCACCACCAAATTTTACTGTAGGTACCAAGTGTTTGTCTTGGAATAATGTGCTCTTCTTTCACCATGCACATCACCCTTTGTTATGTCCAAATAACTCAATTTTAGTTTCATCAGTCCTCAGCACCTTATTCCAAAATGAAGCTGCTTGTCCAAATGTGCTTTAGCAAACCTCAAGCGTTTGTGGCATGTGCACAGAAAAGGCTCCGTCACATTACTCTCTCATGCAGCATCTCCTTGTGCAAAGTGCTGAATAGTTCATTGATGCACAGTTACACCATCTGCAGCAGGATCATGTTGTACGTGTGTGGAGCTGGTCTGTGGGGTGAGTTTGACTGTTTTCACCATCCTTCACCTCTGCTTATCTGAGGTTTTTCTTGGCCTGAACTAGAACTGTGCCTGTGGTCTTCCATTTCCTCACTATGTTCCTCACAGTGGAAACTGACAGCTGAAATTTCTGAGCTTTTTGTATCCTTCCCCTAAACCATGATGTTGAACAATCTTTGTTTTCAGGTCATAGTTGTTTTGAGGCTCCCATGTTGCCACTCTTCAGAGAAGATGCAAAGAGGAGAACAACTTGCAACTGGCCCCTTAAATCCCCTTTCTCATGATCAGCTTCACCTGTGTCTGTAGGCCAAGGGTCAATGAGCTGAACAAACTAATTTTGTGTTCCAATAATTAGTGCTAAAGGTATTAAAATCAATGAAACAAAAGGGTGTCCAAATTTATGAACATGCCTGCTTTTGTTTAAGTAATTATTGCACTTTCTGTAAATCCTATAAAGTTCATTTCACTTCTCAAATATCACTGTGTTTTTCTGCTATATGATATATTTAACTGAAATTGCTGATCCGAACAACCAATGATTTATAAAGGAAAATCTTGAAAACGATCAGGGAGCCCAAACTTTTTCACACGACTGTAATAGTATTTAGTCTAAACAACCTTCAGAAGGAGACAGTGGTATCTGGATTAAACTGGGGCATTGATTAGCTGAACTCACATGTACCAATAATTCTAAATGATGAGAATGAACAGAACAACAACCTGGTAGATAATGACTGAGCATAATGAGCTGCCCTGAAGAGGCCCAGACACAGCAGATCACACCACTGCCTGTGACCGTGAGTAGAGATGCTTTAGCACTTGGGAGTTAGTTTGAATTGCCAATCGTTACTGAATTAAAGTAAAAAGGTAAACTTAATTAACTTGAAATCTACAGCTTCATGACATCACAAGGTGGAACAGAGCATTTTGAGCTTTGGAAATGTAAACAGACTAATGCAGGATACTCAGATAGATGTGAAAGAAACAAAACACAACTCCAGATCTGTTTTTGAGGAGGTAATGGCATTATATCATGGCTAAAAGCGCGAGTCAATTTTGCATAAAATGTCCAAGATTCAGATAGTGCTCGTTAGCATGCTAGTTGTTGCATTGCATTACCGGACCGCGCTCTGCTCTCCAAAATGTCTGGAAGGAGATTATAAACTCTTTGTGGTAAATAATTACGGTGTATCAGGTAGAAAAAAAAACTCCAGGCTGCAAACCTTTTAAAATGAATTAGTTCTGTTTTCATGTTTTAAGGCAGTAAAAATCGGGAACAGCCAAAAAGAATTGCATATAAAGGTAATAAGAAAAGCAATTAACTCCATACTTCTTGAACATACAGTGCACCCAGGAGCCGCACCGGTGGGTTAGTGCTGAAGGACGCGACAAATGCAAAGGACACATTTCCCAACAAGGACAAGGGCTCTTCACAGCGGAGGGGTGGCCTGAGCCTGCAGCAGGACACGGGTGAGAGTTTGTAACCTCAAACTGCACTGGGAGACGGGGTGAATTTTGTCAACAAAGCCTGCGGTTAGTGAGGACAGCAGTAGCCTGGGATATGTGGTAAATGAAAGGGGACAGACATGCATTTTAACCGATTCTGTATTAGGGGTGTAACAATATCCAAGTCTCACCATATAATATCGTCACAGTATGAACCTCACAGTACGATATTTATGGCGATATCATGGGAACGCTCAGGATATGGTGGGGAGGCTCACGATATTACGATATTCTACATAATAACAAGACTGACTCTAAAATGCTTTGACCAGTCATTTGGTAAAACATTTACTGTCATTAGGGATGGAACGATATCCAAATCTCTCTGGACCAGATTTTCACCATAAACATCTCCCCGTATCATATTTATTGCAATATTTTGTGGAGGAATCTGCTCATTTTTCCTCTAAAAAATGCTTCACAAGACTTAATCCAAAGAATGAAGATTCCAAAGTGCTTAGAACAGTTATTTCTTCATGTCGTCTGCACTGAAATGGAGCAAAGGATCATGGTCTATGTAGTTCCCTCTGTTTTTATGTAGCTATTTCTACATCAGAACTATTCATTTAAGCAAAGAGACTTGGGATTTGTTATATATTGTGATGGTCCAAGATATTATTGTGAGACCACTGATGACACAATATCACCGTATTTCCATTATTGTTACATCCCTGTTAAACACACTGGAGCTGTCCAACAGAGGCAGGAAAAGTTTGCCAAAATGAACTATTCATTTACAAAATATGACCCTATATTCTGTTATAATGTTGTTTCCTCACCAAAATAAGGTAAAGTAATACAGGAAGTGTTCCTCTGTGTTTTTAAACTCCATACTTCACAAGAACAATTTAGATGATTTCAGCCCCGGAATTGCCCATGTCTACTAAAGTTAAAGGCAGCTGTATTTTGAGCTTTGGAGATGTAGACAGACGACTTATTTATAAAAGAGTTCGCAAACGTGTGAAAGAAATAAAACACAACTCAGTAAAAAGTCAGTAACACAACTTAAGCTCACAAGAATCAGTTTTGAGTAATATAAACTCTTGAATAGCGTAAACAACATATGAAAGATGAGCAGATTCTACATAAACACAGCCAACTCTAGTTTAGACCTCTGCAAACATGTTCTGAAATGCATGAATTCTTGGACTACCTAGCTAATCTAAAATCACTGTTGGAATGGTACTACTGCAGAAAAAGCTGTAGTTTCCAGTCCACATACTTTTACTTTTACTTGAGTACTGTATTTTTAGGACTATAAATCACACTTTTTTTTCATGGGGTGGTGCGACTTATACTCAGGTGCGATTTATATATTACATTTTCCACACTGACAGTCCATAGACCAAATATATGAATCAATCATATGAATCAAAAATGAAAAAAAAAAAAAGTCTTTTCAGTTTGGTTTGAGAGACAAATAATAAAGAAAAGAGTTATTTTTTTCGTTTTCTTATTTTTGGTTCTACATTGACAAAATGAACACATGAATGGTACATGGATTGTTCTCTGTTCAGTTGTTTTTATTACTAGAACTTCTATAACTTGTCTTTAAAGATGAAATGTTCCCCCAAATTTCCCCCAAAAAGTGCGACTTATACATGTTTTTTTCTTCTTCATTACACATTTTTTGGCTGGTGCGACTTATACTCCAGAACTACTTGTAGTCCAAAAAATACGGTAATATATTTGAATGTTCTTGAGTAAAAGTTTTGGTTTCCCCACCGTGGGTAAGTCACGAAAGCTTTATGTTAATATTAATATTAAATTATCTGAAGGCTGATTTTCATATTTTGTGGTTTATCTTTTGAAATTCCAAATTTTTAAAGCCACAGTGTGTAACTTTTTAGCTCACAAACAGACAAAAATAAAAGCATTGCGCTGAAAAAACAGAAAACAATACTTACTGTGCTTACTGTGAGCGGGCTTGCTTTTCCACAGACTTGACTCTTATTTGGCCGGATGAGCACCTCCTCCTGTTTTTTGCCATCAAAGTGCTTTTCCTTTGCCTGTAATATTCCACAGTAGGGCTTTAAATGTCTATCTCCATGGAGAATGTCCTGAAGTGTGCTTTTAACTTTCTACTTCTCATAGAGTTAGAGTTTAACCTTTTCTCCTTCCAGTTTTCTTACATCACAAATCATTTTTCACTCTTTCTTGTGTGATTTGCTGGGCCGCTCCTTTGAGTAATACTATTTTTGAATGGAACTTTCTGTATATTTTTAGTCATTTAGTACAAAAAAACATTCCAGATTATCATATTTATAGATGTAAACAACAAGAATCCCCCCTGGCGGTTGAACGTGATACTGGCCTCACGGCTTTGGTCTGCTCCTCCGCTCTTCACTGGGGCTTTTGGGCTCTGATCACTGGACTGGGGGCTGCGTGTGAACCTCCCCGTCAGGACCTTGGCCTCTCTGGCTGGTTTCCTGTCTATACCCTGCGGACCTCTGTCACGAAACACACTTGGATCCGCTCAAAGTCATGAAGGGTCTGAAGAGGGGGGACAACAGATCACACTCCCCCAGCACAGAGGGGCTATGGGCGGACACGGCAGCCTGAAAACCACGCAGCGGCTGGGTGAGGCACAGCGGTCTCCTGTGGGCTGTAAAATGAGGGGATTTGTGGATGTTTTGGAAAGACAACAACATACTTAAGCTTCGGGGAAAGTCCAACACTAATATTTGCTCGTGAATATGCAACTATATTCAGAATCATTGACAAACCTGATGTGATAGAGTCTGATTTTTTTCTTTATTTTCTTTAGGCTTCTTTACATAAACCTTTTATAGTGAGTGACAATGAGTGACAGTGGGTTAAAACTGACATATTATGCAAAATGTACTGACATAATGGGTTTCCCGCACTATGATCTAGTCAAAGTTGTATTCCAATGTCGTGTGGATCTATGCGTGTTTTAGTGCTTTGAGAATTTCAGTTTTCATCTTACCCCTATCCCCACCCTTACAGAAAGTTACATAGTGTTGCTTTAAGTTTATTCCCAAGCACCACCTGGGAACTCACTAGTTTAAAATGCCTGGTTTAAAATGGCGTTGTCACAATACTAAAAATCCTAGATTGATTTGTCAACAAAAGTTTGGCCAAAATTTAAGACATAACACTTAAATCTATCAGAAAATGACTTAAAAGTAGTGAAATGATCTGTCCATGTGGCAAATCATTTTACTTGACAAGTTCTCTTAAAGTAAACCACCTCTAGACTAGAACGAAGCCGTCTCAGAACTCGTAAGTCGATAATAAATCTGAAAACAAGATGAAGAACCTGATATAAGTTTTAAAATCTTGGCCAGATCAGAGAAATTTGCAGTGAAAACCTGATATCGTCTGATCTCAGAAGCTGAGCAGGGCCGACCCTGTTAGTGTTTGGATGGAAGCCCGGTGGGAATACCAGGTGCCGCAGTGTGGGAGCAGTGGCTCTAGTGCACACTGTTGTTGTGTCCTTCACCATAATCAAGAGGAAATCCATTTGCAGTGTGCAGAGTAATAAAGCAGAACTAGAACTAAAGAAATGGCTCAAAACTCACCTCTGTGAAATTGGCCCCGCATCAAACGCACATCTACACAAAAAGTATGTCTTTTGTTTGTGCTCCATTTAGTTTGTGCGATTATGGTTGTCAAGATATTTGCAGTTTTATTTTCGACCAATGATGTCATCCAGGTCCACCTTTGGCAGTGGCCGGTCCAAAACTCTGGAACTCTTTGGCCAGTTAGTCGTGTTCCATCACTGACCTGCCTTTGTTCAAAGCCAAACTTAAAACCTACTTATTTAAAATGGCTCAGTGGCCCTGTGACACTTTCTTTATTTTAACGGTGTAATGTGCTTTGTTGACCTATGTGTATGATGTCTATTGTTTTTTATCTTCTTTTTATTGTTGTACAGCACTTTGGTCGGCTTTGGCTGTTGGAAGGTGCTATAGAAATAAAGTTTGATTGACTGATTAAAAATGTTGAACAGCCTCAGAACAGGCAGAAAATTATAGAAAACATTTGTGTTTCGTTTGTGCTGTTTTGTGTTGTGACAGTTTTCATTTGTGCGGAATTATGTGACATCATTTCCTTTCAGCTAACGGCGGCAGTTTTAGCTAAACTCCGCAGAACTAGTGAAGATAAACTATCTCAGTCTGTGGAAAAGTCTGTGTTATTATATAAAAATGAATCAAAAATCAAATGACTAAAGACAGATACAGACGTTTGCAAAAACAAATCAGTAAACAATAAAGAATGTAAGATGATCACTGACCATATGAAATCAGGTTGTGTCCTGCTAACTAAACTACTGCACATCACATCCAGTTTGTGAAGTTGTAGTGTACAGATTTGTATCATGTTTTTGTGTATTTTTGGAGAATTGTTGTTTGCAGCCCACATCTGTGCACATCTGCAGCAGCACTGATATCGGTAACTGTGCTTCTGTGTATTATCTGTAAAATGCATCGTTTTCTGATTCCAGTCACAACAGAAATCAGCGGCGAGGGAGGCGACAGAACCCAGCAAAAAAACGTAGGAAATATGATCCTGATTATTTAAAGTTCGGTTTCCCCCCGGGTCGAGTTCCGAGACTGCACCTCTGCCACAGCCTCATGTGACCGGTGGGAGCAGCTCTGGTTCAGGCCGGGCTCAGCCATCACGTGTCAGCAGCGGGAGATTTAGCACCGATTACAAATGTTAAGCATGTTCTGTTGATTTGGATCTGCCTACTTATGTTCAGTGTTAACAACAGCCTCAGTTAAGCCTGCATGAAGTTGGAAATTATTTGTTATATACAAAAAATATACAAAAAAATACAAAAAACTTGAAAATATGATATTGATGAGGAGGAACGTTATAACACGGTAGAAGGCTAAAAAAAAAGAATTTTGCATAATACTCTCTCTTTGAATATGTGGGAAAAATAGGACAAAGCTTTTTAACATTAAATTGATTTCATAGTAAACAACTCCAGAGTTCTCTTTGGTTTCCCTGGCCGGTGCGTGCCGACCCCCGCTGGCCCCGGCAACAGAGAATGGAGATATTTGTGATAATGGAATCGTGTGGCGCCTTTCAGAACGGTCCACGTCAGAGAGGAGCGGTGTGGTGGCGCTGTGTTTGTGGGTGACGTCAAAGCGTAGTGTTATCATGTTTACTCTCTCGGTGAAAAACCCGCCGCCTCAGGGACTATTTGTTGACTTAGCGTGATGCGACAGGGGACCGTAACACAACATAACAACATTTCACATTCTAAAGGGGCCCTGGTCCAGCACTGGCTCCAGAAAGTGAGATCACACGCACAATAATAATATACTGATAGTTACGTTTAATATCCAGTCACAGACTAGTCTCCAATGTGATAGTATTGCTTTTCCTGATATATTGTTAGTGCGAAAAAATCCATTATAGGTCCTACATTACGCAAAATTGACTCTTGTTGTGTTAGAATGTTGTTATCTCTTCAAAAACAGACCTGGAGCTGTGTTTTTGTTTCATTCACATATGTTTAAAGTGTATGTGAATGAAACAAAACACAACTCCAGGTCTGTTTATGATGAGGAAACATTACAATATAGGTCAGAAAATAGCGTAATATGGGGCTTTCAAAGTGAAACTAAACACTAAATTCGCTTTTTTGGCTACTAACCTGTGTGTATGGGGGTTTAATAGCATTGTCTAACTTTTCTGGTCACTTTTGGTAACTTTTGTGCAAGTAGGGTCAATTAGAAATTTGTGCAATTCCCCAAAGTCACAATTTCAAGTACCACGTAACATCACACAGCACTGCCCTGATCACAGACAGGTGTTTCTGATACAAACACCTGTCTGCAGGGGCGAAGATTGAAGTGTGGATCCTTGTTAGACCAATCACACTGTTCCTTGTTTGTAAAATTCCTCAGTCGTCCAGGTAGACTCCAGGGCAAAGGAGAAATTACATTTGTCAACTGGACAGTTTTTTGGTTCAAATGTAAATGGTCACATTTTTATAGCGCTTTTCTACCTTCAAGTCACTCAAAGCGCTTTACAACAAGGAACCACTCACCCATTCACACATTCACACACCAGTGTACGCAGACACTGGGGGCGAGGTGGGTTAAGTGTCTTGCCCAAGGACACAACGGCAGCATTCATCTGTGGGAGCTGGAATCACACCAGCGACCTGTGGGTCAGTGGATCTGACCGCTCACCAATGATGTTTATGTTGAGAGCGGGATTCGAACCGCCAACCTTCAGATCAGTGGACAAACGCTCTGAGCAACTGAACTACTGCCGCCCAACTGAGCTACTGTATATTTCTCTGCTCATCCAAGCGGCTTCTTCATTTCTAGTCAGATGTTGGAGGACACTGCCTTAAATCTGTCTGCAGAGAGGACCTAACTACACTGAAACTACTCTGAAACTAACACACCTATTTGTATGCAGTTTGTGTTAGTTAGCTCGGTCTATTGAACTGCCCTGAGTGTGGGCTCATATAACCAGAATCATTCAGGCCCCTGATAGCTGCTGTCACACCTCTGGCCCTGACCCGGCTCTCCCTCTTTGTTTTAGGTCTGATGGAGTTGTAGATGGGACACAGATTATGTCTGAGCCCTACATTTCGATCCAAGGATGGATCGTCTTTCCTTAGAAAAATAGCCTATTTAAACCCTCTTCACGATTAGCTCTAAGATTCTGTGGAAGGCTCCGCCCACAAGCTTACGTCACCCACGCTCCCGCACGACAAATCTTCATAAATATACAAAAGCACGACGCAAAACAATATACTAAAACTTGACAAACCTGATGTGATGTGCAATAAATTTGTTAACAGGATTGTGTTGTGCTAGCGCTCTGAAGGGGGAGTGACCTAGCACGGGGAGCAAAGGGAGGGGGGCGAGAGGTGAACATTTTCCAGACAATAAAAGATAACATGGTGATCAAAATGTGTTACGAGTAAACAATGAATACCCCATACAAGTGTAACTCTTTAAACGCAGTATATTTAGTACGATTTTTTGTAAACTGTGTCCTTAAATAAAGTTATGTTTACATTCTGTGGTTTGCTTCTCAAGTAGATTATCCAAACAGAGTAGAATGAGGTCTTGATTTTAGGTTGCCAGATTGTATGACTAAAATAACCCCCAAAGGGCTCTTGAGGATATGACATGTCCTTTGTATATGGGGCCACGAGAACGAGACAAGGCGAGATTTTATAAAAACAGACACAGGTTCAGATAAATACATTGTTCATTTTTACAGTTTTTGGCCTCCGAATTTTGTTATTTATTTCATTTCTTCTTCTTTTTGTTTCTCTTCTGCTGCTTCTGCACTAATTGAATGTATCATGGATGTCACTACCTCAGTGTCACTATTATCTGTGCAATAACCTGCTCCACAATCCACGTGCAATACTGTATTATGTGCAATATGGAACCCATCTATGAAATACTCTACTATACCTTATTTAATCCTACCTGCACCTTTGTATTTTATTATATTTTATTACATTTTATTATATCTGTATTTTGTAATTTTATTATATTTTTTACTATATTGTTTACTTATTTTCCTTGTTAGGGATGGAACGATATCCAAATCTCTCTGGACGATATTTTCACCTTAAACATCTCACTGTACCAGATTTATTGCAATATTTTGTGGAGGCACAAAACTAAGGTTAGGTTAAAATGCACACATTCTAGTATTTTCACAGATTAAATTATACAAATAAACTAAAATTAGAGCAACTTAAGTGACAGTGTTGACAGTGTTGACAACAACATACACAAATACATATGATTAAAACATACAGTTAAAGTGGGACAGCATTTAAGTGATTGATTGACCCTCATCAGTAACGTTAATGGTGAGGGCCAATGTTGTTTGTCAGTTTCTTTATTATTCTTTTTCTGACAAAATGATTGCATTTTTGACCCCCTGAATATCGACGAAAAGTCCTCAAACTGAGTATGGGATTAATCAGTCTGGTGAAAAATGTGATAAAATGGGCACGGCGACCGCTTAGAATTGGACCTCAATGGGAGGGGGACAAGCAAAGTTTGTCGCAGCCAAACAACATTTGGGACAGTGACAGAGAACAATGAGACAAGCCAAAAGATGAATTGGAGCATGTTTCTATGACAAACAGGAAGTCAGCCATATATTGTAAGTATTTAAATTGGGAAAAATAATGAAATCTTAGCTTTCTGGTCAAATTAAGCTACCAAAAATGAAATCACATCCAGAGACAGGTACGGGCTTCGTATGGAGAACTTCTGCGTTGTCTGTCCTTGATCCATCTGCATGTTGGGGCCAACTGAGAACATGAGGCGGAGTCACAGAAAAATCTACTCCACTTCTCCCTCCTTCCTGAGTTTCAGCAGGAAAGGCTCTTTGAGAGAAGGAGGTTTTATGACAGCTTCTCACGTTACACATGGACCATTAACACAGATAAAGTGTGCATATAACATTCAGTTTTTCTAGAGATTTTTTCGATCAAAGTCCAAGTCTTTTTTAATTGTCTGTGTTATTCATTTAATATATAATATTTGAAGTTAGTCAAAATAATTTCTTTATAAGGGAAACTCATATAGATACGCAGATCTTTTGTAAAAGGTCTTTACTCCTTGTGTGAATATTCCTTGAGTCTTTGTGAGTCTCTTGGTAAGTTTAATTTGAACAGGACATTGTCTGTGCAGAGCACAAGCCACTAATCCTGATTAAGCCGAAACTGCAGACAAGAGTGGTGGTAGGCGAGGGCAGCAGGGGCCAATACCAATTCCAATGGGGGTGTCCCACAGATAACGTTTATCGGCTGTGACCACTTTCCAGAGTTTTCCTCAATCAAATGGCAACAATTAAACCGTTGCAATATGGCAGATTCACAGGTCATGGACAGTATCACTACAGAAATGTACAAGGCTGTTCGGTAGATGTCATATTTTTGCTTTATACTTTCTAAAGTTGGATGTGTGGTACTCACTGTTAAAGGTTCTTCGTAGCAAACTGGTGAGAATACTAGTGGGTATGTAGTCAATTATATTTATTATCCATCCATCCATCTTCTCCCGCTTAATCCAGCTGGGTCGCGGGGGCAGCTTGCCGCCCAATACTCATAGCACCTGACCCCCCCTATGAACCCCTCTGCAGGTGGTGAGCCCACAGGAGGGTGGACAACATGGTCCTTGATGTTAGTTCATAGGGGTGCTGCATGTTTTGGGTTGATGGGGGAATCCGGAGCACCCGGAGGAAACCCATCCAGACACGGGGAGGAACATGCAAACTCCACACAGAAAGGCCCGGGCGACCCGGGGATCGAACCCGCAACCTTCTTGCTGTGAGGCCTGAGTGTTGCCACTCAGCCACCGTGCCGCCATTATATTTATTAATTAAATTAATATAATTAAATAAATATAATTAAATTTATTTATTTTTGTAGCCTCTCGTGATTTGAGGCTACAAAAATAAATAAATTTAATTATATTTATTAATTAAATTTATTTATTTTTGTAGCCTCAAATCACAAGAGCCCCACCTTGTGGGGCTTGTACAGAATTACTGATTTCAATTCAATTCAATTCAGTTTTATTTATATAGCCCAGAATCACAACAAGAGTTGCCCCAATGCGCTTCACAGAAAGTGAATAAACATGGACACATAATCTGACAGACACCAACACACTGACACACACTTGGACACAGACACAGTCAAACAGAAAACAATCAGGAAACACATTGTCCCATCCTCAGTCTCTCGACAAACAACGCGATCCTTGGTGCTGGAGAGCAAAAAACCCACCGGCGGGTACAGTATGGAAAAATTCTCTCCAGACACTGTTGCCAACCAGCTGTCGCCATGCGGCACCTTCAGACCTGAGAGCTTTGAGGAACCAGTCAGTTTATAAAGAGCAGAGGTTTAGATGGACCGGTAGATGTGTGGGGGACTGGCCATCGGCTCATTTGAGTTGAGGGCTCGATCCAGGCAGATGAGTGGAGAGAGGTAGAGCTAAGGTCTGGTTAGCGTCTGCTCACAGAAGGACATCTAATGAACAGACTGTCGAAAATCTAACTGTGAAAGTTGTCGCTCAATAACACACAATAACACCACTTGGTGGTCAGGGGAAGAGGGGGAGAGGTAAAGGAGGAGAGGGAGAGGGGGAGAGGGGAGTCCCATAGTTGAATTAGTGGACCGACCCGGACAGCAGGTAGGTGCTGAGAGGGCCTTTCAGAATTAAATTACTCCTCAAGATGGAACTCCCTCCTGAAAAGAAGCATTTTCGTGCTTTCTCAGAACTTGCCAAGAAGGTGTGGAGTTGAATGGTGAGATGTTGCTTCACCGTGGCCTCCAGGAAATCAGTTTTGCTCTCTGAAAACAGAGAATAAGCAGAGCCCATCTCTTGCAGCAAGCTTTTGGCCGTTCCTTTCCCAATGGCTTTAAGACTTTTGGGTATAATAACCTGATTCTCTACTTTTCTCAGCCTTTGGACAAGCACCATCTGTCGTTCATTATCAGGGAGCTGATGGAGTTTGGGGACCAGTTTTTTGCTCATTGCTACGATCATACAGTGTGTGGCTTTGGGGCAGTGGGTTTTTTCAGTGGATTCCACACTCTGGTCTTCAACTACAGGCTGTGATGAACTTGGAAGCCGTAGTTCAGATTGCTCCTCTGGTTCACAGGAGGTCTTGATTGGAGATTCTTGAGGTTCAGCATTGTTGGTGGTTGCTGGTTCAGTCTCCTCTGGTTTGAACTCCTCTAGTTGTATTTCTGGGAGATTGAGTTCCTTTAGTTGGATTTCCTCTATTTGTATTTTTTGTGCGTCCACTTGTTCTTGTAGCTGCTTTACCTTCTTCTGAAGAGTATCAATGAGTATTTGCAACTCCAAGTTTTGTTTGTTCGTCTCTTCTGTGATTCTTTGGGAGTTGGTAAGATCTTGATTTAGTTGCACAGTTTCCTGTATTTTAGAATTATATAGACACTGGATCTGAGTATGTGCCTTCATTTGATCTTGTAGGTGCTTTTCCTTCTGAAGAAGAATATCAGTGAGTTTTTGCAACTCCAAGTCTTTTTCGTTCATCTTTTCTCTGACCTTTTTGGAGATGGCAAGCTCTTGTTGTAGTTGTGCAGTTTCCTGTACTTTAGAATGATACAGGCACTGGATCTCGTTATGCGCGTTCACTTGGTCTTGTATTTGCTTTTCCTTCTTCAGAAGAGCCTCAGTGAGTTTTTGCAGCTCCAAGTCTTTTTTGTTCATCTTCTCTGTGACTGTTTTGGAGTGGGCAAGCTCTTGTTTTAGCTGCACATTTTCCCGTACTTCAGAATTATACATGTACCGGATCTCTGTATATGCAGTACGCAGGTCTTGAAATTCTTTGTCTTTCTTCTGAAGAGTATTAGTGAACTCCAAGGTCTTTTCTTTGCCCATCTTCATCTCCGTCTTCAGGTTGCTGTCCAAAACAAAGTTTTTTTGGACCTGATCTGCAAGCTTCACCCTTGTCTCCTCCAGCTCTTCGTGCAGTGCACTGACCAGGGCACTGTCCTCCAGGGGTGTAATATCCTGGACCAACCTTTTGTCCTCAGAGTTTGAGGAGTCCTGGATGTTAGGAGACACCAGTTCAGTCTCTGTTGGCTTCTGAACACCCCCTGTTGTTGTGGGGCAGATCAGAGCCTCCAGGTTGAAGTCCTCATCGTAGAGCTTGGCATCATCCTCTGCTGAATAGAAATACCACGGCTTTGTTGAGACAGTCGCGCTCTCCATTTTTACGTTTCCTACATTTATGTACAAGTACAGAAATTTTGTACTGTATACCGCACTTCAAAATTTCAAAAAGTTACTTTGACAGGGCTGTTATTTTGAAGAAACGTTGCTCTTACTTGAGTACAATGCCTGACTACTCTACCCACCTCAAGTGTAAAAGTACAGTGTCTATGCTTTTCCCTGTGGAGATAGTATTACTTTGTCTGGAATGTTTCACAGTATGGAATTAAACCTTTCTATCTCCTTGGAGACCAAACCAGACCAAGTTACAGGTCAGACCTGTGGAGAGGCGACCCCGCTCACAGTCAGAATGTCTGTTTTTCTACTTTTGAGCTATTAAACAACATGTAGGTGAATAAATGTAAGTTAGAGCTGTTTAATGTCAAACTGCGGAACATTCCAGACAGAACAATGACATCTCCATATAACTGAAGCGCCTTCCTCCGTTTAGTATAGTTCCACCCACTCTCTTGCTATCACGACCTCTTTATACTTTATACCATGACTTTTTTATTACACATGTTCACAGGGGCAGATAAAAAAGTAGAATTTATCTCCGTTCACTGCTGCTGCTGATGTGGTATTATGGGATGTGGGTGGGTTAAAGCTGCTCTGGGCATTACACTCGTGACTCTGTTTACACACTGCACATTTCTCTGATCTGATCATTTCACTACTTTTAAGTCATTTTCTGATAGATTTAAGTGCACTGCAAAAAATACACTGCAGTGTATTTACCCCAGAGTGGACTCTCCTGGTACGATATTTTCACAATATTGCTCTCACGGTCCGATATTTATTGCGATCATTTGTGTTTCATTCACACATGTTTAAGTAACCACTTTATTATTAGTCTGTGTACATCTCCAGAGTTGAAAATGCTCTTTTCCACCTCGTGATGTCATGAAGCAGTAGTTTTCAAATGTCTGTGCTGTTTTATGCTGTGACAGTTTTCATTTGTGCAAATATATTTCTAAAATGATTCATTATTATTTCTGCGACAGTTATATGACGTCATTTCCGCTCAGCTGACGGCGACGACTTTAGCAAAACTCCCCAAAACAAGTGCTGATAAACAGTCTCAGGCTGCGGAAAAGTCTGTATCAGCCTTTATTCATTTGCTTTGGATCCATATTTTATATAATAATACAGACTTTCTATTTCTTTCCAGTTTTTGTGTAGGTTTGAGTTTGACGAGGGGCCAACTTCACGGAGGTAAATGTGATCCCTTTATACCTTTATGCTGTGGAACGATGATGGGAAAGCAAAAACATCTCCATAGAGACGAGCGGTGAGCAAAACCTACCACCACCGGCACCAGAAAAGTTACACAGTGCCCCTTTAAAACAGTAAATAAATAAAAGCACAAACATGATGTGTTTCTGATGAGATGTTTCATGTCACTGGTGCCGACTGGTGACTCTCTTTACTTCCACTATCCAACTCTCTTTTATAATATTTATTGCAGTATTTTGCGGAGGCCAAAACGAAATTATGTATATGCTGCTTTTCTGTCATAATCAAAAAAATAATGAGATTTAAAAATGCTTAACAAGTTATTTCGTCGTGTGAGCAGAGCAAAGGATCATGGTCTATGTAGTGCTCTGTTATTATTTTTTTTTGTGTGTTGATTTTGCACCATAACTATGTAGAAAATTGTAATTCGTTATATTATGATGACCCACAAGACTTTTGACGATACGATAACGTGATCATTCGGTTAATGTTACATCCCAAGTGTGGAGAAAACAGGCTTCAGCCATATTGGATTCAAGAGAAAATGACATTTAAGGTCAAGAATGCATGAAGTGTTAACCATTTAGCCACACTTATTTTCACCTAATTAAACTGTCTTTAATTATAACTGGTGTAGAAGTATAGATTCTCATCCAAAAAACTCAAAAATCAACACTTAAATGACCCATAATGCGATATTTTCTGATTTCTGGACATTTTGAGCTTTGGAGATGTAGACAGACAATTAATAAACGATTACTAAACTATGTGTGAATGAAACAAAACACAACTCCAGGTCTGTTTCTGAGGAGGTAACAACATTCTAACATGACTTAAAGCTCACGTTTGAGTAATACGGGACCTTTAAAGTAAAAAATAAAACAAGTTAAATTGCTGTAAACAGTGTCTACAGTACAAAGCCATTTTTGGTCTTATCTATGAGGCGAGTTTACAAAAAACACAGACCAGTAATGCGTTTCTGGCAAATCCTTATCTTTTATTATAAATGACTCTGGAACACACTGAAGAGCCTAAATTCCATTGCACAGACCAGAGTAACTCGAGTAAACATCGTGCACCAGCAAAGGAGGTTAGAACAACAGATGTGTGTCACTGTCTTATCATTACTTCTACAACTATTAACAACAATTCTGCATGTCCACTTTAACCTCTTAAGAACTGGGTTGTCAAAAGTATCGAAAATCTGATATTAATCCATGCTAAAACTTGTACCGAGACTAAATCCTCATTTGAGCAGGTATCAATACTTAAAAGGTCACATTTAGAACAGAAATGAAGCTTTCCTGAACAGTTTTAGAACGATCTGGAGCACATAGACTAATATACGTCCATGCAGCACTAAGGAACCTGCCTGGACCAGTGATATTTTACACAAATATAAGGCCACATGGCAAAGTACGGTGATTTAATGTTAAAAATCACATTCTATTGTTCAAATAAATAAGTAATATGTTTTTTTTTAATGATCATTGTGGTATCAGAATGGGTAGCAAGTATTGAGTTTGAAATATGTGTGTATGAAAAGCTGTAAACCTTCTTATTTTCAGTCAAATCAACCATTCTGGGGTGAATTTGGACCAGTCTGCACCCCAAATTCACAAATAATAAAAAAAAAAATGACACTAAAATTCCCATAATTTTACTTTTGCTAGGATATTTATTATTATTATTTGTCTAATTAAGCCCTAAATCAAATTATTAGTAAGCCATGCCTCAGTTTTGGGATAATGGGTTAATCATTGAATATTTTAATGAGTCAGTGTTAGAATACGGAGCAGCATTATCTTCACTGTTATATGTCAGGAGCCTTACGCAACATGAGCTCTGAGTCAGCGTCTGCTTTACAGATGAGTGTTTTGGGATTGTTAAATGTCATTTCAAATGTTTGTTCAGAACAGGTCTGCTTAGAGTTTTGTGCAGGGCTGGGTATGAAATCAACCAGATTAAAGTGTAAGTAAGCATGCTTTGGGCAAAAAAAAATGAACTAACATAAAAGCTTTTATAAAATTGTGGATGTTTGTATTGCAATGAAAAACATGTGTCCTTACTGTGAACAGGCTTGCATCTCCACAAACCTGACTCTTATTTCCTTTATCTTGGAGTTTTTTTCTTAAACAGTGAACACAGAACGCAGACCTGTTGCATTAACCACGCTGTACTTACCAGTGAACACAGGCAGTGAATCTGCTGAGACAGACAAATCCTGAGACAAGAGCGACACCCTGTGGTCATCTGTGGTCACTGCGACACTGCGCTACGAAAGTGCAGCATCTTTTGTTCTGAAATCAGCGTCTCTTCATGTGTGACAGTCGTTTCATTCCAGTGTCTGTTGAATCCAACACAAACACACCTCATTCTGCTTCATGAGGCACTGATGAGGAGATCACCTGAACCAAACCTGATTTAAGGAGGAAAAGGAGAAAAACCACTGCTGTGTTCATCATCATTATTATTCCACCAAATATTGATTTCTGAACTCTTCCTCAGTTCAAACATTAGTGTTGTGTTGTTTTCAAATGAATCTGATCTTGTTTCCTTCACATTATTTGAGGTCTGAAACCATTGCATCTTTTTTGTTCTTTTGACCATTTGTAATTTTCTGCAAATAAATGCTCTCAATGACAATATTTTGATTTGGAATTTGGTAGAAATGTTGTCAGTCGTTTATAGAATGAAACAAAATGTTAATTTTACTCACAACACAAACACAAACCTATGAGAAACTGATCATTTTGCAGTGGTCTCTTATTTTTCCCCAGAGCCGTATATCAGGATTATAAACATTTTACACAGCAACAAGTAGATTACAAAGTGTTGAAAATATATTCAACTTTTTCCACATCAGAGATGCAGTAGTACTGGCACTAGTACGATACATATTCTTTGCAATCTATCAGAAATTAATGTTATATATTTTTATGCATTTTTTTTTACTTTAATGACATGTTTGTTCAATTCTACACAAAACGTGAATATACTGTAAGATGAAGCACTTGAAACTCGTTCGTGTGTGTATTTATAGGTGTAATGAAGGTGCATTAATGCTCTCGTGTTCTCATTGCCTTTTAATCGAACTATTAGGCACAATTGCACTTTTTGTATAATTCTTAATGTTTTAGTGTTTTAGGGAGACTATGTTTACCATCTGTCAGACATATTATTATCGTAATATACACTGTCACTGCTAAATAAACCAAATAAATTAAATAAATGATGTAGCTTTTCTGTTATGAAGTGTTATGTTTTGTTTCATTCACACATACTTGAGAAACCCCTTTACTGTTAGTCTGTCCACATTTCCACACCTCAAAACACTCTGTTCCACCTTGTGATGTCACGAAGTGGTACTTTTTAGGTTAACAGCTAACTTTGGTTCAGTAGAGATAATCTGAGCCTTTTCGAGGACTGAAAATATCCGAATGATTCTAATAATGGAGTGTGGAGTTTAAAAACACAGTGGAGCACTTCCTGTATTATCACAGGAAGCGATAATTTTGTGTGTTTGTGTGAATGAAACATGACACGACGAGAAAACAACAAAAACAGTGTAATATGTCCGCTTTAATGCTGTACTGTGGAACAAAGCTGGAAAAGCTCCGCAGAGACCAGAAAAGTTACACAGTGCCCCTTTAAAAGAATCCATTAAATGAATAAAAGCACAACAGCAGGACAGTGTGTCGCTGATGAGATGTTTAATGTCACTGCGTTCACACGTGTTGACAGTGTTAAACAGAGGAGCGGGTTTAAAGCGAAGGCACCGAACTCCAGATGACCTCCGAACCTAACGGACAAACATGAGGAGAAGAGAGAGAGAGAGAACACAGCAAAAACACAAGAGAAATCTGAACGCTCCTCCGCACACTCACACCACACACAGAAAAGTCTGCTTCAAACCGTGGAGTCTCCAGCTGGGGGGACGTGGGCGCCATCTGGTGGTGTAGTCGAGGTATGTGTTCAATATACAGATTTATTCATACAGACGATGTTCATGTTTTTGTCAAACTGTATCCAGGCTCCGTCTTCATTTAGTCCTGGTTCAGTCCCGGTTTAGTCCTGGGTCAGTCCTGGTTCAGTCCCGGTTTAGTCCTGGGTCAGTCCTGGTTTAGTCCTGGGTCAGTCCTGGTTTAGTCCTGGTTTAGTCCTGCTTTAGTCCTACGTCGTCTTACAAAAAAAGGTGCTACAATCACAACTTAACCTGTAGATAGAGGAAACACAAGATTTTCTCATTCTCAGTTTATGGACAGGCCTCGTGTGAAAGCTCAGAACCTCCAGAATTCCCTCCCTGAGCTGCAGAGGCTGCACTAGCACCGACTCATGACCGGCTGCAAGTACTGGGGTTTATGTAGAGACCGTTCAGATCAGAGAGTCATTTTGAAGCAATCTAAATGAGAGCATCTATCAGAAAATGACTTAAAAGTAGTGAAATGATCTGTCAGTGCGGCGAGATCGTTTTATTTGACAAGTTCTCTTCAAATAAACGACCTCTAGACCGGAATGAAGGGTCTCTGGGAGTGTTCATGGGCTGAAAATCAGTTTACGGACGCTAACTTTGAGATAAACGGACTTAAAACCAGTTTATGCTTAGTGTTTGTGGCCTGATATTAAGTTCTCAGACGCCAAATTCTAAATAAAATGCTTTAAATTCTGCTCAATTCTAGATAAACACATTTAAAACAACTTAAATTCTATATAAGTGCTTGAAAGCAGTCAGACATGATGATAGTAGCTCGTGGTCAGTCTTGGATCAGGCAAATCTGTATCACTAAATCTAAAAACAAGTGAAGTGTTGCAGGGGAAAACTATGGCAGCTCCTTTTAAACATTTATTGCCTAATTACGCCAAAAATATTCATTTTGTCTTCTTAATGCATTAACTTCTTAGGTTCCTTTCTAAGACAATGTAGCCAAGTGTATTTGTACCTTGTTGACATGTTTCGGCTGCTGCTGCTGCCGTCTTCAGAACTGTCACCGGTGTTGGTGGTGACGTGTCATATATCAGCTGTTGTTACTTCCTGTAGGCGTGGTCAGCCTGATGGGACCTGCAGGTCGCCCAGACTGACCACGCCTCCTGTCGCCCGGTGGTCTCTGGAGGAGGGTGTCCCAGGTGTGTGAAAGGAGGAACGCGCCGTCATCACGGTTGATGCTGTCAGTGCCTCGTTTCCTGATCTCTCCGTCCTCCCTGATCCAGCGTTTGAACTTGTTGTTCTCCGATCCAATGACCCGAGCCCCGTCCCAATCCATAATGTGGTTATTTCCCTCCTCCAGAGACCACCGGGCGACAGGAGGCGTGGTCAGTCTGGGCGACCTGCAGGTCCCATCAGGCTGACCACGCCTACAGGAAGTAACAACAGCTGATATATGACACGTCACCACCAACACCGGTGACAGTTCTGAAGACGGCTCGCAGCTAGAAGCCGAAACATGTCAACAAGGTACAAATACACTTGGCTACATTGTCTTAGAAAGGAACCTAAGAAGTTAATTTATTGCCTAAATTTAAGCTTTTCTCCCTAGTTGAGTTGGAAGAAATATATGTGATCATTTTTTAAGATTATGCAACCAATTCATAACTAGTAAATCAATAATAAACCTGAAAACAAGATGAATGACCTGATATAAAGTTTAAAATCTGTGTTGTGTGTGAGGCTCATTCTGATTTCGGATTCTGTATAATTCAAAATGTCCCCCGCTCTGAAAATAGGGAAAAATGTGCTTTCTTTTGGATGATAAGTACTTTTATTTTAATCTCATCGGATGTCATAGATGCTCATCTTGAAATACTGTAAATGGATCGATTCAAAACGATCGTTAAACCCTTTATTTTGAATCCGAACTTTAAGTAAATAAAATAAAATAGCGCTTTTACTTCACATTCTAAAGTTAAATTTCCCTTTTAATTTGTGATTTTTTTCTTAAATTTTATTTTTATGTCATTTCTTTATTAGGTTTATTTATTTTCTGTATATTTATGACTTTCTAATTCATGTAACTAATATAACCAGACCTATGACGTCTGATCTCGACCCTTTTTTCCAGAATTTCCTGCTGTCTCGTTGCTTTTGCATAACGTTTCTGTGTGTTTAAACATTTTCAAAAGCCAATAAAAAAGAATTTAATAAAAGACCATCCTGAAAGCCCGTACGCCAAATTATAACAAACATCTCGGCCGTCGTGTCCTGTATTTTTAAGAATAAATGAGAGTTATAGTCGTTAAAAAAGGCATCAGGTTGCGTTGTGATTGTAGGATTCTTCCTTTTTAAGTCCGTAAGAGCACAGCTACAAACCCTCCGCTTAAGACTTGGCCCTGGTTCCAGTCCCGGATTAGGTCCTTTTATACCTTGAGTCGTCCTGCTGTATTCCTGGCTTTCAGTTTCCTTCTGTGCAACATTTTGAGGACTTTATTCCATTAAAAAGAGACGATATTTAAGTTAAAATGGTTCATCGTTATGGGAACAGTCACTAGTTTCCTGTTCTACACCCTGGTTAGTCCCATTTTAGACCTCAGTTCTGTTGCCAACCCTGTTTAGTCCTGGTTCAGTCCTGGTTCTAGTCCTGGTTCAGTCCTGGTTCTAGTCCTGGTTCAGTCCCGGTTTTAGTCTTGGTTTAGTCCTGGTTCAGTCCTGATTTAGTGATGGTTTAATCCTGGTTCAGTCCTGGTTTTAGTCCTGGTTTACTCCTGGTTTTAGTCCTTGTTTTTGTCCTGGTCTTAGTCTAGGCTTAGTCCTGGTTCAGTCCTGGTTCAGTTCTGGTCCTGTCTTGGTTCAGTCCTGGTTCAGTTCTGGTCCTGTCTTGGTTCATTCCTGGTTCAGTCCTGGTCCAGTCCTATTTTAGCACTGGCTTAGTCCTGGTTTAGTTTTGGTTCACTCCTGGTCCAATCATGATTCAGTCCTGGTTCAGTCCTGGTCCTGTCTTGGTCCAGTCCTGGTTCAGCCCTGGCCCAGTCCTGGTCCAGTCCTGGTTCAGTCCTGGTCCAGTCCTATCTTAGCACTGGCTTAGTCCTGGTTTAGTCTTGGTTCAGTCCTGATCCTGTCTTGTCTCAGCGCTGGCTTAGTTCTGGTCCAGTCCTGGTCCATTCCTGGTCCAGGCCTGTCTTAATACTGGCTTGGTCCTAGTTTAGTCCTGGTCCAGTCCTGTCTTAGCAGTGGCTTAGTCCTGGTCCAGTCCTGGTCCAGTCCCGGTCCAGTCCTGGTCCAGTCCTGTCTTAGCGCTGGTTCAGTCCTGGTTTAGCCCTGGTTTAGTCCTGGTTTAGTCCTGGTTTAGTCCTGGCTCAGTCCTGGTTTAGTCCTGGTTTAGTCCTGGTTTAGTCCTGGCTCAGTCCTGGTTTAGTCCTGGCTCAGTCCTGGTTTAGTCCTGGCTCAGTCCTGGTTTAGTCCTGGTTTAGTCCGGGTTTAGTCCTGGTTTAGTTCTGGCACAGTCCTGGTTTAGTCCTGGCTCAGTCCTGGTTTAGTCCTGGTTTAGTCCTGGTTCAGTCCTGGCTCAGTCCTGGTTTAGTCCTGGCTCAGTTCTGGTTTAGTCCTGGTTCAGTACTGGTTTAGTCCTGGCTCAGTCCTGGTTTAGTCCTAGTTTAGTCCGGGTTTAGTCCTGGTTTAGTCCTGGCACAGTCCTGGTCTAGTCCTGGCTCAGTCCTGGCTCAGTCCTGGTTCAGTCCTGGCTCAGTCCTGGTTTAGTCCTGGCTCAGTACTGGTTTAGTCCTGGCTCAGTCCTGGTTTAGTCCTAGTTTAGTCCGGGTTTAGTCCTGGTTTAGTCCTGGTTCAGTCCTGGTTTAGCCCTGGTTTAGTCCTGGTTTAGTCCTGGCTCAGTCCTGGTTTAGTCCTGGGTCAGTCCTGGTTTAGTCCTGGCTCAGTCCTGGTTCCTCTGTTGTACATTAGCCACACTGATTGTCCGCTTGTGTTCCTCATAGTGCTCTGGACCCTCCCCCTGTACACGCTCCCTCTGCTACACAAGTACACGCTCCCTCTGCTACACAAGTACACGCTCCCTCTGCTACACAAGTACACGCTCCCTCTGCTACACAAGTACACGCTCCCTCTGCTACACAAGTACACGCTCCCTCTGCTACACAAGTACACGCTCCCTCTGCTACACGAGTA
This sequence comes from Odontamblyopus rebecca, assembly GCA_030686955.1. Taxonomy (NCBI): domain Eukaryota; kingdom Metazoa; phylum Chordata; class Actinopteri; order Gobiiformes; family Gobiidae; genus Odontamblyopus; species Odontamblyopus rebecca. The sequence goes on from CM060662.1 coordinate 5,503,725, forward strand.
CACGCTCCCTCTGCTACACGAGTACACGCTCCCTCTGCTACACGAGTACACGCTCCCTCTGCTACACGAGTACACGCTCCCTCTGCTACACAAGTACACGCAGGAGTACAAGAGAACAGGAGAGTATATTTGCTACATGAAGCATGCGTCCACAGGAACACAATAGTTACATACAGTATGCGGCAGAAGTAGTAGTAGTGGTAAAAGTGTTTACACGTGTGTGATAAGAGGATAAACCGAGAGCAGGGCACACTTCAGTATCATGGTACTTTTTAATCAGTACTTTAAATTCTCGACTGGGATCCAGAATATACACTCCAGTACTTTACTAACAGATTTATAGTCTTTCCGTCTCATTTACCCTCTCAGTGTTTTATCTGGAGTAGAGTGACCAGACGTTCCTCTTTACCCGGGACAGTCCCAGTTTTGAGCCTCATGTCCCACCAGATTTATCGCCAATGTCGTTTCTAATCCCATTTATTTATGAGTGAATTATATTTTTTGAAAAACACTAAAAAAAAAATACAGTCCCGAACCATTTGCCTTCAACAACTTTCCCTTTCTATTGTTCTTCTCCGTCAGTGCTCGATCTTCACTTGTTGCTTCTGGCGACTCGAGCCTCTCGCCGCCGCTGGAGTCGACAATCGAGTCTTTTGGGCTTTGGCAGGTGCAGGGGGGAAATCAACAGAGGGAAGTGTAATGCTGCTTATAAAGTTATATGTGGAAGTTAAGATCTCCACCGAGGAAACACTGATCTGTGCCGTTTTTTAATTCTAGGGATTTATATGATACAACAGCACACAGGAAAAGTGAGTTTGCTGGTATTTGTAGGTAAAAAAGCAGCTTAAACTCATGATTCACATAAATTGTTGTTTTTGCGTGAACTCCCCCTGCAGGCGCAGTCAAATACACAGAGATACTTCATAGTTTTGAGCGCTTTTGCCACGCCCCCATTTTAGTCGACCAACCAATCGGCCGGACAGGTTGACGGCGATTTTCTTTTCTCGATTTCAGCCTTAAAAATCACTTTCTCTCAGCCCAAACCCGATCACCAAATCTGTATTCAGGTGTGGGCGCCGCGAGGGAAAACGATCCGATCAAATGAGCCCGATTATCTAACAGGTGCCAGTTTCCATGGCAACGAACACAAGCCCTAAATATTCCTCAGCTTCAGTAGTGAAAACCCAAATGTTTTAAATATAGGAACAAGTCCAGACTAGTTTATGATTTATTATTATGCAAAATATGTTTACTACACCTGGACTTATGTAGTTATTTCTGCCCTTTTATTATGCCTAAAAATAGCAGCGACCAAAGAGATACTTCAGACTGGGCTGTCACCATCTATCATTTCCAACATATTGTGCATGACAGAATTCCACCATCTCAAGCAACGGACTTTAGCTTCAAACGTGCCGGAGTTCAACTTTAAACAGACTTTGAAACTTAGTTTGTTTTTACCTCTGTCGACGTTTAAAAGCTCCATCCAGAGTATTCTACAGGATCACTGCACGTGCTCTTAACGCTTTATATCTTTAATCTGCAAATGTTTCACTGCCTCCTGTTTCTATTCACTGTTTCATGTTACGATTGGTGTGTGAGTGTGTTCTGTTTGTGCTCTTTTGTTCTGCCTCTTGGCCAGGTCGTCATTGCAAATATTTTGGCCAAGCTTTTTTGCAGTATATTTACTCAAATTCTTGCGACTGCTCAAATGCGTCGCTCTCTGGTGTTTTTGTTCGGTAAATGTAGCTCAATGGAGGAAAAAGTCCGAGGCCCCTGTTCTAGCGTAACGCGTCGCTATGTCCATGGGAGGCGCTTATGACTTTGTGGTTCTTTGTGGCGACGCCGGCTCCCATTGGGCACAGCCGTTTTCTAACACAGAAGTCTGCGTTCTTCTGAGGCCATGTACACACGTAGCCGGGTATTTTTAAAACCGAACATTTCCCCCCCTCCGTTTATAAAAATAGTTTTATCCACACCACCTCGTCTTCGAAAAAAATACCTTCTACACATAACCGAACATCTGCGTTTTCAACCACATTCATACACATTCCAAACCTGTAGATGGCGTTATTTCCATTGAGCCCTCACTTCGCCGTCACTTCCGCCTGAACTTATCTTATTGCTCTTGGAGCAGTAGTTGGACTTCTGCAATTAAACATGTACATAGCACCTGCACAATAATTAATGCTACCACAGCTCTCAAGAAACGACTCCGATCCACAGTCTGCTTTGGCTTTGGCTTTGGCTTTGGCTTTTGCAGTCGCCTAAACAAATGTCGCACGTTTGACGTCAGGGCAGATTCATATTTTTTGGCGCAGACAGTGACGTTTTAAAACACAAAACCCCAGTTATCTCTGTCCACACAAACAGGCATAAATGGAGTTTTCAAAAATCTTCACTTTGGCCGGAGTTTTCCCTGAATACTCGTTTTTGATGCGTGTTCGTGTGGATGACAGGTCAAAACGCAGCAAAACATCTTCGGTTTATCAGATACCCGGATATGTGTGGACAAGGCCTGAATTCTTTCTTTTATGAAATCGTTTTGGATCGATATTGTGATTTCCAATGGCCAAATATCACGTAATGAACCACGAGTGCCGTAGTTTAGAACTTTAGCAGACACATGCACAATATGTTGGAAATGATAGATGGTGACAGCCCAGTCTGAAGTATCTCTTTGGTCGCTGCTATTTTTAGGCATAATAAAAGGGCAGAAATAACTACATAAGTCCAGGTGTAATAAACATATTTTGCATAATAATAAATCATAAACTAGTCTGGACTTGTTCCTATATTTAAAACATTTGGGTTTTCATTACCGAAGCTGAGGAATATTTAGGGCTTGTGTTCGTTGCCATGGAAACTGGCACCTGTTAGATAATCGGGCTCATTTGATTGGATCATTTTCCCTCGCGGCGCCCGCACCTGAATACAGATTTGGTGATCGGGTTTGGGCTGAGAGAAAGTGATTTTTAAGGCTGAAATCGAGAAAAGAAAATCGCCGTCGACCTGTCCGGCCGATTGGCTGGTCGACTAAAATGGGGGCGTGGCAAAAGCGCTCAAAACTATGAAGTATCTCTGTGTATTTCACTACGCCTGCAGGGGGAGTTCACGCAAAAACAACAATTTATGTGAATCATGAGTTTAAGCTGCTTTTTTTTACCTCCAAATACCAGCAAACTCACTTTTCCTGTGTGCTGTTGTATCATATAAATCCCTAGAATTAAAACTCTGTCTTCTATGGGGAGAACACAGGAGCCATTCGATATTTTCACCACACGAGGACAGACGTGAACAGACCACCAGAAGTCACAGCTGTCGACCACTTTTTAAACAAAACCAATAACTAACACTATACTTTCTATGACCACAACACATAAGTGAAGGAACCAAAAAAGAGGCGGCGCTAAAAGCAAAGTGAAGAGCACAATGCGCCTGTGGAGGTGGTGGTAGATGAAGGTCCCTCGATACATAGGTCACGATACGATATGCTCTTCGATACACTGCACTTTCTATAAAATACGATATATTTCAAATTGTGCGGCACGGTGGCTGAGTGGCCTTTCTGTGTGGAGTTTGCATGTTCTCCCTGTGTCTGGATGGGTTTCCTCCGGTTTCCCCCATCAACTTAAAACATGCAGCACCTCTATGAACTAACATCAAGGACCATGTTGTCCATCCTCCTGTAGGTTCACCACCTGCAGAGGGGTTCATAGGGGGGGTCAGGTGCTATGAGGATTGGCCAGCTGGATTAAGCGGGAGAAGATGGATGGATGGAAGATGGATGGATGGATGGATATTTGATGAAAAACAAAGGCTAAATTATGGCTTTGATCAGAGTCCCCACTCTTTTTCACTGACAAAATTTTTTCCATGACTTTACGGCACCTACATGTGTAGAATTGAGCACTTTTAGGGCTAAATATGAGATGTGAACCGTTTCCACTCACCTTATGGTTTAGTATTATAGTTTTTTAACATTCAGAATCCTGTCAGTGCATTTAAACTCTTTTAAACAAAACACCTCATTGTGTATTTAACCTTTATTTAACCAGGAAAGTCCCATAGAGATTACTCTTTTTCAAGGGAGTCCTGCCACGCACACATCACTTTCATACTAGGCAATGTGGGTTAAGTGTCTTGCCTAAGGACACAACAACAGGTTTTTTTTTTTTTTACCACTGGCGCCCCCCTGTGGCACCTAGAATTCCCAGCGGTCTCCCATCCAAGTACTAACCCTGCTTATCTTCTGAGATCTGACGAGAGAATGACCAAAACACAAAGAAAATATGACTACACCGACTCACATGTTGCTCATTAACGGCCTCTGCAGAACCATTTCCCTTAATTACACATTTGTTTCACAATTTTGTTATCACCAACCACCAAAAAAACAGGGATGCCCCAGGTTTTTATTTTGAAATTCTGGTCACCCTATTATTAACTCATATGGTGTAAGTGAGGAAGAACTTTGGACAACTGCAAACTGTTTACAATGAACTAGTTTTGTTTTTAACATTTGAAGACAGTAAAAATCAGATCGTTTCTTATTTTTATTTGCAGCCCGCCTCTGTACCGTGCTCTTTTAGTGTGCCTTGCTTGTGTGAAATTTCGAAGCATTTTTTTGAACATTTATGACTAAAAAAAAGATCATGTTTACCACTACTTCCACGTGACATTTACACAGCATAGATTTGTATACAAAATATCTATTCACACTGTCCACAAACCTAAGCCAACAACACTGGGTTACACTGGAAAACTAGTACCGCTGCTTACATGTACATTCAGATCGGGGATGAGTGCAAAGATGAGGAGTCTACCGCAGGAGCTCCACCCGTTTTGGTGTCCGCGACGGCCACAACGGAGGCCGTGGTGTCCCAGAGTACATTCTAGAAAAGGGTCAGACCTGGGCCAAACCTGGACCGTGCACGAGGCCTGTCACCAGAACTGCTTCTGAAGTGAAATGTTATTCTCAAATATGAGTTAACGTCTAGGAGAGCAGCTTATGGCACTGACGAATTTACCCTAAAACTGATTATTAAATTGTTGTAAATCTTCCTTAAATAAGCAGTCTCTGAAATAAAAGACGAATAGGAAAACAGTTTATTTTCATTATTCTGTTTCAGTGTCAAACAAAAAAAAAACAGATTTCGACCTCTATTAAAGGTCTGTCTGTCCAATATTTAATTTAAAGTTTATTTCACATAAAATCAGTCAAAAAACTCTTGGTGCCTGTTTTAATTTGGATATTTTATTCTCTCTGGTTTCTTCGGCCCTGAAGTTCTGCTGCTCTGTGCACTGTGTGTGAATTCAGTGTGAACCACGGCTCTAGAATAAAAACTATTTTCATGGAACTCTTCTCCACTGTATGTGGCAATGCCCTGAGACGGGACTTTTTTGGGAAGAGGTTCGAGAAGTGGCAGAGACGATTGTTTCAAAGAACATTCCAACAAATCCTGCTGTTTATTTTAGGTGTATATCCAAAAAAACACAAGTTTACTAAAAGTGAACAAATTATGATTAATATGTTTATTTTTTTTTACAAGCAAAAAGAACGATTGCAATATTTTGGGAAAAAAATTGTCGGTCCAAGTTGGTGCACTGGGTAAAACAGATGCTTGTAGTTTTTCCCTTGGAAAAGAGCCCACGCTTCAGGAAAGGAAAGTTGAAATAGTTTGATGAGGTGTGGGGTCCTCTTAAACTTTTTGTAGGGAATCTTAATTTGGGAGATGGTGTTGAAGATGAAAATTACCCTGTGAACCTTTTGCTTTTTTAATAATAATAATTTTTAATGTATGTATACAGTGATCCCTCGCTATATCGCGCTTCACCTATCGCGGCTTCGCTGAATTTTTACACTTTCTAACACTTGGTCGCGCAGCCTTCAGTAGAAAAAGACGCTACAGCGCAGCAGAGTCAGGACGAAGAGGCGCAGCTGGAGGGACTGTGAAATACGCCAGTGACAATGTTTCCTCCTTGTGTTCATTACTATATAAAAAATATTGTTTTACAACAAGTTCTTGAAACTATTATAGTTATTTGTAAGAAAACGTTAATATTTCTATTTCTTAAACACATTTTGGGCCTGAAAAGAGGTTTTATTTTTTGTTTCATTCTGCAGTAAAGTATTGCATTGTAAAATAACAGTAAAAAATAAAGCTGATACTTCGTGGATTTCACCTATCGCGGGTTATTTTTGGAACGTGACCCCCGCGATAAACGAGGGATCACTGTATATGTATGGATGTCCTGACTCTGAGGCCGTGTTTGTGTTTTTATTTGTTCTCATGTGCACAACTGCAACGGTTTTTCAGGTAAGTCCTTCAGCAGCAGAACGTCCAAAAATATCAACATTAAAATAGGCCCTGAGACTGTTTTTTCATTGGTTATTTGAAACAAACCTTAAATTAAATATTGGAAACAGAGGTCGAAATCTGTTTTTTGTTTGACACTAAAACGGAAAAATGAAATAAACTGTTTTCCCATTTTAGTTTTTGTTCTTAAGTGAAATTCAAAAGACGAAAGGGACTTGAACCTAAATGGAACAGTTAAAGCTTTACTGCATCACTTTTCTGCTTGTCGCTATGGAGATGTGACCGTTTTGCTGGAATGTTCCTCAGTACGACCCTAAACTTTTCGATCTCCGTGGAGGAGAGCGGGCGACACAACCGGGCCGAGTCAGATCTGTGGAGCGGCAAATGAGGACGTGGGTTTTTCGAGAAAGCAACGAAGAAAAATATGTAATGAAATAAACGCAACATTGGAAGATTCGATTGGAAAGACGAGTTTAATGTCGTACGGTGGAACGTTCCGGGCGCAGAGACGAGCAGGCGGCAGACCTTCCACCGAGAAAGTTCCGTAATGCAGCTTTAAGTAGTTTTGATCGAGATTCAGTCACATATTTACTGTAGCGGCGGCTTTCAGCACCTTTTAGAATTTGTCATCGTAAATTCAGACGGAGGACATGGGCCTGTCGATCTCTACGTGTGATTCACAATTTTTAACTAAAATTTGACCTTAAAATCTTTTGGTTATTGGCTCCACAGTTTTACCACATACTTTTGACCATATTAATGAACTAGTTTTGTTTTTCACATTTTTAAGACAGTAAAAATCATAATAATAATAGTTTCAGATTATTTTAGAAGTAAATTTCTCACAATTATTCATATTTCCATATTTTTTCAGTGTGCCTTGCTTTAAAATGTCTTAAAATGTAACTCAAAGCATTTTTTTGAAGGATTTTTCTTGTGATTCGATAATGTCACCGAAAGGCGATTACGAAAAGTTTATTCTAAGAAATCTTGGTCCCGGTTTTTGCTTCACGACCTTGAAGCACCGCTCGTGTATTCTTTATTTAATGATCATTTGGAGTTTGTGACAGGCCCCGCTGCGCTCCGACTGTACCTGCTTTAAAGCCCGGCAGCTGATGGTCCGAGAATACCTAAAACGCCACAGTAAAACACATAGTACTATAAGTCGTATTTACAAGTTCCGGTAGTAGTATCCCATGGCTCCTTCAGCTGAACCTAAAGCTACTGTCAAAGCAGGAGCAGTCTGGGCTGGATCCAGGTCTGAGCACTGCCATCTCTGTCTGTGCTTACAAATGTGTTAGGCTTTGATTACAGATCCATTTGTTTTTTTTTGTTTTTTTTCATGGCCGACACCAGTACCGATTATTTAAAGAATTTTTGTGGTGATTTTTCTCATTTTTCTCAAATAATCTAAGTCAGCTTTACTAAAAACTCTTTCTCAGCTTTTTTGTTTAAAGGTGCATTGTGTAACTTTTCTGGCAGAAGGTCCGTCAAACACTTGCACGAGCATTTTTCTAAATATATTTTGAACTATAAAAGCTCCTCGAATTGAATAAATGTGAAGCAGAGCTGTTAAATGTCATACTGTGGAATATAGGACAGGGCAATATGGGAAAAAAAGAATCAAAAAAAGAATTGATTTTTTGATTTAATCTTCTTCCATTTTATTAAAAACAAAAACACATGTGGGTTTCAGGCATGAAGGCCACGGCGTCAGGGTCATTACAGGTTTTATTTTGTGTTGACAAAGAAGTTCCTGTTTAGAAGCCGGAATGAGTTTGTACAATATATTAAACCTAATGCGCAGGCGCACTACCGATATCAACAGAAACGTGTGACGTCTGTGCTCTAAGTTTCACTCATAAACAGTGGGAAAGTAGTTTTTACTTTCCATGACTTGGATTAGAAAGATGAGAAGGCTGCAGACCTGGTGATTTAAATGCACTCGCCTCATCATGGAGATCAACCGAAGCAGAGATCGCTTCTGAATCTACTGACCTTTCCATTTTTGGCACAGCCCTACTGGCAGAACAATGACGTAATCTTAGAAACAAGCAAATGACAGACCCCCGACCAAAATGTTACACAATTCACCTTTAACCTCAAACCTGAAAGAGATCTGTGGAGTCAGGTGGAGTTATCTCTTCAAATAAAGATTTATGGGTATTTTTGAGGCAGAACTGAATATCGGCCCAATGATTTATCGGTACATCTCTAGTTTTTATCGTATGATTCTGGAGTATGCGTTCTGTGGCGGGTGCAGAGGAGAATGTGTATTTTCCAATTTTTTTTTCCAAGTTGACAAAGTTCCACAAGTATGAAATCACAAAGGCTACGATTCATTTCCTCTACAAACACCAAAATGTCCTGTCGCCTCTACAGACATGTTCGGAAATGCACGGGATCTTTGTATTTTTAGTATTTACGGTTTCAAAACATAAACTGCACTTGTAATTCTCAAATCACAGTTAGATGTTTGGTTTGTTTTTAACGCCGCCCTGTTGATACTTTGCAGCTGATGTCATAAACATATTTCTTCATACAGTAGAGCATAAACATACAAACATGATGCTCCTGCAAATGTCCAGTTACATTTAAAACTGTGAGCCTGCTCTCCCACACAGTGTCCCTGGAACTTTAGCATTTCTTAACACTATTCAAAAGCCTGTATGTTTTCATCCCTTACTTGAGTTGACCCTGTCGTGTAAGATTTTTGCTGGTTGTATTTATTCATCCATCTGGTTTAATCATCACCAAACTTAGAAACTCTATTTGGAGGCATATTTAAGACACCATCTCCAAACTCTAAACTCCAGCTATCACAGAGACATCCTTTAGACAGGTACGTGACGGATTTGAAAGCGCAGACAGAGTTTGTGTGGACAGGACCACAGAGGCCCGCAGACCCAGGCCAAACCGGACCAAACCGGGCCAAACGGAGCCTGTGCCAGTTACTCACGGCACAGATCAGTCCCTGTGCAGCTCTACGCCTCATACCCGGCAGAGCGCCTCCTCTGGTAGTTCCAGATGCCGTCCCTGTGCTCGGGTCTGCAGAAGAGCCTGGAGGAGTGGGCGAGCCTCTCTCGGTGCTCTCGCTCCAGGTCCCTCTCCACACAGGCTTTAGGCCCCGGCCCTCTGCACATGTGCCCCTGGCACTGGCTCCTGCTGTCAGGGAAGCCCGAGGACAGAGGGCCCCCGGCAGACCTGCGCACACAGTTATTTACAGTTTAAGGAGATGTTGGAGCTTTTTACCATGTCAATTATTTTCCCTTCTCATTTGAGCTATTTGATTCATACATGTTTGAGAAATGTTGTTGTTCTGCTGTCAAGACGCCCGAGATCCAGAAATTCATCTGCTCTGCTTTCTATGCAGCAGTTTAGCAGCATTGAGTAGGAATTTGGGACACGATATTTAAAAATCAACTATTCACTACTGTGATTCAAATTCTGTAGTAATCCACTGGATTAAAGTGCAGGGCAGCACTTTGTTCTGATTATTTAAGTCAATACTGGGAATTACAATGTGCAAAATATGACCTCCATAAGGTGTCATAGATTAAAGCTATAAAGCATAATAAAGCATAAAAAGCATAAAGCATGTATAATATTTAGTCATATTTTATAACATTACTGAAAATGTGAGTGAGTTTAATGTCCACAGAAAACATCAGATCTGAAGGATGTAGAATTACTTAAAATGGGAGGAGTCACCAAACTCTACACTGTAAACATGGTTTACAAATGAAGATTATACATGGTGTAATTGTATCATCATGATGTAAACTGAACTCAGACTCTGCTCTGGGACAGAGCATTCATGACCATCAGTAACAGTTACAGTGTAAACATGACACATTATAGGTGCTAATTTCCATCTGTTGTCCCTCTGCAGGCGACACAGAAGACAATTACTCCTCACTCAGACTCCCCTGGTCCAGCTGTGCCTCCAGCGTGGGGCCGGTGTAGCTGTTCTGTCACTGCCTTTGAAGCTGCAGCTCCAGACCACGTGTTCATGTTATAACTATATCATTTATAAAGGGAAAACCTGTGTTGGGCTTTGGCATCCGGCAAGAATAGACCTTAAAGAGAACGAACGATAAAAAGACATAAGAGTGAACAGTAAATGACTTACTTGCTTTTAGTGATTCTGTGAGGTCCATTACTCGTGGCTGGTTGGTGCTGCTGAGAGGGACATGTGCACAGTGAAATGATGAACGCCTGTCTAAAGTACTTTATCATGTCCTGATGTACTCTGGTGTGTACCTGGTAGTGGTTGTACTGTGGAGGGCTGCCGTTCACCTGGTAATACTCTACTAGTTTCTCTGCCAGCGCAATGCGACTGAGCAAGTTCTCGATAAAGTGCTGTATTCGGACTTTGCCGCTCGTCTCCTGCCTCGCCGCTGCCTCCAGGAATTTCTGTATGGTGATCACCTCCCTGAAAATATGAGAGGAGAAGGTTAGAGGAGCAGAGGATGGAGAGAGGAGGGTCAGAAGATGCTGAAGAGAGGGTCAGATGGCGCAGAGAAGAGAGCCAGATGAAGCAGAGGATGCAGAGGAGGGGTCATAGTTTCATAGTGCACCTTTAATGCCATACTGTGGAACATTGCAGGCAGAACAATATTACCAGAGAAGCTTCATACTGCCTCTTTAAGCGTGTACCTCTCTCTCCGCTCGAGCTCGTTCTCTGAGGCGTTGATCTGCTCCCTCAATGCGGCGATCACCATGACAGCCACGTCCACCTGCCTGCTGAGGGAGCGCTGCCTCTGGGCCACCTCGCGCCGCTCCTGGGCCAGGTGCTGGGAGTGAGCGCGTTCACACAGGAGCTCTGTGTCCGTCTGGGCCAGCTCCGTGCTCACTTTGGCCAAACGCCGCTGCATACTGCTGTCGGCCGCACGCAGGAAGTGGGCCAGACGCCGCCGCACGGCCGCTGACGCCGCGGCTGTCTCCACACCGCAGTACGAGCCCTGGTCTGAGGAGGACATGGAATACAATTCAAAGACAGAGGTGTCCTGTTTTCATCATGCAGGCACCATACATCTGACTCCTATTAGTGAGCTGTAAAATGCTACAGATGAGCCTTCAGTTCTAAAGTGTCTGAAACACTGGGCCAGATAAACACCCAAAAAATCTAAATGGTCAAAACAATAACACACAACTACACAAAGATGACTTCTGTGTGCAGATGTACCCACCCATAAGATCCAGGTCTTGGTCCGGGTCGGGCGGGGGTCCCAGGGGAGAGGGCGGGGGGTAGAGGAAGTGCCGGTGGTTATAGTGATGATGATGATGGTGGTGTCCTGCCGCAGACTTCTTATGTGTGTCCCTCTCTCTGTCCCTGTCCTCCGCCTCGTCCTCGTCCTCCTCCTCTGCTCCTTCCTCCTCTGATCCTCCGTCCTCTTCTTCATCCTCCTCTTCCTCCTCCTCGTCAGCGTGCGTCCCCACCCCCACACTCTGTGTTCTCCTCCTGCAACCGAAAATGTGCAGAAGGATTAGGAACAAAATACCGAAATCAAACTCTGAATTGAATAATTTACATGGCTGTACAGCATTTTGCAGTTAGTGAGTAAAGTCTATACACTCCACAACATTACTTCCTGATTCACAGTCCATAAAAAATGCTTTATTATTAGACAGCACACAATGGTCTGCTTTTGACCCTAATTGATTCACTGAGGCAAAACAAACTTGATTATCAGTAGAATGATTGTGGTTGTTCACCACAGACAGAGGCAGAAGGGAAACATTTACATCACATATTTCAGCTCCTCTAAACATTTACCAATATATTAGTGTATTTGTTTCTGAACTCTTATTGGAGCGGGCGTACCTGACCGAGGCATAGGAGTGTGGGTACCCACTGTCCCTGCTGTCGCTCAGGGAGCGGATGTGAGGGGGCCGCCCGGTGCAGCCTGTGGGACCCCTGCAGAGACAGGCAAAAGATCCATACTCACATATATGACAGTTTACAAAGTGTCCACAGTGTTTTCAAAGTTACAACTACAATCCATGAATCCAAACCCGTACATTCATTTTATTAATTAAAAAGGGGGAGTGTATGTATGTTCCACACATGAGGGTAAAGGCAATACCTTGTGTGGAACAGGCTGACTTTATATACACTGTTGCTTGGGCCTTATTATCATGCACACTCACATTCTAGTAATTAGTTGCATTAGTTATTTTCAGTCCCTTCTGTTATATGTAATTTAGCTACAAAAGAAAAAACTGGTTCATAAAAATAACCCTGAACTTGAATTTAAGTGTTAAACAAACATATTTTAATGTTTTGGGGTTTTTTTTACCAGCAGTTCACCACCACAGAAATGACCTCTGTAGTTAGTATTTAACAGTTAACAAATACTGTTAACTAATGCTAGATCAACAGTACATTTTGAAAATGTAACTTTGCTGAATAAACATATTCCTACACTTACTGTACATGTGTTTCTTCTATTGTACATTGTACTGTAAACACAGACAAAGCTTGTCGAGTGATGACTTCTCTGGACTGACTGTAAACCCAGAGAACTATAACAGATCCATGTGTAAACTGCTGTAAACACTAGTATACACCAGACCTGAGCACTGTGCAGCTCCCGGGCCACATACGGCCCTTTGGTCGACTCTGACTAGCCTGTTTAAGCTCATTTGGAATTAGAAAATAAACATATTTTAAACTTTTACCTCATGCAAAGCTCAGTTGCTTTTATTTTAGCTGAGTGGCAACACTCATGCCTCACAGCAAGAAGGTTGCAGGTTCGATCCCCGGGCTTTTTTAAATAACGTTTTTTGTAAGGCAGCCTCACTTTTTCATTGCTTAATCATAACGTACACTCTGACCAGTCTGACCAGCGCATCAGAACAATGACATTTAACCTTTTTATAAAGAACTATCATTCATATTAGGCAGAACTGAGTTCAGCATTTTGGCCCAGCCTCCACCATATTTTCTCTTTCTCATTTGGCTCCATGAAAAAAGAATTGCCCACTTCTCCACAGACTGTGCCGTTACTGACACCTACTGGACTAATGTGGTATTACATCTGTACCTGAACATTAGATGTGAATAAGTGCCTCACAGATGATCCAAAATATGGGTAGAACATTACAAAATGAAAAGTGATAGTGAGCATATTTCTTATTTTATTTCTTATTTTTATAGCAAATATGTTCAGGTGTCACATATACAGAGAAGTTATATTAAACTTTTACATTAAACTGGCTATTCCTGTGCCCAAAGCTCTTCTGCTGCTATTGGGGCTGTGCTCAAGATACAAAAATATAGTGTTAGAGACTTGAGATGTGTACTATGATACTTTTAACCACATAAATGAATTATAATAACATTGTTATACATGTATTACCATGTAATGACATGGTACATGTGGCCAGACCGGCTTGTCAAAGTCTGATCTCGTCAGATCTCAGAAGCTCAGCAGGGCCAGGCCTGAGTAGTACTTGGATGAGAGACCACTGGGAAAATCCAGTGCCCCCGGGGGAGCGCCAGTCAAAAAAAAGTTGTGTCCTTGGGCCAGACACTTCACTCACATTGCCTAGCATGAAAGTGGAGTGCGTGAGTGATGGTGGTGGTCAGAGGGGCTGATGGTGCAGATTGGCAGCCTCACTTCCATCAGTCTGCCCCAGGGCAGCTGTGGCTACAATAGTAGCTTACACCATTGAGTGTGGAGTGAATGAAGAATGAACTGTAAAGAGCTTTGGGTATCTTGAAAGGCGCTATATAAATGCAAAGATGAATTCATTATTTAATGGCTCACTACTGCATTAAGCCTGAATCTGCTGGCCATAAAAGGTGACTTATTCATAGGATTTGTATTATGATGGTAAAGTGAACTTTGTGAACAAATGCATTTACTCAACGATTTTGTGAAATTTTAACAGCAGTTTTAATCGATATCCACATATCAGGACACATATCATATCAAGTTTCAGGTACTGGGATCAAAACTGTATCATTGGGAACCCTGTATCAGGATATGTGCTGTACTGTAACCGCAAAGACTGGATAAAGAAGTGGACAAAGGGAACGTGACGTCACCCACAGTGTTCGGCTCCAAATGAAGCTCACAGAGGCTAGAAGTTATAGGAGCCGAGTTCCATATTAGGAATAGAAATGTATTTATGGGTAAAATAGCAAAATAAAAACACCAGGATTATGTAGAGCGAGTTAAAACAAAAATCTTTAGAAAAATGATGAGGTTCACTGCAGCAGTTCCAGTTCCAGTTTACGCCCAGAGCCCAGCAGCTCTGTCTGAACCCCGGGGCCTCTTACCTGCGCGTGGGGAGGCTCATGTCGTACCAGGGGATGGCTGCAGTGGTGCTGGGGTCTGGGAGGGTCCCTGTGATGCTGAAGTTGCTCAGAGAGGACACATGGGAGGAGCAGGAGGGGTGGTAGGGTGGAGGGGCGGGCTGGGAGGGCGGGGCAGTGGGCGGGTCAGAGGCAGCCGGCCCCGTCCTGTCCTGGAACAAGGAACCAGTGCCACGAGAACACAACTCCGGCTGCATCACCACTCAGCTGAGGAGAGGAGAGAGAAGAGAGGAGAGGAGAGAGGAGAAAAAAGAGGAGAGAGGAAAAAGGAGAGAGGAAACATAAGAGAAGAGAGAGAGTTACTACAACATGAGTCTTTTTATAGTAGCTTTGTCTAATAATAGCTCAAGTTATTTTTGGAAATGTTAGACTGGTTTCTAGGTCAGAATATGTTCCTAAAGAAAAATATATAAAGAGAGAGAGTTTTACCTTGTTTTTATAAGACAGCAGTGATACAGCAGATATGTAATGATTTGATGTGATTGTCACTTAGTTAATGATGAACTAATGAATCAGAACTAAATCAGAAGAGTCACCCCATGGCCGTCTTCAGAAACTTTGTAAATGGGTAAAGAACAGATTCAGTTGGTGTGGCACTACAGTCATGTGGAGTCTGTGGCTGTATTAATGTGATGGATTAAGTCCAGTACCAAACATTACCTGAATGTATTGTTTTGTTGCAGCAACACCGAGGTCCATTCCAGTGCAGTGAGCGCAACAAAAATACTGTAACTAATATTAAAGGAACTGTGTGTAAAGTTTAGATTTTAAATAACATAAACCTGCCCTTTATTTACCCCCAGATCTGAGTTAAAAATGACTTCAAATCAAATATAGCTTTTACTGATAACAGTTATAGTGCTGATTTATTCTTTATTACAAAAACATTGGCTACAATGACCCATTTATTCATGTTATAATTTGTTGCTTTGTTTCTCGAGACAATTATCGATCAAAACGCAGATTTTGCAGAGTCTCTCATTTGAGTTTCCAGTTTCAATGCTGGAATCCAGTTGTTTAAACGTAAAAGGACTCTCTGATCTCTATGATATTCGATATTATATTATTATATTCTCCAGTAGCATGAGCCATACACTAGTCGACTCAGATGTGATGGAGTGAATACAAAGATATGGGAATGGTTAATAACATGACTGCAATAGTTCACGGTGTTCCCTCGGTGAGACCAGTTACCAGGCCAAAAGTACAAGTTCACCACACATGCGATTATTAACACAGCCTTAAGAGAAAGCGCCTCATTTAATAAACAGGTCAAAGGTCATGTCTCCTCTGACTCAGGTTACATCACATTTAGCATAATAATAATAATAATATAAGAGAATATCCCTCCAGTCTGTACCTTTGCATTAAGGAACATCTAAAGCTGCAATAAAATAAATACAAGTGCATCTCGCCAGTAATTGTGTTAATTGTAACTGAGCACTACTCAGTGAACAGCTCACAAAGGCTCGTGTCACCCTGCGTGGCACGTGACAGTAGTTCACTGTAACAATACACAAATACACAAGTACACAAATCCACACAGCCCTTTTGTGCAGCAGAATGTAAACGTTACATAAATAATCACGCACTAATCCCAGAGCAGACGTAACAGGCAAATGGCCGTATGACTCACGCCAGGTAACGCGAACACGTTGTCCACTGAACATACGAGCTCCGCGAATCAAGCCTTTAACCCCAAACCAAACCCCGTGCGTTCTGTGTGCGAATCCCGACGGCGTAACAGGTCCGGTCCGCGCGTACAGCCGCCTGCGCCCGCGGTACCTGCACACGGGCCATACGTGCTCATCTGCAGCACGGAGCAGCACGGTCCGGGCCCATGTGCGTGTGTTAGCGGCCAAGGCTCGGGGTGAATGCCCGGACCGACTCACCGTGAGAGGGGCATGTCGCAGCTGGAGGCGGCGCACACACGGAGCACACACGTACGCACTCGGCTCACACTCGGCTCCCACACGGTTCACACACCAGCGGCAGCAGCAGCAGTCCGCATGATGTCATTCATTCAGCTCAGACTCAGGACCACGTCAAGCTGCGGCCGGTGGCGCTCCAGAGCATTTCCGGTTTTTCAAAATAAAGGCAGGGGCGTGACAGCACTCGTTTCCGGTTAACAGAAGAGAAGAAATATAGTATAATAATAATAATAATAATAATAATAATAATAATAATAATAATAATAATAATAATAATAATAATAATAATAATAATAATAATAATAAAAATAATAATAATAATAATAATAAACATATTGTACTGTTTTATAATCTATGTTTTAATGTTGTTTCCTCATCACAAACATACCTGGATTTGTGTTTTGTTTCATTCACATGTTTAACACACAATTTATTAGATTAGTTTTTTCTCAATCTAAAAACACTCTGTTCCCCCTTGTGATGTCATGGGGTAATATAAGAAGTTCTCCACTTTGTTTTTAAGCTCCATACACCTTCACTACGAGCATTTGGATAATTTCAGGCCTGGAATTGCCGATCTCTACTGAACTAAAGGTAAAAGTGGCCGCTTTGTGACATCACAAGGTGGAACAGAGCATTTTGAGCTTTGGAGATGTAGACAGTGTAATTAAGGGTTACTCAGACATGTGTGAACGAAACAAAATTAAAAACAGCATTTTAACATGTTTTTAAAGGGGGACAAAATAAAAAAAATAAAATGAATGGCACAAACAGCTCAGATAAATCCATGCATAAGCAAAAATAATAATTAGAAGATGCTAAATTTGTTATTCATTGGCGAATGTTGGACCTTGTTGTATCAGGCCCAAACTTTTTCACTTGACAGGTTAAAATGAGTCTGCACTGATGGATCAAGTAGATGAAGTCTTCTTCTGCAGATCTTCTCTTGTGTATCTTGTTGTTTTAATAGTTGTTTTGTGACTTTCTTTGACTGTGATTGTCTTTGTCAACCTTGGCCCGCTGTAAAGTGCTTTATAAATAAAATTGGGAGGAGAGCAGAGGAGAGAAGAGAAGAACGGAGGAGAGGAGAGAAGAGGAGAAAAGAGCAGAGGAGAGGAGAACAGAGGAGAAAAGAGCAGAGGAGAGGAGAACAGAGGAGAGCAGAGGAGAGAACAGAGAAGAGGAGAAAAGAGCAGAGGAGAACAACACAGAGGAGACAGGAGAGAACAGATGAGAGGAGAACAGAGGAGAGGAGAACAGAGGAGAGGAGAACAGGAGAACAAAGGAGAGCAGAGGAGAACAGAGGAGAGGAGAACAGAGGAGAACAGAGGAGAGCAGAGGAGAGGAGAACAGAGGAGAGCAGAGGAGAACAGAGGAGAACAGCGGAGAACAGAGGAGAGGAGAACAGAGGAGAACAGAGGAGAGCAGAGGAGAGGAGAACAGAGGAGAACAGAGGAGAGCAGAGGAGAACAGAGGAGAGCAGAGGAGAGGAGAGAAGAACAGAGGAGAACAGAGGAGAGCAGAGGAGAGCAGAGGAGATCAGAGGAGAGGAGAACAGAGGAGAGCAGAGGAGAACAGAGGAGAACAGAGGAGAGCAGAGGAGAGCAGAGGAGATCAGAGGAGAGGAGAACAGAGGAGAGCAGAGGAGAACAGAGGAGAGCAGAGGAGAGCAGAGGAGATCAGAGGAGAGGAGAACAGAGGAGAGCAGAGGAGAGGAGAACAGAGGAGAACAGAGGAGAGAAGAGGAGAGGAGAACAGAGGAGAGGAGAACAGAGGAGAGCAGAGGAGAACAGAGGAGATCAGAGGAGAGGAGAACAGAGGAGAACAGAGGAGAGCAGAGGAGAGGAGAACAGAGGAGAACAGAGGAGAGCAGAGGAGAGGAGAACAGAGGAGAGGAGAACAGAGGAGAACAGAGGAGAGCAGAGGAGAACAGAGGAGATCAGAGGAGAGGAGAACAGAGGAGAGCAGAGGAGAACAGAGGAGATCAGAGGAGAGGAGAACAGAGGAGAGCAGAGGAGAGAAGAGGAGAGGAGAACAGAGGAGAGGAGAACAGAGGAGAACAGAGGAGAACAGAGGAGAACAGAGGAGAGGAGAACAGAGGAGAGGAGAACAGAGGAGAGCAGAGGAGAGCAGAGGAGAGCAGAGGAGAGGAGAGCAGAGGAGAGCAGAGGAGAGCAGAGGAGAGGGTGGGATCAGATAGAAAGGAAAACAGTGGGTTTGATTAGTCACACATGTTGTGTTGTTCTGTCAAACATGTCACTTTAGGCACAGTACTAAATGTTTGTCTCTAAACTACAGGAAAAATAACCACAAAATAACCACAACTGATCCCAGGTCACTCCAGAACACTGCTGTTGTGTCCTTGGGCAAGAAACTCCACCTGTCGATTGTGGTGATGGGACAAGCTGATAACAAAGGTCAGCTGCCATGTATTTGACAGTGAGCCCCAGGGCAGTTGTGGCTATAGCTCATCACCACCATACGAATGAAAAGTGCAGTCTCCTTTATTTCCCAGAGAAGTTTCTACACATTTATTCTAACTAAATAATCTGCTGTTTGTTGAAGATGTAACCGTCAGACTTTATATGTATTTGGGAGTTTGCTGATCTCTGGTGACAAGACAGAGGACTGCAACAGCACATATGAGTTCCCTGATGCATTTTATCTCGCCTTCAAGGTCTGCCTTATCTTTAACTCTGCATGGGAGGTCCACCTGCTCCCTTCAGGACAAAGGTTCCAGGTTTCAACTGTCCAATAAAACCATATCACCTTTTCCCCTCCTCAGTCGCTGAACCTGTGTGCCTGTCGTCACTGTTCCTGTGAAGTGTGTTTTGTAAAGGCCGCGACGCACTACAGGAGAATTTACCCGATTTTGGCTGCGATTTCTTCTTCCCGAGTTCAGCGAGGTGTGACCCGAGTTCGTGTCTCGATGGGTGATTTTGAAGCCGCCGCTGCGCTCGTCGTGTGTGGTGTCTCTGTGAGGTCATAAACACCAAACATCAGCAACACAATTCGTTTATTTGACTGGGACAATGCATGTTAATGAACAGATACATGAACGTAATCACGACGGACTGTAGCCACAAGAGTAATGTCCATCTGTTGCTACGGTAACAGTCAATAAAACAGAGCATCTGGGAATGACGGACACAAAAACGCAAAATACAAACTCAGGATATAGAGAAAATAAAGACTTTATTCCTCACCTAATGTAAAGTGCAGCGCAGCATCTGATCCACATTATCCATAGAAATTGTCCTCAACAAATAATCCAGTTTGAGGAGTTCTTTCGAGTACTCTTTAAAAGTAAAAAGACAGTGTTTCCTCACGTGTGTCTATTTACTTTATTTCCAATCTTTTATAATAATAATAATAATAATAATAATAATAATAATAATAATAATAATAATACATAAACCTTGTGTAGCGCTTTTCAAGATACTCAAAGACGCTTAATGTTATGCTTTTAAAAATCCTGTATCTGAAGTATTGTACCACATTTCACAAATAATAATAAAACAGTTTTGTATCTAAACTAGAAGTGCAGAGCTCTGATCTTTGAACACAGAGCGAGTGGTTTTACTGTAGACAGGAAACAGCTGACGCCATCGCGCTCACAGCTTTATATCCTGTGGTCCACACACAGATCCTGCTGCAGTCTTTGTGATCGGTGATTTTAAGTCTCATAAGATTCCCCTCATGTCTGTGGTGTGAGCTTTTTGTCGCACGTTTAAAAAAACGTTTAAGACCAAAAAATCCTGTAGTGTGTCGCGGCCTTTAGAACGTCAGCTTGTTTTAAAACGCAAAACAAATCTACCTGCAGGTACTAATAAAGTCACCTGAACCTGAGCCACAAACTTCTGTTGTAATTTACAGTTCTGAAAAAGCTCCACCAACACAGAACTGAACTGGTGCCTCTAATTTACCCAATGAGAATCCCCAACAGCGTGACACACTGAACCATGCAGACCTTCATTTCAGCCCACTGGCCCTACACAACCATTCTATCATGTACGAGACAGTTGGGTGAAAAGTCCGTGGGGGTATGCGGTCACTCAGACAGCTCTGAAAGGGGATTTTGTTCTCCATATAGTTTATCAAGCGAAATAGAAGGGCCCCATTCTATCCGAGGGGCCCCGAGTCTGAAATCTATACAAAGAGAGGGGGAGGACGGAGCACATATGGCCAGGGATGGAGAGGGAGACTTACTGGCTAGAGTTTGAGGAAATGTCTCTTGCCCATCTGGTCTCAGTGTGGTTTTTGGTTTGAGGGAGTTTGGGTCTTGATTGCCACATGTGCTGAGGCCTCTCCAGCTCCTGGGCAGTAGAGTATAGTGTAGTATAGTGTAGTGTAGTGTAGTATAGTATAGTATAGTATAGTATAGTATAGTATAGTATAGTATAATATAGTATAGTGTAGTGTAGTATAGTATAGTATAGTGTAGTATAATATAGGATAGTGTAGTATAGTATAGTAAGTATAGTATAGTGTAGTATAGTATAGTGTAGTATAGTATAATATAGTGTAGTATAGTATAGTGTAGTATAGTGTAGTGTAGTATAGTGTAGTATAGTATAGTATAGTGTAGTATAATATAGGATAGTGTAGTGTAGTGTAGTATAGTGTAGTATAGTATAGTATAGTATAGTATAGTGTAGTGTAGTATAGTATAGTATAGTGTAGTATAATATAGGATAGTGTAGTGTAGTGTAGTGTAGTATAGTATAGTATAGTGTAGTGTAGTATAGTGTAGTATAGTGTAGTATAGTATAGTATAGTGTAGTACAGTGTAGTATAGTATAGTGTAGTATAGTGTAGTATAGTATAGTGTAGTATAGTGTAGTATAGTGTAGTATAGTGTAGTATAGTGTAGTATAGTGTAGTATAGTATAGTATAGTGTAGTATAGTATAGTATTGTGTAGTGTAGTGTAGTATAGTATAGTGTAGTATAGTATAGTATAGTGTAGTATAGTATAGTATAGTATAGTGTAGTGTAGTGTAGTGTAGTATAGTATAGTATAGTATAGTATAGTGTAGCATAGTGTAGCGTAGTGTAGTGTAGTATAGTATAGTATAATATAGTATAGTGTAGTGTAGTATAGTGTAGTGTAGTATAGTGTAGTATAGTGTAGTATTGTGTAGTGTAGTGTAGTGTAGTATTGTGTAGTGTAGTATAGTATAGTATTGTGTAGTGTAGTGTAGTGTAGTGTAGTGTAGTGTAGTGTAGTATAGTGTAGTGTAGTGTAGTATAGTGTAGTGTAGTGTAGTGTAGTGTAGTATAGTATAGTATAGTATAGTGTAGTATAGTGTAGCATAGTGTAGTATAGTATAGTGTAGTATAGTATTGTATAGTATAGTATAGTGTAGTGTAGTATAGTATAGTATAGTGTAGTATTGTCTAGTGTAGTGTAGTGTAGTGTAGTATAGTATATTATAGTATTGTGTAGTGTAGTATAGTATATTATAGTATTGTGTAGTGTAGTATAGTATAGTATAGTATAGTATAGTATAGTATTGTGTAGTGTAGTGTAGTGTAGTATAGTATAGTGTAGTATAGTATAGTGTAGTGTAGTATAGTATAGTAGTAGTGTAGTGTAGTATAGTATAGTGTAGTATAGTATAGTATTGTGTAGTGTAGTGTAGTATAGTATAGTGTAGTATAGTATAGTATTGTGTAGTGTAGTATAGTATAGTATTGTGTAGTGTAGTGTAGTATAGTATAGTGTAGTGTAGTGTAGTATTGTGTAGTGTAGTATTGTGTAGTGTAGTGTAGTGTAGTGTAGTATAGTATAGTATTGTGTAGTGTAATGTAGTGTAGTATAGTATAGTATAGTGTAGTGTAGTGTAGTATAGTATTGTAGTGTAGTGTAGTATAGTATTGTGTAGTGTAGTATTGTGTAGTGTAGTGTAGTGTAGTGTTGTGTAGTGTTGTGTAGTATAGTGTAGTATTGTGTAGTGTAGTGTAGTGTAGTGTAGTATAGTATAGTATTGTGTAGTGTAATGTAGTGTAGTATAGTATAGTATAGTGTAGTGTAGTGTAGTATTGTGTAGTGTAGTATTGTGTAGTGTAGTATTGTGTAGTGTAGTGTAGTGTAGTATTGTGTAGTATAGTATAGTATAGTATAGTGTAGTGTAGTGTAGTATAGTATAGTGTAGTGTAGTGTAGTGGTGTAGTGTAGTATTGTGTAGTGTAGTATTGTGTAGTGTAGTGTAGTGTAGTGTAGGATTGTGTAGTGTAGTGTAGTGTAGGATTGTGTAGTGTAGTGTAGTGTAGTGTAGTGTAGGATTGTGTAGTGTAGTGTAGTGTAGGATTGTGTAGTGTAGTGTAGTATGGTGTAGTGTAGTATGGTATAGTATAGTATAGTATTGTGTAGTGTAGTGTAGTGGAGTATAGTGTAGTATTGTGTAGTGTAGTGTAGTGTAGTGTAGTATTGTGTAGTATAGTATAGTGTAGTGTAGTGTAGTATTGTGTAGTGTAGTGTAGTGTAGGATTGTGTAGTGTAGTGTAGTGTAGTATAGTATTGTGTAGTGTAGTGTAGTAGAGTGTAGTGTAGTGTAGTGTAGTATAGTATAGTATAGTGTAGTGTAGTGTAGTATTGTGTAGTGTAGTGTTGTATTGTGTTGTATTGTGTAGTGTAGTGTTGTATTGTGTTGTATTGTGTAGTGTAGTGTAGTTTTGTGTTGTGTAGTGTAGTTTTGTGTAGTGTAGTGTAGTGTAGTGTAGTGTAGTGTAGTGTAGTGTAGTTTTGTGTTGTGTAGTGTAGTGTAGTGTAGTATAGTATAGTGTAGTGTAGTATAGTATAGTATAGTATTGTGTAGTGTAGTGTAGTGTAGTATAGTATAGTATTGCGTAGTGGAGTGTAGTATAGTGTAGTGTAGTGTAGTGTAGTGTAGTATAGTATATTATAGTATTGTGTAGTGTAGTGTAGTATAGTGTAGTGTAGTATAGTGTAGTGTAGTGTAGTGTAGTGTAGTGTAGTATAGTATATTATAGTATTGTGTAGTGTAGTGTAGTGTAGTATAGTATAGTATAGTGTAGTATTGTGTAGTGTAGTGTAGTATAGTGTAGTATAGTATAATATAGTGTAGTATAGTATAGTATTGTGTAGTGTAGTGTAGTGTAGTATAGTATTGCGTAGTGTAGTGTAGTGTAGTGTAGTATAGTGTAGTGTAGTGTAGTATAGTGTAGTGTAGTGTAGTGTAGTGTAGTGTAGTATAGTATATTATAGTATTGTGTAGTGTAGTGTAGTGTAGTATAGTATAGTATAGTGTAGTATAGTGTAGTATAGTATAATATAGTGTAGTATAGTATAGTATTGTGTAGTGTAGTGTAATGTTGTATAGTATAGTGTAGTATAATATAGTATAGTATTGTGTAGTATAGTATAGTATTGTGTAGTATAGTATAGTGTAGTATAGTATAATATAGTGTAGTATAGTATAGTATTGTGTAGTGTAGTGTAGTGTAGTATAGTATAGTGTAGTATAGTATAATATAGTGTAGTATAGTATAGTATTGTGTAGTGTAGTGTAGTGTAGTGTAGTATAGTATAGTATAGTATAGTATAGTATAGTATAGTATTGTGTAGTGTAGTGTAGTATAGTATAGTGTAGTGTAGTATAGTATAGTATTGTGTAGTGTAGTGTAGTGTAGTGTAGTATAGTATAGTATTGCGTAGTGTAGTGTAGTGTAGTATAGTATAGTATTGCGTAGTGTAGTGTAGTGTAGTGTAGTATAGTATAGTATAGTGTAGTATAGTATAGTATTGTGTAGTGTAGTATAGTATAGTATTGTGTAGTGTAGTGTAGTATAGTATAGTGTAGTGTAGTGTAGTATTGTGTAGTGTAGTATTGTGTAGTGTAGTGTAGTGTAGTGTAGTATTGTGTAGTGTAGTATTGTGTAGTGTAGTGTAGTGTAGTGTAGTATAGTATAGTATAGTATAGTATTGTGTAGTGTAGTGTAGTGTAGTGTAGTATAGTATAGTATAGTGTAGTGTAGTGTAGTATTGTGTAGTGTAGTATTGTGTAGTATAGTGTAGTTTAGTTTAGTGTAGTTTAGTTTAGTTTAGTTTTGTGTAGTGTAGTGTAGTGTAGTTTAGTGTAGTGTAGTGTAGTGTAGTGTAGTATTGTGTAGTGTAGTATTGTGTAGTGTAGTGTAGTGTAGTGTAGTATTGTGTAGTGTAGTGTAGTATAGTATAGTATTGTGTAGTGTAGTGTAGTGTAGTGTAGTATAGTGTAGTGTAGTGTAGTGTAGTATTGTGTAGTGTAGTATTGTGTAGTGTAGTGTAGTGTAGTGTAGTGTAGTGTAGTGTAGTATAGTATAGTATAGTATAGTATTGTGTAGTGTAGTGTAGTGTAGTGTAGTATAGTATAGTATAGTGTAGTGTAGTGTAGTATTGTGTAGTGTAGTATTGTGTAGTATAGTGTAGTGTAGTGTAGTGTAGTATTGTGTAGTGTAGTGTAGTATTGTGTAGTGTAGTGTAGTGTAGTATAGTATTGTGTAGTGTAGTGTAGTAGAGTGTAGTGTAGTGTAGTGTACTATAGTATAGTATAGTGTAGTGTAGTGTAGTATTGTGTAGTGTAGTATTGTGTAGTATAGTGTAGTGTAGTGTAGTGTAGTATTGTGTAGTGTAGTGTAGTATTGTGTAGTGTAGTGTAGTGTAGTGTAGTGTAGTGTAGTGTAGTGTAGTGTAGTGTAGTGTAGTGTAGTGTAGTGTAGTGTAGTGTAGTGTAGTGTAGTGTAGTGTTATGTAGTGTTGTGTAGTGTTGTGTAGTGTAGTGTAGTGTTGTGTAGTGTAGTGTAGTGTAGTATAGTGTAGTATTGTGTAGTGTAGTGTAGTGTAGTATTGTGTAGTGTAGTGTAGTGTAGTGTAGGATTGTGTAGTATTGTGTAGTGTAGTGTAGTGTAGTATAGTATAGTATTGTGTAGTGTAGTATAGTGTAGTATAGTGTAGTCTAGTATAGTATAGTATAGTATTGTGTAGTGTGGTGTAGTGTAGTATAGTATAGTGTAGTATAGTATAGTGTAGTGTAGTATAGTATAGTATTGTGTAGTGTAGTGTAGTGTAGTGTAGTATAGTATAGTATTGCGTAGTGTAGTTTACTGTAGTCTAGTGTAGTGTAGTGTAGTGTAGGATAGTGTAGTGTAGAGTTGGATTGTGTAGTGTAGTATAGTATAGTGTAGTGTAGTATAGTATAGTATAGTATTGTGTAGTGTAGTGTAGTATAGTATAGTATTGCGTAGTGTAGTGTAGTGTATTGTAGTGTAGTGTAGTATAGTATATTATAGTATTGTGTAGTGTAGTGTAGTATAGTGTAGTGTAGTGTAGTGTAGTGTAGTATAGTGTAGTATTGTGTAGTGTAGTGTAGTATAGTATAGTATTGTGGAGTGTAGTGTAGTAGAGTGTAGTGTAGTGTAGTATAGTATAGTATTGTGTAGTGTAATGTAGTGTAGTTTAGTATAGTATTGTGTAGTGTAGTGTAGTTTTGTGTAGTGTAGTGTAGTGTAGTTTTGTGTAGTGTAGTGTAGTGTAGTTTTGTGTAGTGTAGTGTAGTGTAGTTTTGTGTAGTGTAGTGTAGTGTAGTGTAGTTTTGTGTTGTGTAGTGTAGTGTAGTGTAGTGTAGTGTTGTGTAGTGTAGTGTAGTGTAGTGTTGTGTAGTGTAGTGTAGGATTGTGTAGTGTAGTGTAGTGTAGTGTAGGATTGTGTAGTGTAGTGTAGGATTGTGTAGTGTAGTATAGTGTAGTATAGTATAGTATAGTATAGTATTGTGTAGTGTAGTATAGTGTAGTATTGTGTAGTGTAGTGTAGTGTAGTGTAGTATTGTGTAGTGTAGTGTAGTGTAGTGTAGGATTGTGTAGTATTGTGTAGTGTAGTGTAGTGTAGTGAAGTATTAGTAGTGTATGTGTAGTGTAGTGTAGAGTAGTATAGTGTAGTATTGTGTAGTGTAGTGTAGTGTAGTGTAGTGTAGTATTGTGTAGTGTAGTGTAGTGTAGGATTGTGTAGTATTGTGTAGTGTAGTGTAGTGTAGTGTTGTGTAGTGTTGTGTAGTGTAGTGTAGTGTAGTGTTGTGTAGTGTAGTGTAGTGTAGTGTAGTGTAGTGTAGTGTAGTGTAGTGTAGTGTAGTGTAGTGTAGTGTAGTGTAGTGTAGTGTAGTGTAGTGTTGTGTAGTGTAGTGTAGTGTAGTGTAGTGTAGTGTAGTGTAGTGTAGTGTAGTGTAGTGTAGTGTAGTGTAGTAAAGTGTAGTGTCGTGTAGAGTAGTGTAGTATTGTGTAGTGTAGTGTAGTGTTGTATTGTGTAGTGTAGTGTAGTGTAGGATTGTGTAGTATTGTGTAGTGTAGTGTAGTGTAGTATTGTGTAGTGTAGTATAGTATAGTATTGTGTAGAGTAGTGTAGTATAGTATTGCGTAGTGTAGTGTAGTATAGTATAGTATAGTATTGTGTAGTGTAGTGTAGTATAGTATAGTATTGCGTAGTGTAGTGTAGTGTATTGTAGTGTAGTGTAGTATAGTATATTATAGTATTGTGTAGTGTAGTGTAGTGTAGTGTAGTATAGTATAGTGTAGTGTAGTGTAGTGTAGTGTAGTGTAGTGTAGTTTTGTGTAGTGTAGTTTTGTGTAGTGTAGTGTAGTTTTGTGTTGTGTAGTGTAGTTTTGTGTAGTGTAGTGTAGTGTTGTATTGTGTTGTATTGTGTAGTGTAGTGTTGTATTGTGTTGTATTGTGTAGTGTAGTGTAGTTTTGTGTTGTGTAGTGTAGTTTTGTTTAGTGTAGTGTAGTGTAATATAGTGTAGTATAGTATAGTATTGTGTAGTGTAGTGTAGTGTAGTATAGTATAGTGAAGTATAGTATAGTGTAGTGTAGTATAGTATAGTATAGTATTGTGTAGTGTAGTGTAGTGTAGTATAGTATAGTATTGTGTAGTGTAGTGTAGTGTAGTATAGTATTGAGTAGTGTAGTGTAGTGTAGTGTAGTATAGTGTAGTGTAGTGTAGGATTGTGTAGTGTAGTGTAGTGTAGTATAGTATTGTGTAGTGTAGTGTAGTAGAGTGTAGTGTAGTGTAGTGTACTATAGTATAGTATAGTGTAGTGTAGTGTAGTATTGTGTAGTGTAGTATTGTGTAGTATAGTGTAGTGTAGTGTAGTGTAGTATTGTGTAGTGTAGTGTAGTATTGTGTAGTGTAGTGTAGTGTAGTGTAGTGTAGTGTAGTGTAGTGTAGTGTATTGTAGTGTAGTGTAGTGTAGTATTGTGTAGTGTAGTGTAGTGTAGTGTAGGATTGTGTAGTATTGTGTAGTGTAGTGTAGTGTAGTGTAGTGTAGTATTGTGTAGTGTAGTGTAGTACAGTATAGTGTAGTTTTGTGTAGTGTAGTGTAGTGTAGTATTGTGTAGTGTAGTATTGTGTAGTGTAGGATTGTGTAGTATTGTGTAGTGTAGTGTAGTGTAGTATAGTATATTATAGTATTGTGTAGTGTAGTGTAGTATAGTATATTATAGTATTGTGTAGTGTAGTGTAGTGTAGTATAGTATAGTGTAGTGTAGTATTGTGTAGTGTAGTGTAGTGTAGTATAGTATAGTGTAGTATAGTATAATATAGTGTAGTATAGTATAGTATTGTGTAGTGTAGTATTGTGTAGTGTAGTGTAGTGTAGTGTAGGATTGTGTAGTGTAGTGTAGTGTAGGATTGTGTAGTGTAGTGTAGTATAGTGTAGTGTAGTATAGTATAGTATTGTGTAGTGTAATGTAGTATAGTGTAGTATTGTGTAGTGTAATGTAGTGTAGTTTTGTGTAGTGTAGTGTAGTGTAGTGTGGTGTAGCATAGTATAGTATAGTTTAGTGTAGTGTAGTGTAGTATAGTATAGTTTAGTGTAGTGTAGTGTAGTATAGTGTAGTATAGTGTCGTGTAGTGTCGTGTAGTGTAGTGTAGTATTGCATAGTATTGTATAGTATAGTGCAGTATAGTGTCGTGTAGTGTAGAATAGTATTGTATAGTGTAGTGTAGTATTGTGTAGTGTAGTGTAGTATAGTATTGTGTAGTGTAGTGTAGTATTGTGTAGTGTAGTGTAGTGTAGTGTAGTATTGTGTAGTGTAGTGTAGTGTAGTATTGTAGTGTAGTGTAGTGTAGTGTAGTCGTGTTGTGTAGTGTTATGTAGTGTAGTGTTGTGTAGTGTAGTGTAGTGTTATGTCGTGTTGTGTAGTGTAGTGTAGTGTAGTGTTGTGTAGTGTAGGATTGTGTAGTGTAGTGTAGTGTAGTGTAGGATTGTGTAGTGTAGTGTAGGATTGTGTAGTGTAGTATAGTGTAGTATAGTATAGTATAGTATAGTATTGTGTAGTGTAGTGTAGTATAGTGTAGTGTTGTGTAGTGTAGTGTTGTGTAGTGTTGTGTAGTGTTATGTCGTGTAGTGTAGTGTAGTGTAGGATTGTGTGTGTATTGTGTAGTGTAGTGTTATGTAGTGTAGTGTTGTGTAGTGTAGTGTAGTGTAGTGTTGTGTAGTGTAGTATAGTGTAGTATTGTGTAGTGTAGTGTAGTGTAGTGTAGTGTAGTATTGTGTAGTGTAGTGTAGTGTAGTGTAGGATTGTGTGTATTGTGTGGTGTAGTGTAGTGTAGTGTAGTATTGTGTAGTGTAGTGTAGTGTAGTGTAGTATTGTGTGAGTGTAGTGTAGTGTAGTGTAGTATTGTGTAGTGTAGTGTAGTGTAGTGTAGTGTAGTGTAGTATAGTGTAGTATTGTGTAGTGTAGTGTAGTGTAGTATTGTGTAGTGTAGTGTAGTGTAGGATTGTGTAGTATTGTGTAGTGTAGTGTAGTGTAGTATTGTGTAGTGTAGTGTAGTGTAGTATTGTGTGTAGTGTAGTGTAGTGTAGTGTAGTGTAGGATTGTGTAGTGTAGTGTAGTGTAGTGTAGTGTAGTATAGTATTGTGTAGTGCAGTGTAGTGTAGTATAGTATTGTGTAGTGTAGTGTAGTGTAGTGTAGTGTAGGATTGTGTAGTGTAGTGTAGTGTAGTGTAGTGTAGTATAGTGTAGTGTAGTATAGTATTGTGTGGTGTAGTGTAGTGTAGTGTAGTGTAGTGTAGTATTGTGTAGTGTAGTGTAGTATAGTATTGTGTAGTGTAGTGTAGTGTACTGTAGTGTAGTGTAGTGTAGGATTGTGTAGTGTACTGTAGTGTAGTGTAGTATTGTGTAGTGTAGTGTAGTGTAGTGTAGGATTGTGTAGTATTGTGTAGTGTAGTGTGAGTGTAGTGTAGTGTAGTGTAGTGTAGTGTAGTGTAGTGTAGTATTGTGTAGTGTAGTGTAGTGTAGTGTAGTATTGTGTAGTGTAGTGTAGTGTAGTGTAGTGTAGGATTGTGTGAGTGTAGTGTAGTGTAGTGTAGTGTGAGTATAGTATTGTGTAGTGCAGTGTAGTGTAGTGTAGTGTAGTATTGTGTAGTGTAGTGTAGTGTAGTGTAGTGTAGTATTGTGTAGTGTAGTGTAGTGTAGTGTAGTATTGTGTAGTGTAGTGTAGGATTGTGTAGTATTGTGTAGTGTAGTGTAGTATTGTGTAGTGTAGTGTAGTATAGTATTGTGTAGAGTAGTGTAGTATAGTATTGTGTAGTGTAGTATAGTATAGTATTGTGTAGAGTAGTGTAGTATAGTGTAGTATAGTATTGTGTAGTGTAATGTAGAATAGTATAGTATAGTATAGTGTAGTGTAGTATTGTGTAGTGTAGTGTAGTATAGTATTGTGTAGTGTAGTGTAGTAAGAGGTGTAGTGTAGTGTAGTATAGTATAGTATTGTGTAGTGTAGTGTAGTATAGTATAGTGTAGTGTAGTGTAGTATTGTGTAGTGTAGTATTGTGTAGTGTAGTGTAGTGTAGTATTGTGTAGTGTAGTATTGTGTAGTGTAGTGTAGTGTAGTTTTGTGTTGTGTAGTGTAGTATTGTGTAGTGTAGTGTAGTGTAGTGTTGTATTGTGTAGTGTAGTGTTGTATTGTGTAGTGTAGTGTAGTGTAGTGTAGTGTAGTGTAGTGTAGTGTTGTGTAGTGTAGTGTTGTGTAGTGTAGGATTGTGTAGTGTAGTGTAGTGTAGGATTGTGTAGTGTAGTGTAGTGTAGTGTAGTGTAGGATTGTGTAGTGTAGTGTAGTGTAGGATTGTGTAGTGTAGTGTAGTGTGGTATAGTGTAGTATAGTATAGTATAGTATTGTGTAGTGTAGTGTAGTATAGTGTAGTATTGTGTGTAGTGTAGTATTGTGTAGTATAGTATAGTGTAGTGTAGTGTAGTATTGTGTAGTGTAGTGTAGGATTGTGTAGTGTAGTGTAGTGTAGGATTGTGTAGTGTAGTGTAGTATAGTGTAGTATAGTGTAGTATAGTGTAGTGTAGTGTAGTATAGTATAGTATTGTGTAGTGTAAGTGTAGTATAGTGTAGTATTGTGTAGTGTAGTGTAGTGTAGTATAGTATTGTGTAGTGTAGTGTAGTAGAGTGTAGTGTAGTGTAGTATAGTATGTAGTGTAGTGTTATGTAGTGTAGTGTAGTGTTGTGTAGTGTTATGTAGTGTAGTGTTGTGTAGTGTTGTGTAGTGTTGTGTAGTGTTATGTCGTGTTGTGTAGTGTTATGTAGTGTAGTGTTGTGTAGTGTAGTGTTGTGTAGTGTTGTGTAGTGTTATGTAGTGTTGTGTAGTGTTGTGTAGTGTTGTGTAGTGTAGTGTAGTGTAGTGTTGTGTAGTGTTGTGTAGTGTTGTGTAGTGTAGTGTATTGTATTGTTGTGTAGTGTTGTGTAGTGTAGTGTAGTGTAGGATTGTGTCGTATTGTGTAGTGTAGTGTAGTGTAGTATTGTGTAGTGTAGTGTAGTGTAGTGTGGGATTGTGTAGTATTGTGTAGTGTAGTGTAGTGTAGTGTAGTATTGTGTAGTGTAGTGTAGTGTAGTATAGTGTAGTATTTTGTAGTGTAGTGTAGTGTAGTGTACTATTGTGTAGTGTAGTGTAGTGTAGAGGATTGTGTAGTATTGTGTAGTGTAGTATAGTATTGCGTAGTGTAGTGTAGTGTAGTGTAGTATAGTGTAGTGTAGTGTAGTGTAGTATAGTGTAGTATTGTGTAGTGTGGTGTAGTGTAGTATAGTATAGTGTAGTATAGTATAGTGTAGTGTAGTATAGTATAGTATTGTGTAGTGTAGTGTAGTGTAGTGTAGTATAGTATAGTATTGCGTAGTGTAGTGTAGTGTAGTATAGTATAGTATTGCGTAGTGTAGTGTAGTGTAGTGTAGTATAGTATAGTGTAGTGTAGTATAGTATAGTATAGTATTGTGTAGTGTAGTGTAGTGTAGTATAGTATAGTATTGCGTAGTGGAGTGTAGTATAGTGTAGTGTAGTGTAGTGTAGTGTAGTATAGTATAGTGTAGTGTAGTGTAGTATTGTGTAGTGTAGTATAGTATTGTGTAGTGTAGTGTAGTTTTGTGTAGTGTAGTGTAGTGTAGTTTTGTGTAGTGTAGTGTAGTGTAGTTTTGTGTAGTGTAGTGTAGTGTAGTTTTGTGTAGTGTAGTTTTGTGTAGTGTAGTGTAGTTTTGTGTTGTGTAGTGTAGTTTTGTGTAGTGTAGTGTAGTGTTGTATTGTGTTGTATTGTGTAGTGTAGTGTAGGATTGTGTAGTGTAGTGTAGGATTGTGTAGTATAGTATAGTGTAGTGTAGTGTAGTGTAGTGTAGTATAGTATATTATAGTATTGTGTAGTGTAGTGTAGTGTAGTATAGTATAGTATTGTGTAGTGTAGTGTAGTGTAGTATAGTATTGAGTAGTGTAGTGTAGTGTAGTGTAGTATAGTGTAGTGTAGTGTAGTATAGTGTAGTGTAGTGTAGTGTAGTGTAGTGTAGTGTAGTATAGTATAGTATAGTATAGTATAGTATAGTATAGTATTGTGTAGTGTAGTGTAGTTTAGTATAGTATAGTGTAGTATTGTGTAGTGTAGTGTAGTATAGTGTAGTATAGTATAATATAGTGTAGTATAGTATAGTATTGTGTAGTGTAGTGTAGTGTAGTGTAGTATAGTATAGTATAGTATTGTGTAGTGTGGTGTAGTATTGTGTAGTGTAGTATAGTATTGTGTAGTGTAGTGTAGTATTCTGTAGTGTAGTGTAGTGTAGTATTGTGTAGTGTAGTGTAGTGTAGTATTGTGTAGTATAGTATAGTATAGTATAGTGTAGTGTAGTGTAGTATAGTATAGTGTAGTGTAGTGTAGTGTAGTGTAGTATAGTGTAGTATAGTGTAGTATAGTGTAGTGTAGTGTAGTGTAGTGTAGTGTAATGTAGTATAGTGTAGTATAGTGTAGTATAATGTAGTGTAGTGTAATGTAGTATAGTGTAGTATAGTGTAGTATAGTGTAGTATAGTGTAGTGTAGTGTAATGTAGTATAGTGTAGTATAGTGTAGTGTAGCATAGTGTAGTGTAGTATTGTGTAGTGTAGTGTAGTGTAGTGTAGGATTGTGTAGTATTGTGTAGTGTAGTGTAGTGTAGTGTAGTATTGTGTAGTGTAGTGTAGTTTAGTGTAATTGTGTAGTATTGTGTAGTGTAGTGTAGTGTAGTGTAGTATTGTGTAGTGTAGTGTAGTGTAGTGTAGTATAGTGTAGTATTGTGTAGTGTAGTATAGTGTAGTGTATTATTGTGTAGTGTGGTGTTGTGTAGTGTAGGATTGTGTAGTATTGTGTAGTGTAGTGTAGTGTAGTGTAGGATTGTGTAGTGTAGTGTAGTGTAGTATTGTGTAGTGTAGTGTTATGTAGTGTAGTGTTGTGTATTGTAGTGTAGTGTTGTGTAGTGTTCTGTAGTGTTATGTAGTGTAGTGTTGTGTAGTGTAGTGTTGTGTAGTGTTGTGTAGTGTTATGTCGTGTTGTGTAGTGTTATGTAGTGTAGTGTTGTGTAGTGTAGTGTAGTGTAGTGTTGTGTAGTGTTATGTAGTGTAGTGTTATGTCGTGTTGTGTAGTGTTATGTAGTGTTGTGTAGTGTAGTGTTGTGTAGTGTTGTGTAGTGTTATGTAGTGTTGTGTAGTGTTATGTAGTGTAGTGTAGTGTAGTGTAGTGTAGTGTAGTATAGTATATTATAGTATTGTGTAGTGTAGTGTAGTGTAGTGTAGTATAGTATAGTGTAGTGTAGTGTAGTGTAGTGTAGTGTAGTGTAGTATTGTGTAGTGTAGTGTAGTACAGTATAGTGTAGTATAGTGTAGTATAGTATTGTGTAGTGTAGTGTAGTGTACTGTACTGTACTGTAGTGTAGTGTAGTGTAGTTTTGTGTTGTGTAGTGTAGTTTTGTGTAGTGTGTAGTGTAGTGTAGTTTTGTGTTGTGTAGTGTAGTTTTGTGTAGTGTAGTGTAGTGTAGTGTAGTGTAGTGTAGTGTAGTGTAGTTTTGTGTTGTGTAGTTTTGTGTAGTGTAGTGTAGTGTAGTTTTGTGTTGTGTAGTGTAGTTTTGTGTAGTGTAGTGTTGTGTAGTGTAGTGTAGTGTAGTGTAGTGTAGTGTAGTGTAGTGTAGTGTAGTGTAGTGTAGTGGTCTTTTTATGCACTGAGAAGTAGCAAGTTAGTTATTAGGACGTAAGAGACATGAGAGATGGCTCAGTGTAGCATTTCACATCTGAATAACTTGTGTTCAACCATCGACTGTATAAAGAAGTGGACTAAGGGTCAGCTCTAGCGTTCAGCTCCAGTCAAATGAAGCTAACTGAGGCTGGCAGTTATAGGCTCCATATTTGGAATTCCACAAGTATCGTAGCGAAAAAAGTGTCATTCAAACCTGTTGCTAACACCATCAGAAGTGACCATGGATCTATAATCAGAGCTGGATAAGACACGCCCTCTCTGTCCTTGACTGCAGATTGATTTGTGGCTGAGCGAGGTATTGTAGCCTGCAGCCCAGAAACACATACCCATAGAAGCACAATGCATTTATGTGAAATCAAACTGCCCGTGGTCAGCTGACAGGGCATTAAGGTCGGATTTTGTAGGGATTCTTCTGCATTTTTACAATATGAACTTAAAAAAAAAAAAAAAAAAAAAAAAGTGCGGCTAA
Source organism: Odontamblyopus rebecca (assembly GCA_030686955.1). Lineage (NCBI taxonomy): Eukaryota > Metazoa > Chordata > Actinopteri > Gobiiformes > Gobiidae > Odontamblyopus > Odontamblyopus rebecca. The sequence goes on from CM060662.1 coordinate 5,538,307, forward strand.
AAGCGGCTAAAAGTCAACTTTGTAAGAGTTAGCCTCGCACTCCGCTCTAGCAGCTCACATTCTGATTGGTCAGAACTGCATTTGTGACATCACATGCTGGGCACCTTTGGGCTGCAAATCAGGCGGTAAATGCAGAAGTAAAAATCTTTTCTGCAGTCATGTGCCAATGAGCACAGGCCACTGAAAACAATACAACCCCATGTTGGATTCATCTTCTGGATTTTATTATAGTTCTATGGAAGTGACCTCGAGGAAAGAAGGCACCCGATTGGTCTGTTATTAATGTTTATAACTTGATCTAGGGACAAAATGGTGAACTAAAAACCCCAGGAAAATTTGATCTGGTTAATGCAAACATTTTAAGACCAGAATGACAGGTCTAACAGGAGCAGTTACACAGCCAAAACTGGAGGGTTAAAAGTTCAGAGTAAAATATTTCAGAGTTGCTTTTAAAGTGTGATTTTAACTGTTTGAAAGTTAAATGGGGGGTCGAGTTGGGGTTATTTGCCAGTTGATATGGCTGAAGTTAATTTAACTTCCACTAGTGTTAATTTGGCACCTCCACCCACCACTTCAAACTCCCAATTCATCTTAAATTAACTAAAATAAAATGTAAAAATAAAACACGTCTGTGTGTTTAGCTAAATCAGAATAAACCTACACAGTGTTATCCATTTACTCTCAAAACGTTAATATAACTCTTGATTTCAGGGTTAAACAACTTTCCAACATTTCCAAAAATGTTAAATTAACTCTAGAACAGATTGGACTCCGCATATAAACTCTGAGAACATTTTTAAACAGATTCTGTGAGAGTCCGTTTTCCACGTTTTGCTGTGTACAGAAAGAGTGACGTTTTTCAGTAAGACAGTGAATTGCAACCAGAGCTGGAAAAGAGCGCTTCATACCCATGTGGAATGTCTCTGCGGGTAACAGACATATTGTGAGACAGAATGTAGTATTTGACATTTGAATAGTTTTACAAGACATTACAACATTTTGACGAATGACGACAAGTCCGATTTCTGTAATAAACTTTGTCGTTCGACTGTCAAATTGCAGATTTGTTGGCTTAGTTTAGGGTTAATATCTATATAATGTAATGACTGGTCTTTTCTGTCATCCATATAACTGGATTTGAGCATTAGACTCACGTGAGGCTCATTCTGCTCAACCAAAACGCCAAATTATAACATAAACAGCCGTCATGTCCAGTATTTTTATAATTAGAATATATCTTTTACCTTCCAAAGCTGATTTATTCACACAAAATGCTGGCTGAGTGTGACTATGCATTTATGAGCAAATACAAATGAAAGAGGTCATTTGGGCCATTACAAAACAGCACACCTTCCTTATGTAAACATGATCCATAGAAAACACCACACGCAAACCCCGGGTTCATTCATTACGGTCAAGTTGAACCTGTTAAACCACCATGACTCAGCTGGAGACCAGACCTGGAGCTGTGTTTAGTTTCATTCACACATGTTTAACGCACAAACTCTACAGATTTGGACGGATTCTTGTGCTCCACTGTGTTTTCTCCACACACCTTCACTGGAATCGTTTGGAGGCCCTGGAATTGCCGATCTCTACTGAAAACTACCGCTTCATGACATCACAATGTGGAACGGAGCATTTCGAGCTCTGGAGATGTAGACAGACTAATAATAAAGGATTACGCAATGATTTTTTTTTGCATTTCAGAGTAAAACAAAAGCATAGCTGTCACAATAATAACAAAATACATGAATATGCACTTTTTCTTCTCCTTCTGTAGTTTCACATCTTCACCCTCGCCCTCTCTCTTTCTCTTCTCTCTCTTTCCCCCTCTCCCCCTATCTCCCTCTTCCTCTTTCGCGCTCGTCTCATCCTCTTTCTTCGGGGCCTCAGTTCTTCAGTGCCCACCCCCCTCCTCTCTTTCTCTCTCCCTCTCCCCCTCTCTGGGGCCTCTCTTCCCTCCTGTTTCCACATTCACTCTGCCGCTCTGTGGTTGTGGTCAGTCCCAACACCACCTAAGGATTTCCACTTTAAACAGAGGCCCCTGAAACGAGCCTGGTAAAGCCCATATCACAGCGGCCCGGTGCCAGCGTGTGCCCATCTGGAGAAGAGTGGCCGGGGCTCCCACCACTGTACACGTCTACCAGTTATGAAAAGTAACTCAAGAAAAGTACTGTATGTAGCCCATGTTCTTACTGTTTTCAGAAAGAACCACAGTCACATCTGAACCCGTGTCCCCAGAGCCTTCACCTGCAGGTAGAGGACAAGAACACGTTTGTCTCATTCTCAGTGTATGGACGGGTCTCATGTGAAATCTGCCCTTCGTGGACAGTGGTGTTGCCCAGAATGTTCACAAAAATCCAACCCCAAAAATTACATGAAACCATAGAAACAAATATGGGCCCACATTGTTGTTTTAAAGTAAGCCTGTGTACCACTGATTGCAAATTTCCTGTCCGGGATGAAAACCAGCCTTTTGGCTCATTCTGGTACATTTACAGTAATGGTGATTCATGTTAAAAAAAATACAAGATTGCTCATTCAACTCTGCAGTGGTTTGTGTTGAGTATGTGCTGTTGTGACTGCACATGTTTATTCCGTACTGTGGAAAAATGATTCTTTTTATACTCTGTAGTACACGAGACCTTAGACACTTTTACTCAGCCAGCATTGTGTGTGGATACTTGTACTTGTTTTTTATATCTTTAGGCTACTTTTACTTTAGTAATAACATTGAGTACATGTACTGCTCCTCCTTACTACCTCCCTCCCTCTCCTCTCTCCTTCGCTCATTGTAGATGGGCTCTTCAGCACACACCCTCTTCGGGCCTCTGCTCGGCTGCAGTCTGCCACACCTCGGCTCAGTGTTGGTTAAAGCCTCGGAGAGGACTCACTCGTCCAGAATGAGCGGAAGCCAGTTCATGTCCAAGATGCTTTCACACGTGGAGCAGGGCAAAGTCATGAAGGACGAGGAGAAGCTGTACCGCTACAAAGGAATCCTGTACCCCCGCATCATGTGCCCCGAGGACCACCTGAGGGCCCTGGACAGTCTGAGTTCCAGGCCAGACGACATCATGCTGGTGGCATATCCCAAGTGTGGTGAGTGGAGAATATATGTGTTTATTATGGGTGAAACTTTGTAATAACTGCAGCTAATTAGACTTTATACAACGTGAGGAAAGGCTTCATTCATAATGGAAGAAATGGTCTATCGAGATTGATTGAGGCATAGTAACTGCCCGTATACTGAATGAAAACTCTAACTCCAGACCTCTTAATGAAGTTGTTACTAAGTCTTAATTAATACCATAGTCCTACAGCATTTGTTCAGTGTTCAATATTAATTATTAGATCTCACGCCACACAATTTTACGAGACAAAATTGCCAAAATGACAAGACTGTGCACACAGGAGGAAAATGTTTACTTTGCTGAGTAAATCCTCTTGAGAAACTGTAAGACCAAATAGTGCTACAATGACACCAAACCATAAACAAATTGTGAAGCCAAAACTGTGACGTGAATGGCACAATTTATTTATTGAAATTGTATGAAATGTCTTGTGTCGTTCTTGTTCTCCAAATCTCGTGAACCAAATCTCAGGACATGTCTTATCTTCTAGAAACTGTGTCTCGTCCCATCCCTATTAATTATGTCTTCAGTAAGGTGACATTGTAGTAATAGGGATACCGGATAATTTTTTTTCTATTATGGATGTTTTTATTGTACTTTTTATAGAAAACATGTGTCTTTACTGGGAGTGGGCTTGCACCTCCACAAACCTGACTTTTATTTGGCTGAAGGAGGGCCACTTCCTGCTTATTTCCATGGACAAGCTGTTTCTGTGGATATACTATTCCACAATATGGTATTAAACGTATGCTCGAGTTTGGTTTCACTTCCAAAAGATCACGAACCTCCAGTGTCCCTTCACCTCCATCAGACTCAATGTTTATTTAGTTGTTTCCATTAACACTCATGATAATTGTTTTTTAGCCTCATCCCGATGCTATTGGACATTATCTAAAAGGTGCTTTGTGTAACTTTTCTCCAACTCCCCCTTATGGAACAGATAATACTCCCTACAACTGTACAACTCCCCCTTATGGAACAGATAATACTCCCTACAACTGTACAACTCCCCCTTATGGAACAGATAATACTCCCTACAACTGTACAACTCCCCCTTATGGAACAGATAATACTCCCTACAACTGTACAACTCACCCTTATGGAACAGATAATACTCCCTACAACTGTACAACTCACCCTTATGGAACAGATAAGCCTGTGTTTCTGTCAATCATCTTTGCACTGTTTTCCTTACGACCTCTTGTATATAACTGATATACTGTATTTATATAACTTTTTGTTTTTTACTTACTGCACATACAAGTATATACTTTATGTCTTATCTGACACCAGTATCTTGCTTACTGTTATTGCTCCCTGTTAGGAAGTGTATTACCATTTTTATAGTTTTTTCTCTTTGTAATTATGATATGTTGTGCTGTGTCCAGGTCATTTCCCTGTAAATCAATAATCCCTTGTGTCTAAGGCTAAATCTTAATAAAATGATAACACAGAACAGAAAATAGTGTAATATGTAAAATATATTAGACCACTTTAAGCATCATTTCCAGTCATTTTTGAGGAGATTAATACAGTATCAGATGTATTATTATTTGTTATTTGTATAGTATTTGGTTTTAAATAGAGCTCTTTGTCCTCACACTCTGAACTTTACCCACACACGGTGCTCTGCAGATGTTAATGATTTACATGAGTGAAAGTGGCTCTGGTCCTTTGAAGTCAGGGGAGGGAAGTACTGAAGTAAAAGTACTTTACCAAACACACGTACTTTTTGTTGTACTACATTTTGGGATTAAAATCATTTCCCTTGGCAGTTATTATATCCTTAATATAGCAATCTAAAGAAAAACTTTAAGTTAAAGCTGCACTAGGTAAGTTTTCTATTGGAGGGTCTGTCACCTGCGTCTCCATGGAGATGTTAATGCTTTGCCTGCTTAAAATATTCCACTGTATGGCATTACATGTATTTACCTTGCATTTACTTAGCTGATAATGTTTTTAGTGCACTGAAATACACGAAAAAAATATGTGAGTGAGGTCGCCTCTCCACAGATCTGACCTGGCACATGGCTGCTTGTCACCATGACGACAGATACATTTATTAAAGGTGTGTTACCTGAGTTTTACTGTCTTAAAAATGTGAAAAACAGAACTAGTTCATTTGAAATGGTTTGCAGTGGTCCAAAGTTATGCCTGCCTTACCTTTTGTGTTCTGAGCATCCTAATTATTCACCACAATGAGTTTATAAGTGAGTTTTGCTAGCATGCTAACACACACTTCCTGATTATCAGACAGTAAAACGCTTTAGACAGAACTCAACAGACTCAGGTCCTATGAGAAATCGTGTTCCAAAGCGTGTGCTGCTCCAGTCCATGTGAATGCTGTTAGAATGAGTCAGGAGCAGGGTAAAGGTGAGGGCAGGTGAGTCGCTGACACACACCAAGAGCTGCAGCGTTCATGTCACTGCTTTGACTAATCACAGGCAGTAAAGACACACTTAATGTAGTCATTCAGAGCTCTATGGCAACTTATTTAAGATGGAGTGTGCGTGTAATGTTGCTCTTAACCTGAACCTCTGTGGGCTCAGATTGTGACTCCAGATTATCCACATGATCACAGACGTCTTTGCACGCAGTGATAGAGTGATAAAGTAACAGGTCAGGCAGGCATTTTCATGACTCTGCATAAAAGATCAATCCAGTCCAACATGCCAAGATCTTTTATCTGAACAATCACACTGGTTCAGAAATTATTTAAGTTATAAAACTATTGTTTTACATATTTCAGCTGTTTCATAGTTGCATTTTTCTTACTTACTTGATTTGCAAAATCTCATATTATTCCAGAATAATTGTTACTTTTGAAAAACTCATTTGAAGGTGAAGTTTGTTTGTGCCAAATCTCTCAGATCTTAGAAGCAGAACTGGGCCTGGTTAGTACTCGGACAGGAGACCACTGGAATACCAAGTGGCACAGTGGGACGACAGTGACAAAAACTGCCATTGTGTCCTTAGGCAAGACACTTCACCCACATTCAATAGTATGAATGCGTTGTGTGAGTGTTGGTGATTGTCGCAGAGGTGATGGTGCAGATTGGCTGCCTCTGTCAGTCCGTAGACATATTATTATATTATCAACATAAAGCAGGACTCACAGTGAGAAGAGGAACCAAAAGTTTAAATCACAGTTATTATCAAATATTTGGCTATCATAAATTACCAAATATTATAATAATATACAAAATACTAATAAAATGCAATAAAATACAATCAATCAATTAAATACTGTCCCACGTTAACTGTATGCTTTTAAATGTATGTTTTAATCGTACTTAATTTGTTTATGTTGTTGTAAGGCGACCTTGGGTGTCCAGAAAGGCGCCTAGTAAATCAAATGTATTATTATTATTAATGGCGGCACGGTGGCTGAGTGGCAACACTCAGGCCTCACAGCAAGAAGGTTGCGGGTTCGATCCCCGGGCCTTTCTGTGTGGAGTTTGCATGTTCCTCCCCGTGTCTGGATGGGTTTCCTCCGGGTACTCCGGTTTCCCCCATCAACCCAAAACATGCAGCACCCCTATGAACTAACATCAAGGACCATGTTGTCCACCCTCCTGTGGGCTCACCACCTGCAGAGGGGTTCATAGCGGGGGTCAGGTGCTATGAGGATTGGGCAGCAAAATGCCCCCGCGACCCAGCGGGATTAAGCGGGAGAAGATGGATGGATGGATATTATTATTAATTGTATTAATCAAAGCATTTACAAATCCAACATGTCATATTTACATTTTCAGTGTTTCAAATATCAAATAACTTCCAAACATAACCCTTTTTATAATGGCACCTGCATTAAACATTATCTATCACCACAAAGCTGAACTAATCCACTTGTACACAAACATGAGACCAAAAGGGACGGCTACACAAAACACCAGTCATAATGAGAGCGCAGCAAAGGCGTTTACACACTCCGAGCACACACACAGGAAATGACAAATGAAGGCTGGATCTGCGCTCTTCCTGTGGGATTGTACAGGGCTTAGACCGGCACGCTGCAGCCTGCGGGCACAGGGCCGGGGGCACGGGGTGAGGGGTTAGGGGTGAGGGGGTACTGGAGGTGTGGAAGTACAGGAGCAGTAGCAGTAGTAGGAGTTGTCGTAGTAGGTGTTGTAGTAGTAGGAGTTGTAAGAGTAGTAGTAGGAGTTGTAGGAGTAGTAGTAGCAGTAGCAGTAGTAGGAGTTGTAGAAGTAATAGTAGTAGCAGTAGCAGTATAGTAGTAGCAGTTGTCGTCGTAGTAGTAGTAGCAGTAGTAGCAATAGTATGAGTTGTTGTAGTATTAGCAGTAGTAGGAGTTGACGTAGTAGTAGCAGTAGCAGTAGATTATATTAGATTAGATTAGCCTTTATTGTCTCCCTTGGGAGAAATTTGTCTTGGGACAAATGCCACATATAGAGACATATAACATACAGCACACACACAGTGGACACATCAATTAATGCAGTTCATAAGAAAAAACATTCAACCATTCAACATTTGATAATATTGCACCATTCCCATAATTAGCATATTTTGCACATTCCCTGGGGCCTAAAGTGTAAAGGTGAGTAGTAGGAGTTGTAGTAGTAGTAGGAGTTGTCGGAGTAGCAGTAGCAATATTAGGAGGAGTTGTAGGAGTAGTTGTAGTAGCAGCAGTAGTAGCAGGAGTAGTAGTAGCAGTAGTAGTGGTGGTAGTAGGAAATGTAGTAGTAGCAGAAGTAGCAGTAGTAGCAGGAGTTGTAGTAGTAGCAGGAGTAGGAGTTGTAGTAGTAGCAAGAATTGTAGTAGTAGCAGGAGTTGTAGCAGTAGCAGGAGTAGTAGCAGTAGTAGGAGTTGTAGTAGTAGCAGGAGTAGTCGTAGTAGCAAGAGTTGTAGTAGTAGCAGAAGAAGCAGTAGTAGCAGGAGTTGTAGTAGTAGCAGAAGTAGCAGTAGTAGCAGGAGTTGTAGTAGTAGCAGAAGTAGCAGTAGTAGCAGGAGTTGTAGTAGTAGCAGGAGTAGGAGTTGTAGTAGTAGCAAGAGTTGTAGTAGTAGCAGGAGTTGTAGCAGTAGCAGGAGTAGTAGCAGTAGTAGGAGTTGTAGTAGTAGCAGGAGTAGTAGTAGCAGTAGTAGTAGTGGTAGTAGGAGTAGGGGTAGAAGTAGTAGTAGTAGCAGTTGGAGTTGTTGTAGTAGTAACAGTAAGTTGTCTGTACACACATCTCCAATACTTTTTGAAGGTGTGACTGTGACCTGTCATGGATGTGTGGGCGGGGCTAGGTGACCTTTCATCAGCATGTGGGCGGAGCTGGGGGCCTCTAAAGGGGCGAGACTGGCCAGCGGTGCATAGCAGGAATGTGACATGTTGTCTTTGACAGCTGTGTTTTTGCATTGCGGGAGGACACACACACAGGGTCGGACACACAGGGATGGCATTTTAATGGAATTTGCATGTTCTCTTCGTGTCTGAGTAGCTATCATTTGAGTTATCGGGTTTCCCCATCAACCTGAAACTAAAACAAGAGTGTCCACCTCTGTTTCCTAATATTTAAAGTTAATTTAATCTCTCTTTACAAAGAAAACTCACAATATGTAGCCACAGCTGCCCTGGGACAGAAGTGAGGCTGCTAATCTACACCGTCGGCCCCTGTGACCACCACCAACACTCACACAGCAGACAGCAAATTTCTCTGATCTCGCCAAGATTTTAAACTTCCATCCATCCATCCATCCATCCATCTTCTCCCGCTTAATCCGGCTGGGTCGCGGGGGCAGCTTGCTGCCCAATCCTCATAGCACCTGACCCCCCCCTATGAACCCCTCTGCAGGTGGTGAGCCCACAGGAGGGGATTTTAAACTTATATCAGGTTATTCATCTTGTTTTCAGATGTATTACCTTCTTCAGCGGTGTCTAAACTTTTTTCATCCAGGGCCACATATTAAAACACAGACCAGTGTGAGGGCCGATCGAGGGTCATAGACTGAGGGTCGAAAGAGTGAGTAATTCTAATCTGTGCATTTATAACAGGTTTGAATGACCCTCCAGACCTGTGTTCAGGCTTAGACCCTCAAAAGGACACACTACATTTGCTTGATCATGGGAGATTTCAAAAACATGCAGTAAAAAGTACGACTTGCAGTAGTATGGGCCAACTCACCTGGAAGCTTGAGGGCCAAAACAATGGGTCTGAGGGACCCCGGGCCATAGTTTGGACATAGTAGTTCTGAGACTGCTTCATTCTAGTCTAGACGTCGTTTATTCTAAAAGAACTTGTCAAGTAAAATGATCTGTCCAGGCAGCAAGATCATTTCACTATTTTTAAGTCATTTTCTGATAGGTTTTAAGTGTTTAGATCTAAAATTGTGGCCAAGCATTTTTGCTGTGCACTTTCACATGGGGCAATGAGGGCGAAGTGTCTTGCCTAAGGACACAACGGCCGTGTGCACCAGGTAATCCCAGCTGTCTCCTAACCCTTATCTTACGAAATCAGACGAGATCAGACGAGATCAGACATTCTTAAGGTGGTACGACTGCTTTCTCCTTTCTTTTAGTCACAAGTGTCCTATGAAAACACATGAAAAGTGAAGTGCGTGTGTTTGTGCGTGCAGGCTTTAACTGGATGGTGGGCGTGCTGCGTCAGATCATCGAGTCGGCGTCGGGAGTGAAAGAAGAGTCCAGGATGCCGCCGCTTATCGAGTTCTTTGGCCCCGACGTCATCAAGGTGCTCCAGGTTTACACGGCGCTCATGTGGGAGTGATAGAGCTGTTCAAATAACTGCAGAGGATATTCCTGCTTAGAGGGTGTGTTTCCTTCTGCCAGCAGAGGGCGCTGGACTGTGTGACTGATGTGTGCTCACACTGGTGGATGGTGGGATGGTGGTTAATTTAATGGAGCAAAGAGAAACCATGAGCCAAGAATCACAGAGAACTGAAATGAGCCGTCCTGCTTCAACACAGACTTTGGGCTCATGTAGTGTCGGTTACTATGGAGATGTTACAGAGTTGACAAAGTCTGAAAACACTGAATTGAATTATATTACAGTTTAGCCAGCTGTCCTGGGCTACTTTCTGAATAAAAAACAAATCTTGATTTTTACTGAATTCATATTTACGGAACCCCCACATTATTCTGACTCACTTTGAATACAGAAGCAAACTCCCCACAATACCAATACTTTAGCAATGGGAGCTGATGTCAGTTCATTATTGAAATCAAAATATGCTGCGTGCTGTCTTCACCTAATGAGCAAGCATTTTACTGTCTGATAAGGAAGTGTGTGTTAGCATGCTAGTTGTTGGTAGCTTTACTTTTTTGCTTATATGGGTGAATAATTAAGAAACTATGAATACATAAGGTTAGTCCCACCAACTTAAGTGTGAGAGAATCATTTATTATATATGAGGATTATAACAAGATGACAAAAGCACAATATGTCTTCTCCAAGGTGAGGAAACTTGATGGAAACTAAACGTGTGTGTGTGTGTGCATGTGTGTGTGCATATGTGTGTGCGTGTGAGTGTGTGTGTGCATGTGCGTGTGTGTGTGTGTGTGTGCATATGTGTGTGTGCGTGTGTGTGCATGTGTGTGTGCGTGTGTGTGTGCATGTGTGTGTGAGTGTGTGTGTGCATATGTGTGTGCATGTGCGTGTGCGTGTGTGTGTGTGCATGTGTGTGTGAGTGTGCGTGTGTGTGCGTGTGTGTGTGAGTGTGCATGTGTGTGTGCATGTGTGTGTGCATATGTGTGTGCGTGTGTGTGTGCATGTGTGTGTGAGTGTGTGTGTGCATATGTGTGTGCATGTGCGTGTGTGTGTGTGCATGTGTGTGTGAGTGTGTGTGTGCATGTGTGTGTGAGTGTGTGTGTGCATATGTGTGTGCGTGTGTGTGTGCATGTGTGTGTGAGTGTGTGTGTGCATATGTGTGTGCATGTGCGTGTGTGTATGCGTGTGCATGTGTGTGTGAGTGTGTGTGTGCATATGTGTGTGCATGTGCGTGTGTGTGTGTGCACATGTGTGATGGATGAGGTGTTGAGCAGTAGGGCTCAGAGCTCTCCTGACACACTGAGCTGCTCTGTGCAGACAGCTGCCTCATGTTCTTCTGTTCTGCATGAGCTCAACTATGATAAAAGACAAACATAGATCTTTTCATTGTAATGGGTGTTACTAAAGTACACTATCTAACTTTTCTGGAAGAGGGTCTGCACTTGCTTGACTCCATGGAGAAGTTATTGCTTTGCATTGCATGTTTCATTTATTATTCTCACAGGGAACACATGTTTGTTTAACTAATAACAACAATGTGTATCATTTTATTTAAAATCCATCTCTGAAACTTTATAAACCACTAAGTTATTACTTTTTGACCTACTCCCCTCAGGCAGGAGGCTACGGTCCATTCGGACCAGAACATCTCACCACAAAAACAGTTTCTTCCCCTCTGCTGTTGGACTCATAAATAATAACACATGACCCTGTGTTTTTGCACCTGCCTGTTTTGCACTGATCATTACCTGCACTCTTATACTCTTATACTCTATATTATTATATTCCTGTAAATTTGTAAATTTTGTTGTTATATTATATCTTATTTTTTTCTACTTTATTTTATTCTATTCTATTTGTTGCATGTCAGTGTTTGTCTACATCCTGCTCCAAGTACTGCAGCAATTTCCTAATGTTGTGAACCTGTTCACTCATATGGCAATAAAAAACATTCTGATTCTGATTCTATTAAAGTGACCTGCTTGTCTCCAGGGAGAAAGCATTACTTTGCCTGTAATATTCCGCAGCATGGCATTAAACTATATTAAATTCCTTCAATTACAGGTTTATAGCTGAAAAATCCTTAAACACGGGGCTGATTAGCCCTGGGCTTTCAAACTCTCAATATACTGTTTTTTCTGAAGGTTTATGGAAAAATGTTGAGCTCCCTCCTGTACCCACACTGTGACCTGCTATTCAAATGTTTGATGTCTTTTTTTTAGAATGTTGAAAATGCTCCTTCACCAAGATTCCTGGGCACCCACCTGCATCCGGACAACATCCCTGTGACCTTCTACCAAAACAAAACTAAGGTACAGTCCATAGGTCAAATAGATGGTCACAGATACTTAATTAAAAAAGACAAATTATGTGCTATAGTTTTACAGTATTATTACCACCATTTAGAGTTGATTTAGTCTTAATAATAATAATAAAACATTGGACACGGCCAAGTTGCTGGTGTTATCTGAACACTGACAGGACTCACTCCCTAAACCCCAGCCCCTGTTTGCCTGACAGTGCCATCACTCCAGTTCCTTGTATATTACACACAGGAAATGCTGTTATTCAGAGATTAGGATGGCATTGTCAGGCAAAGCACATGCACCAATCATGAATCAGTGCTAGTGCAGCCACTGCAGCTCAGGGAGGGGATTCTGGAGGTTCTGAGCTTTCACATGAGGCCTGTCCATATCCTCTGTCTGCAGGTTAAGGCACTGCCAGCACAGGTTCAGTAGTGATCATACATTTTTCTATTTTTGTCTCATAATTAAAGGCCCTGTATCTGATTTTTGTTTGTACTAAATTAGTCTTACTCCAGTCAAGATCAAGTCTGATCTCGTCAGATCTCAGAAGCTCAGCAGGGCCGGGCCTGGGTAGTACTTGGATGGGAGACCACTGGGGATTCCAGGTGCCACAGGGGGGCGCCAGTCGCAAAAAAAAAAGTTTGCTGTGTAGTTAAGGTACTTCACCCCCATTGCCCAGTATGAAAGCAGTGTGTGCGTGTGATGGTGGTGATCAGAGGGGCCGATGGTGCAGATTGGCAGCCTCACTTCCATCAGTCTGCCCCAGGGCAGCTGTGCCTACAATAGTAGCTCACCATCACTGACTGTGGAGTGGATGATCAAGACTCGCTTGAAAAAGAGATGAGTAATCTCAATGGGACTTTCGTGGCTAAATTAAAAAAACAGCTATATTGTAAGCAGCTCTGCATGTTGTCTGCATCCAACTATAAAGTTTTTGTCTGATAATCAGGAAGCTGCTAATTGTTAGCTGATGGCAAAACTCCACTCTGGTCTGTGAAAAGTGCTTATAAAAAAATAATTAGGATGCTTAGAATGCACAAGGTAAATGAGTTTGGTACGTTTTTAATTCCAGTCTCCACAGTTTCGATCGTGTCACTTTTATGGGCTGTGTCATTTTGTTAAACAGATGCTGGTGGTTTTCAGAAACCCCAAAGACACAGCGGTCTCCTATTACCATTTCTTCAACAACAACCCAGTCCTGCCCTCCGTCAAGTCCTGGGACTCCTTCTTCAGCGACTTCATGTCTGGAGAGGGTAAGAATACAACTTATGAAATGAAAAGGTTTATTGAATGGATAAACTTGGTACTAATATTGTAAGGTGAAATGTCACTAAAAACAAAAGTTTATTTATATCAAAGGTCCTATGTGAGCTTTAAGCTGTGTTATAATGTTCCCTCCTCAAAAACAGACCTGGAGTTGTGTTTTGTTTCCCTCACATATGGTTGAGTTATCTTTTCATCTGTCTGCATCTCCAAAGCTCAAAATGCTCTGTTTCACCTTGTGATATCATGATGTAGTGTTAGTTTTCATGTTAACAGCTACATTTTATCATTATTTTAGTAGAGATTGAATAATTTCGGACCTGGAATTGTCAAATGATTCTAGTGAAGGTGTATGGAGTTTAAAAACACACTGTAGCTCTTCCTGCACAATACAACATGAGTGTTCTCTAGTTGACAGAAGAACTCAACTTAAATCTGCAGAGTTTGAGTGTTAAACACGTGTGAATGAAATAAAACACAACTCCAGGTCTGTTTGTGATGAAAAAACATTATAATATGGATATGGATATGCCCCTGTTATATTCATTTGTTGTTTGTACAATAATCAAGCTTCAAGTTACAGTCCACAGGAGTAAACACAAGCAAAAACATGTTAAGTTTGTCTGAAATGATGTGATCAATATGAGCGCTCACAGGAGTTAGATTTTCAACAAAAACGTTAGAGTGAAAGTTATGTTTGAGAAACTTGTTTAGCAGCACACATCCTCTCACCTGTTGTTCCAGATAAACCAGCTCTTCATGGTCAGATTGTTAAAATAAAAATCAGATTAAAGAGTAGAGCCTCCAGTTAGCTTCACACCCCCAGGTAACGTTGATGACTGAGCTGCAGAGTATCAATGGAAGTGTAAGATTCTCTCTTTAAAGTAGAATTACTCTTATGTGAGTACAATTTGTAGAGCACTTAATCTTGACTCTACTTTGAACACCGGCAATGATTCTTCCTATAAACAAAGCCGTATATTTCCGAGCAGAGTTCTCATCAGGGACCGGTTACCTTTAAGTCCTTCACGGGCCCGTCATGATTTGTGTGTTACTCAGATGATTGAAACGACCCAAAATAACAGATGTTCGTGATATTTTCTGCTATTCTCTACATCTGTACAGAGGCCATTTCAGAGGCACTGGTCACTGGGCATATGTAATTGCTCAAATCCAACCTGAAGTGAGTCTTGAATCACCTTGCGCAGACAGCCTTGAAAATCAAAGACTTGCCAAAAATACGAGCTTGTAAAGACTTGCAGATGCGTGTGCCTGTCTGACAACCCGGGCCCCCAGTGCAACTCAAACACAAACCGCAGCCACCTTACATACACTTTCAGGGCCCCTGTTAAATGAAATGACGCATGTCTGTGTGTGTGTTTTCAAGAATTGGAGTGGGGCCAAGACAGATCCTTGGGGAATTCCTTTGAAAATAGATGAATCTTTTTGTTGATGCAGCCTTTGAGTTGTATGAACTCACTGCTAGGAATGTGTTTGGAAATTGAGGATTAAATTTGGATTGTGGCAAAAAATGAAACATTCTCTTTATCACATTCTTAACAACATAGTTTGTGACTCATATAAAGCTATGTTTTCTTGATGGCTGTGTTTATAGCACTGAAAAACAAAGACAAACATGTATCCTTACTGTGAGCGAGCTTGCATCTCCACAAAACAAAGGTAAGGTGGGGATAATAAACAATAAAGTATTTATTGTGTGGGCTGAAGGAAGAGCTCCTCCTGCTTGTTTCCATAGAAATATTGTTCCTTTCACTATAATATTCACTTCATCACGTCATTTATCTGTCTGTCCTCATAGGGAATGTTCTAAAGTATGGTTTTAACAGTTTATTTTCATGGACTCATGCAGTCAAGTCAGCTGGCTCTTTGTCTTTTAAGTCGTTTTGGATCTATATTTGATTTAAACATATTATAACTATAGCACAGACACAAGCACAATATGTCTTCTTTAAGATAGTAAAAATCAGGCTCAGTGCCATTAAACACATTCTGTAGTAGCAGTTCTAGAAATTCATCAGAACTAAGTACCCACATACCACAACTGTATATCCACTGCTTTAGACCAGACATTTGGATAATTAAAAGTTAATGGCCATGTAAATCCTGCATTTTCACAGGCTGTAGAACATTATTTCATATAAATTAACTGTTGCTGAAGAATTAGTGTGGTTTGGATATGCTCAACATGTTCTGATGTAAAGTTTCATACATCTTCAAAGAAGTGCCCCAGGGACCAGTCTTGGACTCGTTCCATTTGTTGTATGCCTGTAAAGCAGCGGACAGCCATATGTTATATTGCTCAGCTGCTGCTCAAATTAAAGTGAGGACCGGTCTGCAGGAAATGAATGTAAGTCAATATAATGTCCTCAGAAAACAGGGAAATCCACATGTGTTTGTTTTGCAGTGCCGTGGGGCTCGTACTTCGACCATGCTTTGGCCTGGGAGAAGAAGATGGATGAGCCCAACATCAAGATTATAACCTATGAAGATCTCAAACAGGTCTGTTAGACTAACACAAGGCCATAGTGAACAGTGACATCATGCTGGGGGTATTCTACATGTATGTGTACTGGTGGATTGTTCACCAGTTTCCATGTAGACACAATGCACACATGAGCTAACAGTCAAATATGTTTTAAAATGGTCTGAAAACTCAAGAAAAAATACAAAATGGATTTAAACATTTTCAGCCTGTGATAGATACAAGCATTCATGATCCTGTGGGATTATAGGATTTTCAACAAAAAGATGAGTGGCTAACTGAAAAACCATTAGCTAATGCTAGCTAGCTTGTGACTGTGATGTTATTTGAGGGGGACTTGTTTAACTGAACAAATCAGCTCACTTTTTGTAGTTCCAAACTAAGTCAGTTCTTTATGGTGAAATTATGTTAAAATAAAGGTCAGATTAAAGTCTAACTAAGTCTCAGACAGAGCAGTGCTTACAGTTAGCATCACACTCTGCGGAGAATCAGTTGACAGTTTGTCCTTTGCGTTCTCTGTAGAATCTAAGTGAAGGAGTGCGTCAGATCTCCACGTTCTTTGGCTTCTCTCTGACTGAAGCTCAGGTGGAGCAGATCTCACAGGGAAGCACCTTCAACGCCATGAAGCAGAGGTCCGCGAACTCCCCCGGCAACTTAGGCAACGTCATCTTCAGGAAGGGTGAGCTTTGTTCTTCCACCATGATTAGGATAGTATAATGGTGGTGCATGCAGAGGGCACTGGGACTGACACACATGACCTATTAGACTTGGCCTGTTCATGCTATATTATCCAGAGACTGTATATAGAAACAGACAAAGCTAAGCTGCTAGCTGCGTACCAAATAGGAAGTGAGCATGGGGGTGTTTTCACCTTCATCGACTCTGGTTACAATGACCACATGACACTGACTTGTATTACGTAAAATTCTATACAATAAATTAAATTATGCTTCTTAATAATATTGTCTACATTGGTTTAAAATGGTGTAATGTGGCCTAATTGTAATTTCATGTAAATACGTGAACACCACCAGTGAAGCGTGTGAGATATGCTGATGTTCTGTTAGTAGATAGACTTTTTCCTTTTGGGTCCAGGTGAAGTTGGAGACTGGAAGAACCACTTCTCCCCAGAGCAGAGCCAGCAGATGGACCAGGCCTTCAAACAGCACCTGGAGGGAACCAGGATCGGAGCTCTGCTCAAGTACCAGCTGCACTGTCAGTAGGACACAAGAGCCTAGACAACTTTATAATACCTACACCTTGATGGCCTTAAAAAAGCATTAGACTTATTTCATGAATAAATTGTTGATTAAGAATGATTCAGGCTTAGTAACTATAACTACACAATTAATCTCCTCACCCTGGCCCTTTATTCAGTTCAGTTAATCTTTATTTACAATAAACATTTATGTTTTTAAAAGGCAGTCATATCAGCGTCTCCACATATTGGACCAATATCGTATTGCACTGAATCTCAAATTTGTGAGTGACATCATTATTTCATTGTCTGCTTTGTTCAGCCTGCAAATAAAACTGCACATTCAAGTTCTTAGTAGAACTTGTAGAGTGTTCACTCAGTAACAAATGCCAGTCGCACCTGTCCATCGCGGCTTCCTCAAAAACACCTACAAAGTGTCACTGTAGGCACCTGCAATCTTTGCAAACTGGTAATTAGTTCAGAGGTGGCCCTGTGAATATGATTTAAACAATAAAAACATATGAGTTCCAGAGCCATACTTACACATAAGAGTGTTTGCCTGAGCACAGAACATCAGCACAGTCTGTATATATCACCAACATCTGCCATGTCCACACTGATGATAAGCTCAAGATATTTCACTTTTGTTGTAACAGTCAACACAACATTCAACAGGCAAAAGTCTGGATATCTCATGTGCTTGTCTTCTTTGGTCCTACAGAACATGACCACACTCTTGGTTGCATGATACTTTATATCATGCTCCGTAAGATGAACAGAAGTTGAGTAGTTGCTGGAGACGAGCAGTGCTCGGACTAAAAACGACCAAGGCAAGATTTCCAGCCACATAACCAGTTTCACATGTTTATACTTTGTTGACAGTTCATCTTTAAATAAGGAGTTACTAATGAATCCTGAATCACTCTTAATAGACTTCATTTATGCTTTATTAAGGCTAATCAGAGTATAGTTATTACTTCAGGTTCAGGGGAATATTATTACAATAAACTTATATTTAGTTTTATACATTTTGAAACTTAGAGTGTCTATGGCAGGGTAGATTACTCGCTTAATTAAAATACAGGAAAGAACATGCTTAGGATTTAAAAAAAAAAAAAAAAAGTTTTCACATTCCCAATTTGCCTATTTTTAGGTTTCAAATTTAACTTCCTGGCTGGAAATTGTGAATTAGGGAACACTAGGGAATTCCATTACTGTTACCTAGCAACAATGTTGTTCACTCCTCTTATGTACACAGAAATTATTTGACAAATAAAAATAAAACAAAATTTTATATTTATTATTTTGTCAAAATAATTTTAAAAGTATCAGAAAAATGTGTTTCTTGTGTGTAAATTGTGGCAAACTTTGTGGTTTAGTAAGTTTTCTCAGGTATTCACTGAAATATTGCAATTTCAGTCAGTCCAACCAAACTGGTGATTTATGGCCATTTGAGTAGACTTTTTCCATGTACGATACTGCCATCTGGTGATCAGGAAATGACTGTGCAACAGCCTAGACTTGGATAAAAGTCACTTTACAATGTGTTTATACAAAATGTTTATTCATGTTCAATAAAGTGCTATTGAGACATCAAACTGAAATAAATAAATAATCATAATGAAGCAGGTTGACCGGCAGCTAGTGATCTCACTGTGTGACATTGGTGTGTGATCTGTGCATGTTACTCTCATTGCAATAAAAATGTTATGCTTTTTCTGGCTCAGTACTTTTTTATTTTAAGATAGCCCTCCCTACTAGGCCTACTGAACAACTTCCAAATGGTAATATGGCAGTGGTGTAGGGTAAGAATTAACCCTGAGTGATATTATTTAAGGACATTTATGAAATGTGTGCATGCAGTAAACCATGCATTTGACTTTAGATAACAGAAGTTATTTCATGTAAGCAAGGACACTTTCAGAACATGAAGCTGCTTAAGAAATGTTCTGCTGACCCCTGGTGGCTCCTAGTTGAACCTACATGACAACGGTACAGTCTACAAACACAGACCGTATATATGAGTGGACTAAGTGAATGTGTGACGTCACACTCATCACAGACTGCTCATCATAGACGTATATACGGTCTATGCCACTCATATATACGGTCTATGTCTACAAAATATCTACATGTTTCAGTAACGACAATATAACAGAAACTGCTGTATTACATGTTTGAGAAAAATAAAACTGAAAAGATTTCACCAACACTGTTTGCCAATCCAGTAATGAACCAAAAGTAAACTAGTGCCATCTGGGTCTGAATCAGGACTAACTTAGAATTAAACTAGACCAGGAGATGGATCTAAACCAGGTCTAAAGATAAATTTCCATCCATCCATCTTCTCCCGCTTAATCCGGCTGGGTCGCGGGGGCAGCTCGCTGCCCAATACTCATAGCACCTGACCCCCCCCTATGAACCCCTCTGCAGGTGGTGAACCCACAGGAGGGTGGACAACATGGTCCTTGATGTTAGTTCATACTTTAATTTATTTTATTCTATTATTTGTTGCATGTCAGTGTTTGTCTACATCCTGCTCCAAGTACCGCAGCAATTTCCTAATGTTGTGAACCTGTTCACTCACATGGCAATAAAAAAAATAAAAAAAACATTCTGATTCTGACATTCTGATTCTGAAAGCATTTGTTTTCTCAACTATAATTATATAACATACAATAACTAAAATTATTATAGAACATATAATAAAGAAAGTGTTTCATTCAGTTCATTTGTTCACCTGGTCTAAGCTAATTTTCAATAAGATCAAAGTTACTGAAATATTAAGACATTCAACATTCCATCTGTACATGTTTGTGTATTTAATGGGTATACAAAATGAACCAAGCATCTGAATCAAAGTTAGTAGCTGTGGCAGACTGAGTCAAAATGAGTCACATGTTGCCTACACTGAAATGAAGCAAAGAATTATGGCCTATCCACAGCACACAACAGGCAATGGTAATTCCTGTAATTTGTTCATGTCAGATGAAAATAGAGTCACATATGGTTAAAAACATGGCTGGTAACTAAATGACAAACAAAACCCTAGAATCCCTGGCTGTACTGGACTACAAATCCCATCACACAACAAATAAACTACAACATCAGATCCCAGGGTCAGGCCTGAGGAGGGCTGGAGGAGCTGTCCACGGGCAGGTGGTGCTGACCTCTGCTCTCTTCTGTTTGCACCCTGGTGTGTCTTCACATGGAAACCACATCACACAGGCCTCCTGTTTGATACACACCTTAGCACTGCATTATGGGAGATTCAGTCCTACCCCAGCCTAGTGTAGGACTCAACCTACATGTACCATAATTCAAAGGTGCACTGTGTGACACTGTGTAGATTAAACCTCTGTATCACAAGCTGTGTCCCCTGTCCCTGCAGATTCATCCAAAACCAGTAATTTGTCCCAGTTTTATACAAGAAATGTCCCTGGTGTTCCTGATTTTGACTGATTTGACACCTACCAGCAGTAAAGAGAGGCATTTGTTGTTTAGGTAAAAATAGAGAAAAGTGTGAAGTTTAAAAATGACCAAAACACAAAGAAAATGTGACTATACTGATTCACAGTCCTGAAAAAGTCATGAATGGACCAAGTGCAGAACTATTTTCCTTAATTATGCACTTGTTTCACCCTACAATTGTGTGTAAATTGGGAACCCAATCTTTACTGATGATAGTCACCATTTGTGGAATAAATATTTAATTACAGTTCTTTTTTTAATTACTATTATTATTTTAATAACTTAAAGCCAAATGAAAATAACAAAACTAACATGCATGTAAACTTAAACTGAGGCAGATAATTATACAAAGAAATCAATATAAGAAACTGAGGAAGAGGTCAAACATAAAATACTAATTCTCCTGTAATATTGAGTGTTTTGATAGATTTATTGTTAAAAATGCTGTTTAGTGATAATTCTTAGCACAGTTACCAAATATTCCATTTTATATTGCTTATGATGGAAGTTGGTTATTAAGCTTGAGCCGTCCAAATGAATTCTGATGGATGATTTTTGCAAAATAAGTGTTTCATGAACTGACTAGAGTTCCTTTGAGTATTTACAATAATAAAGAGATGGGGGATGGTTTCTACTTCACTGTGACAAAAGGCGGCACGGTGGCTGAGTGGCAACACTCAGGCCTCACAGCATCCCCGGGTCGCCCGGGCCTTTCTGTGTGGAGTTTGCATGTTCCTCCCCGTGTCTGGATGGGTTTCCTCCGGGTGCTCCGGTTTCCCCCATCAACCCAAAACATGCAGCACCCCTATGAACTAACATCAAGGACCATGACGTCCACCCTCTTGTGGGTGGACGTCCTGTGGGCTCACCACCTGCAGAAAGGTTCATAGGGGGGGTCAGGTGCTATGAGTATTGGGCAGCAAGCTGCCCCCGCGACCCAGCCGGATTAAGCGGGAGAAGATGGATGGATGGATGTGACAAAAGGTGCAATATGTGTCAGTTTCCTTGAATTTGGATATAAGTAAATTGGTAGGGTAGATTTTGTGAATTATTTTTAGGGCTGTCAAATGATTAATTTTTTAAATCGCGATTAATCTCAGAAATTCCATAATTAATCACGATTAATCGCATATTGAATTGCATGTTTAAAATTGTGTTATTTTGCATTTTAAGACAGTTTTAAAGCCATAACGTAAAGCATTTCTATTTATTACGTGTTATTTTCTTTGACGTGTGATCATCGACAGGTAGATTGTCTGATCTGAGGCTCTTGGCTGGGACGCTCCGGTCGCTGCACCTGAGTGTTTAGCTTGGAGGGGCAAACTTACAGCGTTTTCACACCGCTAGTTCGATCATTTGGTCCGCACCAGGCAATAAAATTGTTATTATGCAGCCTATAGGCTCCAGTGTGGTCCGCTTTCACACCGGCAAACAAACCAAAATTGGTCATATTTACGTTTCATCAATGTTTATCCATTATCCGCCCATTTTGGGGTCAGCCTGATGTTCCCCGTACGTCTGTTCCTAGAACTTTGTACACAGCTCACTGCACATGAGCCCAGAGCAGAAGGTCTCGGTTCGGTTAACAGCGATAAAGACTCGGCAGCTTCACCGTAGAGCGCAGCCCCTCAGGATGGGCCCGGGGCCCCTCAGGACGGGCCCGGGAATCTGGTCCTTGGTCTTGTTCCATCCTTCGAGCGTTTTGGTCAGATCGGTCCAGCTCCGTCCTCCATTTGTTTGTTCTGGGACGAGAAAGACCAGTGCGCACTGGACTGGGGCAGAGCGGTTCCGTGCCATCCTCTGCGCGTTGGATCCATGCGGCGAAAGCGATAACGCGCTGTGGACTACAGGTCCGGGCGGACTGCTCCGGTTCTCCGTGCTCGAGGATCACGGCTGGTTCCGTGATGGTGCAAAACATATGGACAGTAGCGCTAACCCAATTTGGTTCATTATCATTTGTTCTGAGCGGTCCGTCCTCTGTACACTTGTTTTTTTTCCCCAGGGAAAGCACCGAACACTTCTTCCCGCACCAACTCATCGGAGCCCGGCCTGAACCAGAGCTGATCGTGGCGTTTAGAAGGGACAAACGGCTGGCGAACTTTAGTCGCGAATAAAAATATAAAAAAGCATGAATCTAATCGCGATTAACACGTTAACGTTGACAACCCAAAACATTTTCTAGCGTAGTTCTTTGATTTTGTTACTAATCAAGTATTTCAAGGGATTTAACCACGTTTTACACCAGTCTATATTTGTGAATAAGAGATTCCACTATTCCACTGACTTTTACAGTTGGGAACAGTGTTATTGAGAGTTTGAAAACAGTTTCTGACATGTTTGTTAAAGGACTTTTTGCTGCTTTCCGGTGTGCCTTCATCCGTCCCAGTAGACCAGAGGAAATGCTTTTGAATATTGAATTGAAAAGAGTACCATAGCATAGTATATTACACAAAACTGACTCAAAAATTTTAGTGATTTTAGGTAAGCATTTTGTTAACTTTAAAAAAAAAAAAAATTATTTATTTATTTATTTTAGATTGACCCAAATATATAACAGATTTGAAATTAGCTCACTGGTCGTAATTGAGTCACTGAGTCATTCTGTCTTGTTCGAATGATTTGAATTTATTCTTTTAAATTACAGCTTTGAAATTGCCCCTTTTATATGTGAACATGCTTTTATTCACTGTTGTGTTTTTTATGCATTTATTTTATTTTCATCTGAACTGTTTACTGTTGCCTTTGTTGTTTGTATCTGAAAATATCCAATCAAAACAATTAAAATTAAAATTAAAATAAAACTCCTAAACGATTACGTGGACACAGCGCTCATACGCATGCGCACTCCGGGCCGGCTGCCAGCTGGGCTTTCTGGGTAGAGAAGGAGCAAATGGCGATGGACGCTCACGGGGGTATGATGTCCACGTCCACGGCTTTAGCTTACCACAATGTTTCGGACTATTACCCGCGTAAGTTCGGGCCCAAGCCGGACGTGGTGCCCTCGGGGGTCACGGAGAGGAAGGTGGGCCCGATGGACAAGCCTGACATGGTGGCGGTGGACGTCATCAACATCCCCGAGCCAGGTTTGTTATGCTAACCGAGCTAACGATGCTAAGAGCTAACGCCGGGTTTACACACGCATTCAGAGCCTTGAAGGTGCTTTGCGTTTAGAGGTTGAAAAGCGATTTTGTTGTAGTATTGCAGTGACACAGAGTGATTTGTCCCCATGTCAAGTTTATGAATATAATGTCGAGTTTTTGAACTATCCTCACTAGTTTATGTGAAGGAAGAGTGAGTAGCTATTTTATATTATCCAAATCATAATGGATAATGGTGTTTTGCGCTTAAATACTGCTGTTTAACATGGAAAATAGACACTTACTGTATCGATTTGATGTATAGTTAAAGTTAGCTGAATATAGTTTCTAACTTTAAGGAAAATAAAAGCTTGCTATATCCACCAGTCCATGTCTTACCCACAGATTGTATGAAAATATATACAGTCCATGTCTTACCCATAGACCGTATAAAAATATATACAGTACATGTCTTACCCACAGACTGTATAAAAAACATATATAGTTTATGTCTTACCCACAGACTGTATAAAAAACATATATAGTCCATGTCTTACCAGATCATTGAACTGCAAGCTCCTGTCAGCTGTTTTTCTGAGCACATTTACACTCGTTATTAGGGCTGGGTATCATTAAGAAGTTTCCGATATGATACATACCTCGATACAGTGAGCTTTAGTTTTGAAATGATATATTTCAAATCAGTCTTTGTTAAGTCACTTCTTGTGCAGACTGAATATGAAACACACCTATTTTAATCATCAAAACAGTGAAAAAGTCAAATGTGTCACATTAACGACTTTCCTTCCACTAAACAAGCAGCAAAACTGTAGCTCTGTAAAGTAAAGTAAAATATGTCAAAAAATACTCTTGGCGATATATCGATACAACAGTCCTCTTTTGATACTGTATCATCACATTAAATGAAACAATATTTTGATATTTTGATATTTTTGCACACCCCTACTTGTTATATTGGTTTAAATGCTTTTCATAAACACCCACATTTATATGTAAAGTGTAAGAATGCCTGTACTTTAGATCTTATCCTGTAACTAGAAATGTTAGCCAATAGCAGGGCTCTACGCTAACTTTTTTTTTTCAGGAGCACACGCGCCCCTAAGTTAAAAATTTTAGGAGCACAGAAAAAAAAATTGGGGCACAAATAGGTTTTTGTTTTGAACATTTATTACAGTGCAGAACTTAGCACACACCAACTTATTTGAATGAATTTTATACAACAAAACAAAAGGATTATGACTGTACTTTTCCAGCATGATCGCAATGGTATTTTGCCTCTGCACATTTACTAAACCAAACGCACATTGTGACAAAAAGATTTATTTGGCATTTTATTAGGCAAACGTCAGCCCACATGACCTGCTCTGTGCCGTAGGTCTGCTCTGTGCGGACACTGACATAAAATTACTTTTTGCTTCGCGTTTCGTCCTGCTCTTCTAATCAGCGCTCATTGAAAAGGAGCCTCTGTGCGCTCTACGTGGGGAGGAGAGAGCGTGAAAAGGCGAGGAGCAGCGCACTGACGTATAGACAGGTAGGCTGTTGACGCACGCTGGTACACGAGGGTGCGCGCTGTGGACGAGCCGCGCGCTGGCGGTGCATGTGGGGGTGCACAGTGTCCGCGGGCTCCAGTGCACAGAGATGCCGCGCGCGCTACCGCACACCGGTACAAGTTTAGTGCCGACAGCCGCGACCGTAATGAAACATGATCGCACTCAGTATTCAGACCTCAAGTCCATGACAAGACCACGTCCAAATGCGCTCGAGTCCGAGACGCTTTAGCCGAGAAGGAAGTCCAGCGGCACGGGGGTGTCTACTGAGTGGTGGGACAGGTGTGGGTCCTGCTGCGGTGCACACTCCTCGTTTAAGGTGGACGTGGGTGTGTTTTGAAGAGTTTTTTCGTATGAGTGATATCGACGCACACGCGGAGCTCGTATGTTGGGGTCGTGCGCGGTCGGAGGTGTCATGCCTGGGCACGGTTCGGTTGCGCTTGCGCTGGGCATGCATGCTGCGCTTTAGGGGCAGTCCAGGCTTGGGCACGATTCTAAAGTCTTAGAGTGAGTGCGCCCCTAATGTTTGATACATTTAGAACATTTAACTCATCATGTTACGTCTGTGCGCAGCTCTCCTTATTGTGGCAGCAGAAGCACTCGCACTGTTGCGCCTGTTTTGTTTTCCTCATTCGCATGCTGAAATATTTGCTCGCAAATGCGAGTGAAATGGGCGCACTGTAGCCCATTAGCACAAACAGCTGTTTTAAATCAACCTCAAAGATGAACTATATAACTTCTCTGGTGGATGGTATGCCACCTGTTTGTCTCCATAGTATGGCTTTATACTAGTTTGCTTTTTTGATTTAGAATAGAATAGATTGCCTTTTATTGTCACTATATACATGTATAATTTACACTACCCATGCACAATGAGATTAAAAGCAACTCACTGTTCAGTGGAGACATATATGTGGAATATTTACAACTTAGTGTGAAATAGTTTAAAAGAAAGAATAGAATAAATAAATAATAAAGGAAATTCAAAGTAAATTAGAGCTGGAGTCATTGGAGCCATTAAGTCCTATGCCTTATGCAAAGAAATAATTCTGCTACATGGAGATAAACTGATGGCAGTCGCTCAGTTACCTGAAAACAATCCTGTGTATTCAAGAGCCCAGAAGAAATAGTTGTTGCTGCAGTACTAACTAATGGGGATCCAAAATAAACAATAAAGAAGAGAGGAACTTTCTATTTTTCACTTTTAATCATCAGGACATAAGCATAGAGACTCTACATTAAGACTTTGTCAGTAGAAAAGTGTTGTTCCTCCCCATTTGAAAGAGAAAAATGTCACAGGGCTGGTCTGAGCAGATCTGTGCTGTAGCCTGAGCCTCTGCTGAAGTAACTGGGCCCATAAGTCTGCATATGCTGACTATGTCGTGGACTACCTACATGGAGAGTAGGTATTCCACGACATGGAATACCTACTCTCCATGTAGAGTAGGAGCAGTTACTCCATCAAAGGTGTCATTGCTGTAATTTAACTTGTGTCCTTTTTTCCCACAGATGTCCCAAATGTGCACAGGAAGAAGCACGAGCACGACACATATGTTCTGGTGAGTAAACCTCTACCAAATCTACCATTGTAAAAACTAAAGTACTAAAGTCTCCAGTGGGTTAAGATACATCACTTTTATTCTCCTACTCAGAAGTTCCAAAACACGTTAGAGTGACTCCCTCAAGATGATCGTGACTCGTTGATGATCATAGACTCTAAAGCACAGATGAAAAGACCTTTTCTTTACGCTATTAAATCAAAACAAAACTTCTGAGTTTATGCGATAATGAACTTAATTTGAAATATTTGTTATCATATTTCAACATTTTCTTGGTCAAAAATCTAACTACAATAGAAATAATTATTTGAATAGTTAACTAGTACTAATATAAGCGTTGCAGCCCTACAAAACAACCATACAACCGACTTTTAAAAGATTTTTGATTCTTGATTGTTGGTCTTACATGAAAACTCTGAGGAAAAAAAACTGTAGTCCTGCAAACTCTTCACAGTCTAAAAGAATGGATGAAATGAACAGGTCAAATCTAAAACAGACTCTAGGAAGTTGTAGTATTAAGCTCTTGGTGCTGTAATTGCTTTAAGCCACCACTAGATGGGAGTGTAAGCCAACAAATTGAAGGCAACATAGTTTGATAATGAGCACACAGTGTTTTCTATTTTGTAAGTATATGATGTTTTATTTATGTTTAGGTACAGAAAGTTGTAAAAAATGTGTAATTGTAGAATTCTAATGAGTTTATACTTTTGATTGTCCCTCACAGGGCACCATTCATCCGTTCAGGAAAACCCACCGGTCCATATTTGGGAAGCTGACACAGGAGTTCAGCCTCGTGGCCTCAGACAGACGGGTGAGTGGCCAACCAAAAACACACTTCTTCTTTCTCTTATTTTTACAATAAGAGTGAAATGTGTCCCATAACTCCCCTTTATTATTCAGAGCTTTATTATTTTCACTGTTTAAAGATGCACTATGTAAACATTTTCTCTTGTTTTCACTGAGTTGTTGCCCAGTATTGGATTAAACTTATCTATCTTGCATTTATTCAATATATTGCTTTATTGTTTAGTGTTAGTGAATAGTGTCTTGGTAATACTTTGATAATTGCTTGCTGTTATCACCTGCATATCAAATGAAACTGAAAATGCACACGAAAGCTCTTGTAGAGGTGCAAATGCAAGGAACAGCATTGTGGTCCAAAGCAGTAAAATTGAACTGACGAAGACTTTTGTGCCGAAACATATTTAAAAATAAAACAAGCTTTTAGACATTGCCCATCTGAGTGTGTTATCACCTGCATATCCCCAAGGTGATAAAGTAGTGTAATGCCATACTGTGGAACATTCCAGTCAAAGCAATGACCTCTGCATAGAGAAAACCGGGTGGTACAGCCTCTACTGGAAAGTACCTGGAGGATTTAAGGGGAGAGTGAAGAAGAGGTGGGTTCTTGAGGTATAAGGAACATTTTGATTGGTGTAACAGGTATTTATTGCAAAAGAAAGTTCTGTTCTGTCAACTGGAAAAAGTTTTAGAGTGAAGACATTTTGCATCCAAGCAGTTTCTTCACTTGTGGTCAGGTTACTGGTGGAACACTGCCTAACTACACTGAAACTAACATAACAGGTATTCACACTTAAAACTCCGCCCCTGCAGCTATATATTTGTTGTTGTTTTTTTACACCTTGCTGTAATTGGGACAGTTATGCGTGATGTCACATAGTACTTGAAATTACATTGACCTCTGGAGGCAGCACAGACTCAGTTTTGACCGTTTTTGTACACAAAGCTGCAAATGTGCCTACTTTGCATAACACTAAAACTCACAAAAAGCAATAGGAAGAGTAGACGACGCTATTAAAACACCATGTACACATTTTAGTATCAAAAAAGTAGATTTTGTGATTTAGTGCAAGTATGTGACCTTCATTTTCTGTGTGTTTGTGACTGTTCTTCAATGGAACAGAACATACAGGGGCCTGGGTTACATTACAATTAGCCGACACAATTGTGGATTAAATATCAGAGAAATTTGAGCAGTGCTTTTTCTGCTTTGTGTTATGAAATCAAACCTGAATGTTTTGCCTTGTCTGATTTAGAGAATGTTTATTTGATCCTGGAGCTGTGCTGACCGCTCAGGAATCATCTCACAAGACGCACTCAGTAAGAACACAGCGCCGGGGCAACAAAGCGTTTAGAATTCGCTGCGGTGTCGTTTCAGTGGGGTTCTGTAGAGTCACAATATCTGATGACTGAGGAGGAGAAAGAGGAGGAGGAAGTGGAGGAGGAGGTGGAAATGGAGGAGGAAGAGTATGAGGAAGTGAAGGAGCAAGAGGAGGAGGAAGTGGTGAAGGAGGAGGAGAGGAAGTGAAGGAGCAGGAGGAGGAGGAAGTGAAGGAAGGGGTTACAGGTTATGCACTGACATCATTTTATTCGAAAAATACCTCTAAATCTCTTGGGATGCACTGATCCAATACTGGTGTCAGATATCAGAGCCGATACTGAAAATTTAGCTTGATCAGATCATCTGCTTCCAAACACCAGTCCAGCCGATATCCTGGTTGATCATATACATTGATGTACTGTAATTAAACGATTTAACTGTCGTCTCATAATGTTTGAACTTTAATTACGCAAAGCTGTGTCCAAATAAATGCTGCGTAGCACAGTTGGATCAGTTTGGTCTTATTTTATTTTTGTTTTTTCATGGAAGTAAAAGCTGCACTGGTATCTGCTGATATCAGGTATGGGGAGGTATTGTATCGGAATTGGTAGCAGAACTGAAAAAGCTGGATCCCTACTCTAAACTTTCTCACTGAGGGGTACAACTTTGGGCTTTGCAACTGACAAAATGTCTGTCTTTGCTTTTTTTTGGCTTCATTTTTGTCCATGGAGAAATGGTTTGGATCAAATGAACTTTATATGACAAAATGGAAACTGAAGGTAGTTTCTCCGTTATTATTATTAAGGACACTGCAACTCGGCCCACATGAATTAATCCCTGGTTTTAGCAATTCATTTTTTGGTTAATAGCGTTTTTTCACGAATGATTGTCCTGTTTTAGACGTCGGCTACAAACACAGACTGTATAAATAAGTGGTCTAAGTGAGTGCGACATCACCCATAGCATTGGGCTACAGTCAAATGACGCTCACTGAGGCGAGCAATCATAGGAGAGAATTTGGAGTGGAGTTCCAGTTTCGTTATTAGGAGTAGATTGATTTATGGACAAAATAGCAAAATGAAAACACCAGGATCATGCGGAGCGGGTTAATACAAACATTTGAAGACCAAAACGAAGAGCCTGACTGCAGCAGTTACAGAGAGAGGAGCCACGTTTTTTCAATACAAGATGAATCGAAGCCAGCGTCGATGGAGTTGGAAGTGCACACGTTTGCACTCGTATATTCTAAGATTCTGAATTTTGTGATGTCATCTGTGGCGTATCTTCTATAACCTGGTTTATTATTCAGACAGTCAGCTGACATTCTTTTGGGACGTAATATGACCTAAATGATGATGAAATGAATTCTGATTTAAATTCTACACTTCCTCAAATGTAATGCACTTTTTAAGCCTAACCGTAACACGATCATTGCCGTAGTTTAGTTCTTTTCCGCACAGTGTGGGCCTAAACCGTGTGGTTTGGATCAGAGCAGAAGTCCTAAAGTGTGTCCCAGTGTCACCAGCCGTGCTTCATTATGTAAGGCTTTATTTTAGGAGGGAGACATGGGCGCCCCGGGGACACAGCCTGGATAACCTCATTGTCATGGAAGAGCGGAACGCACACACTCACACATCACAGACGCACACAGGCACACCACACCAGACCACAGACGCACACAGGTACATAGACAGACATACACACCACAGACATACACTGACACACACAGATACACAGACAGACACATACACACCACAGACATACACTGACACACACATACACACAGACAGACACATACACACCACAGACATACACAGGCACACACATACACACAGACAGACACATACACACCACAGACATACACAGGCACACACAGATACACAGACAGACACATACACAACACAGACATACACTGACACACACAGATACAGAGACAGACACATACACAACACAGACACACACATACGCAGACAGTCACATGCACACCACAGAAACAGACACTCACACATACTGCAGATACACACACACCGCAGACACACACCACAGAAACACACACACACCGCAGACACACACAGTCACACACACACCGCAGACACACACCGCAGACACACACAGACAGTCACATACACACCACAGAAACACACACACCGCAGACACACTCACACACCTCAAACCAGACCACACACACACACACCACAGACACACACACACGCAGACAGTCACATACACATACGTAACACTGGCTGGTGTTTGGAGGTGTTCTAAACCCGCTTCTGCCTGCTTAAATATCCATTTTATTGCTTTGAAGATGTACAAAATATGAATATAAGAAAAAGGAAACAGAAATTCTAGGGATAAGAAAATGAGCCGATACCGATATCCAATATTTGCCCGGCTGCTGTGGCTGTTACCCATATTTCTCAATACAGATATTCCTTGTTTAAAATCCACATCGCTGCCCACAAATGTATCTTAAAGGTGCATTGTGTGTACTTCTCTGGTGGGATGTACAACACATCACCTTCTTTTCTGTGTTTAGGGAGATATTATTGCTATCCTATCGTGTTCCTGAACGTACATTCTTGTGTGAGCATGCCCATCTCTCCGCTGAACTGATCTGTACCACGGTCTGCTTGTTTCCATGGAGATATAATAGATATGTTTAATGCCATTTTTTTTTAAACATTCCGTGATGAACATTTAAGTGCATCTACACAGAGACTAGCATTCAACAAAGAAAGTTACGCAGTGCTCTTTTAAGTTGAAGTAAAGATCATAATTTTAATTAAAGGGGCCGTATTACACTGTTTTCTAATCTATGTTCTAATGTTGTTTCCTCATCACAAACAGACCTGGAGTTGTGTTTTGTTTCATTCACACATGTTTAACACACGAACCCTGCACGTTTAGGCTGAGTTCTTCTCTCAAACTGAAAAACACTCTGTTCCACCTTGTGATGTCATGCGATAATACAGGAAATGCTCTGCTGTGTTTTTAAACTCCACACACCTTCACTAGAATCATTTGGATCATTTCAGCCCTGGAATTGCGAATCTTTACTGAACTAAACGTCAAAGGAGCTGTCCATTTGAAAACCACAACTTTGTGACATCACAAGGTGGAACGGAGCATTTCGAGGTTTGGAGATGTAGACAGACTGATAATAAAGAATTACTCAAACATGTGTGAATGAAACAAAACACAACTCTGGCTATGTTTCTGATGAGGAAACAACATTTTATCTCTAAACTGCACCTTATTGTGGCGAATTTGGGAAAAGTTTTGCTCATTAAATATGACATAAAGTCGGCTCAGTTTTCATGTGAAATGTGCACTGATTCTTTGGAGGCTTTAAAACGGCTTTATCGTCTGTAATAAACGTCTTTGCTGTTGGGATTGGCATCCTCATACAAAATAATACAACTGCACTGATGATAGCGGCGCCCACAGCAACTTCCGGAATAAGGTGAATAGGACCTTTAATGTATGGACATGTAGCTGCACAGAGCGTATTTTTACTCGACCAAGAAATACTTTACTACAGCTTCAGCCGTATCTCGTGTTCTCATGAGATTCGTACAGTGTTTCATTGCCTAAACTTCTTCCCTCTCCTGCTTCTTCTCGCTCTGACCTGCCCCAGCACAAATCAGTCATCCTGTAGGGGGCAGCAGAGGCCTGTCCTGCCCCAGCTCTCTGCTCCTGCCTGTGCTTTGAGCTGGAGTCTGTTTGCACACACTCCTCTGTGAACACGCACATATTGGTTTTCTTCAGGACATCACATTGCCATTCATTTCCTGGAGACTGATTCTAACCTTAACTACAGTCACTACTTGCCGAACCTGAACCTATTTTAGTCCAACTCGATGCTTGATGTTGTTGATTTAATAATGAATTTGACTCATGTGGATCTGATTTTTGTCCTCATTAGAGATGGGGTTTTTTCATGGCTGATGCCGATACAATCCAGAGGCACTGGAGGCCCGTAAACTCTGTTGATATTTTTAAGCCAATATATAGGGCAGATTTTCCTCAAATTATGTCATTTAAATTTAGTGAAAGCTGCGTAGTCTCACTTTGTGCAGTTAAATCTTTAAAAATAAACCTTTGTGTGTCGCCCAAAATAAAATATCGACCTGTGCTGAAGACTTAAGGCTCTATCCAATAAAAAGCCCTAATAGTTACACGATATATCCCCAACCGGTATAGGAGATTGTCTACAGACCTCTCCATTAAAAAGGCCCCAGAAAGACTGCTCATTGACCGTTAGAAATGACTGAATCTCGATTAATCGCTCGACCCTTGTCCCCACAATGTAATAATGTCTTCCCCACGTGCGCGCCCCTGTCCCTCGCACACGCTCACAGAGGGTCTTTGGCCGACCAACGCTGTCATAACACGACACACCACAGTAATTGTGGATTTCACAGCAGCAGGATATGAGCTCGAGCACAAGTGACAGTGACAGGCCACGCACGAACACGCGAATCCTTCATCTACTCGGCGAACACGCAAATCCTTCATCTACTCGGCACACACACAAACAACAGCACAGTGAATTTTGTGAGTCAATATCAGTACATAATACCTTACACGTGTACATGTACGTGTAGACGTGATAATTCAATTCCCTTTACACATGTACACGTATCTCAAAGGGTCATGGGAAGAAGTGTTCACTTTTTGAATCCCGCCCCTTACATATACTTAAGCTTTTCTATTGGCGTCCGGTTTCCTTTGAACCATCTTCATCATTTATCTGGTTTTATTATTAACCAGGAAGTCCCATTGAGATTCAGAATCTCTTTTTCAAGAGAGACCTGGCCAAGGTAGCAGCCAATCCACAAACATCCTGAACAACGTGTATTTACAATGTCTACAGATAAAACCATTTACAGTCATTTTGTAAACTAACCATTACATCACTGCACCACTATAACGACTCAGAATATTAGATTTGTATAATTTTTTAAACAGTTTAAAGTTTGAACAGTGTTTCAGTTCGTCCCTCAGGCTGTTCCATATTTCACCCCACAGGCCGATACACAAAGACTCTTCCTTGTGGTCAGTGCTCGAGCGTGTTTATATTCTGCTGTTTCTCTTAGGTTGTACCCCACTTCTCTTTCTATAAATATATTTTGAATATCTACAGGTAATTGGTGATTTCTTGCTAACATAATAAGTGCTGACAAATATTCTACCAGTAAATCTGGAAATTTTAAGAATTTTGTTCTGTTCGTGTGCTCCCTGAACCCCACATTGTGTATAATCCTAATAGCATGTTTTTGTGTTTTATGTATATTGATTTTATAATTATTTCCCCAAACTTCTGAACGATAGCTCAAGTAAGGGTAAATGAGTGAAAAGTAGAGTTGCTGAAGAGCCTTTTTATCGAGCTCTTGTCAAGCTTTTGCCGACGCTGCAATGCTCCTGGATAATTTGGATTGGATATATTTAATGTGTGATTTCCACTTTACTTTTTCATCAGTTACTACCCCCAGGAATTAACACACACACACACACACACGCACACACACGCTCTAAAGATCTGACCTGTTCAGTTAAAATTCTTCCAGTACCTTTCCACCCAAAATCATATAGTCCAGGAGTTCTTTTCTAAATTTCTTTGTCTTCTCTGCTAAATAGTTATAATGTATGACTTTTGTGAATCATTATCTTATATTTTGGACATTTTATTGACATTTGCAATATTGATCTAAAATGTAATAAAAGAAACAAGTCAAAATGGTGAGGTCACACTGTTTTTTCCCATGTACTTGAGCAAAATGTGCATAATGCCAGTACAGATAGATGATATAAGCAGCTCTTGATGTCAAACGTCTCCTGTGTGCTGTCTGCATCTAATTCTTAAGTGTTTGATTCTGCAGTTTGTCATTATTTGTCCCCTTTAAAGGTGCCCTGTGTAACTTTTTGATTGGGGGTCCGTCACCTGCTTCTTTCTATGGATATGTCATTGCTCTGCTCTGACATTAAACAGCTCTACTTTACATTTATTCAATTACAGGTGGTTTTAGAGCTCAAAAATACTTCGAAAAACAGGCATTCTGACTGTGACCGGGGTCACCTCTCCACAGATCTGACCTGTAACTTGGTTTGGTTTGGTCTGCATGAAGATAGAAAGGTTGAATACCATACTGTGAAACATTCCAAATGAAGCAATAACAATCTCCATGGAGGAAAGCCTTTCAACGACCCTCCACCAGAAAAGTTACACAATGCTCCTTTAACAGTGCAATAACTGTAATGCTCAGTTTCATTAATTTATTGCACTTTTTTAGCATTTTGAAGAAGAATTCATGACCGTTTTTGTGTGTTTATACTATACTATGTACAATATCACAAGGGTCAGTCGTATACCCTTCCCCAGAGCAGAACTGAATCAGAACTGAGGCATTCCGAGACACAAAACACATCACGCCCCAGTCTTTCCCCTGGCTGTGCCCTGTGCTGTCTCTAGTGCTGTCTCCTACTGCAAAAAGCATATATAAAACTCGGCATTCAGCCTGAACCAGAGGGGAGTGCTGTCCATGGTCCTGAACACCTCTGTCCTCAAACCCTATGGAATCTGTGCATCATACAGGCACAATTAGAAAATTACAATGGCTGTAGTTTACTTATTCTGTATAAAACCTGCTCACCCTGTAGTTTATATCTGTACAAACCATTGACTGGCTCTAAATGGACATAACTAACCTGTTTTTCGTCTTTAAATGCTCGTATTAACCCGCTCTACACGATCATGGTGTTTTTATTTTATCTGTTTTGTCTGGAAATTAATTCCTACTCCTAATTTGGAGCTGGTTTCAAATTCATGCCTATAACTACTAGCCTCAGTGAGCTTCATTTGACTGGAGCCCTTAGTCCAGTTCTTTATAAAGTCTATGGTACAAACTTGTTCTGAAATGTGAGTCTTGTGTTGTATTATTGGTCAGTTCATATTTCAGGCTTTTGCCGTTACTTCTGGATGTGTTAAAAATGGGAACTTTGAACAGAATCCTGTTACTATTATAAAAACAAATATTCTGAAATATATTCCGATCTTTTTTTCCCCTTTTTTTCATGTTTTGTGTTGTGTTTTTCAGTCGTGGAGGATCCTGGTGTTCGGAGCACTCAACCTGCTGTGTACAGGCTGTCTGCTGATGTGGTGCAGCTCCACCAACAGCATGGGTGAGTACACAAACATACACACACAAGTGAGTGACATCTGCAGTGAAAAATTACAATAAATTGCATTCATTAGTATTTGTTTTGATTGTAAGATTTCCACTTTTCAAATGCAGTTAACCGTTATCTGAGGAGTGTCTCAAAGAAAATGTTATTTGTTCCATAACCTGAATTTTGTTGAATATCTCAGCCCGTTCTGAAATAGTAGGAGGTTTGTCTTGTAGCTATTTTGGCATTAAGTATTTTCAGTATTATCGTTTGTTTCAGTATGTCTCTGTATGTAGCGATTAGGGATGGGCAGGGTTAGTCCACTAATCGATAATTGATCATTAAGAATTTCGTCCATCACGTTCATTTTAATCGACAAACCGAATGTAGGTTGCTGTGCGTAACGTAGTGTAAGGAGTCGAGGCTGCGACTCACAGAACAAACACTGGAGCTGTGGCCCCACAGTCCCACGTCTCTGCTCTGGCTTCGTGGAGATCACTATATCCCTCAGAGTGTGTTTACCTGCATATCAGTATCCCTCAGAGTGCGTTTACCTGCACATCAGTATCCCGGGTATGATCAGGTTTTTGTGTATCCCGGTCACGTATGTTGCGTATCTCCAATGCAACATACGCACAGAACAGACTCACCAGCCTCATCACATCCTCTGTCACAGAGAGAACACTCATATTCCACTGAGTCGTGTTCTTTAGTCCGACAGAAGTTGACCACATCAGCACAAGGAAAGAGCGTTTTTTTTTTTCCGCTTTCTGTTTATGCAAATGTGCCAAAGCTGCATTAAACACATTCTAATCTCACATGGTGATGGTTTATGTGCTGTAAAGTTGAGTTTATTTATGCAGAGTCTCCTAGTAGCGATATATCGTCCTTCACACAGACTTGTAAACAGAGTACCCACAAGGGCCACACCAGCTACAGCACAGGGGGACTGCAGAGTTCCTCTCTTTAGGACTTCTTTCGCTCAAACTCTTCTCAGTGAAGGGAGATAAACTTTAGAACTCTCTACCTGCTCACATACAGACTATCAGCGTACTGTACACCTTTAAAAAACAGATCCAGTTCTGGCTTCTGCAACAGCAAACAATGCCGCATTTATTCATTTTTTCATCCAACAACCCCACTCCTTTTTAGGGAACATTTTTCTGGGGGTGGTGCGAATGAGCCCAGGCTTTAAACACTGTGATACCTGCATCCGATTACTGAAGTGTTAATCTACATTTGTGTATTTGTCCCTATTCAAATAAACAATAAATAAACAAATAGATTAAAGGCCTAAGCATGCGTAGTTTCCACAGCCCCGAGTGTAGAAGCAGGAGGAGGCTGAGAGCCTCTGTGTGTACGTCCCAGATGAAGTGCTGAGGTTTGCCCGGACACGTGCGGCTCAGATTGTTTATGGTCACTGCGGCTTGTGTCTGCCACCAACATGAAATCCTCTCTGGGACCCATCACTCAGGAAGAGGGCAACACGCACCCGCCCGCCCCACCCTCACCACACAGCCCCCCGCCCCGCCCTCCAGTGCGGGCATCGGGTATCGCGCAGACAGGAAGCACCGGACAGCCATCGAACGGCCAGGGGAAGCCTACACCTCCGTCAATACTGAGCCTGTCTCATACCGGCACACACACACACACACACACACACACAGCAGCAGCATAAGGACAATGTCACACACGCACGGAATGGGAGGAGGACTGTCTTAAGTGAGGAGTGATATCGCTCTTGATCCACCTCGGGCTGTTGGCTTTAGACGTTTACTCCATTCATCGGTTTCTATTGTCTTAGTTGCTCCAAATTTGTTGACTAATCATTTTATTTAAGTTATAAGTGGGGATGGGCTGATATGGATCTTCTGCGCCAATACCGATATCTGATATTTGACCTTCGACAGTGGCCGACAACTGTTATTTAGCTTTAAAAGTCCACACAAATTTATCTTTTTGGCTTTGAGATATATTAAGGAGCTCATTTTACGATACTTTCTGATCCATGTTCTAATGTCCCCGCCTAGAGTTGTGTTTTGTTTCATGGGAGCTAATTTTTTTAACCTTAACCCCTTTTATTTCCATGCATCAAAATTTTTTGTGTTCCTTAAAAAATGTCCCATGAGTAAGTGCTTTTGCCTCTTTTACCAGAATGAATTCAGCTTTCAATATCTGATAGTTGTTCAACATTACTGTATGTGTATTAACAGTTGAAAGAGAAGAAAAACACAAAATCACAAAAACACACACACAAAAAATGAAAAAGCACCAAAAAACCACTTGTAAACTACTGCCGCTCTCTCCAAATCTCTGCCACTCTATACTACAGGCTCTGTGCCGGGTGCTGCAGAAATTTACCGTAATAACCCTGTATGGGTAGAAAGTGCAACTTCTCTGCTTTCAGGAACTGTTGGAATTTTTTTGATAGCACATTCCGGAGATACAGTAATGAGAAGTCGCGCATGGAACTGGTCGGTTTATGAGGGTTAACTATAATGTTTGTCTTGGTTAATGTATTGTGCACTACCCCGTACAAATATAGAGATACCGTGCCAAGTAATTTGAAAATTGAACAAAAATATTAAGGAAATGGGACATAAAATAAAGAGTTACATTATTCGGCTTCGATATCGGCCTATAGTGGTATTGGAGTCAATATTTCACCCATCACTAGTTGTAAGGATTATTGAATTAGCAGGACGTGTCTTTAGCCGCGTGCAGCCCTGGAAGCGGCATTGTATTGTTCGATAAACATAAGTATGAGTGGCAGTCTGAAGCACAGGCCCGCACCATGAAATATGAAACCAGAGGAGGTATGGAGCTGCTATTGTCTCCTCTAAACCAAAGTTTCCAAACATGTCCAGCAGCGTCAGGAGCCCATGTTATGACACGGGACTCTGTGTGTGTGTGTGTCGCATGAGGAGCTGTGAGCAAAGACTATGATGATGTGTTGCGTACAGTGTTTGCGTTCTCCTCGTTACTCCAGATGCATGGAGCTCTGTCATCTGAACTTCCACGCGCTTTAGGATGTAGCGCCACATTAGGCCTGCAGAATGAATCGCAATCCAATCGATATTGCTTTTTGAATGGATATTCGCAATTAGCAGTGAGCAAAGGAAGCCATTTCTGAAGTACCATCATTTCTTCCACTTACCCTCAGTGAATCCTATTATTAAAACATAAATCGCAATGGATCAACCTTTAGTGTAATACAGCGTGTGTGAACCTGTACTGGACCGTGATGACTTAAACAGCTCAAACAAACAAAGGGCAGAGCAGAGTTTTCCAAAATCAATCATGCTCACATCGCTTTGACCAATCGGAGCGAGAGGAGCTAGAGCGGCTCCAGGGCCAACAATTAAAAAAGTTGTTTTTAAGACAACTAAAAGATTTTGAGATGAGGAAAAGTTTCTGATCTAGAATTTTGTAAATATTGCCACAAAAAGTAGGTGCCCTGTCAGCCCCTGTCAGCCGAACATGAGCAGTTTGTGATTACGTTGCGCTCTATGGGAAAATCCTTTCTGGGCAGCAGGGATTTTTTCGCTGTAGTCCCAGTGACTGTCCACTATGCCAACTCAAGACAGCTCTAGGCCTGCAATACCCTGTCCAGTTATTTTAATACATCCATGGTGCTAACAGTGCTCTAGCCCTACTTCCTGGTTTGCTGACAAGAAAAATGCAGACAAAAATGAAGAGTGGTTATAAAAATATCATTTTGACCCCAAGAACTCCTTTTACAATGTACTTGATAAGACACATTTAGCTTTATTTCATGTTAAAAGTTGATTTGTTGCACTTTCTTTGGTCGTCTCATGGTTTGTACATTTGAACGTACAGTTGTGTTCATAAGTTTACAGACCCTGACAGAATTTGATTGATTTCTTGTCCATCTTTCAGAGAATATGAATGTTAACACAAAAACTTTTCTTTCACTCATGGTTAGTGTTTGGGTGAAGCCGTTTATTATCAGACAACTGTGTTTCCTCTTTTTAAATCATAATGAACAGAAACTACACAAATGACCCAGTGACAGCTTGGAGTCTTTTGTGATAGTTGTGGATGTGTTCTTTTCTCTGATGGTAAAGCTGCTCATTCTTCTTGGCAAAAGGCTCCAGTTCCTGTAAATTCTTGGGCTCTTGTCTGAACTGCAGCTTGAATCTGCCCAGAGGCTCAGTGATACTGAGGTCAGAAGAGACGAACACTCCAGAACCTTCACTTTATTCTGCTGGAGCCAGTGACAGCTCCACTTGCCTTTGTGTTTTGGATCATTATCATCCAAGTATGTGCAGCTTCTGGATCAAGAAACCATAAATTCTGCCAGGGTATGAAAACTTATGAGCACAACTGTATATACACAGGTTTATAGCTTTTCTTTAAATGTACTTGTTTTATTTGTGTGTATTGGCGTACTCTGTACTATGCTGCTGTGCGATCAGTGAACCTTAATTTAACCTGGTTTAAGCAGGAAGCAGGATTAGTCATCATGATCCCAATCTCTCTGTATTCTGCCGAGCTGGTGATGGAGCATCTTTACACTGAACACTAGGAAATAAGTGTTTGGCTGTTTTCATTTGATGCCTGTGACTGAGTTTGAACTGCATGGCGGTCAGTTGGATTCTCCATGTACACTGAATGCCTCCAGTGTCTTTTTAATTCAACTGAAGCGTAACCCACATAGAAGTCGGCCCATATACTCACAGCACACAGCACCTCTGACCCCTGCGCCAGAGCCTATAATACCATGCTCCAGAGCCAGCCAAAGCCTCCTATGGACCAACTGGACACGCCTGCTGCCTGAATACATGCATCAGCACACACAGGCACACACACACACATACATACATACACTGTCCATACACACACACACATACACTGTCCATACACACACGCACACACACACACACATACACTGTCCATATACACACACAAACACACACACACGCGCATTCTATCCATATACACACACACACACACTCCATATACACACCCACTGTCCATATACATACACAAACACATACACACACACACACAAATACACTCACGCGCGCACTGTCCACAAACACACACGCACTCTGTATACACACATGCTCTCTCCATATAAACACATGCGCACACTCCCCATACACACGCACAGTCTTCCTATGGCCCCATTAGCTCATGACTAACGGCTTAACGGACAAACTACACACTGCAATCTGCCAATCTAAAGCGCACAGATCCTGTTTGCAAACACACACACAAACACACACATCCATATGAACATGTTTTACCCCCAGTCGACCCCAGGGGGAGATAATCGGAGCAGTGCTTATCCCAGGCCTGTTCCTGATCTCATTTCATGTGTGTACACGTGTGTGAAGTGAAGGCACTCACTCAAGGCAACATGAGACCATGAGTCTATATGGTGCAGTTTGTGTATACGCGCTCAGGCCAATGCAGCGTACACTACTGAGCTCATACACTCTAATGAGGGCACTGCAGGCACTCTACCACTCAAGATGGCAGGGTGAAAAGTACACAGGGGTGGCCACTATGGCAAAGGATTAAAAGGGGAAAATGCAATGCAAATATATATTTTACTAATTGAAAATACGACTCACAGAAAAAGGCAAATTTCTTCTGGACTAGTTCAGTTGTTTTAGTTTAATAAGATTGATTGATGATTGAATCAGGGGTACCAGATGAAAACCCACCCACATACTGGGGCAGCATGCACACTCCTAACAGACAGACCCAATTCAAGTCAACTCAAACCTGGAACCTTCTCGTTGTGAGGCGAGGGCACCAGCCCTCAGGCGTCTTTGACCTTGGATAACACCCAGTAGAAAGCAGAGCCGTGGCGCTGGCTCCCCCTGTGATCCTTCAGTGTATTGACATGAGAGTGGTGCTGGAGTGGTGCTGCTTAAGCACATTAGTAGTTGTTGGTGTAACTGAAGCCTGTGATGATTCCACAGAAGAGCAGGCTGCTCAGTCAGGACGGGCTCCTGGATCAAATTGTGCAGTGGACCAGTGGATCAGCTTTCACCTTTTAACAAACTAAAGACATCAGCTCTTTGTCTTTGGAGAAAACACTCTCTCTGAGTTAGGGCCTGTCCATCTCACTCTGGACGCTGTCCCTTGACCTGCGCTTTCGTCCATTCTGAACTCTTTATGCTGTTTGAACTATTAAATACACTTCTAATTAAGTCTGGTTGGTTACCTGTGAACAGCTGAAACTGCCGTAATTTGATTTTGCACAGATCTAACAGATTTCAACCAAAACGTCAAAGTTCTTA
Organism: Odontamblyopus rebecca; assembly: GCA_030686955.1. Taxonomy (NCBI): domain Eukaryota; kingdom Metazoa; phylum Chordata; class Actinopteri; order Gobiiformes; family Gobiidae; genus Odontamblyopus; species Odontamblyopus rebecca. The sequence goes on from CM060662.1 coordinate 5,580,684, forward strand.
CTACTTTCTTAATGGACTTTACACACCATATTGCTGTTCATTTTTAGTTTTGCCTAAAGGGAAAATCATCAGAAAGGAAAAGATAGAGCTGAAGATCTGGGAGTAAAATAAAAAAAAACATTTTGTATGAAGCACTTGTTTGTATGAACAGTTATTTTTTGCATGAGCTCCTGTGCAGGTGTAGTCTTTGGGGTCACAGCCTCTTTTTAGTCGACTACAGGCTTACTACCTTATGTGTTACTTCACATGTTCCAGTTAGCACTTTCCTCATTTGAAACATAAAAATGAGACACTCAACTTTGTCTTTGTGTCTCCAGCTGTGGTTCCCTCTTAAACCAGGTCAAGTCTGTCCCATTTGTGACTTTCCCCATACTCACGCACACACACACACACACACACACACAGACACAGACACAGCAGCACAGAAGCTCTAGTGTCAGTTTGAGTCCAGATGTGCTCCTCTGTGTTAGCTGGAGTGATCCTCTCATTTGGATATAG